>CM016615.1:28851714-29510997 GCA_005393395.2 Gossypium australe
CTCCATGAACCGCCTGTAGTATCCAGCCAAACCGAGAAAACTTCGGATCTCTAATACTGACTTCGGTGGATTCCAATCCAATACAACTTCTACTTTCTGAGGATCAACCCTAATCCCCTTGGCAGACACAACATGCCCCAAAAATGTCACTTCCTTCAGCCAAAACTCGCACTTACTGAATTTGGCGTAAAGTTGCTTTTCCCTCAATATCTGCAGCACAACCCACAGATGAGAACCATGCCCATCCTCATTTCTTAAATAGACCAAAATGTCATCTATAAATACCACCACGAACCAGTCTAAATAAGGTTGGAAGACACGGTTCATCATATCCATGAAAGTAGCAGGTGCATTCGTTAATCCGAACGGTATAACCAAAAACTCGTAATGCCCATAACAAGTTCGAAATGCAGTCTTGTATATATTTGCCTCCTTAACCCTTAGCTAATGGTATCCCGATCTTAAATCTATTTTCAAAAAGATTGAAGCTCCCTGTAGCTAATCGAATAGGTCGTCTATCCTTAGTAGCAGATATTTGTTCTTAATCATCTGCTTGTTCAACTGACGGTAGTCAATACACATACGCATTGACCCATCCTTCTTCTTCACGAACAATACCGGCGCTCCCCACGGAGATACACTTGGTCTGATAAAACCTCGACCTAACAACTCCTAGATCTGAGCTTTTAGTTCTACCAGCTCATTCGGTGCCATCCTATAAGGGGCGATGGACACCAGAGCCATTCCCGGTAACAGCTCAATGCCAAATTCGACCTCGCAATTTGGTGGCAACCCCGAAAGTTCTTCAGAAAATACGTCCGGAAATTCCTTTACGGTCCTGGCATTCTCAACCAATGAATTATCAGCATTAGTCGAGTTGACGTATGCTATGAACGCTTCACAACCTTTATGCACCAACTTCTCAGCCATTAGTGCGGAGATTACATTGGACAGATAATTCCTCTCACCTATCACAATCACTTCCTCATCCTCTGGAGTCTTTAATACCATACGCTTAGCAGCGCAATCCAAGTCGCATGGTGTTTCACTAACCAGTCCATGCCTAGTATAAGATCAAACTCACCGAACGGCAGTTCCATTAAATCTGCTGGAAATACAATCCCTTGCACTTCCAGAGGCACATTCCTAAACAACTTACTCACTACTACAAATTGTCCTAAATGACTAATTACCAACATTCCCCTATCAGCAAACTCAAATTGTATACCCAGAGTCCCAAACACAGTACAGGCAACATACGAGTGTATAGATCCAATGTCAATTAAAGCTGTAAATGGCACATCAAATATGAGAAATGTACTGGTTATGACGTCAGGTGTGTCGCCATCCTCTCGATGTCGAGCAGCGTAAACCAGTCTCGGCTGCCTCGCATCTATATTAACCGTATTACCAGCACCTCTGCCCGGTGCTCCAGACCATGTCCTAACCCATTTCCCCCTCTGGGCGGACTACGACCTCTCGATGGCTACTGACCACCTCTTCCTGACTGCATAAACCTCTGACCTACTACTTGCATCCGAACAGGTTCCTGAAGACATTCCTTTATCCGGTGATCCCTAAACCCACATCTGAAACACCCACCAGAATTTTTCCAGCTCTTTCCCGGATGTATTTTCCCACACTGCACGCAAGGTTGCAACCGACCCACAGCAACTGGCACCTCAACTCGAGTTGGCCCATCCAACCTAGGCCTCTTTTGAAATCCCCCATAAGAACCTGAAGACCTAAAACCTCTATTATTCTTACCCCTTTCCTTATCTCGATTTTGTCTCTCAGAATATTTCACCTCTTCGACAATCTTTGCTTTCTCAATCAAAATGGCAAAATCTCTTTCTCTCTGCGGAGCTATCAGTACCCGCAGCTCATCCCGCAAACCATCCTCGAATCGCACACAATGCTCATAGTCAGTCGCGACTATACCCCGAGCGTAACGACTCAAGCGCAGAAACTCCACCTTATACTCTGCTACAGATTTGTTTCCCTGAACCAAATTTAGAAATTCCTTCCTCTGGGCGTCCACATAACTAGCCCCGACATATTTTCCCTGGAAAGCTATTTTAAAGAAGTCCCAGGTGATACGATCTGCTTGTGTACCTTCCCTCACAGTGAGCCACCATTGGTATGCCTCATCTCGCAGTAGAGACATTGCTCCTTTCAATTTATGTTCTACTATGCAGTCCAGATCATCCATTATTCGCTCCACAGCTTCTAACCAGTACTCTGCTACATTCGGGGCTACACTAGAGATGCCCCTAAAAACTTCGGCCCCGTTTGACCGGAGTCGCTCAAAAATGGATCCCCGAGCTACTGACCCAGTACTCGCTCCAACAACCCATTCCAAAACTCGCAGCATTGCTTGGGACAAAGCATCATCCCCTCCAGTTCGGTCATGAGACCCTGTTTGGGTCACTGGTGATGCAGGTGCTTCCATTTCAGGCATGTACCCTGATGCTGAGGATCCAGCCCTAGCACCTCAGCCCCTACCAGGGCCACGTCTACCTCTTGTACTCATCTTGTTGTAATGCGTTAATCTGGTTAAGAGTTTTATGAATCAGCCAATAATTCCTTTGATTATTAACAAGTGTTTTATGGAAAACAAGTATAAGAGTTGTTTTCGCGGATCTAATTTCCTACTGTTTCAGTCCCTATAGTCTTAATACCTATAGCTAACAGTTTCAGTGTACTACCACTAACTCTAGTAGTTTTCTCTCTACAGTTATCTCATCATATCATCAAATAAAGTAAAAGGACTTATAGATTTGGTGTCAGAGACTCGGTGTGCCATACTTCAAATAAAGATATATATTTCCTAACCCATATTTCAAACAAATTTTTGAATAACATTTTCGAACCCATTCCACCGTCAAGTTTTGCAACCCGGGCTCTGATACCATAAAATGTAACAACCCGAATTTGGCCTAGACGTTATGACCGGATCTGGCATGTCACATAAGAGGGTTATTTAAAAGCTACGTGTCCGTTAAAAACTTCGTACTCTTTTTAAAATTTCTGACCTTGTTGTTTGTGAAATTCAGATTTACTTTAGTGGTTTTCTTGTAAAAATGTTATTATTATTTTCGAAAATTTTGTTTATAAAGAAATCAGATTCAATGAGTTGCGGAAACGTGATATTTTGAAAACAATTATTGTTGTTTTAGGAAAACCCAGACTTTAGCCATTTATAGTTTAAGCATAACTGAAATGAAAGTTTAAAAGAAAAATAAAATTTCAAAGGCCTTATTACAAATTATTAACCCAAAATAAATAATCTTAAAATAAAGCTAAACCAAAATTTACTAAATTTTATGAGAAATACTTCGATGTATGGCCACCACAGAGTCCTTTGCAACCCCAAATCCTCTAACGCTGGAGATTACCTGTATGATTAAAGTAGAGGGGTGAGTTACGAGAACTCAGTATGTAATCCCCTAATCGGTCATTAACTGGGCCCGAGCCCATACATAAGTAGATTGGGCCGAGGCCCTATTCGGTGACAATCTGGGCCTTAGTCCTATAAACATGCTAATGCAAACAGAAAATGCAGCCCAACCCAATCCAACCAAACACACCCCGATACCAACCCTACACACCTGTGGGGATCAAGCCAACCCACCCAGCACTACACACCAATATGGCAGACAAGCTGCTAATCATAGAATTTGTGGCGGAGCCACTAGAATAACAGAATATACGTGGCATGGCCACTACACAGAATGTGGGGGAGCCACCAGAATACACTTCATCCGATCCTTAAACTCAGCCCATGCAACATATTATAAATGCAATGCATCATACATACAAATGTGTAAATAAAGCATGTACATGATAACCAACCATAATCAAGGGTATAACGGTCGTTTACCCTCTAGGGGTATTTCGGTGATTTTATCATTTAACGGCTTTTTTGAAAGCCTACTGTCGTCTCAAGCAATACAGGACCCTTTTTGGGTCTCTACGGAATTATTGGGCTTGAAATCCATTTCAGGCCCAAACGGGTGCCCATTTCGCATGATTTCAGTCTCAGTTTTTCAGATTATGCAACCACACCTATCATTTCATAGTTTTCCAGCAATTTTGCCCATGTGGGCCGGATAGCCCATTGGGCCCATTTGGCCCATTTAAGCTCGATCAGGCCCGTTACAGCCTCAATTCCCCGAGAGTGGTCGCGACACCCTCAATAGCTTACCGTCATTATTCGTGTTTCGATTTACCACTACGAGCGCTCGCATGCTTGCGTGGTCATAATTGTCGGTTTTCTGGCTTTTCGGCTTTCGACTGAGTTACAGAATATTGCAAGCATTCATCCATAGGGGTGTGAGATTACACACCTGTTTCTGGATTACGGATCACGTTATTTTTTGAACCACCAACGAATACTACCCTCCTTCAAAAGAGGGTATTCGGTCCACCTTCTACTAATCCGAGATTCGTGCCCCTAACAAAAAGATTGTATTAAGAATGTTATTCAAGATAATAATGAGAGAAATGGCCTTTTCTACCCTAATGAATTCAACAAAGATAGGAGAATAACACCCTTAATCGGCCATGCCCACCACTTACCAACAAGAATACGAGATCCCGAAGCGGATTGAACCAATAAGATTCGAGTTTGCACCTTGCAGGATTCGGCCCTTACCAAAAGAGAACAAAAGGGGTTCAAAGTAGAAACGAGTGGTTAAGTTCGGCTTAGCTAAGAGGTGAGAGTTTCGGCTTAAATAAAATCAACAGAAGAAAGAACGAAAGAAACTGGAAGAAGAAGAACCATTACCTTAATACCAAGGATGAGCCGAATGGAATGACAAGATTCGGCACTAGCAGCAAAACAAAAGAACTCAAGGTTCGGCTATGGAGGCTAAACAGAAATGAAAACCAATCAAAGAACACAAGCCAAAATGGTAGGTGTAGGAAAGATTCGGCTTTAGGAAGAAAGGGTTAGGGGAAGGATTCGGCCAATACTGTTCAGGCACTAATAAGTAAAGAAAAAATGTTTTGAAGAAGATGAGAAAAAGAAATAATAGCAAGCTTGGGTTTCGACAAAGAAAATTGAAGTAATGTGTCCCTAAATGCTATTATCAAAAATGCAAAAAGGTCAAAAACTCACAAAAGAACACTTTAGAAAAATCGGCACACTTACTACTCAAGACCAAATATGCTACTAAGTGACCCCTCGACACCGAAATTCTCCTCCTACACACTCCATATTTGGCCAAACACTCCCTACACAATCACTTCTACAATTTCCTCCCCAATTTCCTCCTACATTTCCTCTCCACCTCCCATTCAAACCATTTGACCAAGTCCCCATCCTCCAAGGCAGAGTTTGATCTCAACTCTGCTTCCTCCTTTCCTAAGCACAAAATAATAGCCACCCAAAATGCAGCTTGTGAGGATCGAACTCTCTCCCTCTTTACTTCCCTTGTGACGCCACACCACTATGCCACTTACCCACTTATGCTAGCAAACATATTTAATTAACCTTAAGTCCAGCTTCTGCTAGCCCTCTACCTTAAAGGGCCAAAAACCAAAATTTCCCCAAGACTTGGACTCAAATCCGAGCCTCCCTAGGACCCCTAAACTCACTCAAATAACAAGCCAAGCAAGCTCCACACATGCAATAATGCAAAAATGCCAGACCCCTAATTTCAGGGATGTTACAAATTGCCTATTAGGACTTGTTTGCAAAAGTTGCTAAATAGGGGTTCTAATTCATAGAGTACTTGATTGTAATGGGGGTTTGAAGTAGGAGTCCTTAAATGGTAATTAGACCATTATATTTCCATGGACAAAAATGGACATACATAGATAAAAATAACTAAAGTTTTAATGAAGGGCATTTTAGCCATTTAGTATTAAAAAGAAATTAAAAGAGAAAAAGATGGCAAAATATGTCCATCTTCTTCATTAGGACGAAATTTTAAGGGTTCTCCATAGCTAGGGTTTGTTTCAAGCTTCCAAGCTCCATAATCAAGAAAGAAGGAATAGTGAAGGTGATCGGGGAAAAGAGAAGGTTATCGACTAATTTACGAAAATAGTTGCATCCGAGGTAAGTTATGTGTAAATAATAGCAATATATTTTATAAATTGTGAATTATATTTGATATGTGAATTAATATTGAATGTGGAAGGAAAATTGTTCATGAATTATTCAAGTGATAAAGTGTTTAAAATAAGTGTTAAGAGCAAATTCCCGTTTGAACTTAGGAATAGAAGTGGATACAAGTGATATATCAGTAGAGATCAGTGTTACAGTGTTACAGTGAGTCCCGGGTGCTGGGCGATCTAGTATGTGCTGCAGACACCTGACAGCTTGTGTGAGCAGGCCCGTGGACATTTCCAGTGTTATTGATCAGTGGTAGCTTCGGCTACATTACAGTGGTAGCTTCGGCTACATTACAGTGGTAGCTTTTGCTACATATCAGTGGTAGCTTCGGCTACATATCAGTGTGGCACTTATGTGCTAATTCTCTACGTATCCATGTATATTTTGAGTGTTCAACGGGATCAATAATAAATTAAAGTGAATATGAGATGAAGTGTGTATGCAGGTATAATTGAAAGAATGAGCATACGTGATAATGAATAAGTACTTAAATGTATGTGCAAGTGAACTGGTAAGATTGTACATGTGTAAGTGATTAAATTTGCTAAGAAGGATATTAATTAATTGTATGTGAAAATGTTAATTATTGATTGAGTGCTTATTGTTTACATGTAACTTACTAAGCTATTAGTAGCTTACGCGTTCTTTTCCTTTCCTTTGTTTTATAGTGTGTTAAACTTACTTGGATTGGAGATCGTCGAAGCCTAGTATCACACTGTCAAGGCTTTACTTTGGTATATAAATTCTTTTGAAATGTTTTACGTTATGGCATGTATAGGGATCGAATTATTTTGTATGGATACCTAAGTGATGTTTACTACAAAGAAAGTATGAAAATGTAAAAATTTGCAATGAAATAGTTTTTGGACAACAACAGTAATGTAACTTTGAAAAAACACCAAAAATATGAGAAATGAAATTAAAAATTTAATAAGATATAAATTAAAGCTTATTGTGTCTACTTTCATATGAAAGAAACAATGTAAGCAAAGGAATTCTATATTTTGTGATATTTGAATTTTAGTGAGATAGGGTCAGAACGGTATTTGAAGTCCCTTATTTAGACTTTAGAAAAACATTTAAAATTGTAAAAAAAATAATTATGAGTTATAATTTATATTTATAGATTCCTTAGTGAGTCGAATTTCAGAAGAAATAAGTAGGAACAACATAAAAAAATTGTACAATGAGAAAATTGATTTTTAGTGAAGAGTGGTCAGAACCGTTGGACTGTGAAATAGGGGAGACTTTAACGAATAAACTGTACTAATTGGAAAAACCAAAAATTCTGAAAATTTTATGGTGAGAAGATATATGAGTATAGTTTCATGGAAATTTTACGGATCTAAATTTCAAGTTTCGTAACTCAAGTTATAACTAAATTAATGACTATTGCACAGATGGATAGATTTATTGTGAATGATGAAATAAATTATTTTTTTATACCCGAAGTAGTAAGATAAGTTAAATAATGCCTCGTAGTCGACTCCGGCAATGGTCGAGTGTGTAGTGTTACACTAGGGTGATAGATTTGGCTTAAAGAAATCAATAGGCAAGAAGGGATGAAACAAGCAGTTGGCTGAACCTGAAAAGAATAGAGAAGAAGAGGAGGTTTCGACAGATGTTGGTGCAAAAGAGGGGAGAGGAATGGACTTGAAAAGAAAACAGTTTAATTTACCATAATGGTAGGAGTCGAATACCTAGAATGCACAAAAAGCCACTTGCAAATTCGGCACAAGAGAGCAGAGAAAGAAAAGAGCCTTCATAGTTTCATAAACTGATGACAAACTGACCAAAACTAAGAGAAAACCCCTCAGCCGAATTTCCTAAGGCCTTAGAGTCCCATTCGACCACAACTCTCCTCACCATTCAAATTCCTTGAAAATCTCCACAAATCACTCCATTTATCCCTCCTTGATATTCTCCATAACAACTCCAAGACCAATTCAAACTTCACCTTGCAAAGTTTCAATCTAACTCTACTTCTCATGCTGCAAGGAAATAAAATAAATACTCCTTTGCATGCCAAGGGATTCGAACCTGAAACCACTAGTACACTCCACACATCACTTTCCACCTTTACTAGCAGATTCCTTGTGTCATGATTTCACCAAAAATATTTATAAAGCCTTCAAGCTAAGGCCAAGATTCACTTAAGAGCAAAAAGCAAAAATTTTGCTAAAGCCTAGGTTTGAACCCAGGACTTCTCCAACACTCCCAACCCTTCCTAAATCACTTAGCCACTAAAGTAAAGAAACAATTTGTGTCATTTTCTTGCACACATAAATATTTATGTGCAGTCTCCTAGCTGATCCAACGACTCAAGGCCCATTCCTTCTAGGCCTAAATTCGGGGCGTTACAATAACGCTCCCAACCAAATTCAAAATCAATAACACAAGCACGAATCATATCTTCCAAAATTTAAAAACTCGCTCAGATTTTCCGTCAGCCTGCGGATGAAAAGCTGTGCTAAAATTAAGTCGTGTACCAAGATATTCATGCAACTATCTCCAAAACCTTGAAGTAAGTCATGGATCCCGATCAAAAATTATCGACATAGAGACATCATGCAATCTTACGATTTCTTGTGTAACAGCCCGATTTTGGGCCTCGTCGAAACAGTGGTTTCGGGGCCACAAATATGACGCATTAAAATTTATTTTTTTATTACATTTCTATGGTTTATAGTTTTACAAAATGATTTTGCGAAAATTACATTCGAAAATTTTGACGTTTTGGCACTTAATTTCGTAAAAAGGACTAAATTATAAAAAGTACAAAAGTTGAGTTCTACATGCTAGAGGTGTCTAATTTCTATGAAATTTTAAATTGAAGGTCCTTATATGGTAATTAGACCATTTGTTAAGTTAGTAGACAAAAATGGACATGGTGAGATGAAATTTCAAAGTTTTAAGTAAAGGGCATTTTGGTCATTTGGTAAATAAAAGAATAAAAAGGAAAATAAAGCCAAAATTTGCCCATCTTTCTTCAACCTTGGCTGAAATTTGGGAGAACACCATAGCTAGGGTTTTTTCATCTTTCAAGCTTGATTGTAAGTACATCCTAGCCCCGTTTTTAATGCTCTTTACATTTTTAAAGTCGTTATCATCCGAACTACCTATTTCTACCATTAATTTAAGATGTGGTTGATATCTAGGGTTTGAAACATGTTAGGCGGATGTGTATTTTGATGTTTAATGGTAGATTATGCATGTTTGATGTGTGATAAACAACATTTACTAGGTGATTTTTGATGAAATGCATAAAAAGGACCTAATTGTAAAAAAGTTATAAAATGGGTAGTAAAAATCTGATTTAATGGAAAAGGTGGACTGCTATAAGCATAATAATGGTTCGGCTAGGCTTGGGTTACCAAGAAATTGAACATATTTCATTTTACGAGCCTAGGGACTAAAATGTAAAATGTTAAAAAAAAGTTAGGGATAAAATAGTAATTTGTCTAGGATGCAAATTAATGTAAATGTATGTGTAAAATGATGAATTGATAGTCAAATTTGCTTATATAGTCCTGGAACAACCAATTATGGAACTAGATCGAGGAAAATGAAAAGTCTCGGATTAGTTGAGTTTCAAATACAAACCATTCTCAAGGTAAGTTCGTGTAAAATAATTTGGTATGTTATTATGTTTTAACTGAATTGTGTAATTGAGATAATATATATGTGATGATAAACCCTATGAAATAATCATAAGATGATAAACACAAATAAAATGTCATTGTCCCAGTTGAACATTGTATTTCAATGGATTATAATAATTTCCTTGAAATGAACAAAATGATATAGAAGGGATTTAGCCCAGACGGGTAATCCATCGTAGGCTCATTAGAGCTAATGTTATTGAAAGGATTTAGCATGAACTGGTAATCCTGAATAAACTATTGGGAGCGAATGTTAAAGACGGGATTTAGCCTGGACTAGTAATGCCGTTATATAAATGTGGCTTAAGAGTGTGCTCTATGAATATGTGCTTAAGGAGAACTTTGGATGTGAATTGACAAACGGTTGACATGTATACTTCGAGTATACTACCTGAGTATCCATCGAAATTACAATAGTTCAATGAAAAGAAATCCTGAAAAATGTTATACTGAAATGATATGAAAGTTCATACTATGGTGAGCTCTTCTATGTTGGTTTGATAATTTCATGATGTGTATGACTAACTCGTTTAATGAGTGAATGTATTTAGGTAACTTGTCAAAATATTGATCGAATGAATGCATATATGTATATATGCTTATTTGAATAATTATAACCAGTAAGTTTCTTTCTATTACGCGAACTTACTAGGCATGAAAATGCTTGCCCCGTTTACTTATCCTTGTTTTATAGTGCTCGTAAGGCTCGCGAAGGTTGGAGGATTCGGTCGGAGCAGGATCACACTATCCAAAAATCTCCTTTTTGGTATAGCTAAATGATTCATTTTGGTATAATGGCATGTATAAGCTACTTGGCTTAGATGTAGGCTTGTAAGTAATATTTTGTGACTTAGCCATTGGAATGGCTAAGGATGTCCAGTTGGTGCATGTATAATGGTAATGTATGTCCAAATTCTTAAGTGTTAAGTATGGTGGATAATACATTTTGTAAGTGGCCAATGTAATTGGCTAATATTGGTTTAGTTATATATGCATATGATGCTATCTTTCATGGATGTGAGAATTTGCATGGTTTGAGTTGACAAGTATGTGATAGAAAATAGCATGTGAATGATGTGGCTGATTTGGTTGAGTGTATGTGTTTGGATTGGTGCTATGTTTTTTCGTGTAGTGCATGGAAGGGTGACAAAATAGCTTAGTAAATAGCCTTGTTTTTGTCCACATGGGTAGACACACAAACGTGTGTCTAGACCGTGTGTGACACACGGTCTGCCCCATGGGCATGTGTTCTGGCCGTGTGTTCCCTGCACCTTAATTGATGCAAAAAAAATGTCCAGAATATAGCACACGGGTAGTGACACGAGCATGTGTCTCAGCTGTGTATGCTACATGGCCTTGGACACGGGCATGTAACCTGGCCGTGTGAAGTCTGCACCTATTTTATGAAAAATTTAACCGACTACACGGCCTAGCACACGGGTGTGTGGCACAGCCGTGTGGGAAAGTGAGAAAGCACCCTATTTTGAACACGGCCTGTAGCACGGGTGTGTCTCAGGGTCACATGGGTGTGTCCCGAACCCACATAAGCGTGTGACCCCTATTTTAGTAAAAATTTTCTAAGGGTCGTAAAACTTTCTAAAGTTCTCGGTTTAGTCTCGAACTGCTTCCAAAGCATGTTTTGGGCCTCGTAAGCTCATTTTAGGGACGATAGGAATGTAAATGAAAAGTTTTAAATTTGGATGGAGATTCACGTCTCGATTTTGTATGACTGCTTGTGTTTATGCCTGGTAATGCCTCATACCTTGTTCCAGCTTCGAATACGAGTAAGAGGTGTTACATTTAGTGGTATCAGAGCTACGATTTAGTCAATTCTCGGACTAATGTAGCATGTACGGGTTTAGCTATACATGCCATTATATAAATTGTGATAGTGTGATAACTCATGACCGCTTTTAAGTGTATTTTCATATAGTAAATGTCTTCCAACCAAGCTCGAGATGAGTCTGAAGAAGATGAGGCACTGCTCAAGCTTCTGTACAACGAGCTACAACTAGTAGTATTAGGAGACCCATGTCAGAGGGTCGCGAAGAGGCGAAAGGAGCCTTCTTCGAAATGATGGATGAATGGTTTAGTGAGTATATGAGAACACACCCCGCTATTCCACGACCTCCCCCACCTATCCTTTATCCTGATTATGAGATGCCACAGGGTGTTGAGCCCGAAAGGATCAGAAAGGCTCCGGTTGATAAAATAAGAAAATATGGAGCAGAAGAGTTCAGAGCTACTACCGACGACGATTCAGAAAAAGTCGAGTTTTGGCTAGAGAATACCATTCAGGTTTTCGAGGAATTGTCATGTACTCTCGTAGAATGTTTGAAATGTGCGGTATCTTTACTGAAAGACACAACATACTATTGGTGGTATATCTTTAGTTGTACCAAAGGAAAATGTCACATGGGAATTCTTTCAAGAGGAGTTCCGAAAGAAGTATATTAGCCAAAGGTTCTTAGATCAGAGAAGAAAAGAATTTTTAGAGCTTAAACAGGGAGACAAGACTGTGTCAGAATATGAACGAGAGTTTGTTCGGTTGAGTTAGTATGCCAGGGAATGGGTTCACACTGAAGCTGAGATGTGCAAATGCTTTGAGAAAGGGCTGAACGAAGACATTAAACTACTTATTGGGATTCTCAAAATAAGAGAGTTTGTCGTGCTAACCGGTCAGGCCAAGAAAGCTGAAGATTTAAGTATAGAGAAGAAGCAAGTCGAAAGGGAAACACTGGTTCTGAATAAAAGATTCATGAGTAAGACACAACCCTCTACTTTAAAGAAATTAAGAAGTTATCATGAGCATTTTACATCATTAGTGGGACATTCAAGAAAGGAAAGAAGTTCCAAATGCTCTAAATCAATGACTTTATCTCCCTTAGCAGCTAGTGTAGGGAGTGTTGGAAACCCTAAACCACGGTGTAATGTATGTAATAAATTGCATTATGGTGAAAGCTGGATGAAAAGTGGGGCATGTTTCAGGTGTGGTTCCCTCGATCACTTTCTTAAGGAATGCCTGAAAAGTGCTAAGAAGGATACCGAACAGACTCCTAAATCGAGTAACCTCACCTTGAGGGGTAGACCTCCACGACACCCCAGGAATGCCAGTGGTAGTCGTGGTACTGCGAAAGATTCAGTTGCCAGATCTGAGGCACAGCTTCAGCAAGAATATATGCCATACGTGCAAGGGAAGAGGCCTCAGCACCCGATGTTATCACTGGTATTTTTTCTCTCTATAATACTAATGTAGTTGCATTGATTGATCCTGGATCAACCCATTCTTATATTTGCATGAAGTTGGTATCTAGTAAGGATTTACCTATTGAGTCGACTGAATATGTGATTAAAGTGTCGAACCCCTTAGGCAAATATGTTCTGGTTGATAGAGTTTGCAAGAATTATCCTTTGATAATTCGAGGTCATTGTTTTCCAGCTAACTTAATGTTGTTGCCATTTGATGAGTTTGAGGTTATATTGGGTATGGATTGGTTGACACTACATGATGCTACAGTAAATTGTAGACAGAAAATTATTGAATTGAAATGTGAAAATGGTGAAATTCTTCGGGGTGAACCAGATGAGTCAGATACACTACCTGTTGTGATCTCTTCTATGTCGGCTCAGAAAAACATGAGAAAAGGGTTTGAAGCTTATCTTGCTTATGTGTTGAACACTAAGGAGCTTGAATTGAAAATTGAATCAGTACCGGTAGTATGTGAATATTCAGATGTATTTCCAGAGGAATTGCCAGGGTTACTTCTGAATAGAGAAATTGAGTTTGGTATTGATTTAGTCCTTGGTACTTCACTGATATCAATTGCTCCTATAGGATGGCCCCGACTGAATTGAAAGAATTGAAAGCTCAGTTGCAAGAATTGACAGATAAGGGATTCGCAAGATCGAGTTATTCTTCTTGGGGTGCACTAGCATTATTTGTAAAGAAGAAAGGCGGTTCTATAAGACTGTGCATCAATTACCGATAGCTCAACAAAGTGACCATAAGAACAAGTACCCATTACTGAGAATTGATGACTTGTTTGATCAGTTGAAAGGGGCAACAATATTTTCAAAGATATATTTGAGATCGGGCTATCATCAGTTGAGAGTTAAGGAGTTGGATGTACCAAAGGCTGCTTTTAGAATAAGGTATGGGCACTATGAATTCCTAGTTATGCCTTTCAGACTGACGAATGCTCTTGCAGTTTTTATGGAGTTGATGAATCATATTTTCATACCATACCTAGATAGGTTTGTGGTTGTGTTCATTGATGATATCTTGATTTATTCTCGAGATGAGTCTAAGCACGCTGAACATTTGAGAAATGTTTTACAGATTTTAAGAGAAAAACAGTTATATGCTAAGTTCAGTAAAAGTAAGTTTTGGCTTCGAGAAGTTGGATTTCTAGGGCACATTGTTTCAGGTGATGGCATTCGAGTTGATCCGAGTAAGATTTCTGCTATAGTTGAATGGAAACCATAGAAGAACGTATCCGAGGTTAAAAGCTTTTTGGGCTTAGCTGGTTACTACCGCCGATTTGTCAAAGGGTTTTCAATGATTGCTATTTCTATGATAAGATTGTTGCAAAAATATGTCAAGTTTAAATGGTCCAAAAAATGTCAGCAAAATTTTGAGAAATTGAAAGCTTTATTGACTGAGGCACCGGTCTTAGTATAACCTGAACTAGGAAAAGAAGTCATAATTTATAGTGACGCGTCTTTGAACGGACTTGGATGTGTCTTGATGCAAGAGGGCAAAGTGATAGCTTATGCCTTGAGACAGTTGAAACCACATTAGAAGAATTACCGGACGCATGATTGGAACTGGTTGCTATAGTTTTTGCATTGAAAATTTAGAGACATCATTTGTACGGTGAAATGCCATGTTTTTACTGATCGCAAGAGTTTGAAATATTTGATGACTCAGAAAGACTTAAATTTGCGACAACAAAGATGGCTTGAGTTATTGAAAGACTATGAGTTGGTGATTGATTATCACCCGGGTAAGGCGAATGTAGTCGTAGATACCGTGAGTAGGAAATCCTTGTTTGCCTTGAGATCAATGAACACGAGGCGGACTTTATCGGATGATGGTTCGATTCTAGCTGAATTAAGAGCTAGACCAACGTTTCTTCAACAGATTTGCGAAGCCCAGAAGTGTGATAGTGAATTGCAAGCTAAGAGAGCTTTGTGTGAATCGAGAAATAACTCAGACTTTCGTATAGGATCCGATGACTGTTTGATGTTCCGAGATAGGATTTGTGTGCCAAAAGGTGACGAACTTATTCAGAAAATTCTTCAAGAGGGACACAGTGGTTGTTTATCCGTTCATCCAGGTAGTAAAAAATGTATAATGACTTGAAGAAAATGTATTGGTGGTCGAGTATAAAAAGAGATATCTCCTAGTTTGTTTCGAAATGTTTGATTTGCCAGCAAGTGAAAGCTGAACACCAAGTACCTTTAAGTCTGCTTTAGCCAGTAATGGTTCCCGAGTGGAAATGGGATAGAATCACAATGGACTTTGTAACGTGTTTCCCTTTGACCCCGAAAAAGAAAGATGTCGTATTGGTCGTTGTTGATATATTGATGAAGTCGGCTCATTTTATACCGGTATGTACTGACTACTCACTTGATAAGTTAGCTGAATTGTACATTATTGAGATTGTAAGATTGCACGGGGTGCCTATATCGATTATTTCGGATAGAGATCCGAGATTCATTTTGCGGTTTTGGAAGAAGCTGCAAGAAGCTTTAGCTACGAAGTTAAATTTTAGTACCGCTTTCCATCCGCAAACTGATGATCAATCCGAAAGGGTAATTCAGACTCTTGAGGACATGCTCCGATGTTGTGTTTTAGAGTTTCAAGGTAGTTGGGAGAAATATCTATCGTTGGTTGAATTTCCTACAACAACAGTTTTCAGTCAAGCATAAAGATGGCACCATATGAAGTGTTGAATGGCCGTAATTGCCGAACTCCTCTGTATTGGACAGAGCTTAGCGAGAAACAAATTCACGGGGCTGACTTAGTTAGAGAAACCGAAGAAAAGGTGAAAGTAATTCGTGATAGTTTAAAAGCGGCTTCTAACAGACAAAAGTCATATGCGGATTTGAAAAGAATAGAGACTGAGTTTCAAATTGGGGATAAAGTATTTTTGAAAGTATCTCCATGGAAGAAAGTTCTCAGATTTGGCTGAAAAGGCAAGTTGAGTCCACGTTTTATTAGGTTGTATGAGGTGATTGAAAGAATCAGACCAGTAGCATATCGGTTGGCTTTACCAACGGAGTTGGAAAAGATCCATGATGTGTTTCATGTGTCTATGTTGCGGCGATATGGATCTGACCCTTCACATGTGATTTCGCCCTTAGAGGTTGAAATTAGACCAGATATGACTTATGGTGAAGAATATATCAAGATTTTGGCTCGGGAAGTTAAACAGTTGAGAAATAAAAGTATAGCCCTAGTAAAAGTTTTGTGGCAAAGACACGGTGTGGAAGAGGCTACGTGGGAATATGAGGAATATGAGGAAGCTATGCAAAAACAGTACCCAAACCTATTTTCTGGTAAGATTTTCGGGGACAAAAATCCCTAAAGGGGGAGAGTTGTAATAGCCCGATTTTGGGCCTAGTCGGAACAGTGGTTTTGGGAACACAAATATGACGTAGTAAAATTCATTTTTATTACATTTCTATGGTCTACAATTTTATGAAATGATTCCGCGAAAATTACGCTCGAAAATTTTAACGTTTGGGCACGCAATTTAGTAAAAAGGACTAAATTGTAAAAAGTGAAAAAGATGAGTTCTGCATGCTAAAGGTGTCTAATTTCTATGAAATTTTAAATTGAAGGTCCTTAGGTGGTAATTAGACCATTTGTTAAGTTAGTGGACAAAAATGGACATGGTGAGATAAAATTTCAAAGTTTTAAGTGAAGGGTATTTTGGTCATTTGGTAAATAAAAGAATAAAAAGGTAAAATAAAGCCAAAATTTGCTCATCTTTCTTCAACCTTGGGCGAAATTTGGGAGAACACTATAGCTAGGGTTTTGTCATTTTTCAAGCTTGATTGTAAGTACAACCTAACCCCGTTTTTAATACTCTTTACGTTTTTGAAGTCGTTATCATTCGAACTACCTATTTCTATCATTAATTTAAGATGTGGTTGATGTCTAGGGTTTGAACCATGTTAGATACATGTGTATTTTGATTTTTAATGGTAGATTATGCATTTACTATGTTATTTTTGATGAAAATGCATAAAAAGGACCCAATTGTAAAAACGTTATAAAATGGGTAGTAAAAAATTGATTTAATGGAAAGGTGGACTACTATAAGCATGAAAATGGTTTGTCTAGGCTTGGGTTACCAAGAAATTGAACATATTTCATTTTACGAGCCTAGGGACTAAAATGTAAATGTAAAAAAAAAAGTTAGGGACAAAATAGTAATTTTGTCTAGGATGCAAATTAATGTAAATGTATGTGTAAAATGATGAATTGATAGTCAAATTTGCTTATATAGACCCGGAACAACCGATTACGGAACTAGATCGATGAAAACGAAAAGTCTCGAATTAGTTGAATTTCAAATACGAACCATTCTCAAGGTAAGTTCGTGTAAATTAATTTGGTATGTTATTATGTTTTAACTGAATTGTGTAATTGAGATAATATATATGTGATGATATACCCTATGAAATAATCACAAGATTATAAACACAAATAAAATGTCATTGTACCGGTTGAACATTGTATTTCGATGGATTATAATAATTTCTTTGAAATGAACAAAATGATATAGAAAGGATTTAGCCCGGACGGGTAATCCATAGTAGGCTCATTAGAGCAAATGTTATCGAAAGGATTTAGCCTGGACTGGTAATCCTGAATAAGCTCTTGGGAGCGAATGTTAAATACGGGATTTAGCCTGCACTGGTAATCCTATTATATAAATGTGGCTTGAGAATGTGCTCTAAGATTATGTGCTTAAGGAGTACTTTGGATGTGAATTGACAAACAATTGACATGTATACTTCGAGTATACTACCTGAGTATCCATCGAAATTACAATAGTTCAATGAAAAGAAATCCTAAAAACTGTTATACTGAAATGAAATGAAAGTTTATACTATGGTGAGCTCATCTATGTTGGTTTGATAATTTCATGATGTGTATGACTAACTCGTTTAATGAGTGAATGTATTTAGGTAACTTGTCAAAATATTGATCGAATGAATGCATATATATATATGCTTATTTGAATAATTATAACCGGTAAGTTTCTTTCTATTACGCGAACTTACTAGGCATGAAAATGCTTACCCCGTTTTACTTTTCCTTGTTTTATAGTGCTCGTAAGGCTCGCGAAGGTTGGAGGATTCGGTCGGAGCAGGATCACTCTATCCACAAATCTCCTTTTTAGTATAGCTAAATGATTCATTTTGGTATAATGGCATGTGTAAGCTACTTGCCTTAGATGTAGGCTTGTAAGTAATATTTTGTAACTTAGCCATTGGAATGGCTAAGGATGTTCAGTTGCTGCATGTATAATGTTAATGTATGTCCAAATTCTTAAGTGTTAAGTATGGTGGATCATACATTTTGTAAGTGGCCATTGGAATTGGCTAATATTGGTTTAGTTATATATGCATATGATGATGTCTTTCATGGATGTGAGAATTTGCATGGTTTAAGTTGACAAGTATGTGATGTTGTATGTGATAGAAAATAGCAATTGAATGATGTGGTTGATTTGGTTGAGTGTATGTGTTTGGATTGGTGCTATGTTTTGTTGTGTAGGTATGTGCATGGAAGGGTGACAAAATGGCTTGGTAAATAGCCCTGTTTTTGTCCACACGGGTAGACACACGGACGTGTGTCTAGGCTGTGTGTGACACATGGTCTGCCCCACGGGCATGTGTTCTGGCCGTGTGTCCCCTGCACCTTAATTGATGTAAAACAGAATGTCCAAAAAATAGCACATGGGCATGTGTCTCAGCCATGTGTGCTACACGGCCCTGGACACGAGCGTGTACCCTGGCCGTATGAAGTCTGCACCTATTTTGTGAAAAATTATGAAAAATTTAATCGACCACATGGCCTAGTACACGGGCGTGTGGTACGGCCGTGTGGAAAAGTCAAAGAGCACCCTATTTTGAACACGACCTGTAGCACGGGTGTGATTCAGGGTTGCACGGGCGTGTCCCGAACCCACACGGGCGTGTGACCCCTGTTTTAGCAAAAATTTTCTAAGGGTCGTAAAACTTTCTAAAGTTCTCGGTTTAGTTCTGAACCGCTTCCAAAGCATGTTTTGGGCCTCGTAAGCTCGTTTTAGGGACGATAGGAATGTAAATGAAAAGTTTTAAATTTGGATGGAGATTCACGTCTCGATTTTGCATGATTGCTTGTGTTTATGCCTGGTAATGCCTCGTACCCTATTCTGGCTTCGAATACGGGTAACGGGTGTTACATCTTGAATATATACCTTAGCAAGCTTCTGAAGTGACCAATTAGTTCTGATTGTAATTAAATGAGTCAATTTCGTAAGTCTATCAACAATCAACCAAATAGCATTTTTCTTTCTTCCCGATAAAGGTCACCCCATTACAAAATCCATCGTGATACAATCCCATTTCCATTCGGGAATATTAATAGGCTGAAGTAATCCAGTAGGAATCTGATGTTCTGCCTTAACTCGCCGACAAGTTAAACATTTAGCCACATATTCAACCAGATATCTTTTCATTCAAGGCCACCAATACAATTCTCGCAAATTTCGATACATTTTCATTCCTCCAGGATGCAAAACAAAAGGACTGTTATGAGCTTCACGATGTATCAACTCTTTTAATTCAGAAACATCTGGAACACAAATCCGATTACGAAATCTAAAGGAATTGTGTTCATCAATACTGAATTTCTTTAATATGCCATTCTGAACCATTTCTCTTTTCTTCATCAACTTGACATCTTCTAACTGTGCTGACTTAATCCGATAAAACATCACCGGTTTAATTCTCAGTTCAACCAAAAAACTTCCATCATCGTTGATACTGAGCTGAGCAAACATTGCTCGCAATTCAATTGCTGCTTTTCTACTCAATGTATCAACTACGACATTAGCTTTATCAGGATAATAATCAATAACACAATTAATCTTTTAAAAGCTCTATCCAACAACGTTGTCTCAAATTTAACTCTTTTTGAGATAAAAGATATTTGAGACTTTTATGATCAGTATAAATATAACATTTCTCACCATAAAAGTAATGTCTCCATATTTTTAGAGCAAAAAGCACCGCAGCTAGCTCCAAATCGTGCGTCGGATAATTGCGTTCATGTCGTTTCAATTGAAGAGACGGATAAGCAATTACTTTTCCATCTTGCATCAAAACACAACCAAGACCACTCAAGGAAGCATCACTATAAATGAAAAAAGCCTTTCCCGATTCAGGTAATGTCAAAACCAGTGCTTCAGTCAACTTTTTCTTCAATTTCTCAAAACTTTCTTGACATTGGTCATCCCAAACAAACTGAACATTTTTATGCAAGAACTTTGTCATCGGCAAAGCTATCTTTGAAAATCCATTTAAAAATCTTCGGTAATAACTAGCCAGTCCAAGAAAACTATGAACCTCTGACACATTCCTCAATGCTTTCCACAAAATAATTACTTCAATCTTCTTTGGATCAACTCTAATTCCATCTGCTGAAACAACATGCCCTAAGAATACAACCTATGATAACCAGAAATCACACTTACTAAGCTTCTCGTACAACTGTTTGTCTCGCAACACTTGCAAAACAATTCTGAGATGTTGCTCATGTTCGGATTCAGATTTTGAATAGACCAAAATATCATCAATGAAAACTACCACAAATTGATCTAGATATGGTTCATGAGATCCATTCATTCTATATTTCACTAACTTTATTTCTTCACAATTAATTCTATCTTTTCATTCAATTTCAACTTTAAACTAAATTGAACTCTCTAATTTCACTCAAATCCCTGAATTCTAAAATTTTTACAATTTAGTCCATATTACTCAAAATTTACAATTTATTCCACAATTCAATCCTTTTTCAGTTCTATATTAAAAATCTATCAATTTAGTCCCTAATATTCTAATTATTCAACATGAACAACATCTAAAAATTCAATAATTTCTAAAATTTCAATATAGATTAAGTAGTGTTTAATACTAGGATTCTAAAAACATAAAAATTACAAGAAAAGGGACTAAATTGACTTACTAATTGAGCTTTGAACCTTAAAACCCTAATTTTTCTCCTTCTTTCTTTCTCCTTTTTCTTTCTTTCTTTCCCCCTATTTCGTTCTATTCTCTGTTCTTTTGTTTCTTTTTCTTTTATTCATTTTACTTATTCTTTTAGTTATTAATATAATATAATATATAATATATTATATATATATATATACTTAAATATTAAGTATACATAAATTATTATTATATTCTTATGTATTTTAATTTTACACTTGTATACACAATCACCATACACTTGTTAATTAAGGTTTAATTTCTTATTTAGTCCCTTTAATTTTTCTTTAATCTATAATTAAACTTTCACCCTTTATTCAATTTAATCCTTATACCTAATAACCCTTAATTCAAGCTAATTCACCTAACCAAAACCTAATTAACCACATAAATAACTTCGTAAATATTTATAATAAATATTTACGAATCCATTTTATGAAAACGGAGACCTAAAAATACACTTTCCGATTACCCGTGACTATCGGGTTGTTACAATTCTCCCCCTTAATAAATTTCGTCCTCGAAATTTACCTGAAAAGAGGTAGGGGTACTGAGATCTCATAATTTCTTCAGATTCCCAAGTCGCTTCTTCAACATCATGATTACGCCACAACAGTTTTACTAGCGGAACTTGTTTATTACGCAACTTTTTTTCTTCTCGTGCTAGAATCTTAACCGGCTCTTCTTCATAAGACAAATCGGGTCGAATTTCAATATCTTCCATCGAAATAACATGAAAGGGGTCTGATCTGTATCTTCTAAGCATGGAAATGTGAAAAACATCATGAATTTTCTGTAATTCTAGAGGCAAGGCCAAATGATATGCAACTGGTCCCACTCTTTCTATGATCTCATATGGCTCAATAAAACGCGGACTTAATTTCCCTTTTCGAAAAAATCTCAAAATTTTCTTGCAAGGCAAAACTTTAAGAAATACTTTATCGCTGACAAAATACTCAATATCCTAACATTTCAAATCTGTATATGATTTTTGTCTATCGAAAGCTGCCTTCAGTCTATCTTGAATCTTCTTAACAGTGTCCTTCGTTTCTTGAATTAATTCCAACCCAATCATTTTTCTTTCATTCAATTCCATCCAACAAATAGGTGATCGACATCTGCGACCATATAAAGCCTCATACGAAGCCATTTGAATACTTTATTGGAAACTATTATTATATACAAATTCAGCCAAATGTAAATAACGCTCCCAATCAGATTCAAAATGTAACAGCCTGTTTTTGAGTCAAACCAGAACAGTGGTTTCGGGACCACAAATCCAAAGTCAAAATATTTATTTTATTATTTTAATAAGGTCTACAGCATGATAGAATTTTTGTGTGAAAGTTTCATAAAGAAATTTTACTTTTTGAGTGCTTAATTTGATAAAAAGGACTAAATTGTATAAAAGGTAAAATGCATGTTATATTAGCTAAAGGTGTCTAATAGCTATAGAACCTTAAAGTGGAAGTCCTTATGTGATAATTATACCATTGTTATAGTGGGTGGACATTTATAATGGTTAAAAACAAAGGTTAATTAAGTAATTTAGTAAATAAACTAATTAAAAGAAAAGAAAAAAATAAGTATAATCTTTCTTAATGGATTATACCACCGAATTTTTGAAGGAGAAAACCTCTATGAAAGCTTAAGTATTCGGCCCTCACTCCTAGCCTTGCATGTGAGTATTTTTCGTCCCGTTTTTAATGATTTCTATGTTTTCGGAGTCTTTATAGCTTAATCTAGCTAGTCTATGGACTAATTTGCAATATTGTTAAAGATTTTGAATGTTTCCATTGATGAATATGTATGAGTTTTGATTTTTAATGATAGATTATGAACATTTGATGTTAGTTAAACAAGTTTTGTTAAGTGATTTTTGGTGAAAATGCAAATTAGGGGCTAAATTGTGTAATGTGAGAAATGTGTGGTTAAAATGTGAAATAAATTATAAATACGGGCTAATACGGACACTAGTGAAAATCACCTATTATGAAATTGGATTAAATTGCACGAATTTGTGATTTTATGCTACAAGGACTAAATTGTGAAAAATGTGAAAGTTTAGGGGTAAAAGGGTAAGTATGTCTTAAGATATGTTTTGGACTAAATTGAATGAATAGATGATTGAATAAGTTAATTTTGAATACATTTAGATCAAGAAAAGATTAATTTAGATCAAAATCAGGGAAAAATGAAAGTGATCGACTAAACGACTCAATTCACCGTTTTAGGATCCAACGTAAGTTCGTACGTGATAAACACTGTTACAATTATGCTTTTAACGCATTGGTATTGCATAAATTATATACACGAGACTGCGGTCATGTTCGACGATAAATTGACAATGTTTACCACTTAGTATGCAAGACTGAGATAGCTTCGG
Organism: Gossypium australe; assembly: GCA_005393395.2. Lineage (NCBI taxonomy): Eukaryota > Viridiplantae > Streptophyta > Magnoliopsida > Malvales > Malvaceae > Gossypium > Gossypium australe. The sequence continues at coordinate 28,875,161 of CM016615.1, forward strand.
CTATGTAAAGCACTTAGTGTGCGGAGTTATAATAGCTTCAGCTATGCGATGGCACTAAGTGTGCAAAACATCAAGTAAGGCACTTAGTGTGCGAAATTATAATAGCTTCGGTTGTGCGATGGCACTTAGTGTGAAAAACATCGAGTATTCGATAGTGTTACGTGAAGGTATGAGTTCCTTATGAATTTGTACAGGTTTGTACATGTAAGTATGAAGATCAAATAGAAAAGATTATGACTTTGCATATTAGTATATGAATAAGTTTATGAAAGGTTTGATATTATCAAGAATGATACATTAACTTGTTGAAATTGATGATTTGTATTGTATGAATTGTTGAGTATATTTAGTATGAACTTACTAAGCTTTGTAGCTTACTTTGTTTTTCCCGTGTTTTATAGTGAGTTTAAAGCTAGCTTGGGTTCGGGGATCTTCAGAGACTACGTCACACTATTCAACCATCTACTTGGTACTTTTGAGTTGTGTATATATGGTATATGGTATGTATAGGCTTGAGTCATTTTGGTTATGTTTTGAAAGTGAATATTGCCCTTTGAGATGACTTATGAATGGTTATGTTTTGTTTGTATTTATAGCCATGAGATTTGGCTTAATTTGGGTAGTTTGATTATGTATATATAAGTGTGCTTATGGCCTATATTATGAGGTTTGTGGAATTTGTATTATACTTGTGAAATGGAACAAAATAATGTATGTTTGGTAAATGTTTTTAGATATGAACTAATGTCATTTTGTAAAGTGTTTAAAGTTACTTGGAAAAGGTTGATAAATTGATGATTGTGATTGAAGTTTAGGCTAAGAAATGTTAGATGAAATAGTAAGAATTATGGTTGATTTGGTTGTTATGGATTGCCGATTTTGCTTTGTTTTTGTGCCATATGTGTAGGTGAAGGTGTGTACCAAATGGGGTGGCAAAATGGCTTGGTAAATAGCCTATTTTTGTCCACACAGGTAGAGCCACGGGCTTGTGTCTCAGCCGTGTGTGACACATGGTCAAGTTACACGGCCGTGTGTCCCCTGGTGTTGAAATTAAATTGAAGCCAGTATGCTCCACACGGTCTCACACACAGGCGTGTGACTGGCCGTGTGGTACAAGTCAGTATACCCCCTAAATGGAACACGGCCTAGGACACAGGCGTGTGACATAGCTATGTTGCATAAGTCAGTATACACTATAGTTTTGGCACGGCCTAACACACAGCTTGGCACACGGGCGTGTGTAACCTCTTCGAAGGGTACACGGGCTAGACACACGAGCATGTGGTCGGCCATGTGACCCAAGTCATTATGTCTGCCCTGTTTTCACACGGACTAAGACACGGGCGTGTCTACTAACCGTGTGAGGCACATGACCTGTTCACACGGGCGTGTGACCCTTGTTTTGAAAAATTTCTAAGTGTCCAGAATTTTCGTATGATATCGGTTCAGTCCTGAACCACTTCTAAAGCATGTTTAAGGCCTCGTAGGCTCTTAATAGGGACAAATTGATTGAGATTGAATGATGAATGATTGAATTGAATAATCGTATGTTAAATAGTTGTTTAATTGTTTCGTAAGTCAGGTAATGCTTCGTAACCCTATTCCGGTGTTGTATACGGGTGAGGGGTGTTACACACCCCTAACCCGTATCCATCGCCGGAGTAAGGTTACGAGGTATTACCGTTCAATACACGTCATTTAATATACATAACTCATACATTTATGCATTCATACTCAAATACCATTTAATCACAAACACATCGTCCCTTCTAAGGGCCTATAAGGCTTTAAACATGCTTTAGAAGTGGTTCGGGACTAAACTGATAACATACAAAAATTTTTGGAAACTTAGAAAATTTTCAACAATACAGGGGTCACACGCCCGTGTGAACAGGTCGTGTGCCCCACACGTCTCCAGACATGCCTGTGTCTCAGGCCGTGTGGAAACAGGGCATACATATTGACTTAGGTCACAAGGCCAACCACACGCCCGTGTGTCTAGCCCGTGTGCCCTTCTAAGTGGCCACACACGCCCGTGTGCCAGGCCGTGTGCCATTTAGGGGGTATATTAACTTGTACCACACGGCCAGTCATGTGCCCGTGTGTGAGGCCGTGTGGGGAATACTGACTTCAATTCAATTTCAACACCAGAGGACACAAGGCCGTGTAACATAACCGTGTGTCACACACGGCTGAGACACACACCCGTGTGGACAAAAATAGGCCATTTGCAAGGCCAATTTGCCACCCTACTTTTGCACATACCTACACAAGTACAAATGGTACCATTTCAAGGCACAAATATGTAGCCAAAAGTCATTAATCAATACATGAATCTTACTATATCTATCTCCAACCATGCAAGTCACAAATATGTCACAACTTGCTATTTAATTACATACCTAATTCACATATACAATTCAATTTACTAATTCATTTCAAACATGCATTATCAAGCATAAATTCATAAACAAATAGCTTCCAAATTATCAACTGCAATCACATAACATAAGTCAATTTACCAAACTCAAAATAGAAACATTTGCACATTTATAAACATCATTATGTTCATCATCTTATGCCAACCCAAATGGCCTAAATACATATCCACAAAACATACCAAAATGACACAAGCCTATACATGCCATATACCATATTTACACAACTCAAAAGTACAAAATAGGTGTCCAATAATGCGATGAAGTCCCTGACGATCCCCAGATTCGAGCTAGCTTTGAGATACTATAAAACATAGGAACAAATAAATAGAGTAAGCTATAAGCATAGTAAATTCGTATGCAAATATGAAATAATCTCATCATTCATTAACATTTCTAAATGGATAACATAAATTGCATTAAAGCATCAATCACTAAATTAACATAAAATTCTCGGCTTCCATCAGCTCGTTACTCAAATAGTTTTCCGTACATACCTGTACTGATACATATCTATTCTCACCAATTCACTTATCAAATCAGTTTGAGTTTATAAATGCTTACGATACGAGTACGTCGATTTTCCGATGCCATAGTCCAAGTATGGTCATACACATACATTGCCAAGGCCCTGCCATGGTCTTTCATTCACATGCCATAACCCAGTTATGGTCTTATTATTCGATTTTGACATAGCCCAGCTATGGTCTTATTCAACAACTCATTTACTTAAACCGTGCATTTAATTTAATATCTCCACATTTATCTAATAGAATAAATACTATCTCAATTTCATCCATCAAATAAATAGATACACATTTAAGTTTAGTTATAGGAACTTACCTCGTGTACGGATTTGACGAAATAGACAGACTACTCGATAGCCTTGCTTTTCCCCCGATCTAAATCCGACTTCTTTTTTCTTGATCTATATGAATTCAAAATTAACTTATTCAATCACATATTCTTTCAATTTAGTCCATATCACACTTTAAAGTACTTTTTTACTTTTACCCCAAGCATTTCACAACTTTTACAATTTAGGCCTTATTTCACAAAACACAAAAATTCACATAATTTCATTAAACCCAAGCTTGGCCGAATTATTTATAAGTCCCTAGTAGCCCAAAACTTCCATTTATTACACATTTCAACCACTCAATTTGCACTTTTCACAATTTAATCACTATTATGCATTTTCATCAAAAATCACTTAACAAAACATGTAAAATTATCATCAAGCTTTCATATTTCAACATTAAACATCAAAGAACACTTAGATTCAACATTGGCGACTCTCAAAATCTTTAACAGCTTCAAAATTAAAGGTATGGGCTAGCTAGATGGAGCTGCAACGATTACAAAAACATAAAAATCATTAAAAATCAAGCAAAAATAGACTTACTATTAAGCAATGTAATGACCGAATGCTAGAACATCCAAAAATGGCTTCCTTTAGCCCTAGTTTCGGTTGAAACAAGAAGAAACAAAGATGATACTCTGTGTTTTAATAATTTACCATTTTAACCTTTGTTATAAACCTGTAAAAACATATAATGGATGGTCATAATTGTCCACTTACACTAATCATGGAATAATAACATTATAAGGACCTTTGATTTATTAAATCATAGAAATTAAACATCTTTAACAAGTAGAATGCAACTTTTGCATTTTACGCGATTAAGTCATTTTTATCAATTTAACCAACCAATCGATAAAATTAGCTCATGAAATTTTCACACATATCAAATAACATGCTATAAATACCAAAAATAATATTAAAATAATTTTTTTCGACATCGAATTTGTGGTTCCAAAACCACTATTCCGATTTAGCTAAAACTGGGTTGTTACAACTCTCCCCCCTTAAGGATTTTCGTCCATAAAAATCTTACCAGTGAATAGGTTCGGGTACTGTTTTCTCATAGCATCTTCGGGTTCCCATGTAGCTTCTTCAACCCCGTGTCGATGCCATAATATCTTCACTAACGCTGTTTTTTTATTTCTCAATAATTTGATCTCACGAGCTAAAATTCGAATCTATTCTTCGGCATATGACTTATCAGACTGAATTTCAACCTCGGTCGGGGAAATGACATGTGAAGGGTTGGATCGGTATCGTCGAAGCATCGGCACATGAAACACATTATGTATTTTCTCTAACTCAGACGGTACAGATAGTCGATATGCCACTAGCCCAACTCGCTCAGTAATCTCATACGATCCGATGAATCACCAACTCAATTTCCCTTTCCGACCAAACCGCAATATCTTTTTCCACGACGACACTTTCAAAACTACTTTATCCCCGATCTGAAACTCAATATCTTTCAATTTCAAGTCTGCATACAATTTCTGCCGACCTGAATCTGCTTTCAAACTATCGCGAATTACTTTCACTTTTTCTTCAGTCTCTCTGATCAGATCAACCCCAATCTTATTTTCACGAAGCTCGGTCTAGTACAACAGTGTTCTACATTTACGACCATATAGAGCTTCGTATGGTGCCATCTTTATACTCGATTGGAAGCTATTATTGTAAGCAAATTCAATCAGCGGAAGATATTTCTCCCAACTACCTTCAAACTCAAGAATGCAACAACGCAACATATCCTCAAGTATCTGAATAACTCGTTCGGATTGACCATCCGTTTGCGGGTGAAACGCAGTGCTAAAATGCAACTTTGAACATAAAGCTTCTTGCAATTTCTTCCAAAATCGCGAAGTAAATCTCGAATCTCTCTCTGAAACAATAGATGGGGAACACCATGTAATTTCAAAATTTCAGAAATATACAACTCAACTAATTTATCAAGCGAGAAATATGTACGTACTAGAATGAAATAAGCTGATTTCGTCAATCTGTCAACAACAACCCAAATCCCATATTTTTTTCAGAGATAAGGGCAAACCCGATACGAAATCCATTGTTACTCTATATCACTTCCACTCAGGAATCATAATACGTTGTAATAAACCTGACGACACTTGATGCTCAGCTTTGACTTGCTGACAAATGAAACATTTTGAAATAAATTTTGAGATATCTCGTTTCATGCCGTGCCACCAATAAAGTTGGTTCAAATCATTATACATTTTCGTGCTTCCCGGATGTACTGATAAACAACTACTGTGTGCTTCGTTTAGAATCTTCCAAATGAGTTAGAATTTTTTGGTACATATATTCTATCACGAAACATCAAACAGTCATCAGGCCTTATTCGAAACTCTGAATTAGAAGTCGACTCACACTGAGTTCTTTTTGCTTGTGATTCATTATCAAATTCTTGAGCCTCACAAATTTGCTATAGAAATAATGGTTTCGCTTTCAATTCGACTACTATCAAACCATCGCCAAACAAAACTAATTGTGTGTTCAAAGCACGTAAAGCAAATAAGGACTTTCGACTCAAAGCATCAACAACTACGTTCGCTTTCCCTGGATGATAATCAATCACTAATCATAGTCTTTTAACAATTCTAGCCATCTCCGCTGTTGCAAATTCAAATCTTTCTAGGTAATCAAATATTTCAAGCTTTTGTGCTCAGTATAAATATGGCATTTCTCACCAGACAAGTAATGACGCCAAATTTTCAATGCAAACACTATCGTGGCTAACTCTAGATCGTGCGTCAGCTAATTCTTTTCTTGCGGCTTTAGCTGTCTCGAGGCATAAGCTACAACTTTGCCTTCATGCATCAAAATACAACCCAGGCCATTTAACGATGCATCACCGAAAACTACGAATTCTTTACTTGACTCAGGCTAAACTAACACTGGTGCCTCTGTCAATAATGCTTTCAACTACTCGAAGCCCTGTTGACACTTTTCTGACCACTCAAATTTAACATCTTTTTGAAGCAATCGTGTCATCGGAGTCGCAATCATCAAGAAGCCTTTCACAAATCAACTATAATAGCCAGCTAGTCCCAGAAAACTACAGACCTCTGGTTCATTTATCGAAGGATTCCAATCTATAATCGCAGAAATTTTGCTCGTGTCAACTCGGATACCCTTCGCTGAAACTATATGTCCCTGAAAACCAACCTCTCGTAGCCAAAACTCACATTTGCTGAACTTTGCAAGCAACTGTTTATCTCTCAAAGTTTGTAAAATGATTCTCAAATGCTCGGTAGGCTCAGATTCACCACAAGAGTAAATCAAAATGTCATCAATAAATACAGCTATGAATCTGTAACACCCCGGTTTTAGGGGTTAGGCTTTTGGTGCTTAGCTCGGGTGTTGGCACACTTTAGTGTGTGTTTGGGTTAGTTTTAGGGGTCCTGAGAACCCTAGGTGGAGGTAGGTTGCTTTGGTAAATTTTTAGTTTTAGGGGCTAAAAGGGGGGGGGAGCTTGGTTGTGGGTGTCTTAAGAGAATTATTTGGGTGAATTAGACACAAAGATTGGGCAGCTTGAGTGGCAAGGGAGGCGCCACTAAGAGCTTGGCAAGGTGACACCTCGGTGCAAGGGAAAGGAGGGCCAGTGTTCGATTCGCAAGGGCAGCAGGGGGCTTTGTTTTTGCGTCATCTAGGTAGAGTGTTGGACGGTTTTGGGAGGCTTAAAAGATGGACAAAGACTTGGTCTTTGCTTTTTGAATTTGGCTAGGTAGGCTGACTTTTTCAAATATTTTTGAATGAAGGGAAGGGAGGTGTTGTAGGAGAGATTTGAGGGATTTTTTTTGGGGGGTTGTAGCTTGGCCGAATATTATAAATAGGGGGGAGGTGCTCATTGTTCATTCACCATTTGCTTTCTCCCTCACTAAAAGTTCTTGCTTCTTCTATTTTATTTTCCCTTAGTCTCTTGCCGAAAATAAGTCAAGAACACCCTTTCTTTTCCTTTCATTTTGTTGTAGCCAAAGCCGGAAGTTGGCTTATCCATTTTCCCCTCTCCCTTCACCCTTTTTCTTTGACCTTGCTTCAAACCGAAATCACCCTTAAAAGCCTGCCATTGCCGAACATCTCAACACCATTTTAGAGTCATTGCCGAATCACCATTTATTCTCTTACTCCACTTTTGTTGCAAGTCCCTGAGCCGAACTTCCTGGTGGTGGTGGATTCTTGTTAGAGCAAAGGGTAGTGGTTAGCAAGGCCGATTGTAGGGGAGAAGAGCCTATCGCTGGGAACCTTTCGTAAGTCCGTTAGTCTGCGGGTGCAGAAGCAGAAGTAGTGTTTCGGGTTTTGGTATCATTTAGGTGCGTAATCATCGCACTATTTCTGTGGTTTTGGTTTGCTAACGTGTTACATGTGTATTATGTGTGGAAGCCGTTTATAATGGCATAAGTTATGAGAACTGGTGATGGTAAGATTATTTGTGATGTATTTATGTATGTATAAATATTTATATACTCATGTTATATGATGACTTAACTTGTTGCATTTATATAGTTGCATGGGATTTGGGCTTGATTCGACGAAGGAGGAAGTGTACACAAGGTGTACGTGGTCTAATGATAGCTCCGGCTACATTAGCGCTTGGGGATTAGCTGTGTGCTACCTCAAGGGAGGTGTTGGCTCGGTGCCCATCTTGGCGGTTGATGGCTATGTGCATCACCGTAGACAGATTACGATATTTGGATCACTTTGGATGATCGGTGGCTCAGCCACGGCCTCGAGCAGCGAGTTTGCCGAGGTAAGATTTATGGATCATGATGTGATCAGTGGTGGATTAGCCACGACCTTAGGCAGGGAGTCTGCTAAGGTTGGTGTACGGTTGGACAATGGGTTGGGCTAAGATGCATTCTTGCATGAGTTGTTTCGATGGCTGTGTGGGTATGGGCCAAGCCCATACGGATGGAAATATGGGTTATGGTTATGCACTGAGTCAGTGGACTCACTCTTTTCATTAACCATTTCAGGTGACGCGTAGTTGGATCGGGTTCGGAGAGGACACATGGTGGCCCATGCAGAAAGAAGAGTTTAAACGTTTTAGGTTTACTTTAAGTATTTGGTTTTAAATAAAATATGTAATAAGGGCCTTTAGATCTTCATGTATTTTGGAAAATATTTTATTATTATTTTAAGATATGGTTGGATTTTTATTTGAATTGCTAAGTGAAGGCAAATTTATTTCAACAACTTGATTATCCAAATGGGCTTTATATATTCACTAAGGTTGATTCAGACGTTTTATAACATGTAAGTTTTGGTTGTGTTTTCAAAAGAACTTGGTTTCAAAAAGATAGTAAATTTTCCTATTTTAAATTCTAAGTTGAGAAGATTTTCAACCGTCTTTTCCTTAATAACATAACCAGATTCGGTCGTAACGAATGGGCCGGGTTTGGGGATGTTACAGAATCGGTCTAAGTAAGGCCTGAAAATTCGGTTCATCAAGTCCATAAAAATAGCAGGTGCATTTGTTAGTCCGAAAGGCATAACAAGAAATTCGTAGTGTCCGTACCTTGTTCTAAATGCAGTATTTAGCACATCTGAGTCTTTAACTCACAACTGGTAATAACCCAATCTCAAATCAATTTTCGCAATCACTGTTGCCCCTTTTATCTGATCAAACAAATCATCTATTCGTGGCAAAGGGTATTTATTCTTGATCGTCACTTTATTGAGTTGTCGATAGTTTATACACATTCTCATCGTGCCATCTTTCTTTTTCACAAATAACACCGGTGCACCCCAGGGAGAAAAACTCGGTCTAGCAAAACCTTTATCCATCAACTCTTGCAATTGAGCTTTCAATTCTTTTAACTCTGTCGGAGCCATTCTGTACGAGGCTATTGATATTGGTGTTTTCTCGGTACTAATTCAATACCAAAATCAACCTCTCTGATAGGTGGTAAACTCGGTAACTCTTCGAGAAATACATCTGGATACTTGCACACAACTGGGACTGATTCAATATTTGTTTCTGTCACTTTCGTATTAAGTACATAAGCAAGATAAGCTTCACACCCCTTTCTCACAAATCTCTGAGCTAACATAAACGAGATCACAACTGGAAAACTATTCAGATCATCAAATTCAATTTTAATAGTCTCATTATTCTGACATTTCAGTTCAATTGTCTTTCGTCTAATTCATTATAGCATTCCCCGATCTAAATCTAAATTCTTTCTTTCTTGATCTATGAGAATTCAAAATTAACTTATTTAATCAAAATTCTTTCAAATTAGTCCATATCACACTTTAAAGCACTTTTACACTTCTACTCCAAGTATTTCACAACTTTTACAATTTAGTCCTTATTTCACAAAACACAAAAATTCACATAATTTCAATAAACCCAAGCTTGGTTGAATTATTTATAGGTCCCTAGAAGCCAAAAACTTCCATTTATTTCACATTTTAACCATTCAATTTGCATTTTTCACAATTTAATCCCTATTATGCATTTTCATCAAAAATCACTTAATAAAACATGTAAAACTATCATCAAGCTTTCATATTTCAACATTAAACATCAAAGAACACTTAGATTCAACAATGGTGACTCTCAAAATCTTTAACAGTTTCAAAATTAAAGGTAAGGACTAGCTAGATTGAGCTGCAACGATTACAAAAACATAAAAATCATCAAAAATCGAGCAAAGACAGATTTACGATTAAGAAATGAAATGACCGAATGCTAGAACACCCAAAAATGGCTTCCCTTATCCCTAGTTTCGGTTGAAACAAGAAGAAACAAAGATGATACTTTGTGTTTTAATAATTTAACATAACTTATTTTATAATTTACCATTTTAACCTTTGTTATAAACCTTTAAAAACATATAATGGAGGGCCATAATTGTCCACTTACACTAATCATGGTGTAACACCCCTAACCAGTAACCATCAGCGGTCTAGGGTTAAGAGGCATTACTACAGACATTTCAAAACATAATTCGACTAATCACATCAAAGTGTCCTTTAAGTAGGTCTTCGAGACCTTAAACATGCTTTAGAATAGGGCCGGGACTAAACCAAACACATACGGAAATTCTCAGAAATTTAAAATTTTTTCAAAGTTACAGAGGTCACACGCCCGTGTGGGTAAGCCGTGTGCCTCACACGGCCTCAGACATGCCCGTGTGTCTAAGCCGTGTCAAAACAAGGCATACATAGTGACTCGTCCACACGGCCGTGGACACGCCCATGTGCCTCACCCGTGGTCGCTACTGACTTGCACCACATGGCCAGTCACATGCCCGTGTCTCTAGCCAGTGGTCGCTATTGATTTGATCCACACGGCCAGTCACACGCCCATGTGTCTTGCCCGTAGTTGAGTCTGACTTGTTTTGAATTATAACCACGAGGGACACGGTTGAGCCACATGCCCATGTGCTCAACCGTGTGGGCAAATATAGGCTATTTGCAAGTCCAAATTGCCACCCACACTTTGGGTCATCCCTACAAGCACATACAAGCATATTTCTAAACACAATTGGCAACCAAAAACACACCAAATGGTCATCATATCATCCCATTCAATCTCATTAGCATACCAACTTATATGCCAAATAGTTCAACTAATTCACAAATAAACCAAGCATAATTCATTCATAACTTACCACTTCATCATGACCATCATTCATCAAACACATATACTCATTTTACATCAATAAGCTTACCATTACCTTGACTATCTCATAACCAAACATCATATAGCATGACTCTTCATTCATTACACAACCATTTAACTAGCCATATCACATGGCTATATACATATTTCAAACATAACTCAAGGTAACTAGCCTATAAATGCCATATTTTAGTATATACATTTCCAAAAAGGGTACCAAAATAAGTTTGAGTAGTGTGATGACGATCCTTGACGATTCCCCGAGCCTTCAGTAGCTTTGACGATCTATAAAACAGAGCAAACACACACAAAGTAAGCTTTCGAAAGCTTAGTAAGCCATATACAAATAAACTTAACATAAAATGCACATAGCCACATTGATACAATAACATTATTGTTTCTCATTTGCAAATTTATCACATATCCGTTAGCTCATTTGTTTAGCCATTACTTACCCACATTCCATTGCTCAAAGTATCACTTTACTCATAGCTCATTCAAGCATGTATCATATATTATCTCATCAAATCTATACACATATTCACTTAGTAAGCTCATATAAACACTTACCTTTCATACACATACATAGTGTACTTTTCAAACGTACCTAAATTGTTTATACATTTCACATAGTCTCTCATTTCTTGGATTTTCCCATTGAACCGTTCGAACTAAATAGGATACTCAGAGTACTCGGAATAATCGTACAATGCCTATGTCCCAGACGTGGTCTTACATGTATTCAAATATCGATGCCACTGTCCCAGACAGGGTCTTACACGAATCAAATACGATACCAATGTCCCAGATATGGTCTTACACATAAATCTCATATCGATGCCAACGTCCCAGACGTGGCCTTACATGATCTCACATATCGGAAACTTAATTCATGACATATGTAATCCTATCTATTCCAAGGTTCTTACGGGGCTTTTCAGACTTTGTTATACTATCGATTCTTCCTCGGATTTCATGTACTCATCATCTCATATACATTCATCATGATAAATTTTCATATGAACATACATATATCAATGTAAATACACCTCAGATTTGAGTAAACGAACAAATTCGGCTATTCAATCACTTTCGACTTTCCGTGATCTAAATTCATTTTCTTCGGTACTCAATCTATACATATTCAAATTTCATCCATTTATTCACTAAATCATTCAATTCAATCCAAAGACACATATTTAGGGAAGTTTACAAATTAGCCCCCACATTTTCACGTTTTGACATTTTAATCCTTATTTCACAAAATCACTAAATACACATAATTTGCTTATACCCATGCTCAGCCGAATTCTCTATAGGTCCCTAGCAAACCATATTTTTCATTTATTTCACAATTTAGTCCTTCAAAATATTATTTTCTCAAATAAGTCCAAATTACTCAAATTCACTAAAAATCCAAAAACAAAACATGTTAATCTAACAGATATATTTCATTTTTCACCATCAAACATCACAAAACTCATGTGTTCATCAATGGCACATTTCAAAATTATCATCAATTCACAAAATTGAAGCATGGGTTTTGAAGAACACTAAGTAACGATTATGAAAACGTAGAAATTATCAAAAACAGATTAAAAAGTAACCTTGAATTAAGACTTGTAATGGCCAAATGTAACAAAGCTCAAGCTCTTTCTTTTTCTTTCAAGAATCGGTGGAACAAAGATGAACATGGTGGCTTATTTTAGCCTTTTGTTTAAATTAATAACATATAATTTCCAAATTACTAAATTAACCATCATTAATAACATTAAATTTCCACTATCATATGTCCATCTTTGACATTTAAAACATTCAATGGCTAAATAACCACATAAGGACCTCATCTTTATAAAGACACATCAATTCGACCATTATTCAATTAGAAAGCTACTTTTGCATTTTATGCGATTTAGTCATTTTCTTTAATTAAGCACACAAAAGGACAAATTAATTCACGAAACTTTCACACATGCTTAATCATATACTGCAGACACAGAAAAAATATTAAAATATTTTTTTGACTCAGATTTGTGGTCGCGAAACCACTATTCTGACTAGGGTCTAAACCGGACTGTTACACATGGACTAATAACATTATAAGGGCCTTTGATTTATTAAATCATAGTAATTAAACACCTTTAACAAGTAGAATGCAACTTTTGCATTTTACATGATTAAGTCCTTTTTATCAAATTAACCAACCAATCGATAAAATTAGCTCACGAAATTTTCACACATATCAAACAACATGTTGTAAATACCAAAAATAATATTAAAATAATTTTAATCGACATCAGATTTGTGGTTCTGAAACCACTGTTCTAATTTAGCTAAAATTGGGCTGTTACACAAAATCAATAACACAAGCACGAAGCATATCTTCCAAAATCTGAATAACTCGCTTAGCTTTCTGTCAGTCTGCAGATGAAAAGCTGTGCTAAAATTAAGTCAAGTGCCAAGAGATCCATGCAACTGTCTCCAAAACCTCGAAGTAAGCCACAGATCTCGATTAGAAATTATCGACAAAGGGACACCATGCGATATTACGATTTCTTGAATATATACCACAGCAAGCTTTTGAAGTGACCAATCAGTCCTGATTGCAATGAAATGAGCCGATTTCGTAAGTCGACCAAATAGCATTTTTCTTTCTTGCCGATAAAGGTAACCCTATTACAAAATCCATCGTGATATAATCCCATTTCCATTCAGGAATATTAATAGGCTGAAGTAATCCAGTAGGAATTTGATGTTCTGCCTTAACTAACTGACAAGTTAAACATTTAGCCACATAGTCAATCACATCTCTTTTTATTCCAGGCCACCAATACAAATCTCACATATTTCAATACATTTTTGTTCCTCTAAGATGTAAAGAAAAAGGACTGTCACGAGCTTCACGAAGTATCAACTCTTTTAATTTAGAAACATCTAGAACACAAATCTGATTACAAAACCTCAAGCAATCATGTTCATCAATACTGAAGTTCTCTAGTATGCCATTCTGAACCATTTCTCTTTTCTTCATCAACTTGTCATCTTCTAACTATGCTGACTTAATCCAATCATGTAACACCCCTTACCCTATACTACGCCAGAACCGGGTACGAGGCATTACCAGACTTAACAATGCATTCTACCAAATCCCGAGCCATAAAATTTCACTTATAATTTAAACTTTAACAAACACATGCATACACAAGCATTATAACTCCATGACCAATATGAGCCACAACTCGTGGCTAAAGAATAATCCTTATTACCGTTATGAAGCAATACGTTTAATCAAATTAATTAACACATATACAAAATGACTTAGTCAAGCCCCTATACATGCCATAACTTAAATCATTTATAAATAAAGATACCCATAGATAGCTTGATAGTGTGAATCGATCTCCAACGACCTTCAGCCCGAGCTTGTTTAATAGGACTCTGAAACATGGGAAAGAAAAGGGGGTAAGCTTATAAAACTTAGTAAGTTCACATGTAAAAATAATAAGCATTAGCAATGAATTTAGCTTACTACTAAGCTGTCATAACTTGCATAAATAATGCTAAGTTCTTACTTTCTCAACTTACTCATTTGTAGCCTTACCAAAGCCTCAACGAAACAAATCCTTACAACAAGTTCTCTAATTGATACAATCATTAAATCACATGCTTATACCTTATTACTCATGTTCATATTAATCTGTCTACTTGATTTGCTGTTACTAAATTATTTATTTCTTGAACTACAGAGCTCCAAATTACAAACCGCTAATTTTCCCTGAAACTAGACTCACATATCTTCATACCATAAACTTTCTAGAATTTTTGGACTTGCCAATTAGTACAGTTTATTCATTAAAATTTCTCCTGTTTCACTGTTAGACTATTCTGACCTCTCTTCAGTACGAATCAATTATCTCCTTGTACACAATTCATATGACCTTATTGTTTAGTTTATTTGAAACTAGACTCATTCAGAATTTCAGGAATATAAATTATATCACATAATTAGTTTTGTACAATATTTAATGATTTTTCCAAGATAGAAAGGGAATCAAGTAGTCATTCTAAACCAGTCTCACAAAAATTTAAATATCTCAAATTATACAAATCCTTTGTTTGCTCTGTTTCTTTTGTATGAAAATATACTCAATAAGCTTTAAATAAATATCTCATCCAACTTATAATTCAATTTCTACTTTTTTTGGTGATTTTTCAAAATCACATAACTGCTGCTGTCCAAAACAGTTTTATTTGTAAATTTTTGCTCTCACTCACTTTAGTTGTATTCATTACTTACCTATAGCAATCTTTCTAATTTCCGATTACACATCGAGCATATTGCTCATACGTTACACATGCATATACCTACACTTATCACTACAAGCCACACAGAATTTCACTTAATCGATTTTCCCAGTGAACTCATTGGTAACCTTACAAAAGGCTCAGAATACAAATGGCACCTTACTTAATAGCTTGCTTACATACCTGCAACATTCTCACTTAACACATGAGTACTCTTTCATAATATAGGCATATTTCCAATCATGTCATAAAGTGTCACAAGCATAACTGAAATCTCATCACTTACTTAATTCTTGGTAATCTCAATTACTTACAATCTCAATATTAAATAAGCCTTAAATGCATACCTGTACTCATACCTGTACTCTTTCTTCATGTTCCCACCTTGTCATTTCTTTGACTTACTCTTTGGACCAGTCGGGAACCTTTTCCTTTTTGAACTTACCATTGCCATGTCTTGACATGGTCTTACGTGGTATCCTTGCCTTATGAAATCACCAATGCCATGCCTTGGCATGGTCTTACATGGGACCTTTGCCTTATAGTAACTCATCAATGCCATGTCTTGACATGGTCTTACATGATTTCGTTGCCTTATAGATCTTATCAATGCCATGCCTTGGCATAGTATCAATGCCATGCCTTGGCATAGTCTTACATGATATCCTTATCTTACCAAATGTCATGTTCCAAACATGGTCTTACATGGTATCCTTGTCTTACCAAATGCCATGTTCCAAACATGGTCTTACATGGTATCTTTGTTTTACCAAATGCCATGTTCCAAACATGGTCTTACATGGTATCCTTGTCTTAGTGCCAATGCCACATCTTGATGTGGTCTTACATGGAGTCCTTAATCAATGCCGATGCCATGTCTTGACATGGTCTTACACGGGATCCTTGCCTTACCAATGCCATGTCTTGACATGGTCTTACATGGTATCCTTAACCGTCAATTCCTCCTTAAATGTCATGTTATGAACATGGACTTTTCCGTCAATTCTTCCTTAATTGCCATGGTATAGCCATGGACTTTGAGATATCAATGCCTTGTCAAGTCATAGCTGAAACATACTTGCTCAAATTCTCAAGGTTAGTCGCATAACTCAATAATAACATTACTAATAACAATAATTGCATAATAATAAAATGCTACTCAACTTACATACTTACATTCTAAATCTCATCATATCATCAACTTAACTTATGCTCATCAAACTATGCTAGTCAATACTTTTTCGTTATCATACAAAGCCATAATACAAAATATGGTCTAACATATAAATTAAACAAGTTCTATTTCTAATATCGAATTATTATCGAACATTAATCATTATATCTGAAACTCAATACTATAGTGTTTATCGCCAAAATATCAATTTATCATTCAAATATGCATAATTAAATGCTTATTAAACATATGAACTTACCTCGATACCAAAACGGTCATTTTACCAACTTTCCCGATTTTCGATTTTCCTCCCGTTCTAGGTCCAAATCTCATTTTTCAGGGTCTAAGACATCACGTTTCACTTATTTAATTAATCTACTACTTAAAACAGTCCCTAACTCAAACTTTGGCAAAATTACAATTTTGCCCCTAAACTTTTGCATAATTATGATTTTGCCCCTAGGCTCGAAAATTAAACTTCATCCCTTATTCTTATGTCTTATAACATGCTAATCATTTTTCCCTTCTATGGCAACATCAAATTCTTGCTCTAACATGCACTTATGTACATTAGGTATTTTTGCCGATTATGTCGTTTTACTCGTTTTCACTTAAAATTGCTTAGTAAAAGTTGTTCAACATAATTCTAAGCTTCATATTCTACCATAAAACATCAAAATAAATACATTTCACCTATGGGTATTTTTCCAAATATGAACCCTAGGTTAAATTATTGCTAGAATAAGCTAAATCAAGTTACCGAGACTCCAAAAACGTAAAGAACATGAAAAACGGGGCTAGAATGGACTTACCATGAAGCTTGGAAAGCTTGAAAACCCTATCCATGGCTTCCCACATGTTAAATTCGGCTTAAGCTTGAAGATGGACAAATTTGGCATTTAAATTTTGTTTTTAATTTATTTAATTCACTAAATTACCAAAATGCCCCTTAAAAAAATCTTTTGAAACATACCCATCCATGTCCATTTTTGTCCACCAGCTTAACCAATGGCCTAATTATCATTTAAGGACCTCCAATTTAAAATTTCATAACAGTTGGACACCTCTAACATGTAGAACTCAACTTTTGCACCTTTTACAATTTAGTCCTTTTGACTAAATTGAGTGCCTAAAAGTCAAAATTTTCGAATGAGATTTTCACGAAATCATTCCGTGAAATTGTAGACCATAAAAATATAAATAAAATAAATTTCTCAACATCGGATTTGTGGTCCCGAAACCACTGTTCCGACTAAGCCCAAAATCGGGTTGTTACAACTCTCCCCCTTTAGGGATTTTCGTCCCCGAAAATCTCACCAGTTAATGGATTTAGGTCTAATTTCACAAGTCACTTTGAGCTTCTCATATAGTCTCGGCATCTTCAACATCTTACTTCTTAAATAAACAGATAATTATCACTGTGCTAGACATCATAACATTCTATCTTTAACTCGCGATATATGTATCAAGATCATTTGAAAATGAAAACCAATACACAGGTCTAAGTTGAACTTCCTATCATTCACACTTTGCCAACTTCAATTTCTTCTCAAATCTAGAGAAAGATTAAACTTATAATAGAATTTACTTCAACTGTTACTCGTCGAAGTACTTAACTATACTGATGCCACAATACTCATACAGCTTAAAAATCATAGTACCATAACAAGACTAACTTCTCAATTACTTTAGTAGATAATGTCCCGGCTAAAAAAAAACATCTCGATCATCGGAGAAATTTAAACACGAATTTCCACAACAACCAATACAAAAACACAATCTTTATACCTCTGGTAACTGTATCAAAGTACTCCCGCCATCAAGTTAAAACTTATAATCACCATAAGCATTTTAATAATAAGAAGAAACCATTTTCACAATGGAACATTTCCTACTGATATCTCATGGATGATACTTTGAACAATAATTTATTAAGGAAACAGAAATAACAAAATCTCAAAATATAGAGCTACACAGAAAATACTCATAAGTACTAAAAATAATCTTAACAAAAGCCACACAATCTTCCTTTATTTTTATTGAGTAATAGCTAGTAAAACTGGACACTAACATCATACGGACCTTATCGTCAACTTTCTATCTGTGCATGATGCAGAAAACCAAAAAAGATAGAGCAATTTCGATCATAGCTGAAATAGACTACAATGCTTTCATCTACCTGTAAGTTTAGCTGACATTTTTATACAATAGGAATTTCATTCGAAATCTTGCAGATATATATACCTCTGAGAGTAAATGGAAACATATAATAGTCGAAAGAGGTTGCTGTAATTTCTCAACCATAAACACTGCATTCAGTCATTAATACATCTCGATCATGATTTCACTATCTAATTCTGTCATTACTAATCTGATATTATTCCAATTGCAAACAGAAATAAATTCAGAATAAATTCCAGCAATTACATACTTTAGGCATCATACCTGGATGAGTTAATTAACTGAGTCTGACCTTTATTTAACTATAACATTTCGGAATCCAAATGATTTTCATATTAATCTGACATCTTTTCTGCAAGTGTGTTCATTTACTAAACCATTCTCAACTCTGATCACGTTGTTAATTAATCTACAATTCAACTCTTTAGTCTTCCACTTGTAAACCCATTTGGTCTAAATTTCATGAAGTTTCTTTATAACATACCTTATTGGAAGGGGGTGAGGTTGTAACGCCTCTGACTTGCCTCTTATATACTCATGCATATAACTTAACACTCATCAATATATATATTTTGTTTCAAGTAACTTAACATGCATACTCATTTTACAAACCTTCCTATCATCTTATACAAACAAGTGCACTTATACTTTCATTCATAAATCTCGAGTAAAATTACTCATAACATTCACTTAATTTCACAAGTTATACTCATAGCATCATACAAATGCCAATCAAACATGAACACTTATCATAGTATAAACTTTCCTTTCATCTCATCTTTCATATTTCAAGAGAAATTCCTATCCACAATTTATTCATCATCACATAAACATCATAAACTACTATTCTTACATTTTACGAGTCTCAACTCATCATAAACACACTGTCTGCACTATAAAATTTAGCTTGATTGAAGTGTGCATCTGTGTAATAAAACAATTTACATCAGGGTCGGGAGTCGTCACACTATCACAGTTCAATATGGCATGTATAGCTAGACTCTCACACTCACTATGGTAGTCTGAGAACCGACTAAACCAAAGCTCTGATACCACTAAATGTAACACCCCTTACCCTATACTACGACGGAACCGGGTACGAGGCATTACCAGACTTAACAATAAATTTTAGCAAATCCCGAGCCACAAAATTTCACTTATAATTTAAACTTTAACAAACACATGCATACACAAGCATTATAACTCCATGACCAATATGAGCCACAACTCGTGGCTAAATACAAAATAATCCTTATTACCGTTATGAAGCAATACGTTTAATCAAATTAATTAACACATATACAAAATGACTTAGTCAAGCCCCTATACATGCCATAACTTAAATCATTTATAAATGAAGATACCCATAGATAGTTTGATAGTGTGAAGCGATCTCCGACGACCTTCAGCCCGAGCTTGTTTAATAGGACTCTGAAACATGGGAAAGAAAAGGGGGTAAGCTTATAAAGCTTAGTAAGTTCACATGTAAAAATAATAAGCATTAGCAATGAATTTAGCTTACTACTAAGCTGTCATAACTTGCATAAATAATGCTAAGTTCTTACTTTCTCAACTTACTCATTTGTAGCCTTACCAAAGCCTCAACGAGACAAATCCTCACAACAAGTTCTCTAATTGATACAATCATTAAATCACATGCTTATACCTTATTACTCATGTTCACATTAATCTGTCTACTTGATTCGCTGTCACTAAATTATTTATTTCTTGAACTGCAGAGCTCCAAATTACAAACCGCTAATTTTCCCTGAAACTAGACTCACATATCCTCATACCATAAAATTTCTAGAATTTTTTGTCTTTCCAATTAGTACAGTTATTCATTAAAATTTCCCCTGTTTCACTGTTTGACTATTTTGACCTCTCTTCACTACGAATCAATTATCTCCTTGTACAGAATTCATATGACCTTAGTTTATTCGAAACTAGACTCATTCAGAATTTCAGGAATATAAATTATATCACATAATTATTTTTGTACAATATTTAATAATTTTTCCAAGACAGAACAGGGGATCACGTAGTCATTATGAACCAGTCTCACAAAAATTTAAATATCTCAAATTATACAAATCCATTGTTTGGTTTGTTTCTTTTATATGAAAACAGGCTCAATAATCTTTAAATAAATATCTCATTCAACTTATAATTCAATTTCCACTATTTTTGACGATTTTTCAAAATCACGTAACTGCTGCTTTCCAAAACAGTTTTATTTGTAAATTTTTGCTCTCACTCACTTTAGTTGTATTCATTACTTACCTATAACAATCTTTCTAATTTCTGATTACATATCGAGCATATTGCTCATACGTTACACATGCATATACCTACACTTATCACTACAAGCCACACATAATTTCACTTAATCGATTTTCCTGGTGAACTCATTGGTAACCTTACCAAAGGCTCAGAATACAAAGGGCACCTTACTTAATAGCTTACTTACATACCTGCAACATTCTCACTTAACACATGAGTACTCTTTCATGATATAGGCATATTGCCAATCATGTCATAAAGTATCACAAACATAACTGAAAACTCATCACTTACTTAATACTTGATAATCTCAATTACTTACAATCTCAATATTAAATAAGCCTTAAATGCATACCTGTACTCTTTCTTCATGTTCCCATCTTGTCATTTCTTTAACTTACTCTTTAGACTACTCGGGAACCTTTTCCTTTTTGAACTTACCATTGTCATGTCTTGACATGGTCTTACATGGTATCCTTGCCTTATGAACTCACCAATGTCATGCCTTGGCATGGTCTTACATGGGACCTTTGCCTTATAGTAACTCATCAATGCCATGTCTTAACATGGTCTTACATGATTTCCTTGCCTTATAGAACTTATCAATGCCATGCTTTGGCATGGTCTTACATGATATCCTTATCTTACCAAATGCCATGTTCCAAACATGGCCTTACATGGTATCCTTGTCTTACCAAATGCCATGTTCCAAACATGGTCTTACATGGTATCCTTGTCTTACCAAATGCCATGTTCCAAACATGGTCTTACATGGTATCCTTGTCTTAGTGCCAATGCCACATCTTGATTTGGTCTTACATGGAGTCCTTGCCTTACCAATGCCATGTCTTGACATGGTCTTACATGGTATCCTTAACCGTCAATTCCTCCTTAAATGTCATGTTATGAACATGGACTTTTCCGTCAATTCTTCCTTAATTGCCATGGTATAGCCATGGACTTTGAGATATCAATGCATTGTCAAGTCATAGCTGAAACATACTTGCTCAAATTCTCAAGGTTAGTCGCATAACTCAATAATAACATTACTAATAACAATAATTGCATAATAATAAAATGCTACTCAACTTACATACTTACATTCTAAATCTCATCACATCATCAACTTAACTTATTCTCATCAAACTATGCTAGTCAATACTTTCTTGTTATCATACAAAGCCATAATACAAAATATGGTCTAACATATAAATTATACAAAATCTCTTTCCAATATCGAATTATTATCGAACATTAATCATTACACCTGAAACTCAATACTATAGTGTTTATCGCCAAAATATCAATTTATCATTCAAATATGCATAATTAAATGCTTATTAAACATATGAACTTACCTCGATACCAAAATGGTCATTTTTCCAACTTTCCCGATTTTTGATTTTCCTCTCGTTCTCGGTCCAAATCTCATTTTTCGGGGTCGAAGACATCACGTTTCAATTATTTAATTAATGTACTACTCAAAACAGTCCCTAACTCAAACTTTGGAAAAATTACAATTTTGCTATAGCATGCACTTATGTCCTATAACATGCTAATCATTTTTCCCTTCTATGGCAACGTCAAATTCTTGCTCTAACATGCACTTATGTACATTAGGTATTTTTGCCGATTATGTCGTTTTACTCGTTTTCACTTAAAATTGCTTAGTAAAAGTTGTTCAACATAATTCTAAGCTTCATATTCTACCATAAAACATCAAAATAAATACATTTCACCTATGGGTATTTTTCCAAATATGAACCCTAGGTTAAATTATTGCTAGAATAAGCTAAATCAAGTTACCGGGACTCCAAAAACGTAAAGAACATGAAAAACGGGGCTAGAATGGACTTACCATGAAGCTTGGAAAGCTTGAAAACCGTATCCATGGCTTCCCACATGTTAAATTCGGCCTAAGCTTGAAGATGGACAAATTTGGCATTTAAATTTTGTTTTTAACTTATTTAATTCACTAAATTACCAAAATACCCCTTAAAAAAATCTTTTGAAACATACGTATCCATGTCCATTTCTGTCCACCAACTTAACCTAGCCTAATTATCTTTTAAGGACCTCCAATTTAAAATTTCATAACAATTGGACACCTCTAACATGTAGAACTCAACTTTTGCACTTTTTAGAATTTAGTCATTTTGACTAAATTGAGTGCCTAAACGTTAAAATTTTCGAATGAGATTTTCACGTAATCATTCCATGAAATTGTAGAACATAAAAATATAAATAAAACAAATTTCTCAACATCGGATTTGTGGTCCCGAAACCACTTTTCTGACTAAGCCCAAAATCGGGCTGTTACAGATCAAACATCATTGTTTTATCAATTCAGCCAACAAACTTCCATTATCGTTGATACTGAGTTGAGAAAACATTGCTCGCAATTCAATTGCTACTTTTATACTTAATGCCTTAGCTACGAAATTAGCTTTACCAGGATGATAATCAATAACACAATCATAATATTTTAAAAGCTCTATCCAGTGACGCTGTCTCAAATTTAACTCCTTTTGAGATAAAAGATATTTGAGACTTTTATGATCAGTATAAATATAATATTTCTCACCATACAAGTAACGTCTCCATATCTTTAGAGGAAAAACCACCACAGCTAGCTCCAAATCATGCGTTGGATAATTGCGTTCATACGGTTTCAGTTGACAAGACGCATAAGCAATTACTTTTCCATCTTGTATCAAAACACAACCAAGACCACTCAAGGAAGCATCACTATTAATGACAAAAGCCTTTCCCGATTCAGGTAATGTCAAAACTGGCGCTTCAGTCAACATTTGCTTCAATTTCTCAAAACTTTCTTGACATTGATCATCCCAGACAAACTGAACATTTTTATGCAACAACTTTTTCATCGGCAAAGCTATCTTCGAAAATCCATTTACAAATCTCCGGTAATTACCAGCCAATCCAAGGAAACTACGAACCTCTGACACATTCCTCAGTACTTTCCACTAAATAATTACTTCAATCTTCTTAGGATCAACTCTAATTCCATCTGTCGAAACAACATGTCCCAAGAATATAACCTCTGATAACCAGAATTCACACTTACTAAGCTTCCCATACAACTGTTTCTCCTGTAACACTTGCAAAACATTTCTGAGATGTTGTTCATGCTCGGACTCAGATTTTGAATAGACGAAAATATCATCAATGAAAACTACACAAACTGGTCCAAATACGGTTGAAAGATACAGTTCATGAGATCCATAAATGCTGCCGGAGCATTTGTCAATTCAAAAGGCATCACTAAAAATTCATAATGACCATATCGTGTACGAAATGCCGTCTTTGGTACATCACTTGTTTTCACTTTAACTGATAGTAACCTGATCTCAAATCAATCTTTGAAAAGACAGAAGCTCATTTTAGTTGATCAAATAAGTCATCAATAGGGGTAGAGGGTACCGATTCTTAATCATCACCTTTTTCAATTATCGATAATCAATACAAAGCCGCATCGAACCATCTTTCTTTTTGACATAAAGCACTGGAGCTCCCCAATGCGATATAGTAGGACATATAAAACCACGATCCAGTAAATCTCGTAGTTGCACTTTTAATTCTTTTAACTCTGTAGGTGACATACGATAAGGAGGTATTGACACTAGAGCTGTACCAGGAAATACTTCAATTGCAAATTCAACCTCCCAATCTGGTGGTAATCTCGATAATTCTTCAGGAAATATGTAACATCCTGAAATTGGGCCTAGTAGGATTGAGCCCAATGGGCCTTAGGCGTAGTAGCGTTTAAAATTTTAGAAAACGGTATTAATGCAAGTTAGACTTATTAGGTAAGTGATTTTCGAAGATTAGAGGGCTTCTATGAAGTCCCGGGATCAAATATTGGCTTTGGGGAAATTTTGGTTTTAGGTGAAAACAACCCTAGAAGTTGGCAGGTAGGCCTTAAGAATAAAATATGGAGAAAATGACACAAGTGGAGTGTGTGGTGTAGTGGCAAAGTGACGCCACTTAGGGAGCAAGGGGGTGACGCCACAAGGAAGGAAGGAGGTCCAAGGTTCAAGTCTTGGCTTTTGCATTTTGGTTTCTTTTTACTTGGATCTTAGAATTTGGGCCATAGTTTATATTTAGTTGCGCATGGTTTAAGACACAAGAGGAGCTTGTGGCTAAGTGGTTAGCGACGTGGATTATGCTACAAGGAGCCTGGGTTCGAATCTCGTGAGAAGCAAAGGAGTATTTATTTTGCAGATTGGACGGCAAGAGTTTCAGTTGAATTTAAACTCTACTGACGAAGGGATCCCACATCGGAAAGATACAAAGAAGAAGGGTGAAGAGCTAGCTATATAAAGAGCATTCCAGGAGGAGAGTTAACATACCTTGGTGGGCGTTTGGGCACAGCAGTGGGCGCAGCGCGGTTTAATACCAGAGTCCTATCAGGTGTGTAACTCTCTCTACTCTAGTTGTAGAGCGGCAAATGCCGAAGTGCCGGTCACGGCAATAGTAGCCACACGAGCGTGCGAGCATACGTGTGGGGCTTCGACGCGATAGTTGAGGCCATCAGTAGTGTTCTTGTGGGTTGCGCTGCTTGGGCCATGATGGGCCTAATGGGCCCGTGGGCCCATATGAGTAAATTGTATGATGATATAGTATATAGTGAACTAGACTAGGTGGAACTTATATACGTGGCTAGATTTGTGCTAGGTGGGCCATACAAGCGTGTGGGCCCGAATGGGTCGAAATCGGGTTTTAGGCCCAATAGTCCGGTAAGGACTAGAAATGGTAGCTGAGTCGCTAGTGGCGACATTGGGCCTTCGGAAAGGCCATTTCAGGTACGAAATTACTGAAATACCCTTAGTGGGTAAATTACCAAAATACCCCTGAAAGGTAAATTACGAAAATGCCCTTGGTAGGTAAAAATTACTGTTATACCCTTTAGAGGTTGATTAGCTTGGTTATATCGTATTTGTTGTTCTGATTATGATGGTCATACGTTTCATGCGTTATCTTTGATATATGATTTGCATACTTGGCATACTGCATATACGAATTATTATGTCATATTGCATGGGTATGATGAGAGGAGGGGGAAGATTGATATCCGTGACTTTGGGTCACTAGTGGTTTGGCACCACCAGTGGTTTGGTACCACAGTTAATTTCGTGACTTTGGGTCATCAGAGGTTTGGCACCTCATAGCGACTCGTCCCAGTGGTTTAACACCACAGTGGGTTGGCCCCACAGTTGATATATCGGGATTGTCGCCAGTGATTTGGTATCACAATGTGGGTTGGCCCCACACTTGGATTATTGATATTCGTGACTTTGGGTCACCAGAGGTCTGGCACCTCATAGCGACTCGTCCCAGTGGCTTAGCACCACAGTGGGTTGGCCCCACATTTGACATAACGGGATTGTCGCCAGTGATTTGGTATCACAACGTGGGTTGGCCCCACAGATGGATTATTCGTGACTTTGGGTCACCAGTGGTTTGGCACCACATTATGATTGGATATCAGTGACTTTGGGTCACCAGTGGTTTGGCACCACCAGTGGTTTGGTACCACACGGGGTAGAAACGGAGTTATGGATGGCTAGGTTTGGGTGCATGATATATTTGCTTGGTTATGATTTGTGTAAGCACGTTGCATTAACCGGGAGGGGGATTATGCACTGAGTCTTGGTGACTCACCTTCTCCCTTATCTTTTCAGGTGACTCGTAGATCGCGGATGAGGAGCCGGATGGACTCGAGTTAGCAGTGCATTAGATACATTCAATTTTACATGGACTTTTGGTCTGGGTATTTATTTTAAATTTCGGTTTTTTATTTGGGCTTGTAATAAGGCCTTTGGTATTTTATTTGGTTTTAGCTTTCAATTTGGTTACTGTTCATTATTAAATGTTCAATATGGGATTTTCCTAAAATGATAATAAACCGTTTCTTATTCAAAATTACTCAAACTCGATTTTTCACAACAACTATAAAGAATACGAGCTTTTTAACGAACGCACAGTTTTTAGACATTCCTTTCATGTGACATGCCAGATCCGGTCGTAACGTTTAGGCCGGGTTTGGGGTGTTACAAAATACATCAAGAAATTCACAAACAGTTCAAATTTTACTGCATTGACTTTCAACATAATCTGAATTAATAATATAAGCTAGAAAAGCTGCATAACCCTGATGAAGAAGTTTATTAGCTTTAATTGCTGAAATAATACGGGTTGACCCACTAGTTTGAATACCATTCACCTCAATCTTATCCCTATTTCCACTCTGAACAACAAATTTCTTTTTACAGCAATCCAAAATCATCCCGTGCTCTGAAAGCCAATCCATTCCTAGAATTATATCAAAATCGCCAAATGGCATTATCAACAAATCAACAGGGAAGATTATATTTTGTATCATTAGCGGACATCTCCTACACACCCGATCCACTAGCATAGATTGCCCGAATGGACTAGACACCACTATTGATACTTTAGACGTCTCAGATATTAAATTCCCCGACTTAACCAATTTAGTATTAACATATGAATGTGAAGATCCCGAATCTATTAAAGCATAAACAGGTTCTGAATTTAATAAAAATATACCTGTCACAACATCATTTGCATCACCATCTTCACGAGTCCGCACAACATAAGCTCGAGCTGGCGTTCTAATCTCTGACTGTTGAGTAACATCATCATTTCCCTTTCTAGCATCACCTCTCAAAAATGAATTATTACATACCTCTAGAATTAAATGAACATATAGAATACCCAAAAGAGATCACTACAAGATACTCAATTATAACAGCTACCTTCAGATATCTTTACAATTTCAACACTATCCCACTGACTATTACAGTCATCAATGATCCCACATTATCCCAATCACTAAAGAACCAATTCAGAAGAAATTTTGGTTAACCCATTCTTTAAATACCATACCTGAATAAGTCGATTACTCGTGAATAACTTCTTCCTTAATAGCGATATTGCTTATCCCGAATAATCTTCAGAAAAATCTGATATCACTTCTAAAACTCTCTTTACTTGCTAACTCATCCTTGGCTCTAGCTGCATTATTATTCATTCAGCTATTGAACTCTTCAGTTTCACACTTGTAAGATTAATAAATAAAAAAATTATAAATTTCGTTGTATAAGACTGTACAGGTGAGGGGGTGAAGGTTGTAAAGCCTCAAAATTTAACTCTCATATATACACAAATATAACGTAACATTTATCATCAACATAATCGTTATAATCATTCGACATTTTCAACTATACAACAAAAACAAATATATATATCAGCATCCAAATCCTGACTCAATTCAACTCAATTATGGCATGTACCTCTAGACTCAATTACGAGCTCGATTTAGTTTGAGAATCAGCTAAACCTGCAAAGCTCTGATACCAATAAATGTAACCCCCCTAACCCATATATGTTGCCAGAATAGGGTTTTAGAGCATTACTTATCAAAGAGACATAATTTCAAAACATTTCATGTCATATAATATTCAAGTCAAAACCAATCAAACTCATACATATTGTCCCTTTATTTGAGCCCTCAAGGCCCAAAATATGTTATAGAAACAAGTCGGGACTAATTTGGAAGCTTAGAGAATTTTTCACGACATATTAAAAATTTTCAAAGCTGCAGGGTTCACACGCTCGTGTGGCCAGAATGCACCTTAAATAACAAGTTTACCATTCCCTGCAAGCTTGAACATTAAGCAATTAAAAAATCATTCGTTTAACCAATTCAAAACACAATCAAACACATTCAAAACATATAAAAAAATAATCATCCTAGTTGCCTAACCAATGTACCCTCATAGGTACCACAATTATATCATCATTTCATATCATTAAAACATCATTCAAATCATCATTTTAAATCATGCCTTGATAAACCGTAATATAAACATATTTTAATCTCACATTTAGCATATTTTTGGATGATTTAAGCCTTGAATTATGGAATTTGGTGCTCTTAATCTTTTGTTTTCATGTTTTATACTTAGAAGAGCACCAGAAGAGGAAAAGAACGAGAAACAAGCCTAAAACGGAGTAAATGGGCCAAATCACGAAATCGACACGGCCTGGGCCCAGGACCACACGGTCGTGCCACCTTAATAGACCCGAACACGGCCTGGACACGATTCACACGGGCGTGTGCCATGGGTGTGTCCTTGACGTGACAAAGAAGAGTTTCATTCAGAATAGGGTACTTAGAGGCAAAGAAAGCCATTCCAAAAGCCTATATAAACACCCAAGAGGCCAACCTTTAAGGGGGGTCGAGTTAGGTGTCCAGTTAGGCTAAAGAGCCAAGCCAGGGAGGTCAGAATTGTGGAATTTACTTGCAGAAATCTAGTTGATTCATCTCAAGAAGTCAGAATTATACTCAAGATGGAGGATCTTCTCTTCAATTCCTTCAGGGGGTTTTAGGGTTTTTCTTATGTTTTATTTTATATTTTTGTTTGAGATGTATTATTTTATCATTATGAACTAAACCCCTTAAATACCTGAGGGGGATGAAACCTAAGACGGATCTTGTTATTATTTTCTGAACTATATAATAAATACTTCATTTGTTCTTAATTATGTGTTCTTAATTCTTGTTTTGATATTTCAGGATATTGATTCAAGTATTGATGTGCTTAGGCAGTGGAGCAAAAGTCCCTGCTTAAGAGTAGATCTAACATAATTAAGAGAAGTTGATCGCAACCCTAGAAATAGGATGACGAAAATCTGCCGGATTAGAGTCAAACCTAATATGGGAGTCCATAGATCGAGCTAATGAAATTCTAGGGGTTTTAATTAGAAAGAGATTTCCATTAATCAACCTAGGGTTAAACGTTAGTAGCCTCGAAAGAGGTATTAATATAAATTAGGGAATCCTACGGATCAAGTCAAGTGAATAAATCGTCTGGTTGAGAGTTAGATAACAAGTATTTTCCCCAAATTCATTCTCTTTGTCTTAGTATCTTTAGCTTAATAGTTAGTTAATTTTAGATTAATTTATAATTCCCTTAATTTTAGGCTAAATAATAAAAAAAGTTAGTATTAGTACTTTTAGTTCTTTTGGGTTCGACAATCCGGTCTTGCCACCAAACTATACTACCGTTCAATAGCTGTGCTTGCCTCAATCGTTGTCATAGTTAGTTTCTAGGCTAGATCATTCTTTTTATAAATTTTTAAGACTCTGACATAACGATCAAGTTTTTGGCACCGTTGCCAGGGAACTAAAATATTAAGAACGTTCAATTTTTATTACTTTAGCCATTTTTTATTTTTTGCTATTTATTTTTATTTTTATTTTGCTTTTAGCTTTGCTAATTTTTCTTCTTTTATTTATTCTTGATAGGTACCTCTAGTTTATGACTAGAAGGAACCCGACAGGACCCCTGATCTACGACAGTGATATTGAAGGTACTGTTCACAGAAATCGTAAAGAGATAAGGCGAAGCTTAAATTACATTGAAGAAGAGTAAGAAGTTGAAATTAATACCACCGAAGAGATGGTTGAGAATAATCCGCTACCTCCAGAGGCGGCCGACAATGATTATGCTAACCTAATTTAACAAGAACTGAGTCAAGTATTGTTAGATCTGCTATTGCTGCAAATAATTTTGAACTGAAACCTAACACAATTCAGATGATACAGCAATTTGTTCAGTTTGATGGTTTGCAGGATGAAGATCCAAACAATCACTTGGCGAATTTCCTAGAATTTTGTGGTACTTTCAAAATAAATGGCGTTTCTGATGATGCCATCTGTCTTCGGTTATTTCCCTATTGTTTGAGGAATAAAGCCAAACAGTGGTTGTATTCTCTTCCACGAGGGTCAATTACTACATGGGAACAAATGACCAAAAATTTTTTATTAAAATATTTTCCGCCGGCTAAAACGGCCAAGTTAAGAAATTATATCTCTTCTTTTGTGTAGATGGATTTAGAAACACTTTACGATGCATGGGAGAGATACAAAGATCTATTGAGAAAGTGCCCACACCATGGATTACCCTTGTGACTACAGGTCCAAACTTTTTACAATGGTATGAACCCTTCAACTAGGCAATTGATCGATTCAGCCACCGGCGGAACATTGAATAACAAAACACCTGAGGCTACCTATGAATTCATTGAAGAGATGTCATTGAATAACTATCAGTGGCAAGTCACAAAGACAAAGCAAACAAAAGCAGCCAGTGTTTTCAACCTCGACGCAGTAACCATGCTATCAAATCAGGTAGAGATGATAAATAAAAAGGTTGATGGTTTATGTGGTTCTTTGCAGGTACATCCAGTTATGCAGTGCAATACGAATGGAGGAGGGATGAACAACACAAACTATCCACCTTACAATCCGAGCGCTGAAAATGAGGAAGTTCACTTTATGGGTAACAATTTCAAATCTTAAAATAACCCTTATAGTAATTCTTATAATCCAGGTTGGAGAAACCACCCCAATTTTTCATGGGGTGGTCAAGGAAATCAGAGACAACAACCCCCTCCAAACTTCCAACAACAGCCCTACCCACAAGAAAAGAAACCGAACCTTGAGGAGATGATGTCAAAATTTATAGCGGTGTCAGAAACACATTTTCAAAACACCGAAACAACACTTAAAAATCAACAGGCATCGATTCAAGGGATCGAGAACCAATTAGGGCAACTTGCCAAGATTATCTCAGAATGACCACAAGGCAGCTTGCCAAGCAACACTGAGACTAACCCAAAGGAGCAACTTCAAGCTATAACAGCTCAGGATAGTGTAGGGTTAGATGAGCCTAAATTAAGCCAAGAGAATTCGGTAGAGAATGATAAGGTCGAGGTAAGTCACGAGAAGCCAAAACCGGTAATTAAAGAGTACCAACCTTGTATACCTTATCCTGATACGATGAAGAAGGACAACACAGACGAACAATTCGGTAAATTCCTTAAACTCTTAAAGAAATTACATATTAACTTACTGTTTCTTGAAGCTCTTTAGCAGATGCCAGATTCAAGGAAACTTTTAAAAGAGCTGTTAACAAACAAAAGGAAGTTAGACGAGGAATCGCATGTGGAACTAAACACAGTGTGCTCAGCAATGTTGCAAAACAAACTACCACGAAAATTAAAAGATCCAGGGAGTTTTACAATCCCATGCTTAATCGATAGTTTATCTGTTGATAATGCTTTAGCTGATTTAGGTGCAAGCGTAAATGTTATGCCTTATAAAATATTTAAACAACTAGGTCTAGGGAAACCCAAACAAACTAGGATGAGCATCCAATTAGCTGATAAAACTATTAGAATTCCTAATGGTATAATTGAAGATGTTCTTGTAAAAATTCATAAATTCGTATTCCCAGTAGACTTTGTCGTTTTAGACATGGATGAGGATAATAGTATCCCCTTAATTTTAGGAAGACCCTTTTTAGCAATTGCCAGGACTAAAATTGATGTCAGCGCAGGTGAACTCATTCTTTGTGTAGGTGACGAATCAATCAGTCTCCAGGCTCTTGACTGGCCAGGACATCGAGTAATCAAGGTGAGAAAATTAATTTTATTAATGACCATTCGGTTAAACCTTCTTTTCAGGAAGCACCACGGAACAACCCAACTGTGCTAGACCCTAGACCTCATGCCAACAAGGGAATAACTCATGAGGAACGAAGGCTTCAGATCAATGAACTAGACGAGTGGAAGACACACGTCAAGGAGAAATTAGGAATACACAAAACAGAACCAACATTATTCCGTGAGACAAATGAATTTAAGATTGGAGATCAAGTATTGTTAGATAAGGCAGGCCCTCGAGTACCTCTTCTTGACCCTAATACAAACGAAGAAATCACTTTTAGGGTACTCAATGTTTTCCCATAAGGAACAGTCGAGGTAAGTAATCCTATATTCGGCACTTTTAAAGTAAACGTTACTCGACTTGAACTATATACTGATAATAGGACTGATAGCATGAGGAAGGACTTTCAACTCCTCAAACCACCATGAATGTGCGAATGACAGGTAAGTCTAGCTTAAGACTATAAACGAGCGCTTCTCGGGAGGCAACCCGAGCACTAACCCCATTAATTTTTATATTCTTATTTTTACTTTTACTTTTCCTTTTTAGCACCTAACTATAAACTAACCAAGTGCAAATTTCCACACCACACGGCCTTGCACACGGCTGTGTGGAGGCTACCAATGTACGTACTGACATGGCAGATATAGTACGACATAGGACGAAAAATATCTTCAAGCCACGGGGCCCAACTGAACCCCACGGCCGTGCGATGCGGCCATAGCCAACACTATTTTTAGCAACACGGGCGTGGCGACCTGCACATGGGCATGGGAGAAACGAACGAAGCATAACACGGCCGTGTGACTCGACACCCCCACTGTACACGGGCGTGGGAACATACTAGACCTAAAATTTCTATTTAAACCACCCCTCTTCCCTTCTTACCTACTCTCCACCCTTCTTTCTCCTTTACATACCCTCTCCATTTTCTTTTTTTCCTCCACTCTCCTAACTCATGTTCTAACAATCATCCATGTCGAAGAAACACAAGGATCCTAGCACAGTCTCCCTTTGTGAGACCGATCTACATAAGTTCATGTCGGTCGCTTCATTAACCCGACAGGAAAAGGACATTTGAGTCCATTAACTTCTCTTTTCATTTTCACTTCTTCTTTATTTTTCTTTTCTGTATTTTTCTTTTACTTAGTTTAATCTATTCTATTTCCTTTTCTTTGATTTAGGTCCTAAAAGCTGCTAGGGAATCACCACGACCACGACCACAACCATAGCCACCCCACCATCGCCTTAGAAATCACACCCACCTCGCGAACCATCTAACAATAAGGACTCTTCGGTCCATTAATCATTTCTTTTAATTTTATTTTACTTTCGATTTTCTTTCTCTTTATCTTTCTTGTCATTAAATATATATATTTAGTATATTTTGAATTATTATTATTATTTCCTGGCTAATTCTTCACGAGCTTCCCAATTTCTTCATCTAGCGCAGAGATTGTCGACAGCCACCACACCACGACACTCCCAACTCAAGGAAGCCATCTAAATTTAGGAAGTTTCACCTCTCCCTTTCTCCTATATTTCATATATATCTTTGTACATTGAGGGCAATGTACATTTTAAGTGTGGGGGGTGAATATTTATTTCGCAAAAGTGCCTAACTTTCTGCATTATTCTCAAATCCCTAAATGATATCTTGTCTTTAAGTAATTTTCTCATATTACTATTAGAATGAAATTTCCTATGATTCATGATTTTCTTTGATATGTTTTGGATTATGTCTTTGATAATTGTGCAGTGATGATTTAAATTTTAGGAGACTAGAGAATCAAGCATGATGAGTCTATTTTCAAAAATTAAAATTTTGATTAGGTTGTCTACCTGAATCTAATTATTACCTTGAAGTTTGAAATTTACAAGGTTGATATCAAAAACCCATAATTCTTGTGAGATTTTGAGCCTTTTAGAGCATACATTCTTTCGTGCTCACTTTTTATTATAAGTGTGTCAACATTGATTTGTTATTCTAGAACTTGCTTCGATTATACATGTCAAGACCACATCATTGATTTGATATACAGAGATTATAAAGGCACTTAGGATTTAACCCACTTACTCCACTAAAAGCCTACCCTCATAATTAACCCTTAGTGAACCCCTTTCATCCTAACAACCCTTTTTATTGACTCGTCCACTAATATTAACCCAAAACCCGGTCTGTATTTGTTATCACCATTCCTTTTGACCACCCTTATATCGAGATTTGATTTGATCAGTTGCCTAACTATAATCTTTATTTTAGTAGTTAAATTCATCCTTTATTATGACTTGATTTGTTCTTAAAAAAACCGAAGTATATTCATTATTAGTTCTATAATTAAGTGAGCTTACATGTTTAAATTCTACATCTTGAAGAAGAAGCTCGTTTTATTAGTATTACAAGTTTTCATTGATATAATTATTCAGGAGTAATTCATTTCTCTAGTTAGATAAATTGTCAATTCAATCTCGATTCTAACCCTCTAATTCAGCCTTTATCCACACCTTTAACCCGAGTCCCATTACAACCCTTTTTAAAGACCTTTTGATTTTTGTATCATCTCATTTTACAGTGGTGGAGATTTGATTTTCAGGCAAGCCTATGGGATTAACTTTTCATGTTTGACTTTTGAGTGATTAATTTTGAACCTTAATCACTTTGAGTGATTTGAGTGAATCTTTAGTGAGGATGTCAACTCTTGTCGATTTTGAACTAAGGGTAATTATTTAGGTAAAGGGAAAACACTTATGTTTTCGTGCTACAAAAACCATGACTTTGACTGTTTGAATCTTTAAGACCGTTTACTTAAATTATCAATGTATGGATTATCTTTGAATTATGATGAAACACTGTTGATGAATATTATTAATCAAGGAAGTTCATTTTAATTGTGAGTTGAGAATTTTGCTTGAGGACAAGCAAATGCTTAAGTGTGGAGGTATTTGATAAACAGTAATATAAACATATTTTAATCCCACATGTAGCATATTTTTGGATGATTTAAGCCTTAAATTATGGAATTTGGTGCTCTTAATCCTTTGTTTTCATTTTTTATACTTAGGAGGGCACGATAGGATGAAAAGAATGAGAAACGGGCCTAAAATGGAGTAAATGGGCCAAATCACGAAATTGACACGGCCTGGGCCCAAGACTACACGGTCGTGCCACCTTAACAGACCCGAACACGGCCTGGCCACTATTCATACGGGCGTGTGCCATTGGTGTGTCCCTGTCGTGAAAAAGAAGAGTTTCATTCGGAATAGGGTACTTAGAGGCAAAGCAAGCCATTCCAAAAGCCTATATAAACACCCTAGAGACCAACCTTTAAGGGGGGTCAAGTTAGGTGTCCAGTTAGGCCGAAGAGCCAAGCCAGAGAGGTCAGAATTGTGGAATTTACTTGAAGGAAGCCAGTTGATTCATCTCAAGAAGTCGGAACTATACTCAAGACGGAGGATCTTCTCTTCAATTCCTTTAGGGGTTTTAGGGTTTTTCTTATGTTTTGTTTTATATTTTCTTCTGAGATGTATTCTTTTATCATTATGAACTAAACTCCTTAAATACTTAAGGGGGATGAAACCTAAGACGGATCTTGTTATTGTTTTCTGAACTATATGATAAATACTTGATTTGTTCTTAATTATGTGTTCTTAATTCTTGTTTTGATACTTCAGGATATTGATTCAAGTATTGATGTGCTTAGGCAGTAGAGAAAAAGTCTATGTTTAAGAGTAGATCTAACATAATTAAGCGGAGTTGATCGCAACCCTAGAAATAGGATGACGAAAATCTGTCGGATTAGGGTCAAACCTAATATAGGAGTCCATAGATCGATTTAATGCAATTCTAGGGGTTTTAATTAGAAAGAGATTTCAATTAATCAACCTAGGGTTAGACATTAGTAGCATCGAAAGAGGTACTAATATAAATTAGGGAATCCTACGGATCAAGTCAAGTGAATAAATCGTCTAGTTCAAAGCTAGATAACAAGTGAAGTCAATATGGATTTGTAACACCCCAAACCCGACCTAGAAGTTAGGCCCGAATCTGGCGTGTCACATTGAGGTGTCTTTCGAAAATCGCGTTTTCATTGAAAACCCTTCTTGATATTTAAAAGCTAAAGTCCTAGTTTTTTATTGTTATTAATAATCAACATTTATTAAGAAGTCATTACCTTTAAAACCTTGGTCGATGCGAAAGCTTAATTTAAAACAATTGACTTATGAAAACGTGATATTTACAATTCAGTTGCGAAAGCGAAGTGTTTTGAAATCTGATATTATTTTGGAAAATCGCGATCAAATGTTGAGTAGATTTAAAACATAATAAACTAAAAATCCAAAACTGAAAACTGGAATTTAAGAGAGGCTTTATTACAAAATATGAACCCAAAATAAAATAAAAATAAGTAGTATATGAAAATCAGAAACTGCTCGTAGTGTAGCCACCTCCGAGTCCTCCAGTACGTCGAACCGCCTACTGAAGATTACCTAAGGAAAATTAAAAATAGGGGGTGAGTTTACGAAAACTCAGTGTGTACAACCCTTGTCAGTAAGAACATGAATCACAACAATCCGGGCCGAAGCCCATTCTAATAACGGTGGCAATTGGGCCTTAGCCCATAAAAGCTTCAGTTGGGCCTTAACCCATATCAAATTGCACATATCATATTTATCTGGGCCTAAGCCCATCTCAACATCATAATCCATATAAGCAATGCATTAATGCCCATACCAGCCCTGCACTCCATCTCCTGTCCAACCGTACAGTCCTGTGGGGATTTAGTCGACCCACCCATCCGTACACTCCTTATGTAGCACCGGTTGCGGCACTAACTTATTGGTGCAGCATGGCTGCTCGGTGGCTAAAAAGCCTTCGGTGGATCCACAGTCGTTAAGAATAACCATATAACATGCAGGGGCGTTTTCAACATTTTGCCCTTCAAGGGCATATCAGTCATTTTACCCATTGAGGGTATTTCAATAATTTTGCAAATCAAGGGTATTTTGGTAATTTCGCAACTCGGGGGTATTTCAGTAATTTCACAAATCGGGGGTATTTTGGTAATTTCACAAATCGGGGGTATATCAGTAATTTCGCAAATTAGGGATATTTCGGTAATTTCGCAAACTAGGGGTATTTCGGTAATTTTGCAAACTAGGAGTATTTCAGTAATTTTGCAAACCAGGGGTATTTCGGTAATTTTATAAACCAAGGGTATTCTAAATAGAGATAACGATGCGAATGGGCCTAAGGCCCATTCTCGGCCCAAATGGGTCCATACGCTCTTGTGGCCTGTTTAGCCCAAATCTAGCCACATATATGAGGTTCACATAGTCTAATCCAACATCTACTATACAATCGTACAACCTAATCATATGGGCCCACAAGCCCATTGGGCCCACTTGGCCCTTTTCAGCCCATCGTGGCCCAAACAGCGTCAACCCACAAGAATACTCATAGTGGCCTCAGCTATCGCGTTGAAGCCCCCACACGTGCGCTCGTACGCTCGTGTGGCTACCATGCCGTGTGACCGACATTTCGGCATTTGCCGTTCTACAGCTAGAGTAGGGCGAAATACACACCTGATAGGAATCTGAAGCTGCTAAACCGCGCTCCGAATGCTCCTATGCCCAACACCAACCAGGTATGCTTCCTCTCCTCATAGACAGCTACATTTATTGCCAGCTTCTCGCCTTCCGTCTTGCTAGCTTTTTGATGTGGGATCCCTCCTTCAGTAGAGTTTAAATCCAACACAAACTCTTGTCGCCCCAACTTAGCAAAATAAATACCCCCTTTTAGCTACTCATGAGATTCAAACCCAGGCTCCCCTGTAACTTAATCCACGCCGCTAGCCACTAGGCCACAAGCTTCTCTTGTGTCTTAAAGTATGCGCAACTAAATATAAAACTATGGATCAAAGTCTAAGTTCACTTAAAAATAAATCAAAATGAAATGCAAGCGCCAAGACTTAAACCTTGGACCCCCTTGCTTCCTTGTGGCGTCACTCCCTTGCTCCCTAAGTGGCGTCACTTTGCCACTACACCACACTCCTTTTTGTGTCATTTTTCTCCATATTTTATTCTTAAAGCCTACCTCCTAACTCCCAGGGTTTTATTCACCTAAAACCAAAATTTTCCTAAAGCCAAAGTTTGAACCCGAGACTTTATAGAAGCCTTCTAACCTTCCAAAATTACTCACCTAATAGGTCCAACTTGCCTTAGTGACATTCTCTTGTTCTCAAAAATTTTTAAACGCTCTTGTGCCCAAGGCCTAATGGGCCTAATTCTACTAGGCCCAAATTCGGGGCGTTACAAATCTACCTCCCTTAAAGAAATTTCGTCCTCAAAATTTCCAACTATCTAATAGCCGCACACTACCGGTTATACCACTACGCTTCTGTTGCGCACATTATCACTTCGCGTATTATTTGAATTAGAAACTTTATGAATAAGCCCATAGTTCTAGTAATTAAACAAATGTTTTATGGAAGTAAGAGTTGTTTTCGAAATCGCAAGCTCAATACAGTTTTAGTCTACTACGGGCCTCAGTCTTACTCTATGTAATATCCTAGATTTAGGGGTTATGCGTTTATGCATAATTCAAGTGATAGTGGGCTTAGTGTGTGTTTGGATATGTTTTAAGGGTTTTTAGAATTTTAGAATGTAAGGGAATGCCTTAGAAAAATATTAGATTTTTAGTCTTAGAAGGGGAGCTAAGCAAAATTGGCCTTAAGAAAATTAGTTTGAGGTTTTAATCACAAGGAGTCAATTGGTAAAGTGGCAAGTGGAGTGTGGAGTGTACTAATGGGCTTAGGTTCGAATCCCATGGATGGCAATAAGGTGACTTTTATTTTTGCATGTGTATGGCATGTGTCGGTCAACTCTAATTAAGATAAGGTTGGACTTTATCATTTATGGATAGTAGACTAAGGGAATAAGGCAAGTTATTAGTTAAGGTATGGTATCAAGGAATTTTGGTAGGATAAGGGGACATAAGGCTTGAAGTATGGAGTGTTGTTTTGGAAACTTTTCTATGGCCATTTGACCATGAATGTAGACGGTATAGTGGACTAGGGGGGTTGGCTTAATTTTGAATGTGATTAGGAGGAAATAAGGAGAAATTTAGGAGTGAGTTTAATTCAAAATTAGTTTGAATTGTTGGCAAGAAGAATTTTGAGTGTGGTGGCCGAATGTGGGTCTCTTTTGGGTGATAATTTTCGGTCATGAGTGGGGGGGAATAGCCGAATTTCCTATAAGAGGTCTAGAAGTTCTTTTTCGGTTCTCTTTTCTTTCTTTAGTATTCTCTTTCGAAACTTTCTTTTCACCCTTGCCATTGCCAAAATTTGCACCCTATTTCTTGACCAAAAGCCGAAAGTTGGAAGTCATTTTGTGCATCTTTTTCTTTTTCCTTTTGCAACTTATTTTCCTTCCATTCACTTCCTAAAAACCGAAACCCATCCTCTCATTTGCAACAAAGCCGAAACCTCTCTACCTTTGTTCTTCATTGCCGAATTCTCCTAACTTTCATCTACACTTCTTTTCTTCTTCTCAACCTCTGTTCTATACTTATTTTGTGTTAGCCGATTATCCCATCTCCATTTGGGAGTTCTTGCCGAATCTATTGGAGCCTTTAGAGGAGGGGGTGTCGACATTCCTTTTCATCAATCTTCCAATCGGTTTCAAGTATAGTAAGTATTTTCTTAGCAATCGAATTCTCTTATTCTTCATTTAGTATGCCGAAACCAATGGTTGGCCTTGGTTTCTAAGGAATGGCCGAATGTATGTAGAGTCATAATATTGTGTTTCTTTTGTGTAGCCAACGGTAAGGAGCCTTAAGGAGGATTGTAAGGATTCGATTCATCAAGGTAAGTGTTATGTGGTGATTCGAGATTTAGTTAAGCAAAGTAGGTGGTTTGTAGTATTCGGCCATAGGCCATTTTATGAGTTTAAGACCGATTTCTGACTTTGGTTCTTAGGAGCAAATCGACAGGAATAAGAGAGTTTCGGGATTGAGTAGACTGTGCCAAAAAGGTGTGTAGTTATTGCACTATTCTCTTGATTGTTTATGTGTGTATGTTGTTATATATGTGTGAGATGATGTGATTGGTAGCCGAAATAAGGGCTAAGATGGTGGATACCCATGGGGGGGTGATCGAATAATCAGGTCAGTACTTTATGATATTAAATTATCACTGATGAATATGTGCAATCGTGGTAAGCATGTGTTGAATACTCATCTAAATGATATTATTGTCATGATATATATATGCATGGGAATTTGGACATGAATATTGAAGGACAGGGTGTACATTATGTACATGGTCTGATGTTAGCCTTGTGCTACATTGGCGCTTGATGTTAGCTATGTGCTTCATCAAGGTGGGGTGTTGGCTATGTGCCACCTCCTGGCGGATGATAGCTGTGTGCATCACCGTGGATTGAGGATGACCTCGAGTCACCTCGTGGATATTGACATGTGGGGTCACTTAGGTGATCGGTGGCTTAGCCACAGCCTTGGGCAGCAGGTCTGCCAAGGTAGGTGTAATGGATGGACTCTGGGTTGGGTTGGGATGCATTTTTGCATGACTGATTATGTGGATCAATGTGGATATGGGCCAAGCCCAATATGTGAAATTATGTGGATGAATTGTCTTACCATCTGATTTGTGATTGATTTATGGATGTGGGCCAAGCCCATGTGTGGAGGCATGTGAAATAATTACACACTGAGTCTGTGTGACTCACCCAATTTTTCTCAAACCTTACAGGTGATGCATAAAGCTTGGACCGAGTTGGAGTGGATACGAGGTGGCCCATGCAGAAGAGGATTTTCTTTATACAATTTATGTTTCAGTATTTTAAGTATTTATTTATTGTAATAAGGGCCTCCTAAAGTATTTAAGGATTTTTATTATGTTATAAGTTGGACTATCGATTATATTACTATCTGAAAATGTTTTATCTTTAGTAACTTTCCTTTTAAAATATATGATAAAGTTTTTAACCGAAGAATTTGAAACATTGTAATTTATGTCGAAATTTTAAATATCCAATGTTTTATTAAAGACAATAAATTTTTATGTTTTCACTCTAAGTCAAAATATTTTTCAAACGTTTTCCGCAGTGGCATCCTAAATTCGGCCGTGGCTCGTGGGCCGGGTTTGGGGTGTTACACTCTAACTAAGAGTCTTAGTATAGTCTATCATCTAAAGTAAGCCCAGTAACTATCTACAGCATAACAGTTTTAAACAAATAGGAGAACTTACTTGGTCCGACGCTG
Source organism: Gossypium australe (assembly GCA_005393395.2). Lineage (NCBI taxonomy): Eukaryota > Viridiplantae > Streptophyta > Magnoliopsida > Malvales > Malvaceae > Gossypium > Gossypium australe. The sequence continues at coordinate 28,916,901 of CM016615.1, forward strand.
GAGACTCGGTGTGCCACTCAAAAACCTTCCAAAACCACTTCAAAATCACTTGTAAACATCTTTAAAATAGAAACTAAAGCCCATCTCATAGCCCGAGTTTTGTAATTGGGCTCTGATACCACTAAATGTAACACCCCAAACCGGCCTAGAAGTTAGGCCCGAATCTGGCGTGTCACATTGAGGTGTTTTTCGAAAACCGCATTTTCATTGAAAACCCTTCTTGATATTTAAAAACTAAAGTTCCAGTTTGCGATTGTTATTAATAATCAACATTTATTAAAAAGTCATTACCTTCAAAACCTTGTTCGATGCGGAAGCTTAATTTAAAACAATTGACTTATGAAAACGTGATATTTACAACTCAGTTGCGAAAAGCGGAGTGTTTTGAAATCCGATATTGTTTTGGAAAATCGCGATCAAATGTTGAGCAGATTTAAAACATAATAAACTAAAAATCCAAAACTGAAAACCGAAATTTAAGAGAGGCATTATTACAAAATATAAACCCAAAATAAAATAAAAATAAGTAGTATACGAAAATCCAAAACTGCTCGTAGTGTGGCCACCTCCGAGTCCTCCAGTACGTCGAACCGCCTACTGAGGATTACCTGAGAAAAATTAAAAATAGGGGGGTGAGTTTACGAAAACTCAGTGTGTACAACCCTCGTCAGTAAGAACATGAATCACGAAAATCCGGGCCGAAGCCCATTTTAGTAACGGTGGCAATTGGGCCTTAACCCATAAAAGCCTCAGTCGGGCCTTAACCCATATCAAATGTCACATATCTTATTTATCTGGGCCTAAGCCCATCTCAACATCATAATCCATATATGCAATGATTAATGCCCATACCAGCCCTGCACTCCGTCTCCTGTCCAACCGTACACTCCTGTGGGGATTTAATCGACCCACCCATCTGTACACTCCTTATGTAGCACCAGTTGCGGCACTAACTTATCGGTGCAGCATGGCTGCTTGGTGGCTAAAAAAGCCTTCGGTGGATCCATAATCGTCAAGCGACCATGCGATCCTATTAGCACTTCCTACGTGTTAATATTCCCATCCCCGCGCAACATAATAACACATGAATGCAACATACAATAATAAACATACGATAACAATCATAAACTGCATACAAGAATAACCATATAACATGCAAGGGCATTTTCGACATTTTGCCCTTCAAGGGCATATCAGTCATTTTACCCATCGAGGGTATTTCAGTAATTTTACAAATTGGGGGTATTTCGATAATTTCGCAACTCGGGGATATTTCGGTAATTTTGCAAATCTGGGGTATTTTGGTAATTTCACAAATCGGGGGTATTTCGGTAATTTCGCAAATCAAGGGTATTTAGGTAATTTCGCAAACCAGGGGTATTTCGGTAATTTTGCAAACCAGGGGTATTTCGATAATTTTGCAAACTAGGGGTATTTCAGTAATTTCGTAAACTAGGGGTATTTAGGTAATTTTGCAAACTAGGGGTATTTCGGTAATTTTATAAACCAAGGGTATTCTAAATAGAGATAACGATGTGAGTGGGCCTAAGGCCCATTCTCGGGCCAAATGGGTCCATACGCTCGTGTGGCCCGTTTAGCCCAAATCTAGCCATATATATGAGGTTCACATAGTCTAATCCAACATCCACTATACAATCGTACAACCTAATCATATGGGCCTACGGGCCCATTAGGCCTACTTGGCCCCTTTGGACCTATCGTGGCCCAAACAGCATCAACCCAAAAGAATACTCATGGTGGCCTCAACTATCGCATTGTAGCCCCCACACGTGCGCTTGTACACTCGTGTGGCTACCATTGCCGTGTGACCGACATTTCGGCATTTGCCGCTCTACAGCTAGAGTAGGGCGAAATACACACCTGATAGGAATCTGAAGCTGCTATACTACGCTCTGAATGCTCCTATGCACAACGCCAACCAGGTATGCTTCCTCTTCTCATAGACAGCTACATTTATAGCCAGCTTCTCGCCTTCCCTCTTACTAGCTTTCCGATGTGGGATCCCTTGAAACACCCCACACCCGGCCCACGAGCCTTGACCGGATCTGGTATGTTCCTCGATGTAACCCGGTTCAAATTTCTTTTGTTACTTAGGAAAAATTTGTGTGTTTTGAAAGTAAAATGGTTTTGGGTTGGGCTTGAGTTGAAAACGAATTCGATTTTATATTGAAAACCCATTTATTTCAGGTGACAAAATATTTAAAGTCTATTTTAAACAAAATTTACTTAATCTTATAACCAATAAAAATTCGTAACATAATAAAAAAAAAGAAAGAAAAATAAAGTAGTTCAACTATGGCCTTATTACATCAAATAATTCCCCAAAAATAAATTAAAATGCTTAAATAGAATAAAAGTCCAAATAAATTTTCCTTGCTGTGCATGGCCACCTTTAAGCTCCTGCTGACCCGGTCCATTACTGATCATCACCTGGAAGAAAAAGTTCCCCAACGGGGTGAGTCAAACAGACTCAATGTGTACACAAACACTAAGTCTTAACATTTCAGGCGTGCATTATCATATCACATACATATTCAAATAACAGGTAAAAATAATGATGCAACCCAAACCCAAACCTATTAAGCCATCCGCTACACTCCCCCGTACCAACCTGTACACCGTGGGGACTACTAAGTCGACCCTCCTTCCGCTACACTCCATATCGCGGTCTTAGGTCACCGCATTCGTGGTCTTAGGTCACCACGTTCAGATTACTGTGGTCTTAGGTCACCACATTTAGATTACTGTGGTCTTAGGTCACCATATTCAGATATCACGGTCTTAGGTCACCGTGTTCGTGGTCTTAGGTCACCACATTCACTTCCCCTTTTCATATAACCCATATGCCCAAAACATATTATGCATTAACATGCCAAAGTTCACATTCTTATCATTATTCTCATGTTACTTATAACATATTTCATAATCCTATTAGGAGTAGGAAACGTACCTGAGCACTTTGTACCATAGCATGGTACTTAGCCATATTTTCACATTCTTAATAACACATTTAATCTAAAACATAGCCATGAACATATTAAAACTTAAGGTAGGGTACACACCTGATTCGCTTAAGGTTTCCAATCCAAATCCCGAAAAGCTTGATCTAAGGCCTTAGATCTTAAATCTCTTGGTGTCGAATTGACTATAGTCAAATCCCAAAACTTCGCAGAGTTGTCCCCTTGCAATCGGCTAGGCACTTGTGGATTTTAAATCCTGAAACTCACCGAATAACTAGGGAACACGCGGCCTATGGTGTACCTTCGGGAAAAGAACTTCTCCTTCCTTGTAGTTGACACTTAGTAAATCCCGAAAGATCTCCTCAAGGTTTCGGCAACAAGAATATTGATGGGATTAGTCCTAGATTTTCGACAAATCTAAAAGAAAAGAATAGAAATCAAACTTGTTCTTACCTTTGAAGAAATCGACAGCACCTAAGCTTGAAGCCACTTGAGATATTCGGCTATGGCCTTAAAAGGCTTACTTCCGGCTTTTGGAGGGATTAGAAAGAAAAGAGAAGGAAGAATAAAGATGGAGGATTCGGCTAGAACACAAGGTATTTCAGCTTTGGCTAACAAAGAGAAGAAGAATAAAAACTGTAGGAAATTCGGCAGAGAGAGGAGAATTTACTTAAGAAATTCGGCATAGGAAAAGTGAATGAATGAATGGCCTCTCTTTTCCTTTTATAGCCGAATTTACTAGCTAGAGTCCCTTACTTGGCCACCACTCTTCTATTTTGATAGCTTTATCCCTTGAATTATCACTTTATTAAAAGAATTTAATCCAACAATTATCTCTTGAAAATAATGATAAATAAATCCTTTATTTATCCCTTATTTATCCACTAATTATAAAAGAATAAAAGCTCCTAGAATTTAGCCATGTGCCGTCCAACTCCTTTGCTCCTTGCAGCAAAATAAAATTTCTTTTATTTGCTTTCCATGTGACTCAAACTCAGGCCCACTTGCATAGCTTGTGGCGTCACCTACCTGGGCCTTAAGTGATATCTTCAGGCCACTTTTCCAAGCCTGTTTGTGTGTCAAATTCCTCCTGTTACTTTTCTTAAGGCCACCTTGCCTTAGGTTCCTCTTTTTAAACTTTAAAACTTGACATTTCCTTACATTTCCAAGTTTCCAAAAATTTTTGTTTGCCTCCTTTAAACTTAACATTTCCTTACATTTCCAAGTTTCTCGAAATGTTTACTTTCCTCTTTTGGATCATTTCTAGATCATTTCCTTACATTTCCTAGTTTCCAAAAATGTTCACTTTCCTCTTTTAAATTTAGCATTTCCATACATTTCCAGGTTTCCAAAAATGTTCAAAATACATTCATAACACATAAGACATGTCATTTCGTACAATTAAACCGAAAATGCATAGGCCCTTTTCAGGATGTTACAGTTCTACCCCCTTAAAATAATTTCGTCCTCGAAATTACTTACTAACGAACAGTCGTACTTCCTAGCTCACCACACTACGCTACTGCTGCGCACTCTGATCTTAAGAAACTATCATACTTTCTAGGCACATTCTCTTAGTTTACAATCACGGTTCCATACACCTTACTAGCCACATAAGAACGAACTGACTTTACAACGAACAAGGCAATTAAGGTATTCCAGAACCACGTCCCCTAGAGCTCATTTCTACGATCGTGCTTTAATCTAATTAAGAAATTTTTATGAATTAGCCTTTATTCCACTGATTACCCGCGAAGAAGTTTTATGAAAAGAATTTTAGAAGTGGTTCTTTCGTATTCATACATGCATACAGTCTTTACATTCATACATTCATCAATCAATTATGAACTTTTGTTCATTCAGAGAAATGTTGTAGTTTTCATTGTTGCTGTTTTTCCACTACCTAGGGGTATTTTCGTAATTTGCCCTACAGGGGTATTTTCGTAATTTTTTTTCAAAAATAGGGTTCCTTGTGGATTTTGTCAATAAGGGTATTTTGGTAATTTTGCATTCCCGGGGTATTTTTGGAAATTTTGAAATTCCAGGGGTATTTCAGTAAATTTTTACAAATCAGGGTAAATTTGTAAAGCTTAATAAATCAAGGGTATTTCCAAAATTTGCAAAACTTGAGGGTTCTTTTTGAGAATTTGTTTTCCAAATCGGTGATGTTGCAAAATTTTTGAAATTCAGGGTCATTTTGGTAATTTTGTAAGTCAGGGGTAATTTCGTAAATTTTCCAAGTTGGAGTATTTTAATATTTCGCAGAAGTAAAGTTTTTGGACTTGTTATAAAGTAATGAATTTTTTTAATAAGAACTGTGGGTATTTTGGAAATTTCATAAACTACGGGCATTTTTGTAATTTTACCACCAGGGGTATTTTAGTAATTTTGTAAATCAAGAAATATTTCAGAAAAATTTTATGGGATAGCTTTTATAAATCAAAAGGGTAATTTAGTCATTTTAAAACTAGGGTTTCCATAAAAAAATACGGCTAGTCCCTTTCGGGTTTTAGTTAGGGGTTTAGCCTATGAATAAGTCCTCATGGTTAGGGTGAACCGAAGCTACGCACCAGGTAGGATTTGAGTGGAGAGGAGGTGAGTCACACGGACTGCTTAAATTCCAAGCTCCCATCGAATACCAATCCTAGACATGCGCACAATGGTTGCCACACCCTAACTCGGCGACTTAGACACAGGTTTGTTTAATGGTCCTTAAGTCTTATTTACTTGTGTTTGAGTAGACTAGTCCTAGGGTTCAACAGATCCTAGTTCACTAATCTACGTTGCCATAAAAGCCCATACATTTCACATATTCAAATCACTTCAGAAGTCAGAAGTACTTAACTGGTGGACGGCGGGTCGGAGACTTAGGTGCCATGCCAGAAAACCTGCTTAGTTTCATAAAAAGTTTCACAAATTAATTTTGGGGCCTAAATTTCAAAACAAAGTGGGCTTTAAACCCCAAGCCAAGAGTTTAAAACTGGGCTCTGATACCAAACTGAAACACCCCACACCCGGCCCACGAGCCTTGACCGGATCTGGTATGTTCCTCGATGTAAACCGGTTCAAATTTCTTTTGTTACTTAGGAAAAATTTGTGTGTTTTGAAAGTAAAATGGTTTTGGGTTGGGCTTGAGTTGAAAACGAATTCGATTTTATATTGAAAACCCATTTATTTCAGGTGACAAAATATTTAAAGTCTATTTTAAACCAAATTTACTTAATCTTATAACCATTAAAAATTCGTAACATAATAAATAAAAGAAAGAAAAATAAAGTAGTTCAACTATGGCCTTATTACATCAAATAATTCCCCAAAAATAAATTAAAATGCTTAAATAGAATAAAAGTCCAAATAATGAAATTTTCCTTGCTGTGCATGGCCACCTTTAAGCTCCTGCCGACCCGGTCCATTACTGATCATCACCTGGAAGAAAAAGTTCCCCAACGGGGTGAGTCAAACAGATTCAATGTGTACACAAACACTAAGTCTTAACATTTCAGGCATGCATTATCATATCACATACATATTCAAATAACAGGTAAAAATAATGAGGCAACCCAAACCCAAACCTATTAAGCCATCCGCTACACTCCCCTGTACCAACCTGTACACCGTGGGGACTACTAAGTCGACCCTCCTTCCGCTACACTCCATATCGCGGTCTTAGGTCACCGCATTCGTGGTCTTAGGTCACCACGTTTAGATTACTGTGGTCTTAGGTCACCACATTCAGATTACTGTGGTCTTAGGTCACCACATTTAGATATCACGGTCTTAGGTCACCGTGTTCGTGGTCTTAGGTCACCACATTCACTTCCCCTTTTCATATAACCCATATGCCCAAAACATATTATGCATTAACATGCCAAAGTTCACTTTCTTATCATTATTCTCATGTTACTTATAACATATTTCATAATCCTATTAGGAGTAGGAAATATACCTGAGCACTTTGTACCATAGCATGGTACTTAGCCATATTTTCACATTCTTAATAACACGTTTAATCTAAAACATAGCCATGAACATATTAAAACTTAGGGTAGGGTACACACCTGATTCGCTTAAGGTTTCCGATCCAAATCCCGAAAAGCTTGATCTAAGGCCTTAGATCTTAAATCTCTTGGTGTCGAATTGACTATAGTCAAATCCCAAAACTTCGCAGAGTTGTCCCCTTGCAATCGGCTAGGCACTTGTGGATTTTAAATCCTGAAACTCACCGAATAACTAGGGAACACGCGGCCTATGGTGTACCTTCGGGAAAAGAACTTCTCCTTCCTTGTAGTTGACACTTAGTAAATCCCGAAAGATCTCCTCAAGGTTTCGGCAACAAGAATATTGATGGGATTAGTCCTAGATTTTCGACAAATCTAAAAGAAAAGAATAGAAATCAAACTTGTTCTTACCTTTGAAGAAATCGACAGCACCTAAGCTTGAAGCCACTTGAGATATTCGGCTATGGCCTTAAAAGGCTTACTTCTGGCTTTTGGAGGGATTAGAAAGAAAAGAGAAGGAAGAATAAAGATGGAGGATTCGGCTAGAACACAAGGTATTTCGGCTTTGGCTAACAAAGAGAAGAAGAATAAAAACTGTAGGAAATTCGGCAGAGAGAGGAGAATTTGCTTAAGAAATTCGGCAAAGGAAAAGTGAATGAATGAATGGCCTCTCTTTTCCTTTTATAGCCGAATTTACTAGCTAGAGTCCCTTACTTGGCCACCACTCTTCTATTTTGATAGCTTTATCCCTTGAATTATCAGTTTATTAAAAGAATTTAATCCAACAATTATCTCTTGAAAATAATGATAAATAAATCCTTTATTTATCCCTTATTTATCCACTAATTATAAAAGAATAAAAGCTCCTAGAATTTAGCCATGTGCCGTCCAACTCCCTTGCTCCTTGCAGCAAAATAAAATTTCTTTTATTTGCTTTCCATGTGACTCAAACTCAGGCCCACTTGCATAGCTTGTGGCGTCACCTACCTGGGCCTTAAGTGATATCTTCAGGCCACTTTTCCAAGCCTATTTGTGTGTCAAATTCGTCCTGTTACTTTTCTTAAGGCCACCTTGCCTTAGGTTCCTCTTTTTAAACTTTAAAACTTGACATTTCCTTACATTTCCAAGTTTCCAAAAATTTTCGTTTGCCTCCTTTAAACTTAACATTTCCTTACATTTCCAAGTTTCTCGAAATGTTTACTTTCCTCTTTTGGATCATTTCTAGATCATTTCCTTACATTTCCTAGTTTCCAAAAATGTTCACTTTCCTCTTTTAAACTTAACATTTCCATACATTTCCAGGTTTCCAAAAATGTTCAAAATACATTCATAACACATAAGACATGTCATTTCATACAATTAAACCGAAAATGCATAGGCCCTTTTCAGGATGTTACATCCCTCCTTCAGTAGAGTTTAAATCCAACACAAACTCTTCCCGCCCCAATTTAGCAAAATAAATATCCCCTTTTTACTACTCATGAGATTCGAACCCAGGCTCCCCTGTAACTTAATCCACACTGCTAGCCACTAGGCCACAAGCTCCTCTTGTGTCTTAAAGTATGCGCAACTAAATATAAGCCTATGGGCCAAAGTCTAAGTTTACTTAAAAATAAATCAAAATGAAATGCAAGCGCCAAGAGTTGAACCTTGGACCCCCTTACTTCCTTGTGGCGTCACTCCCTTGCTCCCTAAGTGGCGTCACTTTGCCACCACACCACACTCCTTTTTGTGTCATCTTTCTCCATATTTTATTCTTAAAGCCTACCTACTAACTCCCAGGGTTTTCTTCACCTAAAACCAAAATTTTCCTAAAGCCAAAGTTTGAACCCTGGACTTCATAGAAGCCTTCTAACCTTCCAAAATCACTCATCTAATAGGTCAAACTTGCCTTAGTGCCATTCTCTTGTTCTCAAAAATTTGTAAACGCTCCCGTGCCCAAGGCCCAATGGGCCCAATTCTACTAGGCCCAAATTCGGGGCGTTACAGGATTCTTCCTCGAGTATTGTCTTAATCAATTGGTTTTTCCCACAAGTATTTTCCCCAAATTCATTCTCTTTGTCTTAGTATCTTTAGCTTAATAGTTATTTAATTTTAGATTAATTAATAATTCCCTTAATTTTTAGGCTAAATAATAAAAAAGAAAGTTAGTTTTAGTACTTTTGGTTGCTTTGGATTCGACAATACGATCTTACCACTAAACTATACTACTGTTCGATAGGTGCGCTTTCCTCAATAGTTGTCATAGTTAGTTTCTAGGCTCGATCATTCTTTTTATAAATTTTTAAGACTCTGACATAACAATCATGCCTATTTCAATTTATTTTGCCTAATTCGTGAACACTTAATCATTAACTTAATTTCACATGTTTATATATATACCAAACTAACATTATATTTATAACCTTATTTACAAACAATTCATAACATAACTATTATTTAGACACCCTAGGTACATGCCGACACAAAAGGATAAACATCATCACATTTGTGATTGGAATCGTTGTTGGATGTTGAATCGGCGATCAAAATTAAGTACCTAACCTGCACACGGAAAACAAAAACCGTATGCTGAGTATGAACTCAGTGCTATTTTTATAATCCGATTATTAAAAAGTAAAATAAAGTAATATGCGCATTTAATCTTATAATAACAATAGTCATTCAATTTAATCAATTCAAAACAAATCAATCTTAACATTTTCAATTTCTCATCAATTGCTATCTCAAATCACTTTTCACAATAAAGTGCACAATTCATTTGTCCCATTTCCATTTCACTTTCAATACTTTTCAGTTCCAATCATAATATCATTTCTTTTAATTGCCCCTACTAACACGACTCGGACTCGGACGGATACACGGATCCAACCAAAACAGACCAGTTTGGCACCCTATGCCTCATTGGATAATTCGAAGTAATAAGCTGACACCAAGTGTCTCATCGGTTAAACCGAAGTAAATTGCTACCCAGTGCCTCACCAAGTTAATCTGAAATAATAGATTGAAACCCAGTGTCTCATCGACTCGAAGTCGAAGAATTCCCTGAACTCTTCAAATCCTATAGCATGCCATCTATATCCGACTCAACCCGATACAGTTAATAAGGTTTCAATCCACTTTCCAAATACAACCAATATTCATTTCAATTCAAACAATCAATATATTCAATATATATATACCAATTCAATCAATATAAATTCAATAAATTTATAACATACTAAATAAATCCATTTCAATTGTAAAACACAATAATTCTCACATTAATCACTTACCATAACATTTAATCAAAATACAACAATTAATAATTAGATTTGGATTATAGAAATACAAACCAGAACTGCTGAGCTACTCCTCGTCGACTTTATCTTTTCCTTTCTTAGTCAAGGTTTCCGGCACAAAGTTTGCTATGAAATTAAAACAATAAAAATTAATAACAATACAATTCAATTTCACATTAAATATTTCAATTTTTATTCAACATTTTCTTAAATTCCAATTTAGTGCCTAAACGAGACTAACTTTTTTTGTTCAGAAATAATTTTATATTTTCATTCAATTTCCACTTTAAGCTAAATTGAACTCTCTAATTTCACTCAAATACCTAAATTTCAAAATTTTTACAATTTGTCCCTAATACTCAAAATTTACAATTTATTCCACAATTCAATCCTTTCTCAATTCTATCTTAAAAATTTATCAATTTAGTCCCTAATATTCTAATTATTCAACATGAACAACATCTAAAAACTCAATAATTTCTAAAATTTCAACATAGATTAAGTAGTATTTAATACTAGGATTCTAAAAACATAAAAATTACAAGAAAAATGGACTAAATTGACTTATTAATTGAGCTTTGAACCTTAAAACCCTAATTTTTCTCATTTCTTTCTCTTTTTTCTTTCTTTCTTTTTCCCTTATTTCGTTCTATTCTCTGTTCTTTTGTTTCTTTTTCTTTTATTTATTTTACTTATTCTTTTAGTTATTATTATAATAATATATTATAATATAATATAATATAATATAATATAATATATATAATAATATACTTAAATATTGTAACACCCCAAATCCGACCCATGCGTTAAGGCCAGATCTGACATGTCACATGAGAAAAATGCTTTTAAGTCCTTTTCATTCGTACGTAAATAGATATTAATTTAAATTTAAGTAAAATAAATTTCCCATTTAAAATTTTTGATAAAGTATTGTTAAATAGAAGATTATTTGATAAATCAATAAATTTGAACTAATGATTTTACAACCATGTCTTTTGAAAAGTATTGATGAAAATTTAAGAGAAGATTTCCGAGTTAAAAATATTTATGAAAGTTTATTATAAAACCATTTGTATATCTATTTTAGAAAATGTTTATTTAGGTTTTTAGAAAAATCTCATTTAAAGTACTTAGATCAAAATATAAATACGTCAAACATAAAACAAATTCAAAATAAAAATAATCTAGAGGCCTTATTACAACCTTAACTCAAAATAGTAAAGTAATTGTACTAAAAATAAATCCAAAGTCCAATAAAACCGTTTTATTATAGTATGGCCTCCACTGAGTCATTCATGGCCCAAGTCCCTGTCACTGAGCATTACCTGAAAAGGATAAGGAAACGGGGTGAGTTACTAGAACTCAATGTATAACTCCCTTACAGTTGTCCACTGGGCCTGAAACCCATTTAGCCATATTTTGGGCCTAAGCCCCTTTTTTACATAATCATGTATCAAACATATCATATGAATGTAATACAATCCCAAACCAACATAATAATCCATCCGCTACACACCACCCGTACCATCCATCACACCTGTGGGGATCAAGTCAACCCACCCCGCCAACACACCAATCGCAGGCATTATGCCATTTATAACAAATTTAATTATGGGCAAGCCACCAGAATCACAGAGTATCATATTATCAAATATATTTGTGGCAGTGCCACCGAAATTTCTTCTCTTCAACATTTTCCCAACCCATGCAAAATCATGTAAATGCATCATACATAGCAAATCACGATATTTAGAAATATAACAACAATAATTAATTCATACAAAAGTTCGGCCCATCAATAATTTATCAAATCGGCCCATTAAGCAATATATCAATTCAGCCCATTAAGCAATATATCAATTCGGCCCATTAGCAATATATCAATTTGACCCATTAAGCAAAATATCAATTCGGCCCATTGGCAATATATCAATTCGGCCCATTAAGCAATATATCAATTCGGCCCATTAAGCAATATATCAATTCGGCCCATTAAGCAATATATCAATTCGACCCATTAGCAATATATCAATTCGGCCCATAAGGGGCATTTTCGTAATTTGCACAATGATATTACCGATTTTGTCAATTTTATCAAAATAGTGTATCTTAGGCTAATTTTTCCGATTTACGTCCTATTACGATTTTAGTCATAGCGATTTATTTCCAATATGTTATAAATCTTAAAATCCACGGAAAACGATGTGAGATTACACACCTGATTACGGTAAGTACTAGGCTTTCTTGATCTTCGACACCTAAGATATCATAACGCTCGATTAGTCGACATACGCGATTTAATTAATCGACTCTAAAATAAATGATCTTAAGTTTTTACCCTTGGAATCGTGAACGACCACGATTTGTCGATTTTCTCCGGATGACTGTCCACAACACGATGGAAAATCCCAAACCGCCGAAACTGCCCTTCGTTTGAATTTAGGAGTAGGGATCGCAAATCTGCTCCTTTTTCGGTCCCCAGTCGCTATCCCTTTCGATTCGATATTGCTTGCCTCCATTGAATAAGATTTTAGTCAAAACGATATTACGATAGAAAAACGGATTGTCTAATGACAAAGGGTTCGGCTTACCACTTATATCGTATGATCACAAGTAGATGGCTCGAGCGATTTAGTCCTTAAAACATGTAGTCGATTAGTCAACCTTCAATCCGATTAACACAATAACCAAATGGAGTTATCGAATGGGCTATGAAGGAACTCCTTACCTTAAACAATGATAAACCCATTTCTCACGATCGTCCTATGACTAGAGATGATTAGGCAATGTTGTGGTATTCGGCCTCCCTTTATATCACTACGAAGAAGAAAATGATCTCGTTTGAGAGAATAGAATAAAATGATGGTCTCGGTTAAAAGGACCATCCCATGCCAAGGGCATATATTCGGCTAGGGGAAAGAAAATAAAATGTTTGAATAAAACCACTTACCGATTGATCAAGGAGTGAGTGTTAATACGGATGTGAAGAAAAGATAGAGAAGAGATGAAGGGTTTGGCTATAGAGGAAAATGAGCAATGATATTCGGCTATGGAGGATATGTGTTAATGAAGAAGAAAGAAGGGTTGGAAAATTTTGTAAAAGGAAAAGAAAGATGAAAAGGAGTGTTTATGAGGATTCGGCTTTTCCAGAGGAAAAATGAGTGAACAATTTGCTCTCAATGGCTTAGGTACTTTCGGCAACAAGAAGAAATGAAGAAGAAAAATGTTCACTAGCAACTTGGAGTTTCGGCAAGGAGAGGAAGAATTTTGGAGAAAATGACACAAATTGATACTAAGAAATTTTGGCCAAAACAAACACTTAGATTTCTACCAAAAGGCAAAGCAAAATTCGGCTATACTCCCTATACCAAAACTATCCATATCCTTGACAATAATGGTCAAAAATTGGCCAACCAAACTTTCCATAACATTTTCCTTTCTTTGTGCCAACATGTTCCCTATACTTTCCCCTTTCTTTTGATTTCTTTCCCTACCTTCATCATTTCCTAATTTCCTTAGCCACCTTGCCAAAATTAAAAAGTCCAACTTGCCTCATTTACAAGCTTGGCCGACACTTAGGGAAAGAGTACAAAAACAATAGTCAAAATTTGCACATTATGGGATTTGAACCTCTTCCCTTAAAGTCCTTCATGTGGCACCATATCCTCTTTACCAATTGCTTATTTATGCTAGCACATTACATATTTATTTCTATAAGCTTTGAAACTACTTACCATCTCTCCTTAATAGACTTAAACACAAAATTTTTACTAGGGCCTAAATAAACCCCGAGCCTTCTCAGGACCCCTAAACATACACAATTAATAATTTAACTAGCTTAACGCAAGAAATAATGCAACACATAAAATTCCAAATTTTAGGATGTTACAATTCTACCCCCTTAAAGAAAATTTCGTCCTCGAAATTTACCTGATTAAAAGAGGTGAGGATATTGTTGCCGAATCGCGTCCTCAGGCTCCCATGTAGCTTCCTCCGCTCCGTGATTGTGCCATAATACTTTGACTAACGGTACCGACTTCCTTCTCAGCACCTTAACGTCCCGATCTATAATTTGCACTGGCTCCTCTTCGAAAGACAAGTCAGGTCTTATCTCAACTTCCTCTACCGGTACTATATGAGACAGATCCGATCAATAACGCCTTAATATTGAGACATGAAATACACTATGTATCTGACTCAACTCTGGAGGTAACTCAAGCTGATAAGCCACTGGCCCAACACGCTTCAATACACGGTACGGTCCGATGAACCTAGGGCTCAACTTGCCCTTCCGTCCAAATCTAAAGATCTTCTTCCAATGTGAGACCTTTAGAAAGACCTGATCTCCCACCGCAAACTCAATATCCTTATGCTTCAGATTCGCATATGATTTTTGTCTATCCGAAGCTTCCTTTAACTGTGCCCGAATTACCTTTACTTTTTCCTCCGTCTTTGATATCAGCTCAGGACCCAATAACTGTCGCTGCCCTAGTTCAGTCCAACAAGTAGGAGTACGACACCTACGACCATACAACGCCTCGTAGGGTGCCATCTAGATGCTGGGTTGATAGCTGTTGTTGTATGCAAACTCTGCCAACAGTAAGAAATCCTCCCAACTACCCCTGAAGTCGATCACACAGCCCCTTAACATGTCTTCCAAAATTTGGATTACTCTCTCCGACTGACCATCTGTCTGAGGATGAAATGCTGTGCTGAAATTTAACTTGGTTCCCAAAGCTTCATGTAAGGCTTTCCAAAACCGTGATGTAAACCTAGGGTCCCTGTCCGATATAATAGACACTGGTACCCCATGTAACCTCACGATCTCTGCTACATACAACTTGGCCAACTTCTGTAATGAGTAATCCGTACGAACATGTAGGAAATGAGCAGTCTTCGTCAACTGATCCACTATTACCCAGACGGAATCTTTCTTAGTAGGCGATAAGGGTAACCCACTAACAAAGTCCATCGTTATCCTTTCCCATTTCCATAATGGAATTTTCATCGGTTGTAGCAATCCTGAAGGCAATTGATGTTCCGCCTTCACTTGCTGACATGTCAAGCACTTACTCACGAAATCAGTAACCTCCCGTTTCAACCTTGGCCACCAATACTGCTCACGGAGATCTCAATACATTTTATTTCCCCCGGGGTGCATAGCATATGGGCTACTATGTGCCTCACGCAGAATCATTTGTCTCAATTTTAAATCTTTGGGCATACAAATTTTCCACGGAAACACAATACTGTGTCACTATTCAATCCAAAATCCCCTATCACACCACCTTCCACTTGCTGAAGTAAGGAACCCAACCTTTCATCTGATAACTGCTTTTCCTTAATCTGGCTTACCCACGCAGGCTTCACCTGAAGTTCGGCTAGCAGACTACCATCTTCATACAAGCTGAGATGAGCGAACATCGCTCTCAAATCCGATATCACCTTACGACTCAACGCATCTGCCACCACGTTAGCCTTTCCGGGATGATACTCGATTGAAAAGTCATAATCTTTCAACAGTTCTATCCACCTCCGCTGTCTTAAGTTCAACTCCTTTTGGGTAAGGAGGTACTTTAGACTCTTATGATCCGTATAGATGATCGACTTCTCACCGTACAGATAGTGTCTCCAAATCTTCAAAGCAAACACCACTGCAACCAACTCCAAATCATGAGTGGAATAATTCACTTCGTGCGGCCTTAACTGACGAGATGCATAAGCGACCACTTTTCCACCTTGCATTAACACACATCCCAAGCCCGTGTGTGACGCATCACAGTAAACAATAAACTCTTTTCCAGCCTCAGTTTGAATCAATACTGGTGCTTCCGTCAGAATCTTCTTCAATTTCTCAAAGCTCTCTTGCTACTAATCCGACCACACAAATGGTACTCCCTTGTGCAACAGCTTAGTTAGGGGTCCAGCAACCAACAAAAACCTCTCAACAAAACGCCTGTAATAACCAGCTAACCCTAGGAAACTCTAAATTTCGACCACTAACTTCGGTGGTTTCCAATCCAACACAGCGTCTACCTTCCATGGATCGACTCTAATTCCTTCGGCAGACACAACATGCCCCAAAAAGGTCACTTCCTTCAGCCAAAACTCACACTTACTACCCGCAGATATGAATCATGCTCTTCTTCATTCTTCGAGTATACCAAGATGTCAGCTATGAACACCACCACAAACCGATCTAAATAGGGTTGGAAGACCTGGTTCATCATGTCCATAAATGCAGCTGGTGCATTAGTCAATCCAAACGACATCACCAAGAACTCATAATGCCCATAACGAGTTTGAAACGCAGTCTTATGAATATCCGCCTCCTTGACTTTAAGTTGGTGATAGCTCAATCTCAAATATATATTCGAGAAAACAGAAGCTCCTCGCAGTTGATCAAACAGATCATCGATTCTCAGCAACGGATACCTATTCTTGATCGTCAACTTATTTAACTGTCTATAATCGATGCACATACGCATCGACCCATCCTTCTTCTTGACGAACAAGACCGGCGCTTCCCACGGTAACACAGTCGGTCGAATGGATCCCCGATCCAACAACTCCTGAATTTGAGCTTTAAGCTCCGCTAACTCCTTCGGTGCCATTCTACAAGGAGCAATGGACACCGGAGCCATTCTGGCAATATCTCAATGCCAAACTCTACCTCTCAATCCGGAGGCAATCCTGGGAGTTCCTCGGGAAATACGTCTGAAAACTCTTTCACCGTTCTAACACTTTCCACCAACAATTCCCTAGCATCCAAAGCACTAATGAAAGCTAGAAATGCTCCACACCCCTTTCTCACCAACTTTTTTGCCTTTAAGGCAGATACCACATTGGATAGATAGTTTCTTCTTTCACCTATCATCATCACTTCTTTATCCTCCGAAGTTCTTAGTATCATCTGCTTTGTAGCACAATTCAAGTTCGCACGGTGTTTCACCAACCAGTCCATGCCCAAAATAAGGTCAAATTCGCCGAATGGCAGTTCCATCAAATCCGCTAAAAATATTTCTCCCTGAATTTCTAAGGGCACATCTCTAAACAATTTATTTACTATCACTGACTGTCCTAAAGGACTAATTACCGTTGTCTCTCTAGCAGAAATCTCAAATCTAATGTTCAGATTCCCAGATACAGCACAAGCAACATACGAATGGGTGGATCCGATATCTATCAAAGTAGTAACAGGTACATCAGATATGAAGAACGTACCGGTTATTACATCAGGTGCATCACCATCCTCTTGGCGTCTGATCGCATAGACCAACCCTGGCTGCCTCGCCTCCGCGTTACCCCTAATACCAGTACCTCCAACCGATGCACCCTGACCTCGTCCTACGCCATTACCACCTCGACCTGGCCCACGGCCTCTCGGTGGCTGCTGAGCGCCTCTAGCTGGCTGTGCCTCATAGTTACGAATATCCTGAGTCTGAGCAGTCTGTCGAGGGCAATTTTTAAGTTGATGGTCCTTAGAACCACATTTGAAACAACCATCAGTTCTTTTCCAACATTCACCCGGGTGTCGTTTTCTGCAATCCGCACATGGCTGTATTTGATTGGTAGTAGCTGGTACTCTAGCTCGAGCTGGCTCCTCATTCCTGGGCCTCTTTTGAAATCCTCTAACAGGACCTGAGTACCTAAAGTCCCTCTTGATCCTGCCCCTATCCTTGTCTCGGTTTTGCCACTCCGACTGCTTAGCCTCTTCATCTATATTGGCTTTCTCCACCAGTGTGGCAAAATTTCTCTCCTTTTGTGGGGCTATCAATACCCGTAACTCATCACGCAACCCGTCCTCAAAACGCACACAGCGTTCGTAATCATTCGGTACTATTCCAAGGGCATATCGACTCAGACGCAGAAATTCCGCCTCATAAGCTGCTACAGTCTTACCTCCTTGGACCAAATTTAGGAATTCCTTCCTTCGGGCATCCACATAACTAGCCCTGACATACTTTCCTTGGAATGCCATTTTAAAGAAATCCCAGGTGATACGATCGACCTGAGTGCCTTCCCGAACAGTGAGCCACAATTGATACGCCTCGTCTCTCAACAAGGACACAGCTTCTTTCAGTTTCTACTTAGTGGTGCAATCCAGATCGTCCATGATCTGCTCCACAGCCCCAAGCCAGTACTCCACTACATTTGGGGCTACACCCGAGATACCCCTAAAAACCACAGCACCATTCGATCTGAGTCATTTCAAAATTGATCCACGAGCTGCCGGCCTAGATCTTGCCCCAGCAACCCTTTCCAAGACTCGTAACATTGCTTGGGACAGAGCGTCGTCCTCCCACATACGATCATGTAACTCAGCTTCAGTCACAGGTGACGCAGGTGCGTCCATTTTCGGCACATGTCCTGACGCCTTAGACGCAACTCTAGCGCATCGGCCTCTACCACGGCCACGTCTACCGCGTCCACGTCCTCTAGTGCTCATATTCGATTTAATCTGATTAAGAGTCTTATGAATCAGTATACTATTTTAGTGTTTATTAAACAATATTTTATGAAGTATAAAACGTAAAGTTGTTTTCGTAAACGCATCATATAGTCTCAATCTTTATAGTTTTAATACCTAAACTAAGTTCTAGAGTATTCCTACAGTCATATCACAATAATAACATATACTTACTTGACTTGGTGCCGGATACCCGTAGTGCCATACTTCTTTTAAAACGTGCATTTTAAATTTAAAATTCAAAATAGCTTTGGAAAACATTTTTGAACCCAAACCACAGTCGAGTTTTGAACCTGGCTCTGATACCATAATATGTAACACCCCAAACCCAGCCCATGCGTCAAGGCTAGATCTAACATGTCACATGAGAAAAATGCATTTAAGTTCTTTTCATTCGTACGTAAATAGATATTAATTTAAATTTAAGTAAAACAAATTTCCCATTTAAAATTTTTGATAAAGTATTACTAAATAGAAGATTAATTGATAAATCAATAAATTTGAACTAATGATTTAAGAGAAGATTTCTGAGTTAAAAATATTTATGAAAGTTTATTATGAAATCATTTGTATATCTATTTTAGAAAATGTTTATTTAGGTTTTTAGAAAAATCTCATTTAAAGTACTTAGAGCAAAATATAAATACGTCAAACATAAAACAAATTCAAAATAAAAATAATCTAGAGGCCTTATTACAACTGTAACATTCAGGACTTAGGGGCTCTGCATTTATCTTGTTTCTGTGTGTTTGGTATACTTTGTGTGTTGTTTGAGTGTGTTTGCGGTCTCTGGGAAGGCTCGGGGTTAAGTAGGAACCTTGGCCAAAATTCTAATTTTGGGCACTTTAGGAGGGAAGCTGGTTGAGGACAGGACTTAAGGTTTATTGTTTGTGCTTGTTGGCATAAGAATTAAGGTGGTAAAGTGGCAAGGAGGCGCCACTTAAGGAGCAGGTAAGTGACGCCTCAGGGGGAGCAGAGGGGAGCAGGTTCGATTCACGTGGTCAGCAATCTGGCTTTTATTTTTGCTCATGCGTCAAAGGGATGGATGTTGGAATCGGTTGGGAACCTTGAAGAGTAGAGGTGACTTGGTCAAACTTTTTGAATGGTTGGATAAGAGTAAAAAGGGGGATTTGAAACATTCAAATTATTTTG
The DNA here is from genome assembly GCA_005393395.2 of Gossypium australe. Classification (NCBI taxonomy): domain Eukaryota; kingdom Viridiplantae; phylum Streptophyta; class Magnoliopsida; order Malvales; family Malvaceae; genus Gossypium; species Gossypium australe. Next base: position 28,936,783 of record CM016615.1, read on the forward strand.
AATGTTTCAAACCATTTCAGGTGAGTGTTCAAGAGTGTTTCAAGGAGAAAGTTGGGGGATTGAGGTGGTGTAGGGTGCTAGCCGAATTTTTGAAGGAGTGTAGGGGGTTTTAGGCATTCGGCATTGATGGAGGGGTATAGGTGCTGAAACTTTAGTATGTTTTTAGCAAAGTGCGTGTGTGTTAGGGGTTCCATTTCTTCGGTTTTAGTGTGCTCTTCTTTTAGCACATTTTCTTACTCTGTCTGCCGAAATTTTTAAAGCTGCTACTTGGGCATTTCCTCTTTGGTTAGCCGAACCTAATAGGTATTCTTTTTCTCCTGTTTTCTCCTTATTTTCTTAACTACTTCATTTGTTTCAAAACATTCAACCCTTGCCGAATTCTCACAAATTCTTTTCTTTTTCTTTTTGTTTTGCTTTTCTTCTTTTACTCAAAGCTGTAGCACCCATTGTTTCTTTTCTTCTTCTCTTCCTTTTTCGTACTCCATATTTCTTCTATCTATTCTCCATAGCCGAAAACCCACCTCTCATTTCTTTCCTTGGGATTGTTTTGTTTGATAATCATTAAAGCCGAATTCTATACCTCATTTCTTTTTTTTTCTTGACCGAATCATCATCCATTGTCATTCTTTCTCTTTGATTTCTTTTCTTGCTTTAGCTGAACCCTGCATCCTTTTGTTGATCTTGCTGATAGTCGATCATACAAATTCTAAGTGTTATACTCTTTTTGGGTAAGTGATCTTCTTCACTTTCGTTATCGTTTCCGCTTCTCTTTGTTTTGTTGTGGCTAATCTAAGGCTCTGACTTGTATTCATGGGCGTTGGTCAGTGATAGAAGGACGTATTTCCATCATCTTTTCTTTGAGTGGCTTGTTCTCAAGAGGGTGTTGGTAAGTGTTGTTAGCCGAATAGGCTATAAGAGGATTCAGTTTGTTTGGTTGGCCAAAAGGGTCACTTCTTTGGATTCAATCCTTCTTGGAGAACTGATTCTTACTTGGTATTTATATAGGTACTCAATCGAACTCATAGCCAAAGCCAGAAGCTTTCAGTATCTTGTCGGTCTAGGTAAGAAATCTATTCGTTGAGCGTATATTCTCGTTTCTATATTCTTCAACGCCTTAACTTGATCTGCTGACCAAGATCTATTTCATGGAATCGAATCCTGGCCAAACAAAGGAGGGGGTTGGACTCACAGTCCCTACGCTAAGTTCAAGAAGCAAGCAGTGTCAGTTGTTCGTGACTGGCCGCCGGGTTATGGGCCGGCTTTGGAGAGGGATAAACAGATCGCTGTGATCCCTGCAAGTGAGGATGTTAGCGAGATCTATGGTGTAGTCTTGCGTGTTCACAGGTGTGTAATTATCACACTATTCCTTTTTGTGGTATTAATTGTGTATATGTTGTGGAAGCCGAAAATCCCGGCAATGGTGATTGTGTTACCCCAGTTGGGTAAAACTGAAATATCAGGTTAGTGTATCTTGGTTAGACCTTTCAATTTTGATAGCATGATTGTGTGGGTGACATCATATTTAATCTGTTCATTACACTATGTTGCATATGCATGGGGTATTGGGATGTTACGATATGAAGGGGAAGTGCTTATGGGTGACAATGTCACACCAAATGATGGCATGATGCCACATTATTGTATCGATGATTTGGTCACATAGTGATTGGTGGCTAGGCCACGTTATATTTGGTCACATGGTGATCGGTGGCTAGGCCACGCTATATTGTCTTTGAGAAGTGTGTCTGTCAGCATGACTGCCAAAGTGGAGTGTAGAGGATGGAGGGTTGATTGTAGAAATCCCCAGGTGTGTTGAGGTTGGACGTACGAAGTTAATTAAACAACGGGTTTTCAATGGAAACACGAAATCTGAGATTTTAAAATGACTAAGAAATTTTTCGAAACTTGTCAAACTTTCTAAACTTTTCTAGTGACATGCCAGATCCGGTTGTAGTGTTTGGGCTGGGTTTGGGGTGTTACAAGTTGGTATTAGAGCCCGATTTTAAAAATCTCGGCCTTTGGTTTTGGGTTCAAAATGCTTTTCAGATTTTGCTTTTAAGAAAAATATGTACGTGGATTTGTTTTCATAGTGTGGCACCCGAGTCTCCGGCCCAAGTCTGCCAGGTAAGTTCTCTAATTGTTGAGTAATTTGCATAAAGTAGATGTATTGTGTGAACATGTTGTTGTGGATATATCGCTATGGATGATAGAATTAAGAAACTTTACTGTAGAAATGAAAAACTTTAGGAATACATGTGCTTGCGGAAAACTACTTATAACCCTATCTTCATAAAACTACTCATTAATCAACAGTGGAAAGAAATGCTAATTTATAAAATTTTTAATCAGATTAAGACGAAACAGTAGACATGAGTGGTAGAGGACGTGGACATGTTACACGCTGCCGTGGAAGAGGCCGGGGTACTGAGGTTGAACTATCGGAAGCGAGAAATGAGCCTGAAGGTGAAGCGCCAGCCTCACCTGTGGCGAAAACGGGATCGCAAGACAGAACTAGTGGAGATGATGCCCTGTCTCAGGCAATGTTGCGTGTGTTGGAACGAGTGGCCGGGGCAGGCAGTGGAACAGCAACTCGAAAGTCCATTCCTGAGCAACTTCGAGCGAATGGAGCTGAAATGTTTAGAAGTATCTCTGGAGTAGCTCCCAACGTGGCTGAATATTGGCTGGAGGCAGTCGAGAGAGTTATGGACGACTTGGACTGCATAGCAGAGGAAAAGCTGAAGGGTGCGGTGTCTGTACTTCGGGATGAGGCCTATCAGTGGTGGCTCACCATGAGAAAGGGTACTCTGGTGGACCAAGTTGATTGGGATTTCTTTAAGGTGAAGTTTCAAGGAAAGTAAGTTGGGGCCAGTTACGTGGATGCTCAGAGAAAAGCATTCCTGAATTTGGTGTAACGGGGTAAGTCGGTAGCTGAGTATGAGGCAGAATTTCTGCGGTTGAGCCGGTACGCCTGAGGGATAATTGCAACCGACTATGAGCGTTGTGTGCGGTTCGAAGATGGGCTGCGTGACGAGCTACGAGTACTGATAGCTCCTCAGCGAGAGAGAGATTTTGCTATCCTGGTGAAAAAGGCTAAAATAGTTGAGGAGGTGACGCGGACTGAGAAACAAAATAAGGACAAAGATAGAGGTAGAAATAAGAGAAGTTATGGACCGTCAGGGTCATCTAGAGGTTTCCAGAAGAGGCCTAGGGTTGATGGGCCGAGTCGCGTTGCAACGCCAACTGCTATTTTTCGTCAGTGTGCTCAGTGTGGGAGGTCACACGCAGGAGAGTGTTGGGGAAAAGATAGGGTAGGTTTCAGGTGTGGGTCAAAGGATCATCTGATCAGGGACTGTCGCTGGAAAGGAACAGAGCTCGGATGGTAGGTCAGGGGTATGTGCAGTCAGGTAGGGGTGGACAGTAGATGTCGAGGGGTCGTGGTTCGAACAGAGGCGGGAATGGTTCTGGTCGGGGTCGCAGAGCACTGGGCAGAGGTGCTGGGAATGCTGAGGCGAGACAGCCCGGGTTAGTTTATGTAGTCAAACGCCGAGAAGAGGGTGGTGCACCAGATGTTATAACGGGTACGTTCCTCATTTTCGGTTTACCCTTTACTGCATTAATTGATATTGGGTCGACGCATTCCTATATTGCTAGTGTGGTGTCTGGAACCTTGAGCATGAACTCTGAAACTACTTCTAGGGAGATGATTGTACTTAGTCCTTTAGGACAGACTGTAGTGGTAAACAAACTTTTTAGGAATGTGCCTCTAGAAGTACAAGGGTTGGTTTTCCCTGCTGATCTGATGGAACTACTGTTCGGGGAGTTCAATTTGATCTTAGGCATGGATTGGTTGGTAAGATATCGAGCAAACTTGGATTGTGCTGCTAAGCGCATGGTGTTAAGGACTTCTGAGGATGATGAAGTTTTGGTGGTAGGCGAGCGGAGAGACTACTTGTCCAATGTAGTGTCTGCTCTTAAGGCGGAGAGAATGGTGAGAAAAGGGTGCATGGCTTTCTTAACCTATGTTAGTTCTTTGGATGCAAAGGAAGTAACCGTGGATGAGGTTAGAACAGTAAAGGAGTTTGTGGATGTCTTCCCTAATGAGCTTCCGGGGTTGCCTCCGGATCGTGAGGTGGAGTTCGGAATTGAGCTATTTCCAAGAACGACTCCGGTGTCCATCGCCCCTTATAGGATGGCACCGAAGGAGCTGGTTGAACCTAAAGCTCAGATCCAAGAGTTGTTAGATCGTGGATTTATCCGACCCAGTGTGTCTCCGTGGGGAGCGCCAGTGTTGTTTGTGAAGAAGAAAGACGGGTCCATGCGAATGTACATTGACTACCGCCAGTTGAACAAATTGACTATCAAGAACATGTACCCGCTGCCGAGGATAGATGACCTATTTGATCAGCTCAAAGGGGCCTCAGTCTTTTCAAAGATAGATTTGAGGTCGGGATATCATCAGCTTAAGGTCAAGGAAGCGGATATTTGCAAAACGGCTTTTTAGACTCGCTATGGCCACTACGAGTTCCTGGTGATGCCGTTTGGGTTGACAAATGCACCAACTGCGTTCTTGGATATGATGAACCGGGTTTTTCAACCCTAACTGGACCGGTTCGTCATTGTATTCATAGACGACATTTTGGTATATTCCAAGTCTGAGGAGGAACACTATTCGCATCTTCGAGTGGTTCTGCAGATTTTAAGGGAGAAACAACTGTATGCCAAGTTTAGTAAGTGTGAGTTTTGGTTAAAGGAAGTTACTTTTCTGGGTCATGTGGTATCTGCGGAAGGGATTAGGGTCGATCCTCGAAAGATTGAAGCGGTGTTGGATTGGAAACCGCCCAAGTCTGTGGCTGAGATTCAGAGTTTCCTTGGTCTGGCTGGGTATTACCGAAGGTTTGTTGAAGGGTTCTCATTAATTGCAGCACCTTTAACCAAGTTGTTGAGGAAAGGGGTACCTTTTGTTTGGGCTGACAAGCAGTAGGAAAGTTTTGAGAAGCTGAAGAGGATTTTGACAGAGGCTCCGGTGTTGATTCAGCCTGAGGCCGGAAAGGAGTTCGTGGTTTATTGTGATGCTTCACACATGGGATTGGGATGTGTGTTAATGCAGGATGGGAAAGTTGTTGCGTATGCGTCTCGACAGTTAAGACCGCATGAGACTAATTATCCCATGCACGATTTGGAGTTGGCTGCAGTAGTTTTCGCTCTGAAGATCTGGAGACACTATTTGTATGGGGAGAAGTCTGTTATCTACACCGACCACAAGAGTTTGAAGTATCTTTTAACTCAAAAGGAGTTGAATTTAAGACAGCGAAGGTGGATTGAGTTGTTGAATGATTATGATTGTTCGATCGAATACCACCCGGGTAAGGCTAACGTGGTAGCAGATGCGTTAAGTCGGAAGGTAATATCAGACTTGAGAGCGATGTTCGCCCATCTCAGTTTGTATGATGACGGAAGTTTATTAGCTGAACTACAAGTGAAGCCGACATGGGTAAGTCAGGTTAAAGAGAAACAGCTATCAGATGAGGTCTTGAGTGCTCGACTTCTGCAAGTACATAATGGTGGGGTAGAAGATTACAGTTTGAACGGTGATGGGGTTTTGTGTTTCCGTGGGAAAATTTGCATGTCGAAGGATGTGGAGTTGAGGTAGAAGATTCTTCAGGAAGAGCATAGTAGCCCCTACGTTATGCATCCTGGAGGGAGTAAGATGTACCGGGATCTGCATGAACAGTTCTGATGGCTTGGATTGAAGCGGGAGGTTACGAAATTTGTGGAAAAGTGTTTAACATGTCAGCAGGTCAAAGCTGAACACCAATTGCCTTTGGGGTTGTTGCAACCGGTGAAGATTCCACAGTGGAAATGGGAAAGGATCGCTATTGACGAAGTCTGCCCATTTCATACCTGTTCGTGTCGACACCACTCTTCAGAGGTTGGCGAAGCTATATATGGCAAAAATTGTGAGATTGCATGGGGTGCCGGTATCGATCATATCAGATAGAGATCCTAGGTTTACGTCGCGGTTCTGGAGGGTATTGCATCAGGCATTGGGTACAAGACTGGACTTCAGTACAACTTTTCATTCACAGACTGATGGTCAGTCTGAAAGAGTAATTCAGGTCTTGGAGGATATGTTGAGGGGTTGTGTCATCAATTTCAAGGGTAGTTGGGAAGAGTTCTTACTGTTGGCAGAATTCGCATACAACAACAGCTACCAAGCTAGTATTCAGTTGGCGCCCTATGAAGCGTTATATAGGCGAAAGTGTCGTACTCCTACTTGATGGACAGAGTTGGGTGAACGCCAGATTTTGGGTCTAGATTTGGTTGCAGAAATAGAAGAGAAGGTTAAGCTAATTAGGACTCGATTGAAAGAAGCTTTCGATAGGCAGAAATCTTATGCAGACTTGAAGCGAAAGGAAATAGAGTTTGCAGTGGGTGACCAGGTCTTCTTGAAAGTTTCACCTTGGAAGAAGGTGATGAGGTTTGGACGGAAGGGCAAGCTAAGTCCTAGGTTCATCGGGCCCTATCGGGTTTTGAAACGAGTGGGACTAGTGGCGTATCAACTGAAGTTACCTTCAGAATTGAAACAGATGCATGATGTATTCCATGTTTCAATGCTAAGACGCTACCGTTCGGATCCGTCTCACATCATGCTAGTGGAGGAAATCGAGGTAAGGCCAGACTTGTCTTATGAGGACGAACCAATCCAGATCTTGGAATGAGACGTCAAGGTGCTAAAGAGGAAATCGGTTCCATTGGTGAAAGTCTTATGGTAGAATCATGGAATGGAAGAGGCGACATGGGAGCCAGAGGATGCGATGCGTTTGCAGTACCCGCATCTCTTTTGACTAGGTAATTTCGAGGCCGAATTTTCTTTAAGGGGGTAGAACTGTAACATCCGGGATTTAGGGGCTCTACATTTATCTTCTTTCTGTGTGTTTGGTATACTTTTTGTGTTGTTTGAGTGTGTTTGGGGTCTTTGGGAAGGCCCGGGGTTAAGTAGGAACCTTGGCCAAAATTCTAATTTTGGGCACTTTAGGAGGGAAGCTGGTTGGGGGCAGGACTTAAGGTTTATTGTTTGTGCTTGTTGGCATAAGAATTAAGGTGGTAAAGTGGCAATGAGGCACCACTTAAGAAGCAGGTAAGTGACGCCTCAGGGGGAGCAGAGGGGAGCAGGTTCGATTCATGTGGTCAGCAATGTGGCTTTTATTTTTGCTCATGCGTCAAAGGGATGGATGTTGGAATCGGTGGGAACCTTGAAGAGTGGAGGTGACTTGGTCAAACTTTTTGAATGGTTGAACAAGAGTAAAAAGGGGGATTTGAAACATTCAAATTATTTTGAATGTTTCAAACCATTTCAAATGAGTGTTCAAGAGTGTTTTAAGGAGAAAGTTGGGGGATTGAGGTGGTGTAGGGTGCTAGCCAAATTTTTGAATGAGTGTAGGGGGTTTTAGGCATTTGGCATTGATGAAGGGGTATAGGTGCCGAAACATTAGTATGTTTTTAGCAAAGTGTGTGTGTTTGGGGTTCCATTTCTTTGGTTTTGGTGTGCTCTTCTTTTAGCACATTTTCCTACTCTGTTTGCCGAAATTTCTGAAGCTGCTACTTGGGCATTTCCTCTTTGGTTAGCCGAACCTAATAGGCATTCTTTTTCTCCTGTTTTCTCTTTATTTTCTTAACTACTTCATGTGTTTCAAAACATTCACCCCTTGCCGAATTCTCACAAATTCTTTTCTTTTTCTTTTTGTTTTGGTTTTCTTCTTTTACTCAAAGTCGTAGCACCCATTGTTTCTTTTCTTCTTTTCTTCTTTTTTCGTACTTCATATTTCTTTTATCTATTCCCCATAGCCGAAAACCCACCTCTCATTTCTTTCCTTGGGATTGTTTTGTTTGATAATCATTAAAGCCGAATTCCATACCTCATTTCTTTTTTTTCTTGACCGAATCATCATCCATTGTCATTCTTTCTCTTTGATTTCTTTTCTTGCTTTAGCCGAACCCTGCATCCTTCTGCTGATCTTGCTGATAGCCGATCATAGAACTTCTAAGTGTTATACTCTTGTTGGGTAAGTGATCTTCTTCACTTTCGTTATCGTTTCCACTTCTCTTTGTTTTGTTGTGGCTAATCTAAGGCTCTGACTTGTATTCATGGGCGTTGGTCAGTGGTAGAAGGACGTATTTCCATCATCTTTTCTTTGAGTGGCTTGTTCTCAAGAGGGTGTTGGTAAGTGTTGTTAGCCGAATAGGCTATAAGAGGATCTGTTTGTTTGGTTGGCCAAAAGGGTCACTTCTTTGGATTCAATCCTTCTTGGAGAACCGATTCTTACTTGGTATTTATATAGGTACTCAATCGATCTCATAGCCAAAGCCAGAAGCTTTCAGTATCTTGTCGATCTAGGTAAGAAATCTATTCGTTGAACGTATATTCTCGTTTCTATATTCTTCAATGCCTTAACCTGGTCTGCTGACCAATATATATTTCATGGAATCGAATCCTGGCCAAACAAAGGAGGGGGTTGGACTCACAGTCCCTACCCCTAAGTTCAAGAAGCGAGCGATGTCAGCTGTTCGTGACTGGCCACCGGGTTGTGGGCCGACTTCGGAGAGGGATAAACAGATCGCTGTGATCCCTACAAGTGAGGACGTTAGCGAGATCTATAGTGTAGTCTTGCGTGTTCACAGGTGTGTAATTATCACACTATTCCTTTTTGTGGTATTAATTGTGTATATGTTGTGGAACCCGAAAATCCCGGCAATGGTGATTGTGTTATCCCAGTTGGGTAAAATCGAAACATCAGGTTAGTGTATCTTGGTTAAACCTTTCAATTTTGATACATGATTGTGTGGGTGACATCATATATAATCTGTTCATTACACTATGTTGCATATGCATGGGGTATTGGGATGTTACGATATGAAGGGGAAGTGCTTATGGGTGACAATGTCACACCAAATGATCGTGTGATGCCACATTATTGTATCGATGATTTGGTCACATAGTGATCGGTGGCTAGGCCACGTTATATTTGGTCACATGGTGATCGGTGGCTAGGCCACGTTATATTGTCTTTGAGCAGTGTGTCTATCAGCATGACTGCCAAAGTGGAGTGTAGAGGATGGAGGGTTGATTGTAGAAATCCCCAGGTGTGTTGAGGTTGGACGTACGAAGTGGAGTGTAGAGGATGGAAAACTAGGTTGGGTTGGGTTTCATATGAATCACTTGGTTATGCTGTGTTAATTGCTTTTTGGCCTATGGTGCTAGGGGCTAAGGCCCATTTGTGGAGTATGTGGAATAATTGCACACTGAGTCTTGTGGCTCACACTTTTGTTTAAGCAATTGCAGGTAATTTTTAGCTTAATGGACTGGGTTGGAGGGAACTTGAGGTGGCCACGCATGGATTTTATGAGTAAATTTTATTTTATTTATCGTTTATCACTTTTGGGGATTTTTCCTTTGGTTTGTAATAAGGCCACTATAAAATTTAGAATTTTCTTTCGGGTTTAAAGTTTGGACATATTGATTACAGACTGCTCAATGGGATGTTTCAAAAGTTAAATTTCAAACTAAAGTTTTCGTATAACCTGCCAAACAACTGTTCTTATAATAAAAGGCATTTTTATTAAAAACCTAATAAATGAATAATTGGTAAGTGTTTTCGAATGTCACCTAATCGCAAAGCTCGACTAGTTAAATTTCACAGTTAATTAAACAACGGGTTTTCAACGGAAACATGAAATTTGAGATTTTAAAATGACTAAGAAATTTTCTGAAACCTGTCAAACTTCCTAAACTTTTTCTAGTGACATGCCAGATCCGGTCGTAGTGTTTGGGCCGGGTTTGGGGTGTTACAACCACCTTAACTCAAAATAGTAAAGTAATTGTACTAAAAAGAAATCCAAAGTCCAATAAAACCGTTTTATTGTAGTATGGCCTCCACCGAGTCATCCATGGCCCAAGTCCCCGTCACTGAGCATTACCTGAAAAGGATAAGGAAACGGGGTGAGTTACTAGAACTCAGTGTATAACCCCCTTACCGTTGTCCACTGGGCCTGAAACCCATTTAGCCATATTTTGGGCCTAAGCCTCTTTTTTACATAATCATGTATCAAACATATCATATGAATGTAATGCAATCCCAAACCAACCTAATAATTCATCCACTACAGACCACTAGTACCATCCATCACACCTGTGGGGATCAAGTCAACCCACCCCGCCAACACACCAATCGCAGGCATTATGCCATTTATAACAAAATTAATTGTGGGCAAGCCACCAGAATCACAGAGTATCATATTATCAAATATATTTGTGGCAGTGCCACCGGAATTTCTACTCTTCAACATTTTCCCAACCCATGCAAAATCATGTAAATGCATCATACATAGCAAATCACGATATTTACAAATATAACAACAATAATTAATTCAGACAAAAGTTCGACCCATTAACAATTTATCAATTCGGCCCATTAAGCAATATATCAATTCGGCCCATTAAACAATATATCAATTCGGCCTATTAAGCAATATATCAATTCGGCCCATTAGCAATATATCAATTTGGCCCATTAAGCAATATATCAATTCGGCCCATTAGCAATATATCAGTTCGGCCCATTAAGCAATATATCAATTCGGCCCATTAGCAATATATCAATTCGGCCCATTAGGGGTATTTTCGTAATTCGCACAATGATATTACTGATTTTGTCAATTTTATCAAAATAGTGTATCTTAGGCCAATTTTTCCGGTTTACGCCCTATTACAATTTTAGTCGTAGCAATTTATTTCCAATATGTTATAAATCTTAAAATCCACGGAAAACGGTGTGAGATTACACACTTGATTACGGTAAGTACTAGGCTTTCTTGATCTTCGACACCTAAGATATCATAACGCTCGATTAGTCGACATACACGATTTAATTAATCGACTCTAAAATAAACGATCTTAAGTTTTGACCCTTGGAATCGTGAACGACCATGATTTGTCGATTTTCTCCGGATGACGGTCCACAACCCGGTGGAAAATCCCGAACTACCGAAACTGCCCTTCGTTTGAATTTAGGAGTAGGGATCGCAAATCCGCTCCTTTTTCGATCCCCAGTCGCTATCCCTTTCGATTCAGTATTGCTTGCCTCCATTGAATAAGATTTTAGTCAAAACGATATTATGATAGAAAGATGGATTGTCTAATGACAAAGGGTTCGGCTTACCACTTATATCGTATGATCACAAGTCGATGGCTCGAGCGATTTAGTCCCTAAAACATGTAGTCGATTAGTCAACCTTCAATCCGATTAACACAATAACCAAATGGAGTTATCAATAGACTATGAAGGAACTCCTTACCTTAAACAATGATAAACCCATTTCTCACGATCGTCCTATGACTAGAGATGATTAGGCGATGTTGAGGTATTCGGCCTCCCTTTATATCACTACGAAGAAGAAAATGATCTCGTTTGAGAGAATAGAATAAAATGATGGTCTCGGTTAAAAGGACCATCCCATGCCAAGGGCATATATTCGGCTAGGGGAAAGAAAATAAAATGTTTGAATAGAACCACTTACCGATTGATCAAGGAGTGAGTGTTAATACGGATGTGAAGAAAAGATAGAGAAGAGACGAAGGGTTCGGCTATAGAGGAAAATGAGCAATGATATTCGGCTATGGAGGATATGTGTAAATGAAGAAGAAAGAAGGGATGGAAAATTTTGTAAAAGGAAAAGAAAGATGAAAAGGAGTGTTTATGAGGATTCGACTTTTCAAGAGGAAAAATGAGTGAACAATTTGCTCTCAATGGCTTAGGTACTTTCAGCAACAAGAAGAAATGAAGAAGAAAAATGTTCACTAGCAACTTGGAGTTTCGGCAAGGAGAGGAAGAATTTTGGAGAAAATGACACAAATTGATACTAAGAAATTTTGGCCAAAACAAACACTTAGATTTCTACCAAAAGGCAAAGCAAAATTTGGCTATACTCCCTATACAAAAACAGTCCATATCCTTGACAATAATGGTCAAAAATTGGCCAACCAAACTTTCCATAACATTTTCCTTTCTTTGTGCCAACATGTTCCCTATACTTTCCCCTTTCTTTTGATTTCTTTCCCTACCTTTATCCGTTCCTAATTTCCTTAGCCACCTTTCCAAAATTAAAAAGTCCAACTTGCCTTATTTACAAGCTTGGGCGACACTTAGGGAAAGAATACAAAAATAATAGTCAAAATTTGCACATTATGGGATTTGAACCTCTTCCCTTAAAGTCCTTCATGTGGCACCATATCCTCTTTACCAATTGCTCATTTATGCTAGCACATTACTTATTTATTTCTATAAGCCTTTAAACTACTTACCATCTCTCCTTAATAGACTTAAACACAAAATTTTTACTAGGGCCCAAATAAACCCCGAGCCTTCTCAGGACCCCTAAACATACACAATTAATAATTTAACTAGCTTAACGCAAGAAATAATGCAACACATAAAATTCCAAATTTTAGGATGTTACAAATATTAAGTATACATAAATTATTATTATATTCTTATGTATTTTATTTTTACACTTATATACACAATCACTATACACTTGTTAAATAGGGTTTAATTTCTTATTTATTCCCTTTACTTTTTCTTTAATCTATTTACCCTTAATTCATGCTAATTCACCTAACCAAAACCTAATTAACCAGATAACTAACTTCACAAATATTTTTAATAAATATTTACGAATCTATTTTACAAAAACGGAGACCCGAAAATACACTTTCTGATTACCCGTGACTATCGGGTTGTTATAGTCAAGCTCGAATTTGTTTGGTCTCAGGCTTTCTCGGACCCGGATCATTACGGGCTCAGATTGGCGTGGGTGAGATTTTGGGCTCAAACCAATTTTTCTAGCTCTACCTTTGAATCCTCGACATCCTTCTATATTGATTGGTGTTAGTAACAAGGTAGTCAGTACCACACCAATAGACGCACAATTTTTCTATTGTAATTGGTGCATACAAGTACCACTTTGTTTTAATGTACCATTTTATATTTTTTGATATTTTTGAAAAAAAAATAGTATATGTATATAAAATTTTTTATAAGTATCATGTCTAGATATATGTTTCATAGTAGGGTTGGTAAGTCGATATTAAGCGAATCCCAATCCAAGACACTGGCAAGCAATTAAACATATGCTTAAGTATTTACGAAAAATGAGGGATTATATGCTTGTGTATTCTGGAGAGGATCTTACTCTTATTGTTTATACCAATTTTGATTTTCGACTATTTCAGGGTTCAAGGAAATCGACATCGGGTTATGTTTTTATCCTAGGCTGTAAGTCCATAGTATAGAGAAGTGTCAAGCAAAGCTATACTATTGACTCCACTATGGAAGCCGAATATGTGGCTGCTTTTGAGACAACAAAAGAATCAATACAGCTTCAAACATTCCTTACAGATCTTGTAGTTGTTCCTAGTATGGAAAATTTTGTAACACCCTCTACCCAACCCAATCGACCGAATTCAAGTATTGGGTGTTACTTCCTAAAATAGATGTGACCTCGACTCCTCTATTCGCCTATGTACTTGACGAGCAATGACTTAATACAATTTTCTAATTTTGTTTACCGAATTACCTCGTTATTTTCTTATTATGAATGTCTCCTTATACAATGTAAAATCACATTTACAATCTGAATAATACAATTATTGTATTCGCCTTATTTCTATCACTATACAGAGTATTACATCTTGACTGCAGACTTAAACTTCACCATAAGGCTTCTTGTATAAACTCATATGTTATCTTTACTTCTAACTAGTCATATGGCTTTCTTAGTTTTTCCTCTGGTGTGGATCGTAACTCCGCCGCAATCTCTCTTCTTTGTATGCATATTAGCACGGACTGTCGCTCCTCTGGTGTAGCCTTGTCATCGTCTCTCATCTCTCATCTTTCTAACATATCCTACAATCAGAGGCATCCATAATAAGTTCACAAGAACTTAGTAAGGCATTGTCATACACGGATTCATCATTTCATATTAAATATAAAACGTCACAATTTACTCTATGGAACCGGACAGGTACTCATCAAACTCCACAAGAAAATGTATTAAATCTCTACCTACCTTGTATCTTTTCATATTCTGTAAACAATCTTACCTCAGGCAGTATCATTCAACTTACTTGTGGTCTTGCACTCAGGACACACCTTCATTTCACCTTTCATTTTGTGGATAGGGTAGACTTCGTATGTTTCTCAGCATGAAATGTTCTTACCAATCTTTCATTATTGCAAGCTCGATAGCTGCACTTCCATTCAGAGTTCACTAATTCAGCGTTGACTTTGATTTGTTGTCCTGAGGTTGTTTCACATACTGCACTATTAAGGCGTATCCTTGACTTTAGATATCTTCTTTTATTCTCAGAAGCTTCAGACACTCGCTTGATAAACAAATAGCCATGAAGGCATCCACTTGACTTAGATAGCAACAGAGGCATACATACATCATTAGATAGCCACAAGGGCATCCAGATACATACAATAGACTTTTCCATGAAGGCGCTTTCAAGAGGAAAAAAAAGCCTATTCAAAAGTCTTCCTCCCTCCCTGTCCCTATGCTATAGGAATATAGGAAAGAGTAAAGAGATCTATCTAGCTCACCAGGATAGCCCCACATATAGGGAAAGAAAAAAGGATATCTTTCTGTAGACCTATCCGAGAATCTCTTATCGTTAGCGTTAGCCCAGCCCATAGAAAGAAAGAAATTTGATGAGGAAGAATAAACTACCTTCCTCGCTAAATCCCCAGCCCTAAGCTATTAACCTAGCATTAGCCTGCCCGATCCGACCTTGACCCATGTGGTACTGAAACTAGATTCCAAGTAGAAGGTATGGAAGTAGATGTAGGGGATGCAAGAGAACTCCCGCAGGAAGGAAGAGACCTGGATGCCCTTATGACAATACTAGCCCTCCCCAAAACAGAAAAAGAAAGGAGATCTTCTTTCTCAAAGAAAGAAAGAAATTTTGTAATACCCTAGAATTAGGGGTTATGCATTTGGTGCATAATTCAGGAGTTAGTAGGCTCAGTGAATGGTTGGGTGTGTTTTAGGGGTTTTGAGAACCCTAAGGTGTAGTAGAATGCTTTGGGAAATTATGAGATTTTATGTTTAAAATGGGGGAGCTTGGCTAAGGAGGCCTTAAGGGAATTTGTAAGGGATTTATGACATAAGAAAGGCCTTGGTAAAGTGGCTGCAAGGCACCACTTAGGGCCTTGGTGAAGGACGCCTCAAGCAAGTGAGAAGGGAGAAGGTTCGAGCAACGTAGGAAGCAAATGGGCATTTGTTTTTGCGTCAAGACAAGGGAGAAGGGGTGGACGGCATATGGACTTTAAAGGATGAGATAAAGGCTTGATTTTCTTTTTAAAGTTCGGCTAGGATATAAGATAAATTTAGTTTTATTTTATTTATCTTGAGTGAGCAGATAATAGATAAAATAGGAGATTAAGTGAAGGATAATTGTAGTTTTATTTTGATTATTTTGAATAAGGTGATAAAGAGAAATATGAGGGATATGATAGAGGAGATTAAGTGGCCGGCCAAGGGACTCTCTTGGTGTGCATTTTCAGTTTTGAAGCTTGTTAAGGAGGGTGTGCCGAAATTTAGAGCTTTCTTTTTACTCTAGGTGCCGTTCTTCTCTTGTGCAAGCCATTTAGTTTCGGTTTCTTTTCCCTTTTTGTTTGTTGACCGAAACTTTAAGAGCATTAAGGCCATTGGTGTTTCATTCCTCTTCTCTCTATTTTGCTTCTTGGCCGAACCTATTCCTCTTTCTCAAACTCTCTTCTTTTCTTTTGGTTAGCTGAACCTTTTTAGTATTCATCTCTTCTTCTCATAAGTTTCTCAAAGGCCGAAATATACTTGTGATAGCCGAATATTCCAACCTCATTTGAAGTCTTAGCCGAACCTTGTAAGTGATCATTCTCCTATTGGTATTTTATTTTTATTAAAAGCCATAGCCGAATCTCAAGTGCCCTTATTCTCCTTCTTCTGTCGCAAGTCTCAAAAGCCGGAAGTCAGGCACTTTTCCCTCTTGTCGACTACTCTCTCTTGATCTCCTCAAGCAAGCGTTGGTGGTAAGTACTCCTATTAGCAATTGGTTTCCCTCTCTTTCTCTTGGTATGCCTAAATCTATAGTTGGGACTTGAACTAAGGTTGGCCGAATGTGTATAGTATCATAACTTCGTATTTCTTTTGTATATGCCAACGTTAAGGAGCACTAAGGAGTTTCTTGGGTTCGATTCTTCAAGGGATTTCGACTACTCAAGGAACAAGTAACAATTTTCGGGATTTCGATTTAGTAAGGTAAGTGATTCATGGTATTCCGCCATAGGCCCTATTTGGTATTAAAGTTAGCCGATTCTAACTATGATGTTTTAGGGCCAAATCGACAAGAATAAAGAAAGCTTTCGGGATTTTGATCCATTTTTGGTAAGGCTGTAAGTTGTGATTTAGTTTATTTGATTAAGATCTCGTGTATTGTGGTTTAACCGAATGTTCTGATTAAGTGAATTTCGATGAACGCAAACACCAGTCAAGGAGGACAAAGAGTAGTCCCTATTCCGAAGTTTAAGAGGAGGGCAGTTTCTGCAGTTTGGGATTGGCCACCGGGGTGTGGGCCAGCGTCAGAGCAGGAAAGTAGGCAGATAGCCGTAGTGTCGCTTAGTGATAGCGTCGGGATCGAGAGCGTAGTACTTCAAGTTATCAGGTGTGTAGTTAGCCTACCGTTTTTCGGGTATTTGATATGTATGCGACCTTCGTGTGTGTTATGTGTGTGCTAACTAGTGCAGTGGAAATTGTAATATGGATACCCTCAAGGGGTATGTCGATAATCCGGTAAGTACCAATATCTGAATGTGATGTGGTTATTAATGTGAATATGTGACTGAATACTTGGATAACATGTGCATGCATTATTTATCGTGGCATTATTATATGTTGCATGTGCATGGGATGGGATATGATTATGAAAGAAGGACAGGGTGTACTTCGAGTACGTGGTTGATATAGGCTTTGTGCCATATCGTGGTTAAGGATGGCTTTGTGCTCATCGTGGTTTTGATGTTAGCTACGGTCTACATCGTGGATTGACGCTGACTGAGGTCGCGTTGTGGATTATTTGCGAGTAAGTTCGCGTGGACGGCATTAATTGCCAAAATGGATGTGTAGCGGTTGGAGGGTGATTTAGTAATCCCCTGGTGTGTGGTGGCTGGGTACGGGGGTGTGTAGAGGATGGACCCTAGGCTGGGTGGGTGCATTTTGCATAAATCTGTCTGCTATGTGAACTAATGTGGAAATGGGCCAAGCCCAATATGATATGTGGATTAATGTGAAATGGGCCAAGCCTAATATGATATGTGGATTAAAGTGATAATGGGCTAAGCCCAGTATGTGGAAACATGTGGTTAATTACAATATTATTTGATATGTGATATGAAAATGGGCCAAGCCCAATAAGTGAAAACATGTGAATAAGTTGCATTGGCATCTGATATACGGGTTAATATGTGGTTTTGTATGTGGGTGGAATTCAGTGGACTAATTGCACACTGAGTCTGTTTGACTCACCCAATTTTTATCAAACCTTACAGGTGATGCATAAAGCTCGGACGGGTTGGAGTGGTTACAAAGGTGGCCATGAAGAAGTTATTTATATTTGTTTACGTACTTTATATTTTCAGTATTTGGATTAAGTATTTATTGTAATTAGGGCCGCTTAAAGTATTTGAAGTTTGTTAAAGGGTTTAAATATTTTTATTAAGTATCTTTAATATGTTTTAAGATGGATAAATAACTGAATTACGATTTGGAAATGAGTTATTTTTAGTAATTTACATTATAATATATATATATATATATATATAAGTTTTAATCTGGATATAGGTTGCTACAATATTATATTATTTAGAGATTCAAATATACAAGATTTTACAGAAAGTCAGCAAACTTTCATGTTTTCACCTTTCCGACAAAAGCCTTTTTAAACGGTTTCTGCAGTGACATACCAGATCCGGTCAAGGCTCGTGGGCCGGGTTTGGGGGTGTTACAAATTTGAGTCCAATATGTGCTCTACTGGGTGTAACACCCCTAACCCGTATCCGTTTTCGGAATAGGGTTATGGAGCATTACCAAAAAATTTTAACTTAAAAAATTCAACTTCAAACATTTTATAAATCATAGCAAAATTCAATCAAACTCATGCATAACGTCCCTTATTCAATCCCTCGAGGCCCTAGAAACACTTTAGAAATGACTTATGACTAAATCAGAAACATTTAAACCTTCATGGGAAAAGATAGAAATTTTCACACTATAGGGGTCACACGGCTGAGATACACGATTTTGCCTCAGGCTGTGTGCACATTTGAAGTAGGGACACACGAACGTGTCCCAGCCCATGTTTGTGCCCGTGTAACTCTCTAACTTGGGTTACACGGCCAAGCCACACGCCCGTGTGTCAGGCCGTATAACTCTCGAAATGGCCTCACACGCCCATGTACTATGTCGTGTAACTGCCTGACTTGCAACCCTTTGAAACCTACAGGGGACACATGGCCGTGTCACATGTTAGTGTGTCACACGTGGCTGAGACACATGCCTGTGTCTTTGGCCATTTGGATAAGAAAATGGCTAAAATAAAGCCATTTCCTTCACCCTACACAAGCATAAACTTAGGCACTTTTGCACACATGATAAAGACTTCTGAATATGCTCAAAACTTGCATAAAAAAGATCCTTACAATAGCCTAATAATCCATACAACCAATATGCCATTTAACAGTATATTCAGTGAATTCAACAAGTATTTTCTTTTTGTCTACTAATTTAGTGCTTATATATAAAGTCGATCCAAGATCAATCAATGCATATACATTAATATCAAAGAGAGAAAAAAATACCCATAATAACATCTAGAGCAGCAGCTTTCTCTCGAGCCCAAATTGCATATTCTCTAGCCGGTGTTCTCATTTCTGACCGTTCATTCATCTCACTATTCTTTCCTCGACCGGGGCTAGTATTCCTAGCATTTCCAGATCGTCTACCCTTCTCAGAATTTGCTTCAAGATTATTTGATTGATTCCCGAAATCATTTTGCTTCTTAGGAAAATTATGAAGAAAATGATCAGTAGACCCACAATAGAAACAAGCTTTCAACTTTGATCGACACTCTCTAAAATGTCTTTTATTGCATTTATCACACACCAGAACGGTTCTCTCCACATTTCATACACTTCAACACTCACCGCCGGGGTGTTGACTGACTAAACATTGCTTTGTCTCGGTTTCTCTCAATTAAAAAACTCTGAAGACACAATTGATCAACTTGTGTCATTTCTAAATTTCTTCGAAGGAGATGATTGAGCAGGTGATAAACCGTAATATAAACATATTTTAATCCCACATTTAGCACATTTTTGGATGATTTAAGCCTTGAATTGTGGAATTTGGTGCTCTTAATCCTTTGTTTTCATGTTTTATACTTAGGAGAGCACCGGAAGATAAAAAGAACGAGAAACAGGCCTAAAACAGAGTAAATGAACCATATCACGAAATCAACACGGCCTGGGCCCAATATCACACGACTGTGCCACCTTAATAGACTCGAACACGGCCTGGCCACGATTCACACGGGTGTGTGCCATGGGCGTGTCTCTGTCGTGACAAAGAAGAGTTTCATTCAGATTAGGGTACTTAGAGGCAAAGAAAGCCATTCCAAAAGCCTATATAAACACCCTAGAGGCCAACCCTCAGGGGGAGTCCAGTTAGGCATCCAGTTAGGCCGAAAAGCCGAGCCAGAGAGGCCAGAATTGTGGGATTTACTCGAAGAAAGCCAGTTGATTCATCTCAAGAAGCAGGAGTTATACTCAAAACGGAGGATCTTCTCTTCAATTCCTTCAGGGGGTTTTAGGGTTTTTCTTATGTTTTGTTTTATATTTTCTTTTGAGATGTATTCTTTTATCATTATGAACTAAACCCCTTGAATACCTGAGGGGGATGAAACCTAAGATGGATCTTGTTATTGTTTTCTAAACTATATGATAAATACTTGATTTGTTCTTAATTATGTGTTCTTAATTCTTGTTTTGATAATTCAGGATATTAATTCAAGTATTGATATGCTTAAACAGTGGAGCAAAAGTCTCTGTTCAAGAGTAGATCTAGCATAATTAAGTGGAGTTGATCGCAACCCTAGAAATAGGATGACGAAAATCTGCCAGATTAGGGTCAAACCTAATAGGGGAGTCCATAGATTGAGTTAATGCAATTCTAAGGGTTTTAATTAGAGAGAGATTTCAATTAATCAACCTAGGGTTAGATGTTAGTAACCTCGAAAGAGGTATTAATATAAATTAGGGAATCTTACGGAATCCTCGATAGATGTACTAATATAAGTTAGGGAATCTTATGGATCAAGTCAAGTGAATAAATCGTCTGGTTCGGAGTTAGATAACAAGTGAAGTCTAGGTGGGTTATTCCTCAGGTATTGTCTTAATCAATTGGTTTTTCCCACAAGTATTTCTCCAATTCATTCTCTTTGTCTTAGCATCTTTAGCTTAATAGTTAGTTAATTTTAGATTAATTACTAATTCCTTTAATTCTTAGGCTAATTAATAAAAAGAAAGTTAGTATTAGTACTTTTGGTTCCTCTGGGTTCGACAATCCGGTCTTGCCACTAAGCTATACTACTATTCGATAGGTGCACTTGCCTCCATCGTTGTCATAGTTAGGTTCTAGGATCGATCATTCTGTTTACAAATTTTTAAGACTCTGACATAATGATAAAGTTTCTGGCGCTGTTGCCGGGGAACTAAAATATTAAGAACGCTCAATTTTTATTACTTTAGCCATTTTTATTTTTGCAATTTATTTTTATTTTTATTTTTATTTTGCTTTTAACTTTACTAATTTTCCTTCTTTTATTTGTTCTTAGCAGGTACCTCTATTTTATGACTAGAAGGAACCCGACAGGACCCCTAATTTACGACAGTGATATTGAAGGCACTGTTCGCAGAAATTGTAGAGAAATAAGGCGAAGCTTAAATTACATAGAAGAAGAGCAAGAAGTAGAAATTAATACCACCGAAGAGATGGCTGAGAATAATCTACTACCTCCAGAGGTGGCCGACAATCATGCTCCTCGAACTATGAATGATTAGGCTAAACCTAATTTAACAGGAACTGAGTCAAGTATTGTTAGACCTGCTATTGCTGCAAATAATTTTAAACTGAAACCTAACACAATTCAGATGATACAGCAATTTGTTCAGTTTGATGATTTGCAGGATGAAGATCCAAACAATCATGTAACACCCCTAACCCATATCCGTCGCCGAATTAGGGTTACGGGTATTACCGGAAGTCAAAACTTTTATTCCTTAAAAGCATCTTAAATAAATATCTTATTCCAACCATTCAATTATAAGCAGACAATTCACATGTAAATAAAATATAAATATAATTAAATATATATATATATATACATTATTATACCAAATTAAAGTATATTTGATATAAACATCAACGAATACAGAATGGTTAATCAATATACCTTTCTTTAATATCATACAACAAAACAATTACAAACCTCTACTTATCATTACCACCTTCGTATTCATTTTATGCAACCATACCTCATGTAAAATTTCATTTTGAACCAATGTACATCAATATCTTATAGTTGAAAATACTACTAAGCATCATATGGTTACATATGTATATATATATATATATATAACCTGATTTCACACTTATAAACTAAGAAACAGTATACCTTTCATATATATACATACAACCGAATGCGCCTCATCTTGGCTTTTAATATCATGACCCCAACTAACTTTACATATATGAAAAACTATGCCACAATTTACACACTATTGACCATTCAAAACATAGGTCTCAAATTAAATTAACACAGAAATCCAAGCATATTTAATCATGCCTTGACCGAATCTTCGATACCACCTTTCTATATAACTTATAACTACTATTACTTATCATTAATAAATGAACCTAACAAATCAACTTACATATACAAATTTCTATTATAAGATTAATACTATAATCTAACCGTAACTACCATATTTAACAATTAATAGCCCAAGTTAAGTTTTTCTAACTAAATACATAACATTCATATCACATATCACACCTCAACATATATCTAAATTCAACCGAATACAAACATTTCTTAATAGCATGAGCAAGCCATTTCATCAAAACATATAAATGAAGTTTAACCCAAAATAAGTAGCCATTTTCGCAAGGCTATTTTTATACACAGTTAAGTATCATTAGAAATACAGATTAGTCTAGCCTATACATGCCTTTTGAATCAAAAACCAAGTTTATCAGTACCAAAGAGAGTGGATAGTGTGGTTGGCTTCTTTGAAGATCCTTCGAGTCCGTAGCTTGGATCAAAAGGAAATCTATAAAATAGAGGTAGACAAGAACAGAACACACACAGTAAGCTTGCTAACTTAGTAAGTCTCAAGTAAATATAATGTATTGAATATACACTTAAACATGTTAATCTCCAAGCTTATAGTATGGAACATAAATACATCATTATGTAAAATGTACATAGCCGAATAATAATAATACACTTAATATAAATATCGTCACTACGACATCATGGACATATACATTATCAACTCACATGATTAACAATTTATAAGATGTATATATAGAATCACATGAACCAATCTAGGCATCAATCTCTATTTCTACTTACCCATATATATATAACATTTTCGATTCTTTCATCACCGATCTTTCCATTTTATAACCGAAATTTCCACCGTAACATACATGTATATAACTCTAGTTCACAAATAAGTAATGTTCATACATATAAACGACAAGCTCAACCTCATAAGATAAAACACTTGTTGAATTGTCATTTCATCACATCATGTTTAATTAAAACAATAAGAATTTATTTCATTTCATTCCTTACTAACATAGTAAATTAATTATTACCCGAGCTTCTCACATATCATTTAATATGCCAAACCTCGTTTCATTCTCGAATTCTTCGTTTATAACGTATCACCGGCATTTAGCCTGCTAGGTGTTCAAGCCCGAATTATCCACCGGCATTAAGCCTGCTAGACCAAAGGTCCGAAATATATAGACACCGGCAATTAGCCTGCTAGGCTGTAAGCCCGAATTAAGTCACCGGCACAAGGCCTGCTAGGCTCAAAGCCCGAAATAAATCACCGGCACAAGGCCTGCTAGGCTCAAAGCCCGTAATAACATTATAATAAATCATTCAATGCACATTTCTCAACATTAGCATCCTGAACAACCTATGTAATGCTTATCACTTTCACAAAATAACCGAGCATACCTATTACACAGTACTTTCAACAATTAAAACTCAATCCAATATCACACCATTACATTCTACCATTTCACATATTTATGCCTAAAATATTCAAAATTCATCATTTAATATATTCATAAATAATTCTTTAATGTATATTTACTTAAGGACTTACCTCGACTGTCGACGGACTGCGTAGACCGGCTATTCAATAACCTTCGTCTTTCCCCGATCCAAATCCGTTTTTCTTTGTTCTTGATCTAAACACATTAAAATTTAGATCATTCAAGTACATTTCATTTCAATTTAGTCCCAAATCACATAAATGGGCAAATTACCCTTTTACCCCTACGGTTTCACATTTTTACACTTTAGTCCTAATTGCATAAAACACAAAATACACATAATTTGCACATAATTCTTTAGGGCCGAATACTCCTAGGGACTATACAAGTCCATATTTTTCATTTATTTTACAAAAAAGCCCCTCTAAAATTTTATTTTTACAAATTAGCCCTAAAAACAAAATTTCATCAAAACTTCCAATACAATACATACTAATCTTTAACATATCTTTAATCTAAAATCACCAAACATCAAAAACCATATGAATCTATCAATGGCCGAACATCAAACATGCTTAAATTCAAAAATTTTAACATGGGTCAGTTACGATTCGAAGCAACGATCTCAAAACATAAAAATTAACAAAAACCGAATTCAAACTAACCTTGAAATCAAGCTTCTAATTGCCGAAGATCAAAGAACATAACCCTTTCTTCTTTCTCAACATTCGGCCAAGCAAGAGAGAAGATGATAATGGCCATTCCATTATGTTTTATTTAACATATATTATAAAATTAATCATTTACTATTTTAACCTTTACTAATGTTTTAATAATAACATAATATCATGGACAAGTTTGTCATATACCGTCCACTTACTCCTAAAATGGGCTATTTTCCCTTTTAATACCCCAAATTAAAAAGCCATAATCAATTAGGCACTTTTCACTATAGTTGGCAACTTTTACGCTTTACACGATTAAGTCCTTTTTCTAAATTAAACACATAAACGATTAAATTTTCATACGAAACTTTCACACACATCAATTCACATATAATAGACTCAAAATATAATATTAAAATATTTTTCAGACTCGGATTCGTGGTCCCGAAACCACCGTTCCGATTAGGGTCAAAATCGGTCTGTTACAAATCACTTGGCGAATTTCCTAAAATTTTGTAATGATTTCAAAATAAATGGCGTTTTTATGATGCCATCCGTCTTCGGTTATTTCCCTTTTCTTTGAGGAATAAAGCCAAACAGTGGTTGCATTCTCTTCCACGAGGGTCAATTACTACATGGGAACAAATGACCGGAATTTTTTTATTAAAATACTTTCCGCCGACTAAAATGGCCAAATTAAGGAATGATATATCTTCTTTTGCGCAAATGGATTTAGAAACACTTTACGATGCATGGGAGAGATACAAAGATCTATTGAGAAGGTGTCCACACCATGGATTACCCTTGTGGCTATAGGTCCAAACTTATTACAACGGAGTAAACCCTTCAACGAGACAATTGATTGATTCAGCCGCCGGTGGAACATTGAATAACAAAATATCTGATGCTGCCTATGAATTCATTGAAGAGATTTCACTGAATAACTATCAGTGGCAAGTCACAAGGACAAAGCCAACAAAAGTAGCCAGTGTTTTCAACCTCGACGCAGTAACCATGCTATCAAATCAGGTAGAGATGTTAAATAAAAAGTTTGATGGTTTATGTGGTTCTCTGCAGGTACATCCAGTTATGCAGTGCGATACGAATGAAGGAGGGATGAACAACACAGACTATCTACCTTACAACCCGAGCGCTAAGAATGAGCAAGTTCACTATATGGGTAACAATTTCAAATCTTAAAATAACCCTTATAGTAATTCTTATAATCCAGGTTGGAGGAACCACCCCAATTTTTCATGGGGTGGTCAAGGAAATCAGAGACAACAACCCCCTCCAAACTTGTAATAGTCCGAATTTGGCTCTAATCGGAACGGTGGTTTTGGGACCACGAATCCGAGTCTGAGATATATTTAAACATGATTTTCTGTGTTTATTATATGTGAATTGATGTGTGTGGAAGTTTCATAGAAAAATTTAATCGTTTGTGTGTTTAATTTGAAAAAAAAAGGACTTAGTTGCGTAAAGTGCAAAAGTTGCAAACTATAGTGAAAAGTACTAGAATGATGATGGCTTTTAAATATGAGGTATTAAAGGGGCAATTAGCCCATTTTTCATGATAGTGGACGGTAATGGTCTTAAATGACCTTATGAATTATGTTATGAATATTATTATTGAAAGGTTGGTTTGGTAATTTGATTAATAAATAATATATGTTATAATTAACTAAATTAAAACCACTATCATCTTTACTTCTCTCATGGCCGAATGTGAGCTAAAGAAAAGGGTTAGAGAAGCTTTGAATTTCGGCAAACAATTAGCTTGATTAAGGTATGTGTAGTTTTCGGTTTTTATTAATTTTTACATTTTTGAGATCGTTGCTTCGAACATTAGTTGACCCATGTTAGAATTTTTAAAATTGAGTATGCTTGATGTTCGGCCATTGACATGTTCTTGTGGTTTTTGATGTTTGATGATTTTATATTAAAGATATGTTAAAGATTAGCATGTTTTGTATTGGAAATTTTAGTGAATTTGAGTATTCTGGGCTAGATTGCAAAAATAAATTTTTGAAGGGGATAAAATACAAAATAAATGAAATAAATGGACTAGTATGGTCCTTATGAACATTTGGCCCTTAGGTGTTATAGTGAAATTTTGTGTATTTTATGTTTTGTGCAAATAGGACTAAATTGTAAAAATGTGAAACATTAGGGGTAAAATGGTAATTTGTCTGTTTATGTGTTTTGGGACTAAATTGAGATGAAATGTACTTGAATGAGCTGAATTTTAATGTGTTTAGATCAAGAACAAAGAAAGATAGATTTAGATCGGGGAAAGGCAAAGGTTATCGAATAGCCGGTCTACATTGTCTGTCGATAGTCGAGGTAAGTCTTTAAGCAAATATATGTTGGAAATTATTTACGTACTCTAATAGATGTTGAAATTTGAAAATATTGGAAATATATATATGAAGTTGCCGAATGTGGGTTGTACAATGATGAATGGATTTTATTTATGTAATGTGAATAAGCTTAATTGAATTTGATTTGTGATAGAATTATGAAATATAAGTGATACAAGTGGTTGTGGCATTATGAAATGTGTATTGAATGGTTAACTGTATTGATACTCGGGCTTAGAGCCTAGCAGGCCTTGTGCCAGTGAATTTTATCGGGCTTAAAGCCTAGCAGGCCTCGTGCTGGTGAATTATTTCGGGCTTATTGCCTAGCAGGCTAAATGTCGGTGTTTAAACTTCGGACTTTGAGTCTAGCAGACCTAGTGCCGGTGTGTGAGATTTGGGCTAATGCTTAGCAGGTTCTATAGCGGTGAGTTGAAATTCCAAGCCTAGATTATGTACTAATAAAGTCCTGAAATGAATCAAGTAAGCCTAAATATTTGAAAGTGAACTTGTTAATTCGGCTATAAGGTATGTGCTATTCATTTATATATGTTATATATACATATATATGTGATGTTAAAGATCAAATAGAATGATGAAAGAAATGTGATATTCATGTGGTTGATGGAAATTGTGTATAGACTATGCCATGTGGAAATTGGTTGTTGAAAGCATGAAATTGATTAATGGTATTCGTATAGGTATAGTTATATACATAGATATGTGTTTATATATATATTCGGCAAATGGTGTACTTGGATAAATAAATGAAAGTGAATAGGTTAATTGAGGTAAGGATATTCGGCTATAGTGAAGTTATAAGTTAAGTTGTGTATATTCAATGCCATGAATTGATTGTTTTAAATGTTTGAATGATTGAATGTTATAAGTTAATTGCTTAAGACTTACTAAGCTAGTAAGCTTATTTTGTGTTTGTTCATTGTTTCATTTTATAGATTTCAATCAAGCTACGAGCTAAGGGGATCGTCACTGAAGTCATTCACACTATCGGCTCATGTTGGTACCTATAATGTTTAGACTTTTGTTCTTAAGGCATGTATAGGCTAGCTAAGTTTTGAATGATATTTTGATAATGTATAAAAGCCATGCGAAAGTGGCTAGTTCTTAATGTTAATGTTCGATGGTATAAATCTATCCTTGATGTGATATGCATGTATGTTTTTGTTTGGAAAATGAATGAGTATGTGATATATATATATATATATATATATGTATATATGTTTCATGCTGAATAGGTATGTTTGTGCATGAATGATTGCCGTGAGGTCATTAGGTGTAAATTTAGTTAACTGTTGGAAATGGACATAGGTAGGGATTTATCAAAAATGGGATTAGTATTGATTTATATATAACTTTCGAATGTATGTTTATGTATATTAGTCATACGGAAATGATTTGAATTGGACCATTATAATTTAGCGTGGTTATTATGAGTTCTTAAATCAAGTGTTAAAAGTGTTTGTTTTATTAATTCAGCTATGGTTTAATTATAGTTAACATATGGTTGCTATGTCTTGTAAACAAGGTGGTGAACGAGTTGATTCATGTGCATGATAGGTGTGGTGTCTTTGTAAATGGAATTTCATTGAAGTAATTATGGACTTGGGTGTTTAAAGAGATGTTGTCTGTGATTTAATGTTTAAGATTTGACTTTTGAATTTATAGAAAATATGCGTACCATACATATATGTTTGTATAAGTTACGATAGTAGGTTCGAACATGTATAAGTTATCATAATTACATATCTGATTAATTTATTTTTATAAAGAGGAAATTTTGTGAAGTTGGTTTGTTATATGCGATCATAGACTGAATCTTTGATATGTGAATATTCAATAATAGAAATGGTATGTTTTGTCTATGCAATGTATTTATATATTTGATATATATATATATATATATATATGGAATGTTATGATATTGTAACAGATATAATTATTGACATGTGTTTGATTCAAAACCAGGAGTGTTAAGGTTCAAAATTTTGAATAAGATAAGTGTATTAATGTATTTCATTTGAAACATGGAAGTAATGAATGTCTGATCGGAATGTCTAATTTTTTAGTGAATCTTATTAGGTAATACCTCATAACTGAAATCTGGTGACGGATACGGGTGAGAGGTGTTACAAAACTTCTAACAACAGCCCTACCCACAGGAAAAGAAACCGAACCTTGAAAAGATGCTGTCAAAATTTATAGCGGTGTCAGAAACACGTTTTCAAAACACCGAAACAACACTTAAAAATCAATAGGCATCGATTCAAGGGATCAAGAACCAATTAGGGCAACTTTCCAAGATTATCTCAGAACGACCATAAAGCAGCTTGCCAAGCAACACTGAGACTAACCCAACGGAGCAACTTCAAGCTATAACAGCTCAGGATAGTGTAGGGTTAGATGAGCCTAAATTAAGCCAAGAGAATTCGGCAGAGAATGGTAAGGTCGAGGTAAGTCACGAGAAGCCAAAACTGGTAATTAAAGAGTACCAACCTCGTATACCTTATCCTGATGCGATGAAGAAGGACAACACAGACGAACAATTCGGTAAATTTCTTAAACTTTTAAAGAAATTACATATTAACTTACCATTTCTTGAAGCTCTTTCGCAGATGCCAGACTCAAGGAAATTCTTAAAAGAGCTGTTAACAAACAAGCGGAAGATAGACGAGGAATCGCATGTGGAACTGAACGCAATGTGCTCAGCAATGTTGCAAAACAAACTACCACGAAAATTAAAAGATCCAGGGAGTTTTAAAATTCCATGTTTAATTGGTAGTTTATCTGTTGATAACGCTTTAGCTGATTTAAGGGCAAGCATAAATGTTATGCCTTATAAATTGTTTAAACAACTAGGTCTAGGGAAACCCAAACAAACTAGGATGAGCATTCAATTAGCTGATAAAACTGTTAGAATTCCTAGGGGTATAATTGAAGATGTTCTTGTGAAAATTGATAAATTCGTATTCCCAGTAGACTTTGTCGTTTTAGACATGGATGAGGACAATACTATCCCCTTAATTTTAGGAAGACCCTTTTTAGAAACTGTCAGGACTAAAATTGACTCATACTTTGTGTAGGTGACGAATCAATCAGTCTCCAGGCTCTTGACTCGGCTAGGACATCGAGTAATCAAGGTGAGAAAATTAATTTTATTAATAACCATTCGGTTAAACCTTCTTTTCAGGAAGCACCACGGAACAACACAACTGAGCTAGACCCTAGACCTCATGCCAACAAGGAAATAACTCATGAGGAATAAAGGTCTCAGATCGATGAGCTAGACGAGTGGAAGACACACTTCAAGGAGAAATTAGGAATACACAAAACGGAACCAACACCATTCCGGGGGACAAATGAATTTAAGATCGGAGATCAGGTATTGTTAGATAAGACAGACCCTCGAATACCTCCTCCGGACCCTAATACAAACAAAGAAATCTCTTTTAAGGTACTCAATTTTTTCCCATACGGAACAGTCGAGATAAGTAATCCTACATTCGGTACTTTTAAAGTAAACGCTACTCGACTCGAATTACATTCTGATAATAGGACTGATAGCATGAGGAAGGACTTTCAACTCCTGAAACCACCATGAATGTGTGAATGAGAGGTAAGTCTAGCTTAAGACTATAAACGAGCGCTTTTCAGGAGGCAACCCGAGCACTAACCTCATTAATTTTTTTATATTTTTATTGTTTCGTTAATTTTTCCTTTTTAGCACCTAACTATAAACTAACCAAGTGCAGATTTCCATACCTCACGGCCTTGCACATGGCCGTGGTCGTGGCCATGTGGATGCTACGAATGTATGTACTGACATGGCAGAGATAGTACGACACAGGACGAAAATATCTTCAAACCACGGGGCCCAACTGAACCCCACGACAGTGCGATGCGGCTGTGGCTGACATTGTTTTAGCAACACTGCACATGGGCTTGGGAGAAATGAAAGGAGCATGACACGGCAGTGTGATTCGACACGCCCACGGTATAGGGCATGGGGATGTACCATACCTGAAAGTTCTATCTAAACCACCTCTCTCTCCTTCTTACCTACTCCCCACCCTTCTTCTTCCTTTACACTCCCCTTCTTTTTCATTCTCATTCTTCTTCATTCCCCCTAACTTTTGATCTAACCACATCCATGTCGAAGAAACAGAAGAATCCTATCACAATCTCCCTCTGTGAGACCGATCTACATAAGTTCATGCCGTCCGCTTTATTAACTCGACAGGAAAAGGACCTTTGAGTCCATTTAACTTTTCTTTTTATTTTCACTTCTCTTTTATTTTCCTTTTCTTTATTTTCCTTTTACTTAGTTTAATCTATTCTATTTCATTTTCTTTGGTTTAGGTTCTAAAGGCTTCTAGGGAATCACCACGACCACGACCATAGCCACCCCACCGCAGCCTTAAAAATCACACCCACCTCGCGACCCATCTAACAATAAGGACTCTTCGGCCCATTAATCTTTTCTTTTAATTTTATTTTACTTTCTATTTTCATTCTCTTTATCTTTCTTGTCTTTAAATATATATTTAGTATATTTTGAATTATTATTATTATTTCCTGGCTAATTCTTCCCGAGCTTCCTAATTTCTTCATCTAGCGCATAGATTGTCTGCGGCCACCACACCACGACACTCCCAACTCAAGGAAGCCATCCAAATTCAGGAAGTTTCACCTCTCCCTTTCTCCTGTATTTCATATATATCTTTGTACATTGAGGGCAATGTACATCTTAAGTGTGGGGGGTGAATATTTATTTCAAGAAAGTACCTAACTTTCTACATTATTCTCAAATCCCTGAATGATATCTTGTCTTTAAGTAATTTTCTCATATTACTACTTGAATGAAATTTCCTATGATTTGTAATTTTTATTGATATGTTTCGAATTAAATCATTGATAATTGTGCAGTGATGATTTAAACTTTAGGAGGCTAGAGAATTAAGCATGATGAGTCTATTTTCAAAAATTAAAATTTTGTTAGGTTGTCTACTTGAATCTAATTATTACCTTGAAGTTTGAAATTTACAAAGTTGATATCAAAAACCCATAATTTTTGTGAGATTTTGAGCCTTTTAGGGCATATATTTTTTCGTGCTCACCTTGTGATTATGAGTGTGTCAACATTGAGCTGTTATTCTAGAACTTGCTTTGATTATACGTGTTGAGACCAGATTAATTGATTTGATATACTGAGATGATAAAGGCACTTAGGATTTAACCCACTCACTCCACTAAAAGCCTACCCTCACAATTAACCCCCAGTGAACCCTTTTGATCCTAACAACCCTTTTTATTGACTCATCCACTAATATTAACCCAAAACCCAGTCTGTATTTGTTATCACCATTCCTTTTGACCACCCTTATATCGAGATTTGACTTGATCAGTTGCCTAACTATGATCTTTATTTTAGTAGTTAAATTCATCCTTTATTATGACTTGATTTGTTCCTAAAAAAATAAAAATTGAAGTATATTTATTAGTTATATTTAAGAGAGCTTACATGTTTAAATTCCACATCTTGAAGAAAAAGCTCGTATTATTAGTATAACAAGTTTTTAGCTGATGTAATTATTCAAGATTAGTTCATTTTTCTAGTTAGGTAAATTGTCAATTCAATCTCGATTTAGCCCTCTAATTCAGCTTTTATCCACACCTTTAACCCAAGCCCCATTACAACCCTTTTTAAAGACCTTTTGATTTGTGTATCATCTCATTTTATAGTGGTGGAGATTTGGTTTTCATGCAAGCCTATGGGATTAACTTTTCATGTTCGACCTTTGAGTGCTTAATTTTGAACTTTAAACACTTTGAGTGATTTGAGTGAATCTTTAGTGAGGATGTCAACGCTTGTCGATTTTGAATTAAGGGTAATTATTTAGATAAAGGGAAAACACCCATGTTTTTGTGCTACAAAAACCATGACTTTGATTGTTTGAATCTTTAAGACCCTTTACTTAAATTATCAATGTATGAATTATCTTTGAATTATGATGAAACACTGTTGATGAATATTATGAATCAAGGAAGTTCATTTTAATTGTGAGTTGAGAATTTTGCTTGAGGACAAGCAAATGCTTAAGTATGGGGGTATTTGATAAACTGTAATATAAACATATTTTAATCCCACATTTAGCATAGTTTTGGATGATTTAAGCCTTGAATTGTGGAATTTGGTGCTCTTAATCCTTTGTTTTCATGTTTTATACTTAGGAGAGCACTGGAAGATGAAAAGAACGAGAAACGGGCCTAAAACAGAGTAAATGGGCCATATCACGAAATCAAAACTTCCTGGGCCCAAGACCACACGGCCGTGCCACCTTAATAGACCCGAACACGGCTGGCCACCATTCACACGGGCGTGTGCCATGGGCGTGTCCCTGTCATGACAAAGAAGAGTTTCATTCGAGTTAGGGTACTTAGAGGCAAAGAAAGCCATTCCAAAAGCTTATATAAACACCCTAGAGGCCAACCTTCAGGGGGAGTCCAGTTAGGCCGAAAAGCCGAGCCAGAGAGGCCAGAATTGTGGGATTTACTCGAAGAAAGCCAGTTGATTCATCTCAAGAAGCCGGAGTTATACTTAAAACGGAGGATCTTCTCTTCAATTCCTTCAGGGGTTTTAGGGTTTTTCTTATGTTTTATTTTATATTTTCTTTTGAGATGTATTCTTTTATCATTATGAACTAAACCCCTTGAATACCTGAAGGGGATGAAACCTAAGACGGATCTTGTTATTATTTTCTAAACTATATGATAAATACTTGATTTGTTCTTAATTATGTGTTCTTAATTCTTGTTTTGATATTTTAGGATATTAATTCAAGTATTGATGTGCTTAAGCAGTGGAGCAAAAGTCTCTGTTCAAGAGTAGATCTAGCATAATTAAGCAGAGTTGATCGCAACCCTAGAAATAGGATGAAAAAAATCTGCCGGATTAGGGTCAAACCTAATATGGGAGTCCATTGATCGAGTTAATGCAATTCTAAGGGTTTTAATTAGAAAGAGATTTCAATTAATCAACCTAGGGTTAGATGTTAGTAGCCTCGAAAGAGGTATTAATATAAATTAGGGTGTAACAGTCCGAATTTGACCCTAATCGGAACGGTGGTTTCAGGATCACGATTCTGAGTCCGAAAAATATTTAAATATTATTTTTTGTGTTTATTATATGTGAATTATTATGTGAAAGTTTCGTATAAAATTTGATTGTTTGTGTGCTTAATTAAATAAAAGGACTTAATCGCGTAAAGTGTAAAATTTACAAACTATAATATAAAGTGCCTATTTGTTAGTGGCTTTTTAATATGAAAGCCTTAGAGGGCAAATTGCCCATTTTTAAGGGTAGTAGACAGCAAAGGTCACTAATGCCCTTGGTTAATATGTTAGATTTATTTTTATTAAAAGGCTAATTAAGTAATTTAGTAAAAACATAATATATGTTATCATAAAACATAAAAAAATGAAAGCCATTAGCGTTCATCTTGTTCTTGCTGAATGTAAAGGAAAAGAAAAAGAAAATAAAAAGGTTTTAAGGTTTGGCTACTCTCCAACTTGATTCAAGGTGAGTTTTTGATCGGTTTTCGATAATTTCTACGTTTTTGTAATCGTTGCTTCGAAAGCTTTAAAACCCATGTCTCAATTTCATGAATTGATGATGTTTGTGTATAATGCCATTGATGCTATGTTGAGTTTTGTGATGTTTTATGGTGTTAAATAATAGATATGTAATTGATGAACATACTTTGTTCATGAATTTTATATGAATTTAGCTAAATAGGGCTAAATTGAGAAAATAAATTTTTGAGGGGTTAAAATGCAAAATAAATGAAATGTAGGGACTTCTATGATTATATGGAAGATTCGGCCTAACTAGGTTGTTGTGAGATTTTGCTTAATTTGTGTTTTGTGCAAATAGGACTAAATTGTAAAAGTGTAAAATATTAGGGGCAAAATGGTAATTTTCCTATTTAGGTGTTTTTGGATTAAATTGAAATGAAATCTACTTGAAAGAGCTTAATTTGAATATGTTCAGATCAAGAACAAAGAAAAATGGACTTGGATCGGGGAAAAGCGAAAGTTAACGAATAGCCGGTCTTTGTAGTCCGTCGATAGTCGAGGTAAGTCTTTAAGCAATTTAATATCGTTAATATCGGTTATAACCTTGATTACACGCTGAATTTTGAATTTATAAGTGTGAAATTGGCCAAAGCCGAATGTGATAAGTGATATTAATAATGAAATGTAGTTAAATTTATTTGAATTTGATATGAGATAGTAATATGAATTATGTGTGATATATGTGATATTGGAAATATGTAATCGGTATGGAATGGTTTAATTATATTGATACTCGGGCTTTGAGCCTAGCAGGCCTTGTGCCGGTGAAGTGTATCGGGCTTATTGCCTAGCAGGCCTTGTGCCGGTAAAGTGTATCGGGCTTATTACCTAGCAGGCTAAATGCCGGTGATTAAATTTCAGACCTCAGGTCTAGCAGGCTTGGTGTCGATGTGTGTTTCAGGCTTTGTTGCCTAGCAGGCTTAATGCCGGTGATGTATTATAAACAGAGGGATTATGGATCAATAACGAGGTGAAAATTAATTACTGCAAATAAGCTAAATGTTCAGGTATTTATAAGCTTCATAGTTACAAGGAATAAGGTAAGTTGTTATATTACTACTCGAAGTTAGTAATATGAAATAAAGTTGAGGTATTTTTGTAAGATTTTAATATGTGCATGTGACTTTGCAAATAATGAGTATAATATATTAGAAATTGATCTTGGTTGTGCCTTTGAACTTCGGCCAAATGTGTAAATGCAATATGTGAGGGTAATGGATATGTTTACATATGTGTATGATTGATTATATGTGGTTGATTTGGTTAGATATGGAAACATATTAAATTTAAGTGTATTAGGTGAGTTTACTTATTTAAGGTGATATGGGGATATTTTGAGGTAGTCAAAGAAAAGGCATTAGCATTCGGCATTAGTAGACCATATTAGTATTAAGCTTTAAAAATGTTATGATATTAATTATGGTTTTGTAAATGCTAGAATGATCATATGATTTAATATTTTTGCTTAAGACTTACTAAGCTAGTTAGCTTACTTTGTATGTTATGTTTTCACTTTGTTTTATAGATTTTGTTCCAGCTACGAGCTCAGGGGATCGTCATCGAAGTCTACCACGCTATTGACATATTTTGGTACCTTAAAAGTTGAATTTTCAAGCTTAAGGCATGTATAGGCTAGCTTAACGTTTGAATGATATTTTGTCGATGTTTTTAAGCCATGCGAAAATGGCTTGTCTTGTTATTAAATATTCTAAGGTTATGCAAGTCTTGATTAAAGTAAGAGTGCAAGTTTTATTTGGATGATGAATATGGATGAGTTTAAAATCATGCCAAGCATAATGTTTGTATATGCATGTTTGATTTGTAATCACATATATGAATCTTTGCTAGTTCTTTGGAAGGTGAATATATATATATATATATATATATATGGGATAGTATATTCAGTTATGAATGACATTGGTGCATGTGTATTTTTTTAAATTCAATTGATGTGATTCGGCAATGAGATGATTAAATTATGGTGCTATGGTTCGGTTGTATTCGGCTTTGATGCATGATCATTAAACAGGTAAAATCGGTAATGTAAGCAAGCATATCTTATAGTACATTATTCATGATGGATGTTCTTAACTTGACTTTACAGTTAAGATAATTTTTGAATGTAATATCCCGGGTTAGGGGCTATTTTTGTTATGGCATGGTTTGCATGTGTTGGGTCTGTTATGTTGTTGTTTTGGTGTATTGGGGGCTTAGTTATGAGCTAGGTGTAAGCCTAAGTGGTAGAGAAAATTTTTGTTTCTAGGCTTAGGTGAGAGGAGCTGAAGGAGCTGGGGTTTAAAGGTTTTATTTGGTGGTTTTTAGCACAAGAAATGAGCTGGTGGAGTGGCAGGATAGGCGCCACTAAGGGCTTGGGAGTGTGACGCAACTTGCAGGGGAGAGATCTTGTGTTCAAGCTGCGGAGTGGCCACATTTTGCATCCTTTTTGACGGCATGGAGGGGGAGGAGTTGTAGGCAGTTCAAACTCTGCCTAAGACCTAGTCAAATGGTTGAATGGTGGGTGGAGAGTGATTGTATGAGGTGGACTTGTTCAAAATAATTTGAAGTAGTGGTGTGGAGTGTTTGGGGGAGTTGTGGCCGATTTCTTGGAGTGATTTTGGGGAGTGGCCGGTTGGTGAGTGAGTTAGGGGGGCTAGTGTCGAAATGCACTTGGCATTTTGTGCATTTTCAGTCAAGTGTTGGTAAGCAAAATTCCTCTCTTTTGTCAATAGTAGCCGAAATTCCAATTGAATTCTTTTTCATTTTCTTTCTTGAAACTGAAAGTCCAAGTACCTTTGCCAAAATTTGTTTGGTTTTTCATTGATAGCCGAATGCTCCCTTAAGTGCAAAAGTCTTCTTTGCTTTGCTTCTTGTTATCTTTTTGTCAGTGTGGCTGAACCCTCTGCTCTTCAATTCTCTTTTGTTTTGTTCTCTTTGTGATAAGCCGAATCTATCTATCCTCTTTTTCTCATACTTCTTGAAACTGTGATAGCCGAAACTTCATTCTCCAAAACACCTTGTTGCCGTAACCCCTATTTCTTTTTCATTTCTACTCTTTCTCTTTTACCACTCAAGCCGAATCATAGGTGGTGTTAGACATCTATAGCCGAATTCCCTCTCTCCTAGTGGTGTTCTTGTGGTCGAATTTTGGTGTGGTGATTGTTCTAGTCTTGGTTCCAATCGGGTTAAGAGGAAGGTAAGTATAGGGCCGAATGGTTATTTCTTTTCTTCTGTGTTCTTGTCGATTTTAATTTGTTTAGGAACTGATTATGGTGATTGGTGAAAGGAGTTAACCTCTTGGTGTTGGACCG
This sequence comes from Gossypium australe, assembly GCA_005393395.2. Lineage (NCBI taxonomy): Eukaryota > Viridiplantae > Streptophyta > Magnoliopsida > Malvales > Malvaceae > Gossypium > Gossypium australe. The sequence goes on from CM016615.1 coordinate 28,974,214, forward strand.
ATTTCTTTAAGGGCATTCGGGATTGGGAAGCAGTCAAGTGGAGCCTTCTTTCGTTGATTAACCGTTTGGTAAGTGATGGTAAGGGCTGGTTCTATTAGTTCATTCTTTTTGTCTTGTTAAGCCAAGTTATTAAAGGTGTGACTGTTGTCATTTTAGGGGTGGCCGATTGTCTGAAGAACCACCGTTTGGTTCGGGGTTTGGTAGGAAACCAAACCATTTGCAAGGTAAGGGACCAAAGTTAAACCCTGTTGGTTTAATTGGTTGTGGCCGAATGGTATGAGTACTAATCCCTTGGTTGGTCGATTTTTAGGAACAAGGTTGTCGAGGTGATCGAGGGATTTAGACGGGTTCTTTGGGATTTAGACTTGCGATTTACCAGGTGTGTAAACTAACACACTGATTTCCTAGTAATATGTCAATAACCTGTTTGTGTAAAGTGAGACTATATGGTTGATGGATTTGGTACCCGATTGGGTATGTGCACGGATGCGGGTAAGTCCGTTTCATTACGAGATCTGTAGTGATATATGTGATATCATGATTTATGATGTAAATACTACGAGATGCCATTTTGAGCATGTTAGCATGGTTGCATGTTTTATACCATTTGCATTAGTATGACATGTGTGGGTGATATGAGAGGAGGGGGAATATGATATCCGTGTCTTTGGGACACCTGAGGTTTGGCACCTCCAGTGGTTTGGTACCACAGATGATATTTTGTGACTTTGGGTCACCAGAGGTTTGGCACCTCAGCGTCTCGTCCCAGTGGCTTAGTACCACAGTGGGTTGGCCCCACAGTTGATTATACGGGATTGACGCCAGTGATTTGGTATCACACGATGGGTTGGCCCCATCATTCGATTCGTGACTACGGTCACCAGTGATTTGGTATCACACTTGTGTCTTTGGGACACCAGAGGTTTGGCACCTCATTGCGACTCGTCCCTGTGGTTAACACCACCGTGGGTTGGCCCCACTTGAGAGATACGGGATTGTCGCTAGTGATTTGGTATCACACGTGGGTTGGCCCCACAGTTGGTTATTTGTGACTTTGGGTCACCAGTGGTTTGGCACCACATTGATGGATATCGTGACTTTGGGCCACCAGTGGTTTGGTACCACACGGGGTAGAAAAGGTGCTATGGATGGTTAGGAATGGGTGCATTAATTGTATTGCTCTGTTATGATGTGTGTTAGCATGTTGTATTATCGGGAGGGGGATTTATGCACTGAGTCTTGCGACTCACCCTCTCCTTTGACATTTCAGGTGACACTTAGACGCGGACATGGAGCGGGGATGGACTCGAGGTGCTCATGCCATGCCTAAATAAGGATTTGCTCAGACTTTAATAAAATTTGGTACTTTAGTTTATTTATTACTATTTGGTTTTATTTTGGATTGTAAACGGCCTTTAAAATTATGTTTTGCTAGGTTTATGCTTAAAGTCGATTTTTAATATGCCTTAACAAATTAATTGGGTTAAAATTTGCTAAAACTTGGAAAGACAACGATTTCAAAACTACAAAGCGATATGTTTTAAACTATACTATCAGGTATCACACTGTAATTTGTGATAAAGGAAACTCAACCGTTTTTCAAACTTAAACTCGATTTTCTACTAAGTCAAAATGTTTCAGTAACAATAAGAACAACTTGAATTTCTAAATGAGATGAACGTGTTTTAACTCCATAACTGATTAAGTTTTCGAAATTTCTGAGTTTTCAAACAAAACCTCAGTTTTTAAACAATCATGCCCAAGATTTCCGCAAGTACAAAACTTATCAAAATGTTTTATCAAACTTTCAAACGGAAACCGACCTTTGAAAATTCGATTCTTCCCGTAGCATACCAGATTCGGTCGTGGTGTGTTGACCGGGTTTGGGGTGTTACAATTGTGGTATCAGAGCCAAGTTCAAAGGCTCAGCTATGGGCCTGAGGCCCAAATTGTTTTAAAAGTCTATTATAAGAGTTTTTATTTTAAAAGCATGGTTTTGAAAGGCATGGCACCGAGTCTCCGGCACCAATCCGCCCAGGTAAGTACCCCTCACTAATATTTGTGATTTTGATATTGATGAGATGTGATTGAATGACTTGCAATAGTAAGATGACTTTAGAAACTGAAACTGGTAGGATTCTGTGAACTCGCGAAAACAAAGCTTCTTTACTATTCATAAGACTTTGCTTTAAAACAGTGGAATAATTACTGATGCATAAAACTCCTAAATCAGATACGTAGAGAATTTAGTCATGAGTACTCGAGGTGGACGCAGTCGTGGATGAGGTCGTGGTAGGATGACAGTTTCTGAACCCGTAGGATCTGGTCAGGGGTCAGAAAATGAGATACCAGTACCGCCACCAGCTGGAGGTGGTGAGTTTCAAGATCAGACTGGGGATGACGCTGTGTCACAGGCGATGCTGCGAGTTTTAGAGAGGATAGTTGGAGTAGGTGGAGGCGCAGGAGCTAGGAAATCTGTGCCTGAGCGACTTCGGGCAAACGGAGCTGAGGTTTTCCGAGGTGTTTCTGGTGTTGCTCCCAGCACGGCTGAGTATTGGCTGGAGGCGACCGAGCGGATTATGGACGATTTAGACCTGACTGCTGAGGAGAAGCTGAAGGGCATAGTATCGCTTCTTCGGGATGAGTCATACCAATGGTGGCTCACGGTTCGAGACAGTGCTGCAGTAGAGGATCTTACGTGGGATTATTTTAAGGCTGCTTATCAGAAAAAAGTACACTGGAGCTAGCTATATCGACGCGCAACGGAAAGCATTTCTGAGGCTAGTCCAGGGGAGTAAGTCTGTGTCAGAGTACGAGGCTGAGTTCTTGAGGCTGAGCCGGTATGCTAGGGGCATTGTGGCTACAGAGCACGAGAGGTGTGTTCGTTTCGAGGATGGTCTGAGAGACGAGTTGAGGTTGCTGATTGCTCCACAGCAGGAGCGTGAGTTTGCTGTCCTGGTTGAGAAGGCTAAGGTAGCCGAGGGTGTTAAAGAGTCTGTAAGGCAAGGCATGGACAGGAACAGGCATAAGAGGAGCTTTGGGTCTTCTGGGTCGTCTGGTAATCTTCAGAAAAGGGCTAGGCAGAGTGAGCCGAATCAGTCCGGTAGGAATGTTGCTGCTAGTCAGGGACCACCGCAGTGTAACCGTTGTGGGAAGTCTCATTGGGGAGGTTGCTGGACCGGTGGAAAAAGTTGCTTTGAGTGTGGTTCTCTGGATCACCGTGTGAGGGACTGTCCGCGTAAGTTGGCTAGGATTCAGTCTGAGGGTCAGGGCCGTACTCAGTTCAGGAATAATGGACCGCCACCGCAGAGGGGTCGTGGTAATGGCAAAGGAGGTAATGGTTCTGGTCGGGGCCGTGGAGCACCGAGCAGAGGTGTGGGTAGTTCTGAGGCCAGACAGCCTGGGTTAGTGTATGCAGCGAGGCGTCGAGAGGAGGGCGACGCACCGGACGTCATAACCAGTACGTTTTTGATCTTTGGTTCTCCATTTACTGCTTTGATTGATGTGGGTTCGACGCATTCTTACGTTGCTAGTAGTATAGTAGAGACCATGGATTTAGACTCTGAGATATCTTCTAGGCAGATGACTGTAATTAGCCCTTTAGGTCACTCTGTAGTAGTAGATAAGCTGTTTAAGGATGTACCCCTAGAACTCCAAGAGGTAGTGTTTGCTGCTGATCTGATGGAACTGCCGTTCGGGGAGTTCGATCTGATCCTTGGGATGGACTAGTTGGTTAAGTACCAGGCGAGGTTGGATTGCGCGGCTAAGCACATGGTTCTTAAGACGTCGGAGGGTGATGAAGTGGTTATGATAGGTAATAGGAGAGATTACTTATCAAATGTGGTATCTGCTCTGAAGGCTGAGAAGATGGTCAGAAAGGGCTGTGAAGCGTATGTGGTTCATGTGTATGCCTTGGGGGCTAATGAGTCTGCTGTAGAGAAAGTTTGGACAGTTGGAGAATTTGCTGATGTGTTTCCTGAGGAGCTTCCGGGTTTGCCGCCGGATTGTGAGGTAGAGTTTGGGATAGATCTGTTACCCGGAACTGCGCCAGTGTCTATTGCTCCGTATAGGATGGCGCCGAAGGAGTTGGTGGAGCTTAAGGCTTAGATCCAGGAGTTGTTGGATCGAGGGTTTATCAGGCCAAGTGTTTCGCCTTGGGGAGCGCCGGTACTCTTTGTAAAGAAGAAAGATGGTACGATGCGGATGTGTATAGACTACCGCCAGTTGAATAAGCTGACGATCAAAAACAAGTATCCGTTGCCACGGATAGATGACTTGTTTGATCAGCTGAGGGGTGCAGCGGTATTCTCGAAGATCGATCTGAGGTCTGGGTATCATCAGTTAAAGGTAAAGGAAGCGGATATTCACAAGACAGCATTTCGGACTCGGTATGGGCACTACGAATTTCTGGTAATGCCGTTCGGGTTGACTAACGCGCCGGCAGCATTCATGGATATGATGAATAGGGTGTTTCAGCAGTATTTGGATCAGTTCGTCGTGGTTTTCATAGACGATATCCTGGTATACTCGAGGACAGAAGAAGAGCATGATGCGCATTTGCGTGTGGTACTGCAGATTTTGAGGGAGAAGCAGCTTTATGCTAAGTTTAGTAAGTGCGAGTTTTGGCTTAGAGAAGTGACTTTCTTGGGTCATGTAGTGTCGGCTGAGGGGATTAGAGTGGATCCTCGGAAGATTGAGGCAGTTTTGGATTGGAAGCCACCGAGGTCAGTGGCTAAGATTCGGAGTTTTCTGGGTTTGGCAGGATACTACCGAAGGTTTGTAGAAGGGTTCTCGGTGATCGCAGCGCCGATGACCAAGTTGTTAAGGAAAGGGATTCCGTTTGTTTGGACTGAGAAACAACAGGAGAGCTTCGACAAGCTTAAGAAGATTCTGACAGAAGCTCCGGTTTTGATTCAACCTGAGGCTGGTAAGGAATTCACAGTGTACTGCGATGCATCACATACGGGATTGGGTTGTGTGCTGATGCAGGAAGGTAAGGTTGTGGCTTACGCATCTCGGCAGCTGAGGCCACATGAGGTTAACTATCCGACGCACGATTTGGAGCTAGCGGCTGTAGTCTTCGCCTTGAAGATTTGGAGGCACTACTTGTACAGAAAGATCGATAGTCTACACGGATCATAAGAGACTGAAGTACCTTTTGACTCAGAAGGATTTGAATTTGAGGCAGCGCAGATGGGTTGAGTTGCTAAAAGATTACGACTGTTCGATTGAGTATCATCCGGGCAAGGCTAACGTGGTGGCAGACACGTTGAGCCGTAAGGTTGTTTCGGACTTAAGAGCGATGTTTGCCCATTTGAGTTTGTATGACGACAGAAGTATTCTGGCAGAATTGCAGGTTAAGCCTACTTGGGTTGAGCAGATCAGGGAGAAACAGTTAGAGGATGAGGTTCTGAGTGCGCAGAGGTTGCAGGTGCAGGATGGTGGTTTGGAAGGTTACAGTTTGTCTAGTGATGAGGTGCTGTGTTTCCAAGGTAAAGCTTGTATGCCCAAGGATGTGGAGCTGAGGAAAAAGATTCTTCAGGACGCACATAGCAGTCCATATGCTATGCATCCTGGAGGTAGTAAGATGTATAGGGATCTTAGAGAGAAGTTTTGGTGGCCTGGTCTGAAAAGGGAAGTGACAGAGTTTGTAGGGAAGTGTCTGACATGTCAGCAGGTCAAGGCTGAGCATCAATTGCCGTCAGGGTTGCTTCAGCCAGTGAAGATTCCTCAGTAGAAGTGGGAAAGGATAACCATGGATTTTGTCAGTGGATTACCGCTTACGCCAAGCAAGAAGGATTCAGTTTGCGTAATTGTGGATCGACTGACTGAATCAGCTCACTTTATTCCGGTGAGGGTTGACTACTCACTTCAAAGGTTGGCGAAACTGTATGTGTCAGAGATAGTGAGGCTGCACGGTGTGCCAGTATCGATCATCTCGGATAGGGATCCCAGATTTACGTCAAGATTCTGGAAAGCGTTGCATCAGGCTCTGGGTACGCGTTTGGATTTCAGCACGGCTTTTCACCCGCAATCTGACGGGCAATCGGAAAGGGTTATTCAAGTCTTAGAGGATATGCTGAGAGGTTGTGTTCTGGATTTCAGAGGTAGTTGGGAGGAGTTTCTGCCATTAGCTGAGTTTGCCTACAACAATAGTTACCAAGCGAGCATCAAGATGGCACCGTATGAGGCGTTATATGGTAGGAAGTGTCGCTCACCTACGTGTTGGACAGAGTTAGGTGAACGTCAGTTGTTGGGACCTGAGTTGGTTGCTGAGACCGAAGACAAGGTTAAGTTGATTCAGGCTCGATTGAAGGAAGCTTCGGACCAGCAAAAGTCTTATGCCGATCTTAAGCGGAGAGACATAGAGTTTGCTGTGGGGGATCAAGTTTTTCTGAAGGTCTCGCCATGGAGGAAAGTGTTGAGGTTCGGAAGGAAAGGCAAGCTAAGTCCAAGATTTATTGGGCCGTATAAGGTACTGAGACGAGTGGGACCAGTAGCGTATCAGCTTGAGTTGCCAGCAGAGCTAAGTCAGATTCACGACGTATTTCACGTTTCGATGCTTCGGTGTTATCGTTCAGATCCGTCGCATGTAGTAGCAGTGGAAGAGATCGAGGTGAATCCAGATTTGACCATGGAGGAAGAACCTGTGCAGATTCTAGATCGGGATGTGAAGGTTCTGCGTAGGAAGTCTGTGCCTTTGGTAAGAGTTCTTTGGCGGAATCATGGCGTGGAAGAAGCCACGTGGGAACCCGAGGATATGATGAGACAGCAATACCCGCAACTCTTCTGATCAGGTAATTTTGAGGTCGAAATTATTTTAAGGGGGTAGAACTGTAATATCCCGGGTTAGGGGCTATTTTTGTTATGGCATGGTTTGCATGTGTTGGGTCTGTTATGTTGTTGTTTTGGTGTATTGGGGGCTTAGTTATGAGCTAGGTGTAAGCCTGAGTGGTAGAGAAAATTTTTGTTTCTAGGCTTAGGTGAGAGGAGCTGAAGGAGCTGGGGTTTAAAGGTTTTATTTGGTGGTTTTTAGCACAAGAAATGAGCTGGTGGAGTGGCAGGATAGGCGCCACTAAGGGCTTGGGAGTGTGACGCCACTTGCAGGGGAGAGATCTTGTGTTCAAGCTGCGGAGTGGCCACATTTTGCATCCTTTTTGACGGCATGGAGGGGGAGGAGTTGTAGGCAGTTCAAACTCTGCCTAAGACCTAGTCAAATGGTTGAATGGTGGGTGGAGAGTGATTGTAGGAGGTGGACTTGTTCAAAATAATTTGAAGTAGTGGTGTGGAGTGTTTGGGGGAGTTGTGGCCGATTTCTTGGAGTGATTTTGGGGAGTGGCCGGTTGGTGAATGAGTTAGGGGGCTAGTGCCGAAATGCACTTGGCATTTTGTGCATTTTCGGTCAAGTGTTGGTAAGCAAAATTCCTCTCTTTTGTTAATAGTAGCCGAAATTCCAATTGAATTCTTTTTCATTTTCTTTCTTGAAACTGAAAGTCCAAGTACCTTTGCCGAAATTTGTTTGGTTTTTCATTGATAGCTGAATGCTCCCTTAAGTGCAAAAGTCTTCTTTGTTTTGCTTCTTGTTATCTTTTTGTCAGTATGGCCGAACCCTCTGCTGTTCAATTCTCTTTTGTTTTGTTCTCTTTGTGATAAGCCGAATCTATCTATCCTCTTTTTCTCATACTTCTTGAAACTGTGATAGCCGAAACTTCATTCTCCAAAACACCTTGTTGCCGTAACCCATATTTCCTTTTCATTTCTACTCTTTCTCTTTTACCACTCAAGCCGAATCATAGGTGGTGTTAGACATCTATAGCCGAATTCCCTCTCTCCTAGTGGTGTTCTTGTGGTCGAATTTTGGTGTGGTGATTGTTCTAGTCTTGGTTCCAATCGGGTTAAGAGAAAGGTAAGTATAGGGCCGAATGGCTATTTCTTTTCTTCTGTGTTCTTGTCGATTTTAATTTGTTTAGGAACTGATTATGGTGATTGGTGAAAGGAGTTAACCTCTTGGTGTTGGACCTATTTCTTTAAGGGCATTCGGGATTGGGAAGGAGTCAAGTGGAGCCTTCTTTCGTTGATTAACCGTTTGGTAAGTGATGGTAAGGGCTGGTTCTATTAGTTCATTCTTTTTGTCTCGTTAAGCCAAGTTATTAAAGGTGTGACTGTTGTCATTTTAGGGGTGGCCGATTGTCTGAAGAACCACCGTTTGGTTCGGGGTTTGGTAGGAAACCAAACCATTTGCAAGGTAAGGGACCAAAGTTAAACCCTGTTGGTTTAATTGGTTGTGGCCGAATGGTATGAGTACTAATCCCTTGGTTGGTCAATTTTTAGGAACAAGGTTGTCGAGGTGATCGAGGGATTTAGACGGGTTCTTTGGGATTTAGACTTGCGATTTACCAGGTGTGTAAACTAACACACTGATTTCCTAGTAATATGTTAATAACCTGTTTGTGTAAAGTGAGACTATATGGTTGATGGATTTGGTACCCGATGGGGTATGTGCACGGATACGGGTAAGTCCGTTTCATTACGAGATCTGTAGTGATATATGTGATATCATGATTTATGATGTAAATACTACGAGATGCCATTTTGAGCATGTTAGCATGGTTGCATGTTTTATATCATTTGCATTAGTATGACATGTGTGGGTGATATGAGAGGAGGGGGAATATGATATCCGTTTCTTTGGGACACCAGAGGTTTGGCACCTCCAGTGGTTTGGTACCACAGATGATATTTTGTGACTTTGGGTCACCAGAGGTTTGGCACCTCAGCGTCTCGTCCCAGTGGCTTAGTACCACAGTGGGTTGGCCCCACAGTTGATTATACGGGATTGACGCCAGTGATTTGGTATCACACGATGGGTTGGCCCCATCATTCGATTCGTGACTACGGTCACCAGTGATTTGGTATCACACTTGTGTCTTTGGGACACCAGAGGTTTGGCACCTCATTGCGACTCGTCCCTGTGGTTAACACCATCGTGGGTTGGCCCCACTTGAGAGATACGAGATTGTCGCTAGTGATTTGGTATCACACGTGGGTTGGCCCCACAGTTGGTTATTTGTGACTTTGGGCCACCAGTGGTTTGGCACCACATTGATGGATATCGTGACTTTGGGTCACCAGTGGTTTGGCACCACCAGTGGTTTGGTACCACACGGGGTAGAAAAGGTGTTATGGATGGTTAGGAACGAGTGCATTAATTGTATTGCTTTGTTATGATGTGTGTTAGCATGTTGTATTATCGGGAGGGGGATTTATGCACTGAGTCTTGCGACTCACCCTCTCCTTTGACATTTCAGGTGACATTTAGACGCGGACATGGAGCCGGGATGGACTCGAGGTGCTCATGCCATGCCTAAATAAGGATTTGCTCAGACTTTAATAAAATTTGGTACTTTACTTTATTTATTACTATTTGGTTTTATTTTGGATTGTAAACGGCCTTTAAAATTATGTTTTGCTAGGTTTATGCTTAAAGTCGATTTTTAATATGCCTTAACAAATTAATTGGGTTAAAATTTGCTAAAACTTGGAAAGACAATGATTTCAAAACTACAAAGTGATATGTTTTAAACTATACTAACGGGTATCACACTGTAATTTGTGATAAAGGAAACTCAACCGTTTTTCAAACTTAAACTCGATTTTCTACTAAGTCAAATGTTTCAGTAACAATAAGAACAACTTGAATTTCTAAATGAGATAAACGTGTTTTAACTCCATAACTGATTAAGTTTTCGAAATTTCTGAGTTTTCAAACAATTTTTAAACAATCATGCCCAAGATTTCCGCAAGTACAAAACTTATCAAAATGTTTTATCAAACTTTCAAACGGAAACCGACCTTCGAAAATTCGATTCTTCCCGTAGCATACCAGATTCGGTCGTGGTGTGTTGACCGGGTTTGGGGTATTACATTGAATGTGATTAATTATGCTTGAATGGTAACTGGTCATATTACGTGTTTAAAAACATTAAGAGTTGCATTATGGAAATTGGTATATGCGCATATGAACTTGATTTAGGTTATGAATTGATAAATGATAAATTTGATTATGTATAAGGTAAGCATGGTTATACATATACATGTATATTTAGTTTTGTTATTTGATATTTTACCTAGGTATATTAAATATGGATATGGGCATTTTCGGTCATTGAAAATTTGATGACTAAATGAACAGTGGTGAGGATAGTCAATGAAAAATGTTTCTTTGTAAATATTGGATAAATAGTTTATGAATTGTATGTAAATGTTTAACTATGCTATGAAAGCACATTACATTTATTGTATTCGATCAAGTTTATTTGAGATGTTAATAATTGATATGATTTGTATTATGCTTGGCAATGCCTCATAACCTTAATCCGGTGACGGATACAAGTTAGGGTGTTACATTTGGTTGGTATCAGAGCTTACGGTTTAGTCGATTCTAGGACTACCGTAGCACGTGTGAGTCTAGCTATACATGCCTTAATTTTATAGTGCGATAGTGTGGAGACTTCTGACATTTTAAATAGTGTTTTTATATAGTAAATGGATCCTGACAGAGCTGTAGCTGATGATGTCGAGAGCGTAGCTCCTAATCCTGCGCATGCGACTGTGCTGGTAGACTCTCGACCTATCTCGGGTAGCCATGAGGGGTAGGCTAAGCAAGCCTTCTACCAGATGATGAATGAATGGTTTACACAATACATCCAGACTAATCCGGCTGTGCAACAACCTCCACCCCCGAATAATCCATCTCCGATACCTTCAGCACCTCCGATGTTGGATCCGATGAGATCTAGCAGGCCTCCTGTTGATAAAATCAGGAAACACGGGGCTGAAGAATTTAAAGCTAATGATGATGACGACGTAGAACGAGCTGAGCTGTGGCTTGATAATACTATCCGTGTGCTCAATGAGTTATTATGTACTCCCAATGAATGCTTAAAGTGTGCTATATCACTATTGAGGGACACCGCATATCACTGGTGGAATACACTAGTATCGGTGGTTCCGAAAGAGAAAGTGACTTGGGATTTCTTTCAGACCAAGTTCCGTAAGAAATATATCAGTCAAAGATTCATTGATCAAAAACAAAAAGAATTTCTGGAATTGAAACAAGGTCGTATGACCGTGACTAAGTATGAGCGGAAATTTGTGAGACTGAGCCGATATGCTCGTGAATGTGTGCCAACTGAGGCTATTATGTGTAAAAGATTTGAAGATGGTTTGAATGAAGACATTAAGTAGCTGGTCGGCATACTCGAGATTAAAGAGTTTGTGGTACTTGTTGAACGAGCTTGTAAAGCCGAAGAGCTTGGGAAAGAGAAAAGAAAAGCCGAATTTGAAGCTAGAGACATTTGTAAAAGATCACAGAGTAAAACCTTTCATTCTTTATCGAAGAAGTTCAAAGATGAATCCGGCCGACATAAAGCTACTTCAGATTTCTCTAGACGAGATCGACCTCTCGTGGGTTCCCGAGCTACTTCGATGGCCAGTGTTGGTAATGTTCAGCAGAACTGGGTTGAGTGCAAGCATTGTGGGAAATGGAATTCTGGGAGTTGTAGATTTCGTGATCGATCCTGTTTTAAATGTGGATCGTTGGATCATTTTATTCTGGAGTGTCCGATGTTAGCCGAGAAAAATACTGCTCAAAATACAAGACCGAGCAATGTATCAGTGCGTGGCAGACCACCCAGGCAATTGGGAAATGTAAGTGGCAGTCAGAAAGGAACCAAAGACACTGCAGTTCGATCAGAGGCTCGTGCACCTGCTAGAGCGTATGCTATACGCGCCCGGGAGGATGCTTCTTCTCCAGATGTTATTACCGGTACTTTCACTTTTTATGACACTATTGTTGTTGCGTTGATTGATCCTGGTTCGACTCATTCTTACCTGTGTGAAACGTTAGTATCTAGTAAGACTCTGCCTGTTGAGTCTACTGAGTTTGTGATTCGAGTATCAAACCCCTTGGGTCGGTGTGTTCTGGTTGACAAAGTGTGTAAAAGTTGCCCGTTGATGATTTAGGATTCATGTTTCCCAGCTGATTTGATGTTGTTTCCTTTCAATGAATTCGATATAATTCTGGGAATGGACTGGTTGACTTTGCACGATGCTGTTGTGAATTGCAAAAGAAAGACCATTGATTTGAGATGTCAGAACGGTGAAATTATTCGGATTGAATCTAATGATCTGAATGGGTTTCCAGCGGTAATATCTTTGATGCTAGCTCGGAAGTATATGAGAAAAGGGTATGAAGCTTACTTTGCTTATGTGCTTGATAGTAAAGTGACTGAGAAGTAGATTGAATTTGTTCCAGTCGTGTGTGAGTACCCAGATGTGTTTCCAAAAGAACTATCGGGTTTACCACCTGTTTGAGAAGTAGAGTTTGGAATTGAGTTAGTACCAGGGACGACTCCAATTTCGATAGCTTCGTATCGAATGGCACCTACAGAATTAAAAGAGTTGAAAGCACAGTTGCAACAGTTAGCAGATAGGGGCTTTGCACGACCGAGTTTCTCTCCTTGGGGAGCACCAATTTTATTTGTGAAAAAGAAAGACGGGACAATGCGGATGTGCATTGATTATCGACAGCTAAATAAGGTGACTATAAAGAATAAATACCCGTTGCCATGAATTGATGACTTGTTCGACCCGTTGAAAGGGGCTTCAGTGTTTTCAAAGATAGATTTGAGATCGGGTTATTATCAGTTGCGGGTCAAAGATTCCGATGTGCCAAAGATTGCTTTTCGAACGAGGTACGGACACTATGAGTTTTTGGTCATGCCTCTTGGACTTGCTAATGCACCTACTGTTTTTATGGATCTGATGAATCAGATTTTCAGACAGTTTTTGGATCGATTTGTAGTAGTGTTTATAGATGATATTCTTTATTTCAAAGATGAAACCGAGCATACTGAGCACCTGATACTTGTGCTACAAACTTTGCGTGATAAACAGTTGTATGCAAAGTTTAGTAAGTGTGAGTTCTGGTTGAATGAGGTCAGTTTTCTGGGTCACGTTGTTTCAGCATCAGACATTCGGGTTGATCCGAATAAAATATTGGCTATACTTGATTGGAAACCACCGAAGAATGTTTTTGAGATTCGAAGTTTTTTTGGGACTTGCTGGCTACTATAGACGAGAAAGGTTTTTCTAGAATAGCTACCCCGTTGACAAAGCTATTACAGAAAGATGTTAGATTTGAATGGTTGGAAAAGTGTCAGAAAAGTTTCAACCAGTTGAAAGCTCTTTTGACCGAAGCTCCAGTGTTAGTTCAACCTGAACCGGGTAAAGAATTTGTTGTTTATAGTGATGCATCTTTGAATGGTTTGGGTTGCGTTTTAATGCAGGAAGGTAAAGTTGTAGCCTATGCTTCGAGACAATTGAAGCCTCACGATTGAAATTACCCGACGTATGATTTAGAGCTTGCAGCCATTGTATTCGCGTTAAAGATATGACGTCATTATCTGTTTGGTGAGAAATGTCATGTTTATTCAGATCATAAAAGTTTGAAGTATTTAATGACACAAAGAGATTTGAGCCTAAGACAACACAGATGGTTAGAGCTGTTGAAAGATCACGAGCTAGTGATTGACTATCATCCGGGAAAGGCTAACATTGTTGCAGATGCTTTAAGTCAGAAGTCATTATTTGCTCTTCGTGCGTTGAACGCACATATGGCTATCTCTGGTGATGGTTCGATAGTAGCCGAATTAAAAGCAAGACCAAACATTTGTTGGTAAGGCGAGTTCAGTGTGAAAGTAACATTGAATCAGAGTTTTGAATTGATGAGAATGACTGTTTGAAGTTCAAAGACCGATTGTGTGTTCCGAGAAATGTAGAATTGATTCAGATGATATTGAATGAAGCTCACAGTAGCCGATTGTCTGTACATCCAGGTAGCATGAAAATGTATAATGATTTGAAACAGTTCTTTTGGTGGCCTGGTATGAAACAGGACATATCTGAATTTGTCTCAAAGTGTTTAGTTTGTCAACAGGTAAAGGCCGAACATCAGGTGCCTTCTGGATTGCTTCAACCGATCATGATACCTGAATAGAAATGGGACAGAATTGCTATGGATTTTGTATCCGGCCTGCCTACAACACCGAGCAAGAAAGATGCAATTTGGGTTATAGTGGATAGACTAACCAAATCAGCTCACTTTATTCCAGTTCGTATAGACTATTCGAAGGAGGCACAACAGGGGGTGGGGGAGACAGGGTTGCAAGATTTGCTTGCTTAAACTCATTGAACCATTGGTTCATCATTCCCATAAACATATTTTTCATCTCATCTCCAACAGATTGTGGAATAGGCGCACTATTGCTTGCCTCAGTATTCGAAGCTTGAACATTACTTTCAGCTTCATTAACTATAGCTCAATTCGATTTAACTGACATATTAAATCTATAAGAATTAATATGTTAGAACGGATCAAAAGCATCACATTATCACAGGTTATATGTGACATGTATATACTAAACTCTACTATGCTACGTTAGTCCTAGAGCTGACTAAATTGTAGCTCTAATATCATTATATGTAACACCCCTAACTCGTATCCGTCGTCGAAATAGGGCTACAAAGCTTTACTAGAAAATTTTAACTTAAAACATTCAATTTCAAACATTTTATAAATCATAACAAAATTCAATCAAACTCATGCATAACGTCCCTTATTCGAGTCCTCGAGGCCCTAGAAACACTTTAGAAATGATTCAGGATTGAATCGAAATTATTTAGAACTTCATGGAAAAAGATAGAAATTTTCACACTATAAGGGTCACACGGCCGTGTGACTCACACGGCTGAGATACATGCCCATGCCTCAGGCTATGTGGACATTCAAAGTAGGGATGCACGGCCGTGTCCCAACCCATCTTCGTGCCCGTGTAACCCTCTGACTTGGGTCACACGGTCAAGCCACACGCCCATGTGCCGGGCCGTGTAACTTTCAAAATGGCCTCACATACCCGTGTGCTAGGCCGTGTAACTACTTGACTTGCAACCCTTTGAAACCTATAGGGGACACACGGCTGTGTTGCATGGCCGTGTGTCAAACACGGCTGAGACATACGCCCGTGTGGACAAGGAAATGGCTAAAATGAAGCCATTTCTTTCACCCTACACAAGCATCAACTTAGGCACTTTTGCACACATGATAAATATGCTCAAAACCTAAATAAAAATATCCTTACAATTGCCTAATAATCCATACAGCCAATATGCCTTTTAGGCACCTCAAGCACATACATAAAACATACTTAAACATGATCACACTTAACCATTCAGCAACTAGTTTATCTTCATCTTAAATCAATTCCTAATTAACCACAAGTCAAACATACCAAATTGGTCATATTCATACCAATCCACAAAGCATCAAAGTGCCAAAAACACGCCAACTAATATACCATATTTATAAACCAAACATATCAACTTAATTCATCAACAAACCAAATCTATCCATAAGTGTTTACTTTCATAACATTCTATTTGCATCAAAAGACATCTATTCATAAACTTAGACAAGTACTTAATCACCTAATTTAATAATTCAACATATACCAAAACAACCTATTAGCCACATATACATTCCACAACACTAAAGAGAACAAGAACTACCAACGTCGATGAATAGTGTGAGCCGTAGATTCGATCCGTCCAAAAGTCTGCGGTATTAATCTACAAAACAATACAAAAAAAAACATATAAGCTTACAAAGATTAGTAAGAACAAGTAAATCTTTTAACTTATCATCAATTGAATGTGACTTTTATTTTACTCGATTGAAATTACCGAAGTATGAACAAGGGTACGTATGTGTAATTAAGGGTACCAAAGTAAAAATAGGGGCACATGTGTGTAATTAGGGTATCGAAGTATAAACAGGGGCACGTATGTGAAATCAAGGGTATCGTAGTACAAACAAGGGCACATATGTGCAATTAGGGGTACCGAAGTACAAACAGGGGAACGTATGTGCAATCAATATAATTAAAATTAGTAATTTCTTAAATGGTTATAAGATGAAAATATATATATATACATGAAAATTTGATTATACATTCTAAATACAATGAACTTACATTGACAACCAGCGCGTAGGAGTACGATCGAGCTAATCCGTGACTTTCGCCTTCCCTCGGTTTATAATAGGCTATCATATATCTTGATCTAAATAAATTAATATTTTCAATTAAATGTTTCAATAAATCTCAAATATTCAATTCAATCCACAAATCCCTATTTGACAATTTCATCAAAATTCACTTTACAAAAGTTGTTTATCTAATAAGAAAGATTCATTTTCTTCCATGAAACATAAAAACCTCATGAATATATTCATGGAAAAACCTTAACCTATTAACAATTTTTCAATTTAGTCCCCGATCTAGCTAGACTAAGTTACAACGACTCCAAAAACATAAAAATCATTAAAAATGGGACAAAATCACACTTAAATGCAAAGATTTTATGAAGCCGAATGGAAGAACCCTAAACAAGGTTTTCTATTTTCAGTTTTCGGTGAAGAACAACTTTGAAGAAGATGAGAAACTTTTTTTTAAATAAATTAACTTTAATTTACCTATTTACATTTTTAACCTTTAAAAATATGCTTAATTACATCAAAACCAACTCATGAATGTCCACTATCTATAATGATGGTCTATTTACCATTTAAGTATTCATACTTTAAGGTTCTATAGCGATTTAATACATTTAGCTACTAGAACTCTGCTTTTGCACCTTTTACGATTTAGTCCTTTTTACTAATTAAACATACAAGCGAAAAAATTTCTTAACGAAAATTTTATACAACCTTGCAAATATTCGTAGACTCTAAAATAATAATAAAATAAATATTGTCACATCAGATTTGTGGTCCTAAAACCACTGTTCTGATTTCACTGAAAACGGGATGTTACACTAGGCGTCCTTTCCTAACAGCGTCTCGCATTAGATTTCATTATAGACTAGGCACTCACATAAACGTAAAAAGTCTTAGTGGGGCGGATAACGCTTTATTTACTTATAGACATCAGAGCTCGCCATTCCTCAGACCTTATACTTAACCTAGAAAAGTTTTCCTATCTTCTTTGCTTTGGTTTTACTCTCCCTAGGAGATTTATATAAGATATCTTTCTAGCCTTATACGCTTTGACTTTTCCCTGGACTTTATTGGGACTAAAAAAATGTCACATCAATCTTTTGGTGGTCTTATCCAAATCATACGAATTCTAAGAAAACTAATCAATTGTTTCCCTTTGGTTCTTGACTATTTTAGTTCTCATTTGGTTACCTCCTAATTATGTTTTCCTTAAATCTTAACCGACTCAAGGCCAACGTTACTAGATGCACTTATGCTGATATAAACTTTCTTATCATAAGGTTCATTTTCTTATTACGGAGTCTGCCATGCAAATAGTGGGTTTTAGGGTGAATCCTCTATTATCGGGCTTACTACGTGCTTACCAGTGTAACACCCCAAACCTGGCCTAGACGTTATGGCCGAATCTGGCGTGTCACATTGAAGTGTTTTTCGAAAACCATGTTTTCATTGAAAACCCTTCTTGAAATTTAAAACTTCTTGCCATTTAAAACTTGTACAAAACCTCAGTTTGCGTTTGTTTATTTTTAATCGTGGTTTATTAAAAAGTTATTCCCTTTTAAAACGTTATTACCTTTAAAACCTTATTTATTGCAGAAGCTTAATTGAAAACAAATGATTTACGAAAATGTGATATTTAAAAATTGAGTTGCAGAAACGTAGCGTTTGAAAATAGTTATTATTTTGGAAAACCGTATTCTACTTCTAGCAGATATAAAACACAATCAATAAAATCCCAAATTTAAAATCCAGAAATTATAGAGGCCTTCTTACAACTCGAATCAAAATCAAAGAGCTTAAGTAAATGAGCAAAACAGAATAAAACATGTGCATTTGTGTGGCCCTCTCTGAGTCCCTCGCAGCTCCTAACCGTCTAACGCTGGGGATTACCTGAAAGGTTAAAAACAGGGTGAGTTTACGTAAACTCAGTGTGTAATCCCCTTATTAAAGAAACAGTCAGTATACAGAAACAGAATCAGTCTGGGCCTGATCCCTTTGACAATAACAGTACAGTTCAGTTTAGAGTATATGTAGGCCTAAGCCCAAAGCAATATCATTTGGGTCACAGCCCATAATAGAATCAATTGGGCCTAGCCCATCACAGTAACAGTCTCAGTATGAATGATGCATGATGCATGCAAACCCGTCCAACCGTGCACTACCTGTGGGGAATAAATCACCCACGCTATCCCTACACTTACAGTGTTAGGATCGGTTGCAACACTAATTGAAATCACAGCAAAGCTGCTAGTATATATACGGCTTTAAGCCTTCAATAATGGTCTCATAATTGGCACATAGCCATTGGTAATTTTAATAAGATCGACATATAGCCATCAGCTACGGTAATATAACCGACACACAGCCATGGGTAAGTATGATCGACACAAAGTCATTAATAATTACGATCGACACATAACCATGGATAAATATGATCGACACAAAGTCATAATCAAGACGGCATGGAGCCATAATTAGGTTGGCACAGAGCCATAATCAGATTAACTGGCTTAAATCCATCGGTAGGTCCACAGTCATCTCGTGCGACCCGTGTGACCTTAACAGATCATTACCGGGTCCACAGTCGTCTCATGCGACCTGTGCGACCCTACCAGAATAGTACTTCCTCCATAACCAATATCCCAACCCCATGCAGCATGTCATGTATGCAGAATGTCTGGCCCACAAATCATCATATCATTCACAGTTAAGTTAATCAAATCATAGTCATACAATCACTGTCAAATCAGTCAGATTGTAACACCCCAAACCCGGCCTAAACGTTACGACCAAATCTGGCATGTCACATAAAAGGGTTGTTTAAAAACTGTGCGTTTGTTAAAAAGTTCGTATTCTTTTTGAAACTCCGCGTTTTGTGGTTTGTTTATAAAAGCCAATTCATTCAATGCCCACTTTACAAAGTTGTTATTAATTTGAATAAAATTGTATTTGTTGTGAAAATCGAGTTTAAGTAATTTTGAATAAAAACAATTTATTATCATTTCAGGAAAATCCCATATTGAACATTAAATAGTAAACAGTAACCAAATTGAAAGCTAAAACCAAATAAAATACCAATGGCCTTATTACATATCAAAATCCCAAAATTAAAAGTAAGTTTAAATATAAGAAATGAGTTTACGAGAAAACATTGCAGGGCCACCACAAGTCTGCCTCGGCTCCCCAAATCCGCGGTCTAATGATTACTTGAAACATTTAAAAAGAGGGGGTGAGTTTACGAAAACTCAGTTTGTGTTTCCCCTTACGAGTGATAACTGGGCCTAAGCCCACAGAAGCAGATTGGGCCTTAGCCCTCACAATAACATACTTGGCCGAAGCCCACATAAATTGAATCGGGCCGTAGCCCTAACATCACAGTATAGAAGATAGCACATGCCAAATGATGCAAAACCCATTCTCTAGTCATATTCGGCCATAAGCCCATAACATAGCATATCAAACCATAGCATATTAAATCACATGTACATATAAGAATGAAAATGTAATCTCGAACCCACCTAGGTATCCATCCTCTACACACCACCCGTACCTGCCAATCACACCGTGGGGATTACTAAATCGACCCTCCATCCACTACACACCATCGAAGGCAGTCGCTGCAGTCAACTGCACATCGCCCTTATAATCGTGGCATGACCACCAGATAATGTGACAGAGTCACCGGAATCATAATATGTGACATAAGTCACCGGATACATAATATGTGACATAAGTCACCGGATAATGTGGTAAAAACCACCGGAACACTTCCCCTTTCATATCATATCACCCATATGCCCATGCAACATACATATTATTCAGATATATGCAATGTGTCATGTATGCAAAACATATATCAAATATAAGAATAACATGTGTTACCATCATAATCAGATAGACATAAAACAACAAAATCAAGCTAATCAACCTCTAAGGGTATAATCGTAATTTTACCTACCAAGGGTATTTTCGTAATTTACCCACCAAGGGTATTTTCGTAAATTTGCACCTGCAATGGCCTTTCTGATGGCCTAGTGTCGCCACCAGCGACTCAGCTACCATTTCCGATCCTTATTGGACTATTGGGCCTAAAACCCGACTTCGGCCCATTCGGGCCCACACGCTCGTGTGGTCCACCTAGCACAAATCTAGCCACGTATATAAGTTCCACCTAGTCTAGTTCAACATATACTAAACAATCATACAATTTACTCATATGGGCCCACAGGCCCATTGGGCCCACTTCGGCCCATCGAGGCCCAAGCAGCCCCAACCCACAAGAATACTACTGATGGCCTCAACTATCGCGTCGAAGCCCCACACGTGCGCTTGCACGCTCATGTGGCTACTATTGCCGTGACTGGCACTTCGGCATTTGCCGCACTACAACTAGAGTAGAGAGAGTTACACACCTGATAGGACTCTGGTGTTAATCCGCGCTCCGACCACTCCTGTGCCCAAACGCCCTCCAAGATGTGTTTACTCTCCTCCTAGGGTGCTCTTTATATAGCTAGCTCTTCACCTTCATTCTTTGTGTCTTTTCGATGTGGGAACCCTTCGTCAGTAGAGTTTAAATTCAACTGAAACTTTTGCCGTCCAATCCGCAAAATAAATACTCCCTTGCTTCTCATGAGATTCGAACCCAGGCTCCCTTGCAACATAATCCATGCCGCTAACCACTTGGCCACAGGCTCCTCTTGTGTCTTAAACCATGCGCAACTAAATATAAACTATGGCCCAAATTCTAAGATCCAAGTAAAAAGAAACCAAAATGCAAAAGCCAAGACTTGAACCTTGGACCTCCTTCCTTCCCTTGTGGCGTCACCCCCTTGTCTCTAATGTGGCGTCACTTTGCCACTACACCACACACTCCACTTGTGTCATTTTTCTCCATATTTTATTCTTAAGGCCTACCTGCCAACTTCCAGGGTTTTTTTTCACCTAAAACCGAAATTTCCCCAAAGCCAATATTTGATCCCGGGACTTCATAGAAGCCCTCTAACCTTCCAAAATCACTAATCTAAAAGGTCCAACTTGCATTTAAGCCAATCTCTTGTTCTCCGAAAATTTAAACGCTACTACGCTCAAGGCCCATTGGGCTCAATTCTCCTAAGCCCAATTTCGGGATGTTACAAATCTACCCTCCTTAAAGAAATTTCGTCCCCGAAATTTCCAACTATGGGTACAGTCATACATCCTAACCTACAACACTAGGCTCACGCTGCGCACTCTGATCTTAATAAAACTAATATACTTTCCAACTAAATGTTGGAACCCTTCACATAACCAACTATCTAACACCGGAGCAAACATATATTTTTCCCACATACATACAATTCCTATATTCAAGCATCACATCCACACATCGCAAAATAAATACAATCATTCAGCATATAATAAAATATAGTAAAAAGGAAACTTACGGATTTGGTGCCGGAGACTCGGGTGCCACACTTCCAGAAAACTGATATTTATTTTTCTAAACCATCCTTTGAAAACATTTTTGAACCCAAACCCACAGCCGAGTTTTTGAAACTGGGCTTTGATACCGTAATTGTAACACCCCAAACCCGGCCTAAACATTACGATCGAATCTGGCATGTCACATAAAAGGGTTGTTTAAAAACTGTGCGTTTGTTAAAAAGTTCGTATTCTTTTTGAAACTCCGCGTTTTGTGGTTTGTTTATAAAAGCCAATTCATTCAATTCCCACTTTACAAAGTTGTTATTAATTTGAATACAACTGTATTTGTTGTGAAAATCGAGTTTAAGTAATTTTGAATAAAAACGGTTTATTATCATTTCAGGAAAATCCCATATTGAACATTAAATAGTAAACAGTAACCAAATTGAAAGCTAAAACCAAATAAAATACCAAAGGCCTTATTACATATCAAAATCCCAAAATTAAAAGTAAGTTTAAATATAAGAAACGAGTTTACGAGAAAACATTGCAGGGCCACCACAAGTCTGCCTTGGCTCCCCAAATCCGCGGTCTAATGATTACCTGAAACATTTAAAAAGAGGGGGTGAGTTTACGAAAACTCAGTGTGTGTTTCCCCTTACGAGTGATAACTGGGCCTAAGCCCACAGAAGCAGATTGGGCCTTAGCCCTCACAATAACATACTTGGCCGAAACCCACATAAATTGAATCGGGCCGTAGCCCTAACATCACAGTATAGCAGATAGCACATGCCAAATGATGCAAAACCCATTCTCTAGTCATATTCGGCCATAAGCCCATAACATAGCATATCGAACCATAGCATATTAAATCACATGTACATATAAGAATGAAAATGCAATCCCGTACCCACCTAGGTATCCATCCTCTACACACCACCCGTACCTGCCAATCACACCGTGGGGATTACTAAATCGACCCTCCATCCGCTACACACCATCGAAGGCAGTCGCTGCAGTCAACTGCACATCGCCCTTATAAACGTGGCATGGCCACCAGATAATGTGACAGAGTCACCGGAATCATAATATGTGACATAAGTCACTGGATACATAATATGTCACATAAGTCACCGGATAATGTGGTAAAAACCACCGGAACACTTCCCCTTTCATATCATATCACCCATATGCCCATGCAACATACATATTATTCAGATATATGCAATGTGTCATGTATGCAAAACATATATCAAATATAAGAATAACATGAGTTACCATCATAATCAGATAGACATAAAACAACAAAATCAAGCTAATCAACCTCTAAGGGTATAATCGTAATTTACCTACCAAGGGTATTTTCGTAATTTACCCACCAAGGGTATTTTCGTAAAGTCGCACTTGCAATGGCCTTTCCGAAGGCCTAATGTCGCCACCAGCGACTCAGCTACCATTTCCGGTCCTTATCGGACTATTGGGCCTAAAACCCGACTTCGGCCCATTCGGGCCCACACGCTCGTGTGGCCCACCTAGCACAAATCTAGCCACGTATATAAGTTCCACCTAGTCTAGTTCAACATATACTAAACAATCATACAATTTACTCATATGGGCCCACAGGCCCATTGGGCCCACTTCGGCCCATCGAGGCCCAAGCAGCCCCAACCCACAAGAATATTACTGATGGCCTCAACTATCGCGTCGAAGCCCCACACGTGCGCTCGCACGCTCGTGTGGCTACTATTGTCGTGACCGGCACTTCGGCATTTGCCGCTCTACAACTAGAGTAGAGAGAGTTACACACCTGATAGGACTCTAGTGTTAATCCGCGCTCCGACCACTCCTGTGCCCAAACGCCCTCCAAGATGTGTTTAGTCTCCTCCTAGGATGCTCTTTATATAGGTAGCTCTTCACCTTTATTCTTTGTGTCTTTCCGATGTGGGATCCTTTCGTCAGTAGAGTTTAAATTCAACTAAAACTCTTGCCGTCCAAGACGCAAAATAAATACTCCCTTGCTTCTCATGAGATTTGAACCGAAGCTCCCTTGCAACATAATCCACGCCGCTAACCACTTGGCCACAAGCTCCTCTTGTGTCTTAAACCATGCGCAACTAAATATAAACTGTGGACCAAATTCTAAGATCCAAGTAAAAAGAAACCAAAATGCAAAAGCCAAGACTTGAACCTTGGACCTCCTTCCTTCCCTTGTGGCGTCACCCCCTTGTCTCTTATGTGGCGTCACTTTGCCACTACACCACACACTCCACTTGTGTCATTTTTCTCCATATTTTATTCTTAAGGCCTACCTGCCAGCTTCTAGGGTTTTTTTTCACCTAAAACCAAAATTTCCCCAAAGCCAATATTTGATCCCGGGACTTCATAAAAGCCCTCTAACCTTCCAAAATCACTTATCTAAAAGGTCCAACTTGCATTTAAGCCAATCTCTTGTTCTCCGAAAATTTAAACGCTACTACGCTCAAGGCCCATTGGGCTCAATTCTCCTAAGCCCAATTTCGGGATGTTACACAGATCATAGCACAAGTCAGTCATTTACCCTCGAGGACCAAAATAGTCATTTACCCTACAGGGCCATTACAGTTATTTTACCTTATAGGGGCATTACGGTTATTTTACCCTACAGGGGCATTACAGTCATTTTACTTATTTTGGGGTCTCGATGCATATAACAACCTCTCCGAAGGTCTATAGTTACCTCAAGTGACATAGATAACCTAAATGGTCATAACGGTGTAAATGGGCCCAAGGCCCATTATTCGGCCCAAGTGGGCCCATACGCTCGTGTTGCCCATTTAGCCTAAATTCAGTCATGGTTATGCGAACTACATATCCCAGTCCAGTATTTTCCACTTAACGTGGATTTTATCCGTATGGGGCCACGAGCCCATTGGGCCCACACGACCCACTCCAGCCAAACGAGGCCCAAGATCACAAGAACGCTCATAGTGGCCTCTACAATCTATTACCCATGATTTGTGGGATCGATTTACCACACGAGCAATTGCACGCTCATGATGCCTTGAATGCCAAAGTTTCGGCTTTTCGGTTTTTTAGCTTGTTTCGATTCACAGTAGAGATAGTGCGATTACACACTTTATCGGCTTTTACGCCTATTACCGTTTGCAGGGTACGGTTACACATCTGATTAAGCAACTATTCCAAGTTTCTTAAGCGCCCAACCTACATTCATTCCACATACAGTCAGTCTTTCATATATTATTGTTCAAAGCACGTAATCCCCAAACAATAATCACTACCAACCTTGATTGAGTACCACCGATCTACTCCTTTTAGATCGTTGACTAAGAACAATCGTATGTCCCTTGCCGATTTACTGCCTACCAACAGATCTTATTAGAAAGGATCAATTGTAAATGTGGCTTAAATCCACAAATACTATCCTCTCAAAAAACAAATGAATATTCGGCCTACCCAAAAACAAGGTATTAAAATTACCTTAATTGAATAACAGAAGAACGGACCTCGACGGCTTGGTAACCCTTGCACCCCTTCACTTCTTGGGAACACCTAACCCATCGATCGCCATATCGCAAAGAAAGAACGAGAACCACGGTCAGAGAACATATGGAGAAGAACATTCGGCTTTTTAGAAAATGACTAGAGAGAACAAATTTGATGAAAGGAGGAAATATGGACATTTATCGATTTTCCAGGAACACTTGCAAAACTGAAACAGAGAAGGACAGTGCTGAGATTCGGCCAAAGTATGAAACACCCAGTGAAAAGGGAAAAAAACTGATTTGAGGAGGGAAGGGTAGAACTTCGATCACAACCTACTAGAATGCCGAGAAAGAAAAAGAACAAGCAAGAGGAAAAGACGATGGATTCAGCCCAGAAAACAATTACCAATGGAGCAAAAACAATAGGCAGGATATTCAGCCAAAGCTTGGGAACTGAGAGGAGACAGGAGCAGAATTGGTGATTTCGGCACAGGTTTAAACAGATGAAAGAGAATAGAATGGCTTAGAAAAAGGTCGCACAAAAAATTTGGTAGAACAACAGGAACCGAAACAAAAAAAAAATGCATAAAAGATCAAATGCAAAATTCGGCACTACAGGGAGAAGAAAGGAAACAAATTGGTAGCAAAACAAAAATTGACCAAAAGTGAAAATTCCCTACCAAAACCGATTACTAGGGAATTCAGAGTCCTAATTCGGCACACTTATTCCCTCACTCCCCCATCCTCCTTGATTTGCTCCGTAATCCTTTCCTTGATTTTCTCCACCATCATCTCTTTACCAATTCAAATTCCATCTTGCAGGGTTTCAGTCGACTTCTGCTTCTCACATGGCAAGAGAGCAAAGTAAATACTCTTTTTACCTTGCCTTAACTTGAACCTTAGACCCCGAGAGAACTCTACACGCCACTTTGCCACTAAACCACAAGCTCTTTTTGTGTCATAATTTAACCACAAATTTTTAAGAACCTTTTATCTAGAACCCAATGATTTTATTCACTAAAAATAATTTTTTTGCTAAAGCCCAGGTTTGAACCCAGGACTTCTCAAACACTCCCAAACACTGCTAAATCACTTAACCACTGAAGCAGACAGTCAATTGTGTTATTTCCTTGCACACATAAACTTTTATGTGTTCCTACGCTGAAGGCCTATTTCTTCTAAGCCCAAATTCAGGGCGTTACACCCAGTGTTCTCCAATCCCTCAAAGCGTCATAGGTGCACTCACACTGGTTTTTATACTAGCTTAAACATCATTTATTTCTAACTCGCCTTATCCGATATGTTCTCTGAATAGTATTTGGTACTAAGATTCCGTCGAGCTGGATGTTACAAAAGCTATCACACTATATTGCAATAACAGTGCGACAATAGCTAACACCGTGGAAACTGTAAACCGAAAAAGGACTAAGAATATTGATAGAAAGTATCATATTATAAAGGAGGTAGTGATAGAAGAAATAGTGGATATAGTCAAAGTTGCATAAGAGGACAACCTTACAGACCCGTTTATCAAGACTCTAGTAGCCAAGAGTTTTGAGAAACATGTAAAGGACATGTGAATATGAAATATGACTCATCTACTTCACTAGGGCAAGTGGGAGATTGCTGGATCTAGTTCCGTAAGTGTAGTATATTCATTTTCCCTACTTGTAATTTTTTGAACAAATTGGTTTAAGAAAATATCCACTGATTACATTAGTAGTCTTTGTATGTTGTCCTTAATGTTTTTGCTTGCAGATATTGCAAAGCAAAATGGAAACAAATATTAGCTCACCGGTTATCTAACATTTAACTAATACTAAACTGTATTACATGGTTGAATTGTAATACAAAAAGACAACTTGTCTTAGTAGATAAACCTAAACATGTCCTTAGTTTAATAAAAAATGAGCAAATCGATTCAAAGACTAATATGCCATCTATCAAGTCCAATTGGGGAGATGTTTTGTCTTGAGCATTAGAGTGGATAAAGGCATAGTTGTTACTGACTGAAATGAAAGTACATTGAACAGGACCCAAGTAGAATAGATCCTAGATCCATTTATGGATTTATTCGCTTATGATGTTCATAGTGTGACATACCTTAGTCCTAAGTCGATGATGTATGTAGTGCCCCATACCCGACCCTAGAAGAGGATCCAGGAATGGCATGTTACAGTTTTACATCCTTTCCCTTTCTCCAAACACAATTTGAAAAGAAGTTAGACTTCATCAAAGCTAACTTAAGGCAACAGAATTTTGAAATGCTAAATCATGAAGTAAACCGTTACAAATCAAGACCATAAGCTTCATTACAAAAGTTAGGGAAAAATTATAATTTGACAAATACAATTTTAGTTACAAAAGATCGTTCTTTAAAATTCTAAGCTTAACGCCACCCCCATTATCATGCATAACACAAAATCATTAGAAGTCTTACAACAAAAAAAAAATTCCTCTGGCGTGGTCCTTGGTGATTCATTTACTTCTTTAATGATCTTGAGAAGAAAAGGTAAAGTACTATGATCATAGAACTTAGTGAGTTCTAGAGCAGACAATAAGATATACATACGATAAATAAATAAACCTTTCCAACTCAGTAAAACACTTAGTTCGCCCACTGGTGAATACTATACACAAGAATACTTTATAGATTTAGCCCATGGCAAATATCGAATTTACACAGACCATATAGCAGACTAAGTTCCTTTGGCTCATACATTAGACCCATGCATTCATGCAGACAACCTTCTTCGTGTCAGCCAAAACCATAGTACGTTTTTAGAGATCAATCATTCATTTCGTTTCCTTTTCCATGCTTGCCAATTTGGTTTGCAATGTACCTACGTTACTAGAGGCCACAGAACCATTATTCATGTACCGCGACCTGTCAGTTCAATGCACTTTGCAATGAAGGCAACACCATGAATCCTTTACTTTATTTTGACAATATGGTTCCTTTTTCAGAATAAAATGGGTAATGACTCAACACAAAGTAAGGTTCTTTGTCACTTTCATAGACATGCATGACTAGACTTTTCACCGAACAAGTGAACTTACCTTGAACTAGACTTTAATAAAAGCGCGATACTCACACATAGGGTATAAAGGAACTCACTAGAAAATACAATAAGGTTTAGACTGCAAGTCTCTTGCCCTTGTCTCGAGAGCCTTCAGGAGTTTCTTGAGCTATGACATAAGTAGTTAACTTATCAGATTACGTTCTTTAGAAAAGCTAAGCAAGTTTTTCATGAATACTATATCAAGAAACCTAGAATCTGGAAGTTTCCTCTCCTCTTTCCTTTTAAATTGATCCTAGAGCATGAAACCCTAATAACCATGATAATAGCTTAAGTTTCATCGATATTTACTAGGTATCAAACTTCGATGAAAATTGTTGAATACAACAAACCCAACCTTCAAGCTAGCCTTACTTCTAGAGCTTTCCTAGGTGTTGCAGAGAGAATAGAGAGAGAAAATAAAGTTTTCCAAAGAAAGCATAAGGCTTGGTCAAGAAGCCAATACTGGTTTTATACCGATAACACAGAAAGAAAACTTAATGGGCAAGTTTGTTCTCCCCACTACCCCTCATTCGACAACAGTGAGTAATAATTTTCTCTCTGTTCTTAAATGCATGTCCTCTCAATATCAGATATCTTGTCTCATTCTAACTATCATTTTCCAGGCCAACTATCCAGTTTAACCAAAATAATAAGGCTAAGAATACTAATAAATAAGCACTAACGTGTATTAGCTGAGGTGACGTACACTCTGTAAAAGAGCTTTGCCATCCACTAAGCTTGCCTTAACACGAATTCGCCTGAGGGTGTACTCATACTCCTCAAGAACTTAGCTAGTTCTTAATATTTTATTTGCTTAGAATTTATTCTATAAGCTTAACTCCATAAATAGTACTTAAATGCCCCAGACTACACGGGAAGGGATGTTACAACTCTCCTTCACTTAGAAAATTTCGTCCCCAAAATTCATACTTGAAAACAATTGTAGGTACTATTCTCTCATTATGCTTTCCCTTTCCCAAGTGGCTTATTTAGTGTTGTGATTTCTCCATAGTACTTTCATTAAGGGAATTCTTTTATTCCTTAGCTTTTTAACTTTCTTAGCCAAAATACGGGCTGACTCTTCCTCGTAAGATAATTTGGCTCAACTTCAAGCTCTTCAATTTGTACTATGTGTTCAGGGTTGGACCTATACCTACACAACATCGATACGTGGAATACATTGTGAATCTTTGATAAATCAAGAGGCAATGCGAACATATATTCCACTGGACCAGTCTTGTCCAAAATCTCATATAGTCTTATAAATCTGGGGCTTAGCTTCCCTTTTTGATCGAAGCGTATAATCCTCTTTCAAGGGGAGATCTTCAAGAATACCTTCTCTCCTACCTCAAAGGATATTTCTTTCCTCTTTAAGTTGACTTGTGACTTTTCGATCATGTGCAGCCTTCAAGTGATTGCGAATGACGACAACCTTTTCTTCCGTTTTACGCACTAAGTTTGATCCCACAATTTTTCTTTCGCTTAGCTCTGGCCAACAAGTAGGCGTTCTACACCTTCTACCATATAAAGCTTCAAAGGGAGGCATCTTTAAATTGGTGTGGTAGGTATTGTCGTAGCGAATTCAATCAAGGGAATATACTTTTCCCAGTTTGTCTCGAAATCGATCACACAATGGTGCATCATGTCTTCTACTACTTGAATCACTCTTTCAAAATGGCCATCTATCTGAGGATGGAATGCAGTGTTAAATCTCAGTCTTGTCCCTAGTGATTTTTGTAATTGTTGCCAAAATCTCAAAGTAAACCTCGGATCTCTATCAGACATAATGGACAATGGCACCCCATAGAGGTGTACCACTTCGGTGATATATAATTCAACCAACTTTTCCAAAGAATATTTGGTATTCATAAGAAGGAAATGTGCTAACTTTGTAAGCTGATATACTACCACCCAAGCAAAATTCTTCGTGAAGGGACTAAGGGGTAATCCAAAAATAAAGTCCACAGTGATCCTATCTCATTTCCACTCGGGGATTTCCATAGGGTACAACTTACTCGAAGGAAGTTGATGCTCTGCCTTTACTATTTGGCATGTCAGACATGTGGAAACATATTCTGAGATTTCCTTCTTCATATTAGACCACTAGTAAGAGTCTCTCAAATCTGTATACATCTTGACGCCACCAGGGTGTAGCAAAAAATGCCCTTGTGAGCTTCCCTCAATAATTCCTTTCTTAAATCATTTCCCATCGGTAGAAATACTCAGTTTCTAAATCTGAGTTCACCATCGTTACCCACATTAAAGTGTAAAGTTTTTTCTAATGACATATTTTGCTTGTATCTTTCACACTAGCACCCTTTATTTATTTCTCCAGAATTTGCAAGAGATGGGTTGGCTTCAACACCAACTTCGCCATTAATGCTCCATGATCATCCATTGTCACTTAAGCTCGTATGGACAACAAGGCCACCATAGTTTTCCTGCTCAAGGCATCTGCCACCACATTTGTCTTTCATGGATGATATTCGATGATCAGGTCATAATCTTTTAATAATTCTAGCCATCTTCTTTGGCGTAGACTCAATTTCTTCTGGGTCATTAGGTACGTGAGACTTTTCTGATAAAAAACAGATGTGGCACCTTTCTCTATAGGGATAATGTCTCCAGAGCTTTATTGCCAAAACTAAAGTTGCCAATTCTAGATCATGCATAGGGTAGTTCCTTTCATGCAATTTTAATTGGCATGAAACATATGTTATAATCCTTCCCTTTTGCATAAGGACACATCCTAACCCATTCAAGGTTGCATTTGTATGTACTATATACTCAACACAAGGTTCAGGTTGAACCAGCATTGGAGTGCCAGTTAGAACTGCCTTTAACCTTTCAAAGCTTTACTGGCACTCATCACTCCACGTAAATTTCTCATTTTTCTTCAACAGTTTGGTGAGGGTTGAGGCTATAACAAAAAATCCCTTCAAAAATCTCTTGTAGTACCCAACCAATCCTAGGAAACTACGGACCTCCGTAACATTCCTGGGTGGTTCCATTCAAGGATTGCCTTTACCTTGATAGATCCACCTTGATACCATCCGCTGAAATCACATGACCTAGGAAGTGTACCTCTTTTAACCAGAACTCACACTTACTAAACTTGACATACAACTGATGCTCACGTAAGGTACTTAATACGATTCTTAACTATTCTTCATGATCTGGCTCGTTCTTAGAATAAACCAATATATTGTCGATGAAGACCACTACAAACTGGTTCAAGTACGGCTAAAATAATATGTCCATTAGATCCATAAACACCACATGCACGTTAGTTAATCCAAACGACATTACTAAAAACTCATAGTTCCCATATCTTAATCTAAATGCCGTCTTAGGTATATCATCGTTCTTAATTTTTATCTGATAGTATCTAGACCTTAAGACTGTCTTAGAGAACACTAAAACTCCACTTAATTGATCAAATAAGCCATCGATTCGGGGCAAGGTGTAACACCCCTCACCCGTATTCAATGCCGGAATAGGGTTACGGAGCATTACTGGACTTACGAAATAATTAAATAACTATTTATCCTACATTTGCTTAATTCAATAATTCATCATTCATTCACAATCAATTTGTCCCTATTACACACCAACAAGGCCTTAAACATGCTTTGGGAGTGGTTCGAGACTAAACCGATAACTCAAGAAGTTTTCAATACTTAGCAAATTTTTCTTCAAATCAAGGGTCACACGCCCGTGTATCTAGCATGTGTGCCCTTCAAAGTGGCCACACACACTCATGTGCCAGGCCGTGCCAAACTTGTAGGGTATATTGACTTATACAACACGGCCAAGTCACACGCTCGTGTGCTAGGCCGTGTGCCAATTAGGGGGTATACTGACTTGTACCACACGACCAATCACATGCCCATGTGTGAGACTGTGTGGAGCATACTGACTTCATTTCAAATTCAACACCAGGGGACACACGACCGTGTATCATGACCGTGTGTCACACACGGAAAAAATAGGCTATTTGCCAAGCCATTTTGCCACCTCTTTTGCATATACCTAAACCAACTCAATTGATACCAAATCATAGCATAAATAACATTCAATTCAGCCTCATTCAAAACTAATCCATACCATTTTCAATACCAACATTCAACATACTTATAATCCAAGTTCAACTCAACCAAAACCTACCCAAATACATATACCAATCAACTAGTTTAACCATTACCTAACATACCTCATTTTTGTATCAATTCACAAACAAGATACCAATTCCACAAACTTCGTAATATGGTCATTCACATATCCATCTAAAGAACTCAAATATCAACATATATGCACATATAAGCATATAACCAAATTCAATAAATTAAGCCAACTCTCATGGCTATATTTACAACTCAAAATATAGACGTTTACAATGCCAATTCATTTGGCTAACATCATTACCAAAACATAATCATACCAAAGAGTCAGTGGATTGTGTGGTGAAGTCTTCGGCGATCCCCGAATTTGAGCTAGCTTTGAAATCACTATAAAACATAAAAAAGCAACAAAGTAAGCTGTATAGCTTAGCAAGCTCGTATGTTAATAATGAGAAACTATCATCATTCATTAAACATTCATATAATGGAAAACAATGTACAACAAGTCTATTAAAACTCAAGCTATCATATGATCATTTATATAACTTACCAAGAAGCTCATCAATTTCATAGTTTTCAAAACTCAATTCATTTCCGTACGTACCTGTACTATCTCGTACCAATCTCATATTCAACCACTTTCTTTTTTTACCCATTGAACCATTCGGAATAGAAGTCCAATATTCAAGGTCTCACTCGATACGTACCTATACCATGGCCCGTAGCCAAAGCAATATAACTTATCCGAAATTCTGATATCATGGCCCGAAGCCAAATTGGCCGATATGCTTGGCTCGAAGCCAAATTGGTTTGCCTCGCACCCAAAGAGGTAAATCATGGCCCGTAGCCAACTCAAAGTATACCTAATGACATGTCATTAGCATCATAAACTATTCCTAAGGTTCAATCAGGTTTCCAACTGTCGAATCTTCATCGAATCATTTCTGAACTCATACGTAATCACATAAACACAATTCATGCTATATCGAAGCATATAAAATACATTTGAAATGAATTTATAACGTACAAACTTACCTCGAATATTAAAACGGTGAATCTAGTCGATTAGTCGATAACTTTTATTTTTCCCCGATCTAGATTTGAATTCTGCTTATCTTGATCTCAATATATTCAAAATTAACTTATTCAATCATCTATTCAGTCAATTTAGTCCAAAACATACTTTAAAACACATTTACACTTTTGCCCCACATATTTCATATTTTTCACAATTTAGTCATTATTGCATAAATTCACAAATTAGTGAAATTCTGATTATACCCATGCCAGCCGAATTACTATTATGCCTCTAGCAGCCCATATTTTTCATTTATTCACACTTTTAACCACCACATTTCACATTTTCTCAATTTAATCCCTTTTTTGACATTTTTGTCAAAAACCACTTTACAAAAGTTATTAATCTAATATTAAACCTTCCAAATCTATCATAATTCATCAAATTACTCAAGCATTCAACAATGGCAACATGATAATTGATCGCTGAAATCAGAGCTTTAAAATTTATAAAACAAATGATCAAACCTGGAAACTAACTCTGACAACGATTAAAGGCAAGTGTACTTATCGAACAGTAGTATAGGTTAGGCAAGACTGGATTGTCGAACCCAAAGGAACTAAAAGTACTAATACTAACTTTCTTTTTATTATTTAGCCTTAAAAACAAAGTGAAGTTGCTTTAATCTAATTTAACGACTACTAAGCTAAAGACGCAAAGGCAAAAAGAACGAATCGGAAAATAACTTGAAGAAAAACTCAATTGATCACAACGATACCCTCAGGAAGAATCCACCTAGACTTCTCTTGTTACCTACCACTGAACCATATGATTTCTTTACTTAGCTTGATCCGTAGGACTCCCTAACCTATATTAAACCCTCTCTCGAGGCGAATAACATCTAAACCTAGGTTAATTAGTGGAACTCTCATTAGCTTATAATAACCCCTAGAATAGCAGTAAATTGATCTATGGACTCTTTATTAGGTTTCACCCTAATCTGGCAAAATCTCGTAACCCTATCTCTAGGCGTTCGGTCAACTCTGCTTAATTATGCTAGATCTACTCTTAAGCAGGGTCTATTCCTCCTCCACCTAAGCACATCAGATTTAGATTAAGCAACATAATTGAGAACAAACTAAGTAATTATCATATAATTCAGAAATCAAATAACAAGATTCATCTAGGTTTCATCCCCTTCAGGTATTTGAAGGGTTTAGTTCATGACAAATAAAGAAAACATCTCAAGAGAAAAGATAAAACAAAACATAAGAAATCCTTAAAACCCCCTTAAGGAATTGAAGGAGAAATCCGCCATCTTGAGTATAACTCCGGCTTCTTGGGATGGATCAACTGGCTATCTTCGAGTGATTCCCTCAATTCTAACCTTTCCGGCTTGGCTCTTTGGCCTAGCTTTGACGCCCTTTCAAAGGTGGCACTTGGGGGATATATATAGGCTCTTGGAATGTGTTTCTTTGCCCCTAAGTATCCAAATCCGAATGAAATTGTTCACTGCCACGACAGGGACACGACCATGTCACACGCCTATGTTACTCGTCTTCAGGCCGTGTTCGGATTTCTAAGTTGAGGCACGGCCGTGTAAATCGGGTTGAGGTCGTGTTCTAGATGGATTTAAGGCACGGCCGTGTGGACTTTGGGCCAGGCCATGTGGACTTCATGATATGGCCCATTTACTTCGTTTTGGGCCCATTTTATGTTCTTTTCATCCTCAGGTGCTTTCCTGTGTATAAGACATGAAAAGAAAGGATGAAGAGCACCTTTTTACATAAATTGAGGGATAAATCATCCAAAATCATATTAAATGTGGGTCTAAAATATGTTATAATTACGGTTTATCAAATACCCCCACACTTAAGCTTTTGCTTGTCCTCAAGCAAAATTCTCAACTTACAATTAAAACGAACTTTCCATAATTTACAATTCCTATCAACAATGTCTCATCATAATTCATAGCTAATTTATACATGGATAATTCAATTCAAAGAGTCCTAAAGATTCAAACAATGATAAGTCATTCATTTGTGATTGAAAACGTAGGTGTTTCCCCTTATCTGAAATATTACCTTTGATTCGAAATGGACAATAGTTAACATCCTCACTGTAGATTCACTCAAATCACTCAAAGTGTTTAAGGGTTAGGAAAAAGAAGCACTCATACGTCGAATCTGAAAAGTTAATCCCATAAGCTTGCCTGAAATTCAAATCCCCACCACTGTAAAATGAGATGATAAACAGATCAAAAGGTCTTTGTTAGGGTTGCAACGAGGCTAGGGTTAAGGTGTGGATAAAGGCTGAAATTAGGAGGTTAGAATCGAGATTGAATTGACAAGTACCTATTTAATGAATACTGAAATAATATTTACATCAACTGATAATGATAATCCTAATAATACGAGCTTTTCTTTCAGAAAATAAACTTTAGCTGTATAAGCTCACCAGTAATACTGGATATACTTCGAAATTTTTTTTAAGAACAAACTAATAATCAAGGATGAATTCAACTCATGCCTAATTCGGTAACTAATCAAATCATATCTCGATTAAAAGGTAGTTAAAAGGAATGGTGATAAAAAATACAAAGGGGTTTTTGGGTTATTAATGGGCGAGTCAATAAAAAGGGTTGTTAGGATCAACGGGGTTCACTAGGGGTTAATTTATGAAGGTAGGCTTTTTAATGGAGTAAGTGGGTTAAGTTGACACGCTCATAATAAAAAAGTGAGCACGAAAAAGAATATATGCTCTATAAGGCTCAAAATCTCACAAAAATTATGGGTGTTTTGACATCAATCTCATAAGTTTCAAACTTCAAAACAATATTCAAATTTAGGTTAACAACCTAGCAAAAATTTTTAATTATTGAAAATTAGACTTATCATGTTTAATTCTCTAGTATCTTAAAATTTAATCATCAATGCACAATTATCAAAGACTTAGTCATAAACATGTCAATAAGAATCATAAATCATCAGAAATTTCATCCTAAGTAGTAATATGAAAAATTTACTTAAAAACAAGACTAAATTCAGGGATTTGAGAATAATGAAAAAAGTTTGGCCGAATTTGAGACTAATGCAGAAAGTTAGGCTCTTCTTTTAGATAAGTATTCAACCCCCCACACTTAAGATGTACATTGCCCTCAATGTACAAAGATAGTTATAGCATTCATGGGATAAATCAAAAGAGAAGGGAAAGGAATACTCCCTGAATTTTGGATGGTATCCTTGCCGTGGGTGGTGCCGTCTTGCTGGTAGGGCGGTTGCTAACGAGCTTTGCGCTAGATGAAGAAATTGGGGAGCTCGTAGAGGATTATCCATGGTTTATTGAGACATAATTAAAATAAGCAAATTATAAATATAAAGAAAATCAAGCTAAAGGGAAGGAGACTAAGAAGAAAACTGAAATGAAAAGAAAATACTAATGGACTAAGAAGTCCCTATTGATGAATGGTTCGCGAAGTGGGTGTGACTTCTAGGGCTGCGGAGGTGATGGCGGTGGCGGAAGTGGTTTGGTTATCGTGGTGGTCGGCGTGATTCCCTAGCTGCCTGGCGAACCTGACACTGAGAAACTAAAATAAGTTAACTAAACTAAGCATAAGATTGTCAAAGAGAAGGAAATTGAAGCAAAAGAGAAAAGAAAAAGAAAAACTAATTGGTCTCAAAGATCATTGGCTTGGTGTTGAGACGAAGCTGCCGGCATGAACTCATGTTGATTGTTTTTCTTTGAGAAGACAATTGTTGGCCTTTTTCGCTTCTTTGACATGATGTGGGATGGCTCAAGGATCTAGAGTTTTGATATATGAAGTGAAATGTTTGAGAGGTAGAAGGTGGAAAAGAAGAAAAGAAAGGAATTGAAATGGGGAGAAGGGGAAGGGCTGTGGGGTTTAAATAGGGGTTCAAATATGCCACGTTCACACGCTCGTGGACTTAGGGCGTGTTGATTTACACGGCTGTTTCGCACAGCTGTGTGTCTCGTCGTGTTGAGTCGTCATGTTCGTGGTGCATCCAACCATGCCCGTGTGTCAGAAGTCAGTATGTAGACACGGTTGGGAGGCACGGACGTGTTTCGCCCGTGCTTGGCAAGTCAGTAGCTCCACATGGTTTAAAGGCACGGACGTGCCATTCTACCGGTGCCCGTGGGGGAGAGTGGTTGGATCCGTGACCTGGGGGAGTGGTTGAACTGGTTTGCACGGCCTCTGCTATGTCAGTACAAAGATTCTGGTGGTCCACACGGTTACGGACATGGCCGTGTGTAAGACCGTGTGACCTTGAAATTCTGCACTTTTGGTTAGTTTAAAAGAAAATAAAGAAGGGAAATAAAGAAACTGAAAACAAAGTTGAAAGAAAATATTGTTAGTGCTTGGGTTGCCTCCCGAGAAGCACTTGTTTATAGTCTTAAGCTAGACTTTTCCTTGTAATTGTAGAAATCAGGGAGGTTTAAAGGTTTGAATATCTTCCCTCATGTTTACAGGTCTGTTTTCTTGATAAAGTTTAAGTCGAGAAGTGTTTACCTTAAATGTTCCAAATGTTGGATTGCTGACCTCGACTATTCCGTGGGGGAAGATATTGTGTACCTCAAGAGGAGTTTCTCCCTTTGTTTTCAGGTCTGCTATGATGATGTGAGGATCTGTGTGGTCTAGCAGTACCTGATCTCCTATTTTAAAGTGATTTGATGCTCCTACGAGTTCTTCTGGTGGTTCCTCCGGTTTTACTTCGTGTGGTTCCAGTTCTTCCTTGACGTGAGTCTTCTGCTCTTCTAATTTGTCGACCTTAAGGCTTTGTTCCTTATGTAATTTCTCTTTGTCGTTTTTGGGTTTATGAGTCGGCTCAGGTTGTGTCCCTGCGATGTTTCCTGCGATGAAAGTTGAACAGTTTGATTATCGTTTGAAGTTACTTTCTTACCTTTATCGTCTATTGTCCTGGCCGAGTCAAGAGCTTGAAGCTTGATTGATTCATCACCTACACAAAGTATAAGTTCTCCTGTGGCAACATCAATTTTAGTCTTGGCAGTTACTAAAAAGGGTCTTCCTAGAATTAGGGGGATTGAATTATCCTCATTCATGTCTAAGACAACAAAGTCTACAGGGAAAACAAATTTATCGATTTTTACAAGAACATCTTCAATAATGCCCCTAGGAATTTTGACAGTTTTATTAGCTAATTGAATATTCATCCTAGTTTGTTTGGGCTTCCCTAGAACTAGTCGTTTAAACAATGTATAAGGCATGACATTTATGCTTGCCCCTAAATCAGCTAACGCATTATGAATAGTTAAACTACCAATTAAACAAGGAATTGTAAAACTCCCTAGATCTTTTAGATTCTGGGGTAGTCTATTTTGTAACATTGCCGAGCATGTTGCGTTCAACTCCACGTGGTGCTCTTCGTCTATTTTGCATTTGTTTGTCAAGAGCTGTTTTAAAAATTTCCTCGAGTCTAGCATCTGAAAAAGAGCTTTGAGAAGAGGTAAGTTAATATGTAATTTCTTTAAAAGTTTAAGAAACTTACCGAACTGTTCCTCTGAATCATCTCTTTTTATTGCTTCGGGATAAGTTATGCGAGGTTGGTACTCTTTGATTACCGGTTTCAGCTTTTCTTGTGTTACCTCTATTTTACCTTCGTCTACCTTGTTTTCTAGTATTGTATTGGGTTCATCTAACCTTTTTCTGTTCTGAGCTGTGATGGCTTGAATTTGTTCCTTAGTGTTAATCTCCGTGTTACTAGGTAGACGCCCTTGCGGTCGTTCTGACATCAGCTTTGCAAGTTGTTCGACTGCATAGTGACTTCCTTTACTGACTTAGTAATTTCCACGATTCGGCTCTCATTTCTTTTGATTGTTCTCTCAGTTTCTTAGAAACGTTTTTCTGTGTCTGCCGAAAATTTTGTTAGCATCTCTTCGAGGGTTGGTTTCTTCTTTTGTGGATAGGGCTGATTTTGGAAGTTTTGAGGAGGTTGTTGTCTTTGATTTCCTTGGTTTCCTTGACCTCCCCATGAAAAATTTGGGTGGTTCCTCCAACCTGGATTGTAAGTGTTACTATAAGGATTATTATTAGATCTGAAATTGTTACCTATATAGTTCATCTGTTTGTTCTCTGCTTCCAGTTGGTAAGGTAGGTACTCAAGATTCGCCACAGTTCCACTTGCGTCCCACTGCATGACTGGATGTGCCTGCGAAGAACACAAACTATCAATCTTTTTATTCATCGTCTCCATCTGTGTTGATAGCATAGTCAATGCATCGATGTTGAAAACTCCGGCTGATTTTGTCAGTTTCGTCCTGTTAACTTGCCACTGATAATTATTCAGTGACATTTCCTCAATGAACTCGTAGGCCGCTTCTGGAGTTTTGTTGTTCAAGGTTCCACCGGCGGCTGAATCAATTAGTTGCCTTGTTGAGGGGTTTACACCATTGTAGAAAGTTTGGACTTGCAGCCACAAGGGTAGACCATGGTGTGGACACCTCCTCAATAGATCCTTGTATCTCTCCCATGCGTCGTATAATGTTTCTAGATCCATCTGCACAAAAGAAGAAATATCATTCCGTAATTTAGCCGTTTTGGCCGGTGGAAAATATTTCAATAAGTTCCCATGTAGTGATTGACCCTCGTGGTAACGAGTTTAACCACTGTTTGGCTTTATTCCTTAATGAAAAAGGGAATAACCGAAGACGTATGGCATCATTAGAAACACCATTTGTTTTGAAGGTATCACAGAACTCTAAAAAGTTAGCTATATGAGTGTTTGGATCTTCGTCCTGTAAACCATCAAATTGAACAAACTGTTGAATCATCTGTATTGTGTTAGGCTTTAATTCAAAATTGTTAGCAGCTATAGCAGGCCTAACAATACTCGATTCTGCTCCTGTTAAATGCGGTTTCGCATAATCAAACATTGTGCGTGGAGCATTGTTTTCCCCCACAACGCATAGTGGTGGGTTATTCTCGTCCATCCCTTCAGTAGGATTGGATCTGCCTTCTTTCTCTATTTCTGTATAATCTAGGGCTCGCCTGGTTTCTCGACGATTCCTGCGAGCGGTAGCTTCGATTTCGCTGTCGTATACCAAAGGTCCTCTTGGGTTCTTTCTAGTCATAAACTAGATGTACCTGCTAGGAAAAGAAAGAAATGAAGGAAAGTTAGCAGAAATTAAAATTTGACCTAAAAATAAAATTACGAAAAAAATAATAAAAAAATAATGGCTAAAGTAATAAAAATAGAGCGTTCTTAATATTTTAGTTCCCCGGCAACGGCGCCAAAAACTTGATTGCTAAAATTAGAGCTTTAAAATTTATAAAACGAATGATCCAACCTGTAAACTAACTCCGACAATGATTAAAGGCAAGTGTACCTATCGAACAGTAGTATAGCTTAGGCAAGACCGGATTGTCGAACCCAAAGGAACTAAAAGTACTAATACTAACTTTCTTTTTATTATTTAGCCTTAAAAATAAAGTGAAGTTGCTTTAATCTAATTTAACGACTACTAAGATAAAGGCGCAAAGGCAAAAAGAATGAATCGGAAAATAACTTGAAGAAAAACTCAATTGATCACAACGATACCCTCAAGAAGAATCCACCTAGACTTCTCTTGTTACCTACCACTGAACCATATGATTTCTTTACTTAGCTTGATTCGTAGGACTCCCTAACCTATATTAAACCCTCTCTCGAGGCGAATAATGTCTAACCCTAGGTTAATTAGTGGAACTCTCGTTCGCTTATAATAATCCCCTAGAATAGTAGTAAATAGACCTATGGACTCCCTTATTAGGCTTCACCGTAATCCGGCAAAATCTCGTAACCTTATCTCTAGGCATTCGATCAACTCCGCTTAATTATGCTAGATCTACTCTTAAGCAGGGTCTATTCCTCCTCCACCTAAGCACATCAGATTTAGATTAAGCAACATAATTAAGAACAAACTAAGTAATTATCATATAATTCAGAAATCAAATAACAAGATTCATCTAGGTTTCATCCCCTTCAGGTATCTGAAGGGTTTAGTTCATGACAAATAAAGAAAACATCTCAAGAGAAAAGATAAAACAAAACATAAGAAATCCCTAAAACCCCCTTAAGGAATTGAAGGAGAAATCCGCCGTCTTGAGTATAACTCCGGCTTCTTGGGACGGATCAACTGGCTATCTTCGAGTGATTCCCTCAATTCTGACCTTTCCGGCTTGGCTCTTTGGCCTAGCTTTGACGCCCTTTCAAAGGTGGCACTTGGGGTATATATATAGGCTCTTGGATTGTGTTTCTTTGCCCCAAAGTATCCAAATCCGAATGAAATTGTCCGTTGCCACGACAGGGACACAGCCGTGTCACACGCCCGTATGACTCGTCTTCAGGTCGTGTTCGGATTTCTAACTTGAGGCACGGTGTTGTAAATCAAGGTTGAGGCCGTGTTCTAGATGGATTTTAAGGTACGGCCGTGTGGACTTTGGGCCAGGCCGTGTGGATTTCGTGATATGGCCCATTTACTCCGTTTTGGGCCCGTTTTACGTTCTTTTCATCCTCGGGTGCTTTTCTGGGTATAAGACATTAAAAGAAAGGATTAAGAGCACCTTTTTACATAAATTGAGGGATAAATCATCCAATAGCATAGTAAATGTGAGTCTAAAATATGTTATAATTACCGTTTATCAATAATTCTTTAACAGTTTCAAAGTCCAAGGTACAGGCTAGCTAGAATACGAAGCAATGATCACAAAAACATAGAAATCATTAAAAACGGATCAAAAACGGACTTACAATTGGACACCAAAGTGACCGAATGCTTCAAACCCTAAAATGGTTTCTCCCCTCTTTAATTTTGGAAATTAGAAAGAAATCTGAACAAAATGTGGATTTTGGTTTTACATATTATTAACTTATTACTAAATTACTTATTTTACCTTGGCTATTAATATTAAAAACACT
This sequence comes from Gossypium australe, assembly GCA_005393395.2. Classification (NCBI taxonomy): domain Eukaryota; kingdom Viridiplantae; phylum Streptophyta; class Magnoliopsida; order Malvales; family Malvaceae; genus Gossypium; species Gossypium australe. Next base: position 29,016,347 of record CM016615.1, read on the forward strand.
TAATCTCTTGTCCGTCTTTGTCCACTCACAATTAAAATGGTCTAATTAAAACATAAGGACCTTTACTTTAAGGTTCTATAGCTATTAGACACATTTAGCTATTAGAGCTCAAGTTTTACACTTTACAAGATTTAGTCCTTTTTCTCAAATTGACCAATTAAACGATAAAATTTCTTAACGAAATTTTCACACAATCGTATATTCATATTGTAAACATTAAAATATTAATATTTTGACCTCAGATTTATGGTCCCAAAACCATGGTTTTGATTTGACCAAAAATGGGCTGTTACACAAGGGGTACTTATTCTTAATGGTGACCTTATTCAGTTGGCGATAGTCTATGCATAGATGCATAAATCCATCATTCTTATTGACAAAAAAATTGGTGCACCTCAAGGAGATACACTAAGCCTAATGTAGCCCTTACTTAACAGATCTTGTAACTTCTCTTTTATCTCCTTAAGCTCTACTGGCGCCATCCTATAGGGTGTACATGATATAGGAGTTGTTCCAGGCTCTAACTCTATTGAAAACTCTATCTCCTTGTCCTTAGGCATATCGGATAGTTCCTTAAGGAATACATCCATAAATTCTCTTACTATGGGCACTTGGTTGACTTTGCTCCAGAGCTGAAGCGATCCATAATATACGCCAAGTAGGCATTTGCACCCTGAACAATCAAATTCCTGGCAGACATGTAAACGGAAAAATATATAGGATTTTTCCTATATAATTGTAACAGCCCAGTTTTAGCTAAATCAGAATAGTGGTTTCGAAACCACAAATCTGATGTCAAAAAAATTTATTTTAATATTATTTTTAGTATTTACATCATGTTATTTGATATGTGTGAAAATTTCGTGACCTAATTTTATCAATTGATTGGTTAATTTGATAAAAAGGACTTAATCGCGTAAAATGAAAAAGTTGCATTCTACTTGTTAAAGGTGTTTAATTGCTATGATTTAATAAATCAAAGGTCCTTATAAAGTTATTAATCCATGATTAGTGTAATTGGACAATTATGGCTATCCATTATATGATTTTAAAGGTTTATAACAAAGGTTAAAATGGCAAATTATAAAATAAGTTATGTTAAATTATTAAAACACAAAGTATCATCTTTGTTTCTTCTTGTTTCAATCGAAACTAGGGCTAAGGGAAGCCATTTTTGGGTGTTCAAACATTCGGTCATTTCATTTCTTAATGTAAGTATATTTTTGCTCGGTTTTTGATGATTTCTATATATTTGTAATTGCTGCAGCTCAATCTAGCTAGCCCTTACCTTTAATTTCAAAATTGTTAAAGATTTTGAGAGTTGCCATTGTTGAATCTATGTGTTCTTTGATGTTTAATGTTGAAATATGAAAGCTTGATGATAGTTTGACATGTTTTATTAAGTGATTTTTGATAAAAATGCATAATAGGGATTAAATTGTAAAAAGTGCAAATTGAGTGGTTGAAATGTGAAATAAATAGAAGTTTTGGGCTGCTAGGGACCTATAAATAATTCGGCCAAGCTTGGGTTTATTGAAATTATGTGAATTTTGTGTTTTGTGAAATAAGGACTAAATTGTAAAAGTTGTGAAATACTTGAGGCAAAAGTGTAAAAGTGCTTTAAAGTGTGATAGTGCTTTAAAGTGTGATATAGACTAAATTGAAAGAATATGTGATTGAATAAGTTGATTCTAAATTCATATGGATCAAGAAAGAAAGAATTCGGGTTTAGATTGGGGTGAAAGCAAGGTTATTGAGTAGTCGGCCCGTTTTATCAAATCCGTACACGAGGTAAGTTCGTATAACTGAACTTAAATGTGTATCTATTTATTTGATGGATGAAATTGAGATAGTATTTATTCTATTAGATAAATGTGGAGATATTAAATTAAATGCACGGTTTAAGTAAATGAGTTGCTGAATAAGACCATAGTTGGGCTATGGCAAAATCGAATAATAAGACCATAACCGGGTTATGGCATGTGAATGAAAGACCACGGCAGGGCCTTGGCAATGTATGTGTAAAACCGTAGTTGGACTATGGCATCGAAAAATCGATGTACTCGTACCGTAAGCATTTATAAACTAAAGCGATTTGATAAGTGAATTGGTGAGAATAAATATGTATCAGTACAGGTATGTACAAAAAACTATTTGAGTAACAAGTTGATGGAAGTCAAGAATTTTATGTTAATTTAGTGATTGATGCTTTAATGCAATTTATGTTATCCATTTAGAAATGTTAATAAATGATGAGATTATTTCATATTTACATACGAACTTACTAAGCTTATAGCTTACTCTGTTTATTTGTTCCTATGTTTTATAGTATTTCAAAGCTAGCTCGGATCCGGGGATTGTCAGGGACTTCATCGCACTATCGGACACCTATTTGGTACTTTTGATTTGTGTAAATATGATATATGGCATGTATAGACTTGTGTCATTTTGGTATGTTTTGTGGAATGTATTTAGGCCATTTGGGTTGGCATAAGATGATGAGCATGATGATGTTTATAAATGTGCAAATGGTTCTATTATGAGTTTGGTAAATTGACTTATGTTATGTGATTGAAGTTGATAATTTGAAAGTCATGTGTTGGTGAATTTATGCTTGATAATGCATGTTTGGAATGAATTGGTAAATTGAATTGTATAAGTGAATTAGGTATGTAATTAAATGGCAAGTTGTGACATATTTGTGACTTACATGGTTGGAGATAGATATAGTAAGGTTCATGTATTGGTTAATGACTTTTGGCTGCATATTTGTGCCTTGAAATGGTACCATTTGTACTTGTGTAGTTATGTGCAAAAGTGGGGTGGCAAATTGGCCTTGCAAATGGCCTATTTTTGTCCACACGGGCAGATACACGGGTGTGTGTCTGAGTCGTGTGTGACACATGGTCATGTTACAAGGCCGTGTGTCCCCTGGTGTTAAAATTGAATTGAAGTCAGTATGCTCCACACGGTCTCACACATGGGCGTGTGACTGGCCGTGTGGTACAAATCAATATACCCCTTAAATGGCACATAGCCTAGCACACGGGCATGTGACTTGGCCGTGTTGCATAAGTTAGTATACCTTGTAGGTTTGGCACAGCCTAGCACACGGCCTGGCACACGGGCGAGTGTGGCCACTTCGAAGGGAACATGGGCTAGACACACGGTCATGTGGTTGGCCTTGTGACCCAAGTCAGTATGTATGCCCTGTTTCCACACGGCCTGAGACACGAGCGTGTCCGGAGCAGTATGAGGCACACGGCCTGTTCACACGGGCGTGTGACCCCTGTATTGTTGAAAATTTTCTATGTTTCCAAAAATTTTTGTATGTAATCGGTTTAGTTTCAAACCACTTCTAAAGCATGTTTAAGGCCTCGTAGGCCCTTGGAAGGTACGATGTGTTTGTGATTAAATGGTATTTGAGTATGAATGCATAAATGTATGAGTTATGTATGTTAAATGATGTGTATTGATTGGTAATACCTCGTAACCCTACTCCGGTGACGGATACGAGTTAGGGGTGTTACAATAATTTGTCACCTTTTTACTTAAATCTGTTGTTAAAACTAAATAATTGTTTAATAAATTTACGAAATATGTGAAAATATAAAATTAGGACATAAAAATTATTAAAATGTGATTTGATGCTTTATTACATAGTTTTCATGCATAAAATGGCTTATTTTATATTAAATTGAGCATATTATATTTTTAAGACATGAAGTGGGCCATGCATTATTAAATTAAATAATAAAATATAAAATTATATTTAAATATTCATTTTTAGATATTTCTTTAATAATTTTGTAACAACCCTAACCCGAAACCGTCACCGGAATAGGGTTAAGAGACATTATCGAACAATCAGAACATTTCCTATCCATTTCACGACACAAAGTCAATCATCATTAAAACATATCACAACATAATCATATAGTCCCTTAATGAGGTCCACGAGACCTTAAACACATGCTAGAAAGTGGTCGGGACTAAACCGAATACTTACAAAAATTTTAGAAGTTTAAGCATTCTTCATCACTGTAAAAGTCACACGACCGTTCAGTCAGGCCGTGTGCCTCACACGGTTATCAGACACACCCATGTGTCTAGGCCGTGTCATAACAGAGCATACATACTGACTTATCCCCACGGCCACTAGACACGCCCGTGCCATGGTCATGTGTTCTTAGACTAGCTACTGAGTTGGTCACACGGCCACCAGGCACGCCCATGTGCCACGACCGTGTAACCTGTCCAGACACACTTCGAAGAGGTCCTTGAACCACATGATGGAGATACACGCCCGTGTCCCTTAACCAAATATGCAAAATAGGCCATTTGCAAGGCCAATTTGCCACCCACACAAGGGTCAACACTACAAGCACAATTAAGCATATTTTCTCACACAATTTGGCAACCAAAAACATGTCAAATAGTCAACATATCATCTCAACCAATCTCATTTCTAAACATGTTAACTTATAAACTAAATTGCACAACTTAAACACATTCAATACCAAACATGATTCATCCTCAAATTCACTAGATCATACTAGCATCAATCCATCAATAAGTTTACCATTCATAAGACATTCTCATTAGCAACTAGCCATATCATAATATGCATCATATACCAAATCCATTCATGTTTATAGCCAACTTATATCTAGCCATATCACATGGCTATCTACACATCTCAAATATGTTTCAAAACAACTAGCCTATACATGCCATATTTCAACTATATACATCTTTCCAAAAATACCAAAATAGATTGTCGATAGTGTGATAAAGATGCTGACAATTCCTGGATCTGAGCTAGCTTTACTGGCACTGTAAAACAGAGAAACAATCACACAATAAGCTTTCAAAAGCTTAATAAGTTCGTAACATAATACATTATACTAAAACAAACCATCACATAGATTATTTCACAATCACAAATATCATACCATCCAAAACTAATATGTTCAAACAACCTTCTTAAACTCATTTATAGGTTCATCAACCACCTAGGTTCCGAACATAACTTAACCAACACTTAGTTGCCAATTACATATGCTACTCAATACTAACTATTTCATTTCGATCACCTTTCTTCCCTTCTTCAATTCAATCGCACACTCAATGCCCAAATCGTTAGTCCAAGCTTAATCAACATCGCACACTTAGTGCATCTGTATTAAACCAATCTTAATTCGATATCGCACACACAGTGCCAACTACAAAGCTCAAGCTTATGTTATTTCGTACACACAGTGCTAATCATCTCAGTCACATTTCCGAATACGCACACTTAGTGCTACATAACTTGAGCCCTCACATAGCATTCACAATTCAACAATATCATATCATACATCTCATAACATTAAACATAGTTAAATTCACGTATTATGCCTGAACTTACCTCGGACGTCAAAATACCGAAACAGTCGATTAATCGAGCACTTTGTCTTTGCCTCGATCTCGACCCGAACCTCTCCTCTCTTGGTCAATGAATAAGTGTGGATACTACTCTCTCATAATGTTTTCAGGCTCCCACATAGCCTCTTCAACTCCGTGTTTGTGCCACAACACTTTCACTAAGGAAACTCTTCTGTTTCTAAACTCTTTAATCTCTCGTGCCAAAATTCGAATCAGTTCTTCACTATATGACATATCTGATTGAATCTCAACCTTAGTAGGAGCAATCACATGAGACGGATCAGATCAGTATCGTTGAAGCATCGACACATGAAACACGTTATGGATCTTTTCTAACTCAGATGGCAACAACAATCTATACGCAACTGGCCCAATACATTCGATAATCTCATATGGTCAAATGAAACTCGGACTCAATTTGCCTTTCCGGCCAAATCGAAGTATTTTTTTTCCACGGAGACACTTTCAAAAACACTTTATTACCAACTTTTAATTCAATATCCTTTCATTTCAAGTCTGCATAAGACTTCTGACGATCTGAGGCCGCTTTCAAACTGTCACGAATCACTTTCACTTTCTGTTCAATTTCTTTGATAAGATCAACCCCGTGAATCTTATTCTCACTTAGCTCAGTCCAATACAATGGAGTTCGACATTTTCGACCATAAGGAGCCTCATACGTGATACTAGATTGAAAACTGTTGTTATACGCGAATTCAATCAACGACAAATGTTTTTCCCACGTATTCTCAAACTCAAGTACATAACACCTCAACATATCTTCGAGAACTTGAATGATCCGCTCGAATTGTCCATCCGTTTGCAGATGAAAAGCAGTACTGAAATGTAATTTTGTGCCCAAAGCCTCTTGCAATTTCTTCCAAAATGGCAAGGTAAATCTCATATCTCTGTCGGATACTATAGATAGTGGCATCCCGTGCAATCTCACAATCTCAGCAATATACAATTCAGCCAATCTATTGAGTGAATAATCTGTTCTCACCGGAACAAAATGAGCTGATTTCGTCAATCTGCCAACTATCACCCATATTGCATCTTTCTTTTCCGGAGATAAAGGAAATCCTGATACAAAGTCCATCATAATTCTCTCCTATTCCCACTTAGGAATCATGATCGGCTGTAACAAACCGGACGGAACCTGATGTTCAGCCTTAACTTGCTGACAAATTAAACATTTCGACACAAAGTCAGGGATGTCCTGTTTCATACCATGCCACCAATAAAACTGTTTCAAATCATTGTACATTTTCGTACTCCTCGGGTGAACAGTCAGACAACTATTGTGAGCTTCATTCAAAATCATTTGAATCAAATCTGAATTTCTCGGAACACAAATCCGATCTCTAAATCTCAGACAATCATCACCATCAACTTGAAATTCTGAATCAACGTTCAATTCACACTGAGTCCGTTTAGCCATCATTTTAACATCACTTTTCTGGGCATCACAAATCTGATATACAAACATCGGATTTACTTTCAACTCGACCAAAACTGCACTATCGTCACATAGATCTTTCGGAGCATTCATTGCTCACAAAGCATATAAAGACTTCCGACTCAAAGCATTAGCAATAACATTAGCTTAGCATGGATGATAATCAATCACAAGTTCATAATCTTTCAATAATTCTAACCATCTTCTCTGTCACAAATTCAATTCTTTCTGAGTCATCAAGTACTTCAAACTCTTATGATCAGTATAAATGTGACATTTCTTGCAAAATAAGTAGTGACGCCAAATCTTTAATGCAAACACAATCGCAACCAATTCAAGGTTGTGTGTCGGATAGTTCTTTTCATGCAGCTTTAACTGTCTTGAAGCATAGGCAATAACTTTGGCTTCTTGCATCAGTACACAGCCCAAACCATTTAACGATGCATCACTGTAAACTATGAATTATTTACCCGATTCTGGTTGAACTAAGACTGGAGCTTTCGTTAACAACACTTTCAACTGATCGAAACACTGCTGGCACTTTTCTGACCATTCAAATTTAACATCTTTCTGTAGCAACTTCGTCAACAGAGACGCAATCATTGAGAAGCCTTTCACAAACCGTCTATAATATCCTGCTAGTCCTAGAAAACTATAGACTTCTGACACATTTCTCGGAGGCTTCCATTCTAAAATAGCAGAGATTTTACTCGGATCAACTCGTATTCTCGCAGTTGATACAATATGCCCCAGAAATCCAACCTCACACAACCAAAATTCACATTTGCTAAACTTATCATACAACTGTGTCTCACGCAGAGTTTGTGGTACAATTCTCAAATGCTCAACATGCTGCGTCTCATCACATGAGTAGATCAAAATATCATCAATGAACACCACAATAAAACGATCCAAATACGGTCTGAATATCCAATTCATCATATCTATAAACACTGCAGGAGCATTGGTTAGTCCGAAAGGCATCACTAAGAATTCATAATGTCCGTACCTCATTCTAAAAGCAGTTTTTGGCACATCGGATTCTTTAACTCTTAACTGATAGTAGCCCAATCTCAAATCTATCTTAGAAAACACTGTAGCTCCTCTTAGCTGATCAAACAAATCATCGATACGAGGCAACGGATATTTGTTCTTTATCGTCACTTTGTTCAATTGTCGATAATCAATACACATTCTCACAGTACCGTCTTTCTTTTTCATGAACAAAACAGGAGCACCCCAGGGCGAGAAACTCGGTCGTGCAAATCCTCTATCAGTCAACTCCTACAACTAAGACTTCAATTCTTTCAATTCTGTTGGTGCCATTTTATACGGAGCTATTGAAATGGGAGTAGTTCCCGACACTAAGTCAATACTAAATTCAACTTCCCAAATCAGAGGTAATCCCGGTAACTCTTCAGGAAATACATCTGGAAACTCACAAACCACGGGCACAGATTTAACTTTCTTTTCTGACACTTTTGTATCAATCACATAGGCTTCGTAACCCTTTCTCACGTAGTTCATAGCTTTCATCGCAGATACAACAGTTGGTAACTCTTTCATATCATTAGATTCAATTCGAACTATCTCACTATTCTGACTTCTCAATTCAATACTCTTTCTTTTACAATTCACAATGGCATTATGCAGAGTGAGCCAATCCATACCCAAAATTATGTCGAACTCGTCGAATGGTAGCAACATCAAAGTAACCGGAAAGCATATATCACGAAACATCAATGGGCAATTATTGCACACTTTATCCACCAAGACAACACTTGCCTAAGGGGTTCGATACTCTAATCACAAATTTAGTGGACTCAATAGGTAGAGTCTTACTTGACACAAGTTTCACACACATATAGGAATGAGTTGAACTCGGATCTATTAATGCAATCACATCAGTATCAAATAGAGTAAAAGTATCAGTAATGACGTCTAGAGATGATGCTTCCTCTCGTGTATGTATAGCATAAGCTCGGGCAGGTGCTCTCGCCTCTAATCTCACAACTGTATCAGTAGTCCCTCTTTGACTTCCACTCACATTTTCAGTGTTTTTGGGTGGTCTACCCCTAACCGCCACATTACTCAATCTCACATTCTGAACATTTTCTTCCTCAGACATCTTTAGGCAGTCTCGAATGAAGTGATCTCGTGATCCACATTTATAGAAAACTCTATTGTTGTACTTGCCCCAACATTCTCCCACATGACGTCTTCCACACTGTCTACACTCAGGTTTGTTACTTTTGGCACTATCAACACTTGATTCTGTTGGAGCTTGAGTTCTCGGACCAACACTTAGTCTTGCATGATCTCTATTCGGATGTCCAAATGAAGTATTTGATCAGTTGCTTGTATCTTTAAATCTCTTCATTGAAGGTTGAGAAAACTTACTCATCGATCTTTTTCTTTTATCACGAGCTTCAGAATCAGCTTTCTTCTTTTCCTTACTGAGCTCCTCGGCTTTGCATGCTCTTTTGACTAACACAACAAATACGTTTATATCCAGTATCCCAACCAATAACTTAATGTCCTCATTCAACCCTTCTATGAAGCATTTACACATAGTACCTTCGGTCGAAACACATTCCCGTGCATACTGGCTCAATCTCACGAATTCCCGTTCATACTCAAAAACTGACAAACGACCCTATTTCAACTTTAAAAACTCTTTACGTTTCTGATCAATAAAGCGTTGACTGATATACTTCTTTCTGAACTCAACTTGAAAGAAATCCCAGGTGATTCTCTCTCTCGGAACCACGGATGTTAACATCTTACACCAGTTATAAGTTGTATCTCTCAAAAAAGAAACTGCAAATTTGGTACACTCATCAGGAGTCAACGACATCTCATCGAATACCCGAATTGTATTCTTGAGCCAAAACTCAGCTCTCTCAGCATCGTCATCAATTGTGGCCTTAAACTTTTCGGCCCCGTACTTACGAATTTTATCCACAAAAGGTTTATTCAATCTAATCAGATCTACAACTTGTGGCACCACAAGTACTTGTCAGGGTGGAGTGTGGAGCAGTCGGATTCATTCGAACGAACTCCAAAAACCACTCACTCATCATTCGAAAGAAGGCTTTCTTAGCCTCTCCTCCCTCACTACTTTCATTTGGCCTAGATGTGGCCGGCGCTGTCCCTTGAGCGGGAGTAGGCGCGTTACTCTCAACATCGTCAGCAACTGCTCGATCGGGATCCATTACAATATGAAAACACATTTTCATCTGTCAGAATTCATCACACTATCGCAATTTCATATATGGCATGTACAGCTAGACTCACACACGCTACGTTAGTTCGAGAATCAACTAAATCATAGCTCTGATACCAATAAAATGTAACATCCCTAACCCAAAACTGTCGACAAAATAGGGTTAAGAGGCATTACCAAACAATCAGAACATTTCCTATCCATTTCACGACACAAAGTCAATCATCATTAAAACATATCACAATATAATCATATAGTCCCTTAATGAGGTCCATGAGACCTTAACACATGTTAGAAAGGGGCTGGGACTAAACTGAATACTTACAAAAAATTTTAGAAGTTTAAGCATTCTTCATCACTGTAAAAGTCACATGCCCGTGCAGTTAGGCTGTGTGCCTCACACGGCTATCAGACACACCCATATGTCTATGCCGTGTCATAACAGAGCATACATACTGACTTATCCCCACGACCACTAGACATGCGCGTGCCTGGTGACCGTGCGGCCAAGTCAGTAGCTAGTCTAAGAACACATGGCCATGGCACGGGCATGTCTAGTGGCCCTGGGAATAATTTAGTATGTATGCTCTGTTATGACACAGCATAGACACATGGGTATGTCTAATAGCCGTGTGAGGCACACGGCCTGACTGCATGGGCGTGTGACTTTTACAGTGATGAAGAATGCTTAAACTTCTAAAAATCTTTGTAAGTAATTGGTTTAGTCCCGACCCCTTTCTAGCATGTGTTTAAGGTCTCGTTGACTTCATTAAGGGACTATATGATTATATTGTGATATGTTTTAATGATTATTGACTTTGTGTGGTGAAATGGATAGGAAATGTTCTGATTGTTCAATGACGATTTCGAGTTAGGGTTGTTACAAATTTAGGTTATAATTAATTATTTAAATTGGATAAATTTTATTCTTTGGTCCTGTGATAGCCCGATTTAGGGGCTAGTCGAAACAATGATCTCAGGATCACTAATCTGAGGTTAGAGAAAATTAATTCCATGATATTTTATGAGTTATAGTGTGATGGTATAAGTGTATGAAAATTGTGGTGCTTTAATTTTATTGATTTCTTACTGAATCGCGAAAAAGGACTAAATCACATAAAGTGCAAAAGTTCTATTTTATAAGCTAAAGGTGCCAAATAGCCATAGATTGCAATTTGGAGGTCTTTAAAAGGCAATTAGCCCTATGGTAAATAGTTGGCTGACCATAGGGGATCATAGGAGAAAAAGATACACAAATTACTCAAAGTTGGTAAAAGTTGGTGACTAGCTTGACTTGTATTAATAAAATAAAGAAGAGGGGACTAATTTTGGGACCCATAAAGCTTAAGCTTTCTAATGAATGGACTAATTTGTAATATGGTGAAGAGTTTAGAAATTTGCCATGAGAGCCTTCATTGTTAATTGTTGCATTTTTATGAAAGAAAATGAGTCTTGGTTGTTAGATGAACAACTTTTGTGAAAGGTGTTGCCATGAAAACACCTAATTGAACCTTATTGTAAAGGTTATAAAGTTTGTAGTAAATGTGTGAAATGTTGGTTTTTGATGATAGCCGTAAGAGAATTAAATGTTCACCTAGGCTTGTTGAATGTAAAAACATGATTAGAATTAATTTTCGAGCCTAGGGGTAAAATGGTTATTTTACCAAAGCCTAAGGGAAAATAGTAATTTTGCCAAAGCATATTATTAAAATGTGATGATTGAAACGAGCTAATTTTCTATTATAGAGTAAGAAGAACCAAGAGTTTACCTCGATCGGGGAAAGAACAAAGTCTTGGACTAGATCGATGATCTATCTTATTTTGAAATCAAGGTAAGTTTGTATGTGATAAATTCAATGTTATGTTAGCACGTTTGAGAATATTTGGTATTATATTGATACATGATGTTCTACTAATTGAGTAAGTTGTGATGTTGAAGTCCTAGGGAACTATAATGAATGTAAAAATGCTATCATCGAGACACGAAATAGATACGGTCCCGTATAAGACCATGTTTGGGACATGGCCTCGACATAAAATTGAGATCCCATTTAAGACCATATTCGGGATATGGCTTTGGTATTGAATATGTGAATCGTATAAGACCATATCCAGGATATGGTATCGATACTTGATGTGAGATTTCTGTATAAGACCATATCCGGGATATGGCATCGGCACTCAGAGGTGACCCCATGTAAGACCACATATGGGGTGTGGCATTGGCTTTCTACTTATATTAATGATAATGAAAATGCGTCTTTGAGTATCCCTAGTGATTAATGGGATAAATAGATGAGTTTGAAAATAGAAATGAGATTAATACTAAAGACATGTAAATGAGTGAATACAGGTACTCGTGAATGATTCACGAAGAAATAATTACGACCTATGGCATGGTATGTGCTAAATAAGGGCAAGTATGAGTAAATATGGAAGTAGCCTATAACCATGTGTATGGTTAATTATTGTCATGGATGGATTTTATCATGAGCTTATTGTTGATATTTATTTCCATGCAAACTTACTAAGCTTTATGCTTACCCCTTTTTATTGCCCTTTTTCCTTGTAGTATTGCCAAGATAACTCGAGGAATGTGGAACATTGGAGTTCGAAAATCACACTATCAACATCACTTTGGTATAACAATTTAGACTTATTTTGAGTATGGCATGTATAGGACTTGGGTATTTTGTTAGGTTGTAATTGTTAGCCAAAGTGTTGGCTATGTATGTTATTAAAGTCATTTGGTAAATGGTCATTGGAATTGGGCCAATACTTGATAAGTATATATATATATTCTATGAGGATGAATTATGAAGTTTATGCTTGTGTGAATGTTTTGAATTAAGTTCTTGGATGTGCCTTTGGGTTATGAGTTGTGTTGAGATGAGTTGGAATAAGTATGTTTGCTATGCAGGGTGGCATTTGGCTTGGAATATAGCCTTTTTAATGTCCACAAGGGTAGACATACGGACGTGTGTCTAGGCTGTGTGAGACACACGGTCAGCCCCATGGGCGTGTTGATCAGCTGTGTGTCCCCTTGCATGCTAGGCTTGCAAGTCAGTATGCTCAATACTAAACACACGGGCAAAAACACGGTCGTGTGTCTTAGCTGTGTGGGAGGAACGGCCTTGGACATGGGCATGTGCTCAGGTCGTGTGAAGTCTGCACTTTAGATGTGGAATTTAATTCAACACACGGTCCAAGGACACAGGCATGTGCCTTGGCCGTGTGACCATAGTGAGATGATGACGTCATAAACAGAATTCCAAGTTTTGGTACACGGGCTAAGACAAGGGCGTGTAGAGGCCGTGTGAGGGACACGGGCCAGGGACTCCGGCGTGTGTCTGGCCGTGTGAAGTAAGTCAGTGTCGACCACAGGTGAAAGACACGGGCATGTCTTAGGGGCACACGGGCATGTGGCCCTGTTTTGATGAAGAATTTCTAAGCTCGTAACAGTTTCCGGTTTGATTTTGAAACCTCTCGGAAGTATGTTTAGGGCCTCGTAGGCCGAGAATGAGCAGAATATGGGTTTATATGGAAACTCTTTCTGGTAAAAAGAAATTTTATAGCCCAATGTGATATGTTTAAGCAAGTTAAGTTAGGTAATGCCTCAAATCTGGTTCTGACTTCAAACACGGGTCAGGGGTGTTACATTTATTGGTATCAGAGCTACGGTTTAGTTGATTCTAGGACTAACGTAGCGTAGGTATGAGTCTAGCTATACATGCCATATGCAAAAGTAATTGAGTAATGATAGTGTGATGGTTCCTGACATTTTGAATTTGCGTTTTTATATAGTAAATGGATTCTGATCCAGACAGAACTGCAACCGATGATGCTGCGAGTAATGCGCCGACTCTCGCTCAAGGGACCGCGCCAGCGAATAGTAGACCCAAGACCTTGGGTTAGGGAGAAGAGGCCTGATAAGCCTTTCTTCATATGATGAACAACTGGTATACTGAGTATACCCAAGCAAATCCTAATGCTCAACCCCTTCCACCCCCATCTATTCCTCAACCAGCTCTAGTAGCTCCTCAAGTGGTTGAGGTAGTAAGAAGAGAAAGACCTTCGATTGATAAGATCCGGAAGCAAGGAGCCGAGGAATTCTATGCTAGTAAGGATAGGGATACGGAGAGAGCGGAATTTTGGCTCGAGAATACCATTAGAGTATTCGATGAGTTATCATACACACCTGAGGAGTGCTTGAAGTGTGCGGTATCTCTCTTGACAGGTTCGGCCTATCGGTGGTGGAATACCCTTGTGTCGGTGGTGCAAAGGGAGAGAGTTAGCTGGGAATTCTTCCAAGAAGATGCAACGCCCTAAATTTTTTTGGGCCTAGTAGAATTGGGCCTATTGGGCTTTGGGCTTTGGGTCTCAGAAAATTTTTAAGTGAGCGAGAAAATAACAATTGGCATGTGAGCTTTGAGGGTTAATGAATTTGGAGTGTCTAGGGGTGTTGGAGATGTCTTGGGATCAAGTAAGGGTATAGGAAAAATTTTAAATTTCGCCCAAAGGAACTGTGACTTTAGTTAGTAGGCCTTTTAAAAAAATGAAGAAGAAAAATGACACAAAAGAGATTGTGGTGTAGTGGCAAAGTGGCGCCATTTAGGGAGCAGAGAGATGGCATCATTAACAAGCAAGGGAGTCCAAGGGTCGAGTAGTGGCATGGTATTTTATTGGGGTATTTATTTTGCTATCAAGACGGCTAGAGTTTGTGTTGCAGTGAAAGTCTGATGGATGAGAGGTTTGAAATGGTCATGGAGAGATTGTAGGAGCTTATCTTTGGGAAAATTTAGGATGAGATTAAGGAGTTATCAGGGAGAAAAGTTAGGAGCTAAGAAGTGTAAAGAGTTGGTGCCGTTTTGGGAAGTGGAAAGTGTATGAATTCAGCTTAGGAGGGTAAATGAGTGTCGTTTTTGGGTCTTTTAGGGGGTATTACGAATTTTCATTGTGGCTTTCGGCATTTGAGAGTTTTGAAAATAGGTCAGTCTTTCTTTTCTTTACCGAATATCCTGTAGTTACCCTCACACAAGCGCATTTGATCTTTTTCTTTTCTTCTTGTTACCTTTTCCAAACCCTCTAAAGCCAAATAATTCCACTCTCCCTTTGCCAAAATTCTTTTTGTGCCGTCACTATTTCTGCAACCTAGCCAATTCTTGTGAAGGTATTTTCCCCTTTCAATTGATCTTGCTAGAACCAACTTCTCTTCTCCCTCACTCTTTCTAAATCGATTTTGGTAGGGGATTGATATCGAATCTCTGTTCTTCAGATCTCTGCCGAATTACTCTTTATGCATTTCAGGATTTGGGTAAGTATTCTTCACTTTTGGTTTTGAAGGTTGGCCGAATGGTCGTAAGTAGTGTAAGGGTGACTTAAGATGGAAATAAGTCACTTATGGTTCAGTTTTTAATAATTAAGATTGATGCAAATTTAGGAAGTACTCGTGACTAGTGATCGAGGAAAAGCTATTAAGGCTTGGTGTTTCAAGTAAGGTTAAGGTGAGACTTCGGCTTTTGGTAAAGTATTCGATAAGTATTTGTGATTAATCATTGAGTGACATCATTTGTAGGATCCTGGCTAAGGAGATCGCAGCGCATTTTGGCTATCAGGGGTGTACATACACTATACACACACAATGGATTGGGAAATCCCGAAATCTCGAAAGTTTGGCTATGGTAGTCCTGCGAGTGTGTGAACACTCGTATGAGGGAAATGGAATCGATAACAGAGACCCCATGAGCGATCTCATGGACTTGGGTCATGTTGTGGACAATTGGGCCAGAATGGGCAAAATGGGCCCGATGGGCCGTAGGCTCAAAATAGACGAATTTGATGATTTGGTAATAAGTGATGAACAAGTCATGTTGGTTACATAGCTTGGAATTGATTTGGGCCAGATGGGCCATATGAATGTGATTTGGGCCAGATGGGCCTTATGAATGTGATGGGGCCTAATGGGCCATACAAATGAGATTGGGCCTAGTGGGCCATATATACGTATGTGAATTTGTTTGGGCTTTGTAAGGGGTCTTAGGCTTAGTATTTGGTAAATTGCTTAACCTTACATAAAACTTTAATAATTTATTAAGTGCGACTGTGAACAAGTCATAAGGTTTAAGTGTGGCAACGGGCATATACATGTCTAAGATTGGATCTAGGGAGAGCTTGGTACTTCAGGGTCTTAATGACCCACCTCCTCTTCTCTGGAAGCCTACCTGGTGCGTAGTGTCTGTTCACTTTAGCCGCGAGGACTTATTGACGGGCCAAGGTTCATAATTAAAAAGACCCATACTGTTAAGAATTATTGAAATACCCCTGTAGGGTAGTGTTACTGAAATACCCTTGTAGGGTAGAATTAATGAAATACCCTTGATTTGTGAAATGACTAAAATACCCCTATGTGTTGATTATAAGCTTTATAGATGTTACACGTATATTTGCTGCATTCATGTGATATTCTGTTTAGGATGCATATGGGTGGGAATTATGGAAAGGAGAAAGTATATGAGGATCGCATGGTTGCTTGACAACTGTAGATCCACCGATGGCTTTTTAAGCCCATTATATGATTAACAGCTTTGCTGCAACGTTTGGTAGTACTGCAATCAGGCTACCTTTGAAGTGTATTGGATGGGTCGGTCGATTTAGAAATTCCCACAAAAATGTTTCGGTTGGACGGTGACGATGTGTACCGGACGGATGTTATGTGTTGATTATAAGCTTTATGGATGTTACACGTATATTTGCTGCACTCATATGATATTCTGTTTAGGATGCATATGGGTGGGAATTATGGAAAAGAGAAAGTATATGAGGATCACATGGTTGGTTGACAACTGTGGATCCACTGATGGCTTTTTAAGCCCATTATATAATTAGCAGCTTTGCTGCAACGTTTGGTAGTACCGCAACTGGGCTACCATTGAAGTGTCTCAGATGGGTGGGTCGATTTAGAAATTCCCACAAAAGTGTTTCGGTTGGACGGAGACGATGTGTACCGGATGGATTATTTGGGGAGGGTTTGCACAGCATTGCATGTGTAATGCCCCAAAAATTAGGGGTTTGTAATTTTTCTTTTATTTATGTGGTGCTTGAACGGCTAGCTATTTGAGTGTATTTGGGGGTTCCAAGGAGGCCTAGGTTCGAGTCTGAGCTTTGGAAAAATTTTAGTTTTTGGCCCTAAAGTGAATAGGGTTGTTAGTTGTAGGACTTAAGTATATTTGTGTGCGTTTAGGTGACAAAAGTGGAGCATATGACTTAGTGGTGTGGCGTCAACGGGATAACAAGGAAGAGTGGGGTTCAAATCCCACAAATTGCAATTGGAGACTTTTACTTTATGTCTTTAGGGAGCAAGATGTAGAGTTTGGATCAAACTCTGCAAGGAAAGTTGAAGACTTGGGCAAGAATTTCGAATAGGAGGCTGAGAGTGTTTCAAGGAGGATTCGGTGGAGGAAATCAAGGGGATGGATGTGTGAGGGAGTGTTGGCCGAATGTGGGGAAATGGAATAGGGAATTGCGGCCAAGGGTTGTCATTTGGGAAGTACATGTTTGGTTTTGTGTTAGGGTGAGAGTGCCAAATTTTCTTTGGATTGTTTTGCGGGAGTGTCTACATTTTGGTACCTTTGGACGTTGTATGTCTTTCTTTTCATTGTTGACCTCTGCCGAATTCACCTTGTCTTTATCTTTTCTTCCTCCTTCATTTTTCCTGCTAAGTGCTGAATTTATAAGCCTTTATTCTTACCTTTTTTTCATCCTTCTTCTTATTATTCTTCTTCTTACTTCATTATCTCGAGGTTACTGCTCGCTTGCTGTCGAATCCCTTTTCCCCCTTCGGTTCTCCTTGGCCGAACAAAACCTCTATTTTCTCTCTTATTGCTCCTCTCTTCACTTTGCAAAGCCATCCGTTTTGTGTAGGCCGAATCTATTTTCTTCCTTTGTTTCTAATCTTTCCGAATCCCTTCGATTTTGTGGTAAGTGGTTATTTTAGCCGAATCCTGGTCGGCTTCTCTTTTATGCTCGATTCTTTATCTCTCGAGCCGAAAGGCTGTTTTGTTGTCAATTGTGGCCGTGGGTATTGTGTAGCTAACACCTCCTCTTCGTTTAAACGTTGCTAGGGGCCCATTTTTCTTAAGCAAGGAGTCGGCTGATTACCCTTCCCTTGCAGGAGATCTCTCGATTGGTGGTAAGTAGTGTTAGTTGAGTAGACAGGTTTAATTTAATGGAGATGTGTTATCAAGGGTTGGAGCTAATTGATTAAGAACTGTTTTTTTCATAGGTGCTTAATCTTGGGAGCTTCATCTGACAACCAAAGCAGGTGTGTAATCCTACACCCCCTTTTTAGTTCTGGCAATGCGATGAGTGAAGGGGTATATTCACACTCTGATGATTTGTGAAACGGCTAAAACCTAAAATCCCGATGAGCCGAAACTTTGGCATCTGGGATCACTCGAGCGTGCGAGCACTCGTAGTGATAAGCCGAGCCACAAATGTTGGCGATAGACCGATGGGAGTCCCACGAACCTTCTCGTGGGCTTAGGCCGTAATGGGCCTGGTTGGGTCGTAGTAGGCCAAGTGGGCCCAATGAGCTAATTGGCCCACAGGTGCGAAATCCATGGTAAGTGTCAGATAATAGATGTGGCTACGAGGTTCATAGAATCGTAGCCGAAAATGGGCTGAATGGGCCTCACGAGTGTGTGGGCCCACTTAGGCCGAAAGTTGGGCTTTGGCCCAATTGCACCGTTTCGATCAAAAGAGCATCCGTGTCGCTCGAGGCGACTGTAGGCCTCCAAAAAGGCCGTTATAGGAGTAAAGTTACCTAAATACCCTCGATGGGTAAAATTATCGAAATACCCTGATGGGTAAAGTTACCGAAATACCCTCTATGGGTAAAGTTACTGAAATACCCTCTATGGGTAAAGCTATCGAAATATCCTCGATGGGTAAAATTACCAAAATACCCTTAAGGGGTGAAATGACCATACCTCTAACCGTCTAAATGACCGTTGTACCCTTAGTGGTAGAACCAGTGTTGTATGTGTATTAATTGTATGATTGATTATGATTGAGATGCACTGCATTCATGGATTAGTTATGACATGACATACTGCGTTGGGGTGTTTATTTTTTCTGGTTTGGAGAAAGTACCATTATAGTGGCATCGTCACGTATTCTGATTCTAGTGTCTCAGCCACGTATATCGTTGTTAGAAGCTAGGCTGCATCATTAGAGAGTTGGCTAGGTGGGTTGACATGGTCCCCACATGGAGAGATGGTTGGTACGGGTGGTGATTTGGCTTTTAAGGGTTGGGTTACATGTCTGTGTGCATTGATATGATTTAGGGCTTAGGCCCAGGCTATTACCAAATAGGGCTTAGGCCCAAACTGATACAGTATGGGCTCAGGCCCAGACTGTGACCGTATTAGGGGATTACACACTAAGTTCTCGTAACTCACCCTTTTCTTCAACTGTTCAGGTAATCCCCAGCCTTAGAGGATTTGGAGCTGCGAGGGACTCGGAGGTGGCCACACGTCCGATTTGCTTTAAAGATTAAACCTAGCAACTTTATTTTATTTTAGATTAATTTATTGGGTTTATAATTTTGTAATAAGGCCATTTGGGATTTTTAACTTTTATTTGGTGTTTCTTTAAAATTTCAACCTCATAGTCTATTAAACATGGGATTTTAAAATAATAACTAATGTTTTCAAAATATCACGTATTCACAACTATTTTGAATTAAACTTCCGCAACAAACAAGGCTTTAAAAATAATAATATTCTGCGAGAGAATGTGTTTGTGTAAATCGTGTTTTAATAAGTAAGCAACGAAATTTAAGGTTTTAAATGGTAGAAAGTTTTATATTGTAAGAAGGGTTTCCGATGAAAGCATAATTTTCAAACATCACTTTGATGTGACTCACTAGATCCGGACATAACGTCTAGGCCGGGTTTGGGGTGTTACAGCATGTATGATATTATTATGTTAATAATATGATATGTATGCTATTTGTTTGAAGAGGGTCGTACACACTGAGTTTTTTAAAACTCACTCCCTCTTTTATTTTTCTCAGGTGATCCTCAGTAAGCGGTTCTACGAATGGAGGGACTCAGAGGTGGCCAACTAGCAAGATGATTAGGCCTGTTTTTCTTAATATCTAAATTCTAGATTTTAAGTTATTTATTTTAAGTTATTTTATTTCGGATTGTAATAAGGTTTTTCCCTCTAGTTATTATTCCATTACTTCCACTATGCATTGGAATTTTGAAACGGAACTTGGATTTATTTCTTTTAAGCATATTTCAAGTTTGTGAAAATAATTGTGTTTTAAGAACGAGCTTTCGCAGTCAAAGAAATTTTTTTTTACATAGTAACGAGAAAATGGGTTTTTGGATACACCTCATTTTGAAAGCAAACTGGATTTTACTTTACTTTTCTTTAGAAGGGTTTTCAATGAAAACAAGGTTTTTGCAAAAATACTTCAATGTGACATGCCGGACTTGGGCCTAACTTCTAGGCCGGGTTTGGGGTGTTACATTTAGTGGTATCAGAGACCAATTACAAAGCTCGGGATGTGAAATGGCCTTATTACTTGGGTTTAAAAAAACTATTTTTGGATTGGATCAAAATATTTTGGAAATTCTTGTGATGGGCACACCGAGTCTCCGACGTCGAACCAAGTAAGTTCTCTTATTATTAAGCTTGTTTAACTTGTTATGATGTAGATAGTTAGTGGGCTACTTTAGATGATTATACTAAAGTTTTTTAGTTAGAGTGAAACTAAAGCCCGTAGAAACTTGAAACTGTTGAGGATTTACGAAAATAACCTCTTTACTTAATACTATCATAAAACATCGGCTTAATTACTAAAACTAACTAAAAGTTCATAAAATTCCTAATTCTGATAATACGAGAATCAACGATGAGCGCTAGAAGAGGTGCAAGGGGTCGCGGCAGAGGCCGTGGAAGTATTAGGGCTGGGTCATCAGAATCAGGCCACACATCTGATGGGGAGGCACTAGCTTCACCAGAGCATGAGATGGTCCAGGAGACAGAGGTCAGAGTGAGCCCACCAACCTCAAGTAGCGGTAACTCAGAACTCGTTACTGATGTGCTGACTCAGCTAGTAAGGGAGGTACTGGAGGAGGTTAAAGAAATTGGTGAAACACTTCGGGTTAGGTGTGTGGACTGTAAGAAAAAAAAAGAGATCGCATTTCTCTAGGGCTGTAGTCTTGTCCTGTGAAGCATGTTAAGGTACGTCCAAACTTTCTGGCTTGTGAATACTGTAGAAGGCGTCATCCGGGTGAATGTTCGTGGAACTCAGGAGCGTGTTTCAGATGTGGGTCTTAGGAGCATCAGGCTCAGGATTGTTCAATCACCATTAAGTCAGGTATGTTTTGTATGGATGCGATGTTTTGGGTATAGAAACTATACGCGTGCAATGTTTATCTGCTCTAGTGAGTAGGTTTTTTGGTAAGTGTAAGAGGGTTCAATTAGAGTTAAAGTGTGTTAGTGTTATTAAAACCAGAGTGCGCAGCGAAAGCATAGTGGTGTAACTTGAGCGGTGCGATTAATAGTTAGTTGGAAATTTCGAGGACGAAATTTCTTTAAGGGGGTAGAGTTGTAACGCACCGAATTTTTGGGCCTAGTAGAATTGGGCCTATTGGGCTTTGGGCTTTGGGTCTTAGAAAATTTTTAAGTGAGCGAGAAAATAACAATTGGCATGTGGGCTTTGAGGGTTAATGAATTTGGAGTGTCTATGGGTGTTGGAGATGTCCTAGGATCAAGTAAGGGTATAGGAAAAATTTTGGTTTTAGCCAAGGGAACTGTGACTTCAGTTAGTGGGCCTTTTAAAAAAATGAAGAAGAAAAATGACACAAAAGAGCTTGTGGTGTAGTGGCAAGGTGGCGCCACTTAGAGAGCAAGGAGGTGGCATCATTTGCACGCAAGGGAGTCCAAGGTTCGAGTAGTGGCATGGTATTTTATTGGGGTATTTATTTTGCTGTCAGGACGGCTAAAGTTTGTGTTGCAGTGAAAGTCTGATGGATGAGAGGTTTGAAATGGTCATGGAGAGATTGCAGGAGCTTATCTTGAAGAAAATTTAGGATGAGATTAAGGAGTTATGAGGGAGAACAGTTAGGAGCTGAGAAGTGTGAAGAGTCGGTGTCGATTTGGCAAGTGGAAAGTGTATAAATTCGGCTTAGGAGGGTAAATGAGTGTCGTTTTTGGGTCTTTTAGGGGGTATTACGAATTTTCATTGTGGCTTTTAGCATTTGGAGAGTTTTGAGCACATTTGATCTTTTTCTTTTCTTCTTGTTACCTTTTCCAAACCCTTTAAAGCCGAATAATTCCACCCTCCTTTTGCCGAAATTCTTTTTGTGCTGTCACTATTTCTGCAACCTAGCCGATTCTTGTGTAAGTACTTTACTCTTTCAATTGATCTTACTAGAATCCACTTCTCCTCTCCCTTACTCTTTCTAAATCGATTTTGGTAGGGGATTGATATCGAATCTCTATTCTTCAGATCTCTGCCGGATTACTCTTTATGCGTTTCGGGATTTGCGTAAGTATTCTTCACTTTTGGTTTTGAAGGTTGGCCGAATGGTCGTAAGTAGTGTAAGGGTGACTTAAGATGGATATAAGTCACTTATGGTTCGGTTTTTAATAATTATGACTGATACAGATTTAGGAAATACTTGTGATTAGTGATCGAGGAAAAGCTATTAAGGCTTGGTGTTTCAAGTAAGGTTAAGGTGAAACTTCAGCTTTTGGTAAAGTATTCAATAAGTATATGTGATTAATCATTGAGTGACATCATTTGTAGGATTGTGGTTAAGGAGATTGATAAACTGTAAAAGTAACATAGTTTAGTCCCACATTTAGTATGCTTTTGGATGATTTAAGCCTCGATTTATGTAAAAATGTGCTCTTAATCTTTTCTTTTCATGTCTTATACCCTGGAAAGCACCCGAGGATGAAAAGAACATAAAACGGGCCCAAAATGGAGTAAATGGGCAATATCACGAAATTGACACGGCCTGGAATTAAGCCCACACGGTCGTGCCGTATTCATCATCTAGAACACGGCCTTCCCCCCGATTCACACGGTCGTGCCTCATTAAAGAAGTCTGAACACGGCTTGAAGACTAGTCACACGAGCGTGTGACATGGCCGTGTCCCTATCGTGGCAAAGAGCAATTTCATTCAGATTTGGACACTTTGGGGAGAAGAAACACATTCCAAGAGCCTATATAAACCCCCTAAGTGTTACCTGAAAGAGGGCGGTTAGCTAGGCCAAGGAGCCAAGCCGAAAAAGTCAGAGTTGTGGGAATCACTCGAAGATAGCCAATTAATCCATCTCTAGAAGTCGGAATTCTACTCAAGACAGCGAATCTCTCCTTCAATTCCTTCAGGGAGTTTTAAGGATTTCTTATGTTTTGTTTTATCTTTTCTTCTGAGATGTTTTCTTTATTTGATATGAATGAAACCCTTCAGATACCTAAAGGGGATGAAACCTAGATGAATCTTGTTATTATTTTCTGAACTATAAGATAAATACTTGATTTGTTCTTAATTATGTGCGCTTAATTCTTGTTAATGTTTATGGGATATTAATTCAAGTCATGTGTTCTTAGGTGGAGGAGCAAAAGTCCCTGCTTAAGAATAGATTTAGCATAATTAAAGCGAAGTCGTTCGCGCGCCTAGAGATAGGGTGACAAGATTTTGCCAGATTAGGGTGAAACCTAATATGGGAATCCATAGATCGAGTTAATGTGATTTTAGGGGTTTTAATTAGAAAGATATTTCAATTAATCAACCTAGGATTAGTTATTATTCGCTTCGAGAGAGGGTTTAATATAACTTAGGGAATCCTACGGATCAAGTCAAGTGAATAAATCGTATGGTTCAGGGTTAAATAACAAGTGAAGTCTAGGTGGATTCTTCCTGAGGGTATCGTCTTAAATCAACTGAGTCTTTCTTCAAGTTATTTCCCAATTTATTCTTTTTGTCTTTGCGTCTTTAACTTAGTAGTTGTTAGATTAGATTTAAACAACTTCACTTATTTTAGGCTAGATAATAAAAAGAAGGTTAGTATTAGTACTTTTAGTTCCTTTGGGTTTGACAATCCGGTCTTGCCTAAGCTATACTACTGTTCGATAGGTACACTTGCCTTTAATCGTTGTCAGAGTTAGTTTGCAGGTTCGATCATTCTCTTTATAAATTTTAAGGCTCTGATTCCAGCGATCAAGTTTTTGGCGCCGTTACCGGGGAACTAAATATTAAGAAAGCTCTATTTTTATTACTTTAACCATTATTTTTATTTTTTGCAATTTACTTTTATTTTAAGTTAAAATTTGATTTTGCTAAATTCTCTTTCTCTCTATTCTAGCAGGTACCTCTAGTTTATGACTAGAAGGAACCCGAGAGGACCTTTAGTATACGACAGTGATATTGAAGCTACCGCTCGAAGAAATCGTAGAGAAATTAGGTGAGCCCTAAATTACACAGAGGAAAATCGAGAAGGCAGATCCAATCCTACTGAAGGGGTGGACGAGAATAATCCACAACCACGTGATGTCAGAGAAAACAATGCTCCACGTACTATGTTTGATTATGCTAAACCGCATTTAACAGGAGCAGAATCGAGTATTGTTAGGCTTGCTATAACTGCCAATAATTTT
This sequence comes from Gossypium australe, assembly GCA_005393395.2. Lineage (NCBI taxonomy): Eukaryota > Viridiplantae > Streptophyta > Magnoliopsida > Malvales > Malvaceae > Gossypium > Gossypium australe. The sequence goes on from CM016615.1 coordinate 29,041,143, forward strand.
GAATTAAAGCCTAACTCAATACAAATGATTCAACAATTTGTTCAATTTGATGGTTTATAGGACGAAGACCCAAACACTCATATAGCTATTTTTTTAGAGTTCTGTAATACCTTCAAAATAAATGGCGTTTCTGATGATGCCATACGTCTTCGGTTATTTCCCTTTTCATTAAGAAATAAAGCCAAACAGTGGTTAAACTCGTTACCGCGAGGGTCAATCACTACATGGGATCAAATGACCGAAAAATTTCTATTTAAAATATTTCCCACCGGCCAAAATGGCCAAATTATGGAATGATATCTCTTCTTTTGTGCAGATGGATTTAGAGACATTATACGATGCATGGGAGAGATACAAGGATCTCTTGAGAAGGTGTCCGCACCATGGTTACCAGGTGTGTACAAACACTACACACACGATATCGACAATGCCGAAAAGCCGAAAGTGGCTAAATGGGCCTGGTGGGCCCTGAGGCTAAGTTTGATGAAATGGTTTGGTTGGTTATACGAATTGAGTTAGTCATGCATGATACATGATCTGGATTTGTTTTGGGCCTACTAGGCCATATAATGAGATTTGGGCCTAATGGGCCGTAAGGATGTGATTTGAGTTTGATGGGCTTTTGGGGACGTCGACATGTATGTTAGGGTTTATGAACCTTAGGCCTAGTTTGAACAACTCTTAAATTCCATAAGACTTAATGTAATTAAACATGTCTGTAAACAAGTCGCTGGATTAGGGTGTGGCAACGGACATACGCATGTCTAGGATTGGATCTAGGGAGAGCTTGGTACTTAAGCGGCCCTAGTGGCCCACCTCCTCTTTTCTGGAATCCTACCTGGTGCGTAGTGTCTGTTCACTTTAGCCACGAGGACTTGTTGACGGGCCAAAATTTCTAACTACCGAAAGGGACCAGCCACCCTATTTCCAAAATGACCAAAATACCCCTATTTTGTAAAATTACCAAGATACCCTTATTTTACTAAATTACCAAAATACCCCTGTTTAGCAAAATTACCAAGATACCCTTATTTTACTAAATTACCAAAATACCCCTATTTTGCAAAATTACCAAGATACCCTTATTTTACTAAATTACCAAAATACCCCTGTTTTGCAAAATTACCAAGATACCACTATTTTGAAAAATTACCAAAATACCCCTGTAGGGTAGAATTATGAAAATAACCCTGGGTAGTGAAATGATGAAAATACCCCTACATGACGAATATGAGTTTATGGATGTTACTTGTGTGTTTGTTGCATTTATATGATATTCTGCTTAGGATGCATATGGGTGGGAATTATGGTGCGGAGGAAGATTTAAGGATCGCCGTATGGTATGGATCCAGGATCGCATGGCCATATGGTATGGATCCGAGGAAGGCTTTAAGCCCAATATATGTGATTAAGTAGCTATGCTGCAATGTTCGGTAGTACCGCAAACGGGCTACCCTTGGTGTGTAGCGGAGGGGTGGGTCGAGCTAGAATTCCCCACAGGAGTCATAAGGTTCGAAGGGAAATGGTGTGTAGCAGATGGACTTTTGGGCTGGGTTTTGCATTATCTGGTTGTATATGATACGATATGATATGATATGAGGTCATTGTGGGCTAAGCCCAAGACCACCGATTTTGATAGGGCTTAGGCCCAATGTGAATATTTGAATGTTGATCTACTTGCCAAGGGTTGTACACACTGAGTTTCGAAACTCACACCCTTAATTCTAATGTTTCAGGTGATCCTAAATAGACGGCTCGACGTGGGAGAGGACTCGGAGATGGCCACACTACAAGATGTCTGAATTTTCATTTATTTGTTTCTAAAATACCTGTTTTTCTTTACTTAATTTTCGGTGGATGTAATAAGGCCTTGTACTCCGTTTTGACTTCAGATTTATGTTTTGGGTTTTGAGATTAATTGTTTATTTAAATATTAAACCTAAGTAAGCTCTTATGTTCAAACTTGGTTTCCGAAATACTTAAAATAATAAAATGGTTTTTTTTCACTTAATAAGACTCATTGAATTTTTGGCTTTTAGGCCTTAAACTTTTAATTAGCAAGACTATTTTGAGCTGTGCCTTTAATGTGACATTCCAGATTCGGGCCTAACTTCTAGGTCGGGTTTGGGGTGTTACATTTAGTGGTATCAGAGCCTAGGTTGCAAAGCTCGGGCTGTGAAATGGGCCTTATGTTTTGGGTTTTAAAACAAGTAAACTAAGAAGTTTTTACAGGATTCTTGAAGTGTGGTTCACTGAGCCTCGACGTTGAGCCAAGTATGTTTTTTGAACTATAACTGGTTAATTACTGAACTGTATAGATAATGGGCTACTTAAAATAGGATTTTAGAGACTAAAGCTCGTAGGAAACCTAAGCCTGTAATGAATTCTCGATTGCAGAATAACTTCAAGGAAAACTGTTATTGCTTACATAAGACATGTGCCCTAAACAAGTGGAACTAAGTACTAATTTCATAAAATTCTTAATTCAGAAATACGTAAAGATGAGCGCTAGACGTGGTGGAAGAGGTCGCGGTATAGGTCGTAGAAGTGTTGTAGTGTTATTGGGATCAGAGCGTGCAGCAAAAGCATAGTGGTGTGACTTGAGCGGTGCGTTTAGTAGTTAGTTGGAAATTTTGAGGACGAAATTTCTTTAAGGAGGGTAGATTTGTAACATCCCGAATTTGGGCCTAGAATAAATGGGTTCCGTGTGTCCAGAGAATGGATTTTTTCGATTGAAAAAAAAAAGAAGAAAGAAAGGGAATAATGAATTAAGTGTGATTAAAAAAAAATATAATTGCATGTTTAGTTTAATTTTTAGGTGATTTAGGAAGGGGTGGTAGTGTTGGAAAAGTCCTAGGCTCGATCTAGGGCTTTAGCAAAAATTTTGTTTTTACCCTTAAAGGAGGTTGGTGGTAGTCATAAGGCTTTTAAAATGTTGTTGGGTTAAAAGATATCACAAGGAAGTATGTGGTCTGGTGGCTTGGGGCGTTTTGAATAAGCTGGTGGTCAAAGGTTCAAGTCTTGGACTTGGCAAAAATTTTTATTGCGCATAAGTTAGTATGAAGGCTAGAGTTTAGGCCTTATAATTAGTTGGGGCTGATTTACAACACAAAGAAACGACTGGCCCAGTGGCAAAGGCGTTAGTAGCAGGTGGGGGAGCAGGGTTCTAGTCGCGGTGTGCACTAAATGTTGTGTTTTTTTTTAAGTAAACCTGGAGCGCGACAGAAGGTTTATAATTAAGTAGGGAGGAAATATGACTCAAATAAAATATGAGGCGCAGTGGCAAGGGGCGTGTACCATAGTGAAGAGGTTGGAGGTTCGAAGCCCGGTGTTGTCAAATATTTTTAGATTTCTTTGGATGATTTGGTCGCTGTGAAATAGGCCTTAAAAGAATTTGAGAATGGAACATATCACAAGAAGAGTTGTGGTGCAGTGGAGAGAAGCGTGTGGTGGTTCCTGCAGGTCTCGGGTTCGAGTTGCCTTGTGCCCAATAATTTTCTATTTTGCTGCTGGCGTGGGGAAGGTGTTTGAAGTGGACCGAAACACCAAAGAATGGCTGTTGTTCGGGGAAAGCAATTTGAATGTAATTCAAATTGGATTTTTGGATAAATAAAGGAATTTTTGGATGGGGATGAAGATAAAATTTGGAGAAAATAAAGGAATTTAATTAGTGATAAGTTTGAGTCGATTAGGGAGTGTAGGTTTATTTTATATATATGTGTGCCTTATGGGTAAGTAGGGCATTTTGTTGCTTTTGTGTGCTTTAGTTGACTAATTAGGGGAAAATTCCTTTCAATCTCCCAAATCTTTTTAGTTTCTTTCCCTTTGGCAAATACCCAAGTAATCACAATTTCTTTCTTTTTCCAAACAAAAGCGCCTAGACATAATTCTCCTTCCCTCCCACAATATTTCTTCATTTCCGAAATTACCATCATCCTTCCTTGCCAAATCTCTACTCTTGCCGAACCCTTGTTGTTGTTTCTCCACCTCAATCTTTTGTTATCTACTCCTAGTCGCGTGGAAGCCAAATCTTGTTCAGTAGATATCTAAGCCGCAGGATCAAAGGAAGATTTCGGTAAGAGCTAAGTTGAATTTTTAGTGTGTTTTATTAAAACCTTAAGGGCTATCTAACCCCTCTTTGCCGTTACCATGTATTAACAAGGGTGAGGCTCAGCAATCACAAGCGCGGTAGGTAAGGATTGTTATCAAGGTAGTAAGTATTCTCGATTCAGTTAGAGTTTTAATAAGTGACCGAATCTATTGTGGCTCATAGGGGTGATTTATGATCTATATGGATCACTTGGTTTTGACGATATAGGTGTTGGATGCAGATCTAGAGGATAATCGCCAATAGTAGCAAAGGAAGGGCTACTAGAAAGTAAGGCACACGGTAAGGTGATGGTGAGGTTTCAGTTCCTGATAAAGTGCATCTTAAGTTATGATTAATCGTTAGGTGATGTCAATTGTAGGCTCGTGACTAAGGGGTTCGCAGCACGCAAGGTTACCAGGTGTGTACAAACACTACACACACGATATCGACAATGCCGAAAAGCTGAAAGTGGCTAAATGGGCCCGGTGGGCCCTGAGGCTAAGTTTGATGAAATGGTTTGGTTGGTTATACGAATTGAGTTAGTCATGCATGATACATGATCTGGATTTGTTTTGGGCCTAATAGGCCATATAATGAGATTTGGGCCTAATGGGCCGTAAGGATGTGATTTGGGTTTGATGGGCTTTTGGGGACGTAGACATGTATGTTAGGGTTTATGAACCTTAGGCCTAGTTTGAACAACTCTTAGATTCCATAAGACTTAATCTAATTAAACATGTCTGTGAACAAGTCGCAGGGTTAGGGTGTGGCAACGGACATACGCATGTCTAGGATTGGATCTAGGGAGAGCTTGGTACTTAAGCGGCCCTAGTGGCCCACCTCTTCTTTTCTGGAATCCTACCTGGTGCGTAGTGTCTGTTCACTTTAGCCACGAGGACTTGTTGACGGGCCAAAATTTCTAACTAAAACCCGAAAGGGACCAGCCACCTTATTTCCAAAATGACCAAAATACCCCTATTTTGTAAAATTACCAAGATACCCTTATTTTACTAAATTACCAAAATACCCCTATTTTGCAAAATTACCAAGATACCCTTATTTTACTAAATTACCAAAATACCCCTGTAGGGTAGAATTACGAAAATACCCCTGGGTAGTGAAATGACGAAAATACCCCTACATGACGAATATGAGTTTATGGATGTTACTTGTATGTTTGTTGCATTCATATGATATTCTGCTTAGGATGCATATGGGTGGGAATTATGGTACGTAGGAAGATTTGAGGATCGCATGGCCGTATGGTATGGATCCGAGGAAGGCTTTAAGCCCAATATATGTGATTAAGCAGCTATGCTGCAATGTTTGGTAGTACCGCAACCGGGCTACCCTTGGTGTGTAGCGGAGGGGTGGGTCGAGCTAGAATTCCCCACAGGAGTCATAAGGTTTGAAGGGAAATGGTGTGTAGCGGATGGACTTTTGGGCTGGGTTTTGCATTATCTGGTTGTATATGATACGATATGATATGATATGAGGTCATTGTGGGCTAAGCCCAAGACCACCAATTTTGATAGGGCTTATGCCCAATGTGAATATTTGAATGTTGATCTGCTTGCCAAGGGCTGTACACACTGAGTTTCGAAACTCACACCCTTAATTTTAATGTTTCAGGTGATCCTGAATAGACGGCTCGACGTGAGAGAGGACTCGGAGATGGCCACACTACAAGATGTCTGAATTTTCATTTATTTGTTTCTAAAATACCTATTTTTCTTTACTTAATTTTCGGTGGATGTAATAAGGCCTTGTACTCCGTTTTGACTTCAGATTTATGTTTTGGGTTCTGAGATTAATTGTTTATTTAAATATTAAACCTAAGTAAGCTCTTATGTTCAAACTTGGTTTCCGAAATACTTAAAATAATAAAATGGTTTTTTTTTTCACTTAATAAGACTCATTGAATTTTTGGCTTTTGGGCCTTGAACTTTTAATTAGCAGGACTGCTTTAAGTTGTGCCTTTAATGTGACATTCCAGATTCGGGCCTAACTTCTAGGCCGGGTTTGGGGTGTTACAAGTTACAAGGACTAAACCGACAAAATTAGCTGGAGTTTACAACCTCGATGCAGTGACCATACTATCAACACAGATAGAGATGATGAATAAAAAGCTTGATAGTTTGTGTTCTTCGCAGGCACACCCAGTCATGCAGTGCGACGCAAGTGGAACTGTGGCGAATCCTAAGTACCCACCCTACCAACCGGGCGCAGAGAGTGAACAAATGAACTATATAGGTAATAATTTCAGATCCAATAATAATCCTTATAGTAATACTTACAATCCAGGTTGGAGGAACCACCCAAATTTTTCATGGGGAGGTCAAGGAAATCAAAGACAATAACCTCCTTAAAATTTCCAAAATCAGCCATATCCGTAAGAGAAGAAGCCAAACCTTGAAGAGATGCTGACAAAATTCATGGCAGCCACAGAAAATCGTCTCCAAGATACTGAGAAAACTCTTAAAGATCAACAAACATCAGTTAAAGAGACCAAGAACCGAGTCGGGGAACTTACTAAGTCAGTAGGGGAAGTCACTAAAGCAGTCGGACAACTTGCAAATTTAATGTCTGAACGACCGCAAGGACGTCTACCAAGTAACACGGAGATTAACCCAAAGGAGCAAATTCAAGCCATCACAGCTCATGATAGTCAAGGGTTAGATGAAGCCAACTCAATACAAGAAAACTAGGTAGAAGGAGGTAAAATAGAGGTAACACGGGAAAAGCCAAAACCGGTAATCAAAGAGTACCAACCTCGTATACCTTATCCCGAAGCAATGAAAAAAAAGGATACAGAAGAACAGTTCGGTAAGTTTCTTAAACTTTTAAAGAAATTACATATCAACTTTCCTCTTCTTGAAGCTCTTTTTCAGATGCCAGACTCGAGAAAATTTTTAAAACAACTCTTGACGAACAAGCGCAAATTAAACGAGGAGCCACATGTGGAATTAAATGTTGTATGCTCAGCGATGTTACAGAATAGACTACCTCGAAAGCAAAAAGATCCAGGGAGTTTTACAATTCCATGTTTAATTGGTAGTTTAACTGTTGATAATGCGTTAGCTGATTTAGGGGCAAGCATAAATGCCATGCCTTACAAATTGTTTCAACAACTAGGTCTAGGGAAACCCAAACAGACTAGGATGAGCATTCAATTAGCTGATAAAACTGTTAGAATTCCAAAGGGTATTATCGAAGATGTTCTTGTAAAAATTGATAAATTCATTTTCCCAGTAGATTTTGTTGTCTTAGACATGGATGAGGATAATTCAATCCCCTTAATTTTAGGAAGACCCTTTCTAGAAACTGCCAAGACTAAAATTGATGTTGTCACAGGAGAACTCATACTTTGTGTAGGTGACGAATCAATCAGTCTTCAAGCTCTTGACTCGGCCAGGACAACAATCGATTAAGGCAAGAAAGTCAATCCAGTTAATAATCAATGTGTTCAAACTTCACCACAAGGAACACCACAAAACTACAAACCTGAGCCGAATCATGGACCTAATACCAACAAAGAAGAATCACATAAGGAACAAAGCCTTAGGGTCGACAAAAACTAAAGGAGCAGGAAACACAAATCAAAGAACAGGAACCCCACGAAGTAAAACCTAAGGAGCCCCCAGAAGAGCTCATAGGAACATCAAACCACTTTAAAATAGGAGACCAGGTATTGTTAGACAAAGCAGATCATCGCATCACCACATCAGACCTGAAAGCAAATGAAGAAATTCCTCTAAAGATACACAATATCTTCCCACGCGGAACAGTCGAGGTAAGCAATCCAACATTCGAGACTTTTAAGGTAAACACTTCGCGACTTAAACTTCATCAAGAAAATAGAACTATAAGCATGAGGGAAGATATTCAAACCTTTAAACCTCTCTGATTCTTTTTCTCAAATACAAGGAAAGTCTAGCTTAAGACTATAAACGAGCACTTCTCGGGAGGCAACCCGAGCACTAACCCTATTTACTTTCGCATTTATTTTCAGTTTCTTTTCTTTTCTTAGTTCTGAAAATTTAGTTTTAAACTAATACAAAAGTGCATATTTCCAAGCCACACGGCCTTGCACACGGCCGTGGCCGTGGCCGTGTGGACCACCAAAATCTCTATACTAACATAGCAGAGGTGGTACGAATCAATCCCAACCAATTTTTGAATTCACGGGCTCAACCACTCTCCACGGGCACCGACAAAGTGGCACAGCCGTGCCCTACGACCGTGTGAAGCTACTGACTTACCAACCACGGGCAGAACACGCCCGTGCCTCTCAATCGTGCCAACATACTAACTTGTCACCAACGGGCGTGGCTGGCTGAAAAACGGGCATGGAGAATCAACACACCTAGACACACGGCCGTACGAGGCGGCTGTGTAAAACGACACGCCCTCAGCCCACGGGCGTGGGAAAATACCAGAATTGAGCCTCTATTTAAACACCAACCCCCTCCCCATTCTTCTTATCCACTTTCCACTACTTTTCTGATTCTCTTTTCTTCCTTTTTCTCCCCTCTCCATAACAAAGTCTCCAGACTCTTGAGCCACAAATATCAATGTCGAAGAAACGGAAGAAGGCAAGCGTAGTCTCCTTAGGGAGATCGACATTCATAAGCTCATGCCGGTCGCTTCATTCCAACAACAAGCTAATGGTCTTTGAGACCATTTATCTTTTCTTTTTCTTTTCTCTTTTCCTTCAATTTCCTTCTCTTTGACAATCTTATGCTTAATTTAGTTTAATATATTTTAGTTTCTTAGTGTCAGGTTCGTCAGGCTGCTTGGGAATCACACCGACCACAACCATAGCGACGCCACTTCCGCCACCGCCAGCACCTCCGCAGCCTTAGAGGTCACACCCACCTCGCGAGCCATCCAACAATAAGGACCCTTCGGTCCATCCACCTTTTCTTTTACTTTTATTTTCTTTTTTATTCTCCTTCTATCTATTTTTCTTATTTTTGATTATATATTTGGTTTATTTTAATTGTGTCTTAATAAGCCATGGCTAATTCTTTACGAGCTCCCCAATTTCTTCATCTAGCTCAGGATCGTCATCCAGACTGACTCCTCCAACTTATCTTTCACCTCCAACTCCGGGATCTCATCCGTAATTCAAGAAGTGTCACTCTCTACCCTCTCTTTTGATATTATATAACTGTCATTATCTATCTTTGTACATTGAGGGCAATGTACATCTTAAGTGTGGGGGGTGAATATTTATTTGAAGAAAGGGCCTAACTTTTTGCATTATTCTTAAATTCGGCCTAACTTTCTTCATTATTCTCAAATCCCAAAAATTAGTCTTGTTTTTAATCAATTTTCTCATATTACCAATTAGGATGTAATTTCTGATGAATTATGATTTTTATTGATATGTTTTAGATTAAGTCATAGTTAATTGTGCATTGATGATTAATTTAGAAGAATATTAGAGAATCAAGCATGATAAGTCTATTTTTCAGAATTAAAATCTTTGCTAGGTTGTTGAGCTGAGTCTGAATATTATTTTGAAGTTTGAAATTTACAAGGTTGATGTCAAAAAACCCATAATTTTTGTGAGATTTTGAGCCTATTAGAGCATATATTCTTTTCCATGCTCATTTTATTGATTATGAGTGTGTCAACTATGAACTGTTATTCTAAAACTTGCCTCGATTATACATGTTGAGACCACACCTATGGTTTGATATACAGAGATGATAAAGGCACCTAGGAATTAACCCACTTACTCCACTAAACAGCCTACCTCCATAAATTAACCCCTAGTGAACCCCGTTTAATCCTAACAACCCTTTTTATTGACTCACCAGCTAATATTAACCCAAAACCCCTTTGTATTTGTTTTTTGCATTCCTTTTGACTACCCTTTGATCGAGATATGATTTGATTAAGTTACCTAATTAAATTAGTTCAGTAGTTGAATTCATCTTTTATTATTGTTCTTAAAAAAAATCGAAGTATATTCAGTATTAGTGGTGAGCTTATACAGTTAAAGTCTATTTTTCGAAAGCAAAGCTCGTGTTAGTAGGATTATTACTTTTCAGTTAATGTAAATATTATCTCACTATTTTCTAGTTAGGTAATTTGTCAATTCAATCTCGATTCTAACCTTCTAATTCAGTCTATATCCATACCCTTAACCGAAGCCCCGTTACAACCCTATAAAAGACCTTTTGATTTGTGTATCATCTCATATTACAGTGGTGGAAATTTGATTTTCAGGCAAGCCTATGGGATTTCAGGTTCGACTTTTGAGTGCTTAATTTTGAACCTTAAACACCTCGAGTGATTTGAGTAAATCTTTAGTGAGGATGTCAATCCTTGTCAATTTTGAATCAAAGGTAATTATTTAGATAAGGGGAGACACCTACGTTTTTGTGCTACAAATGTATGACTTTGACTGTTTGAATCTTTAGGACCCTTCGAGTTAGATCATCCATGTATAAATTATCTATGAATTATGATGAGACATTGTTGATAGGAATTATGAATCATGGAAAGTTTGTTTTAATTGTAAGTTGAGAATTTTGCTTGAGGACAAGCAAAAGCTTAAGTGTGGGGGTATTTGATAAACCATAAAAGTAACATATTTTAATCCCACATTTAGTATGCTTTTGGATGATTTAAGCCTCGATTTATGTAAAAAGGTGCTCTTAATCCTTTCTTTTCATGCCTTATACCCAGGAAAGCACCCGAGGATGAAAAGAACATCATACGGGCCCAAAACGGAGTAAATGGGCCATATCACGAAATAGACCGAACATGGCTTGAAGACTAGTCACACGGGCGTGTGACATGGCCGTTTCCCTGTCGTGGCAAAGAGCAATTTCATATGGATTTGGATACTTTGGGGCGAAGAAACACATTCCAAGAGCCTATATAAACCCCTAAGTGTAACCTGAAAGAGGGCGGTTAGCTAGGCCAAGGAGCCGAGCCGAAAAAGTCAGAGTTGTGGGAATCACTCGAAGATAGCCAGTTGATCCATCTCTAGAAGCCAGAATTCTACTCAAGACGGTGGATCTCTCCTTCAATTCCTTCAGGGAGTTAAGGATTTCTTATGTTTTGTTTTATCTGTTCTTCTGAGATGTGTTCTTTATTTGATATGAACTAAACCCTTCAGATACCTAAAGGGGATGAAACCTAGATGAATCTTGTTATTGATTTATGAACTATAAGATAAATACTTGATTTGTTCTTAATTATGTGCGCTTAATTCTTGTGTTAATGCTTCCGGGATATTAATTCAAGTCAGATGTTCTTAGGTGGAGGAGCAAAAGTCCCTGCTTAAGAATAGATCTAGCATAATTAAAGCGGAGTCATTCGCGCGCTGAGAGATAGGGTGACGAGATTTTGCCGGATTAGGGTGAAACCTAATATAGGAATCCATAGATCGAGTTATTGCGATTCTATGGGTTTTAATTAGAAAGAGATTTCAATTAATCAACCTAGGGTTAGTTATTATTCGCTTTGAGAGAGGGTTTAATATAACTTAGGGAATCCTATGGATCAAGTCAAGTGAATAAATCGTATGGTTCAGGGTTAAATAACAAGTGAAGTCTAGGTGGATTCTTCCTGAGGGTATCGTCTTAAATCAACTGAGTCTTTCTTCAAGTTATTTCCCAATTTATTCTTTTTGTCTTTGCGTCTTTAGCTTAGTAGTAATTAGATTAGATTTAAACAACTTCACTTATTTTAGGCTAGATAATAAAAAGAAGGTTAGTATTAGTACTTTTAGTTCCTTTGGGTTTGACAATTCGGTCTTGCCTAAGCTATACTACTGTTCGATAGGTACACTTGCCTTTAATCGTTGTCAAAGTTAGTTTGCAGGTTCGATCATTCTCTTTATAAATTTTAAGACTCTGATTCCAGCGATTAGAGATCGCAACGCGTTTTGGTTATCAGGTGTGTACATACACTATACACACAATGGATTGGGAAATTCCGAAAGTTTGGCTCCGGTAGTCCTGCGAATGTGTGAACACTCGCATGAGGAAAATGGAATCGATAACAGAGACCCCATGAGTGATCTCATGGACTTGGGTCGTGTTGTGGCCAACTGGGCCAGAATGGGCAAAATGGGCCCGATGGGCCGTAGGCTCAAAATAGGCGAATTTGATGATTTGGTAATAAGTGATGAACTAGTCATACTGGTTACATGGCTTGGAATTGATTTGGGCCAAATGGGCCATACAAATGTGATTGGGCCAGATGGGCCATATGAATGTGATTTGGGACAGATGGGCCTTATGAATGTGATGGGGCCAGATGGGCCATATGAATGTGATTTGGGCCTAATGGGCCATACGAATGAGATTGGGCCTGGTGGGCTATATGTACATATGTGAATTTGTTTGGGCTTTGTAAGGGGTCTTGGGCTTAGTATTTGTTAAATTGCTTAACCTTACATAAAACTTTAATAATTTATTAAGTGCGACTGTGAACAAGTCATAAGGTTTAAGTGTGGCAACGAGCATATGCATGTCTAAGATTGGATCTAGGGAGAGCTTGGTACTTAAGCGGTCTTAATGACCTACCTCCTCTTCTCTGGAATCCTACCTAGTGCGTAGTGTCTGTTCACTTTAGCCGCGAGGACTTATTGACGGGCCAAGGTTCATAATTAAGACCCATACTGTTAAGAATTATTGAAATACCCCTATAGGGTAGAGTTACTGAAATACCCCTATAGGGTAGAATTATCGAAATACCCTTGATTTGTGAAATGACTAAAATACCCCTATGTGTTGATTATAAGCTTTATGGATGTTACACGTATATTTGTTGCATTCATATGATATTCTATTTAGGATGCATATGGGTGGGAATTATGGAACAGAGGAAGTATATGAGGATCGCATGGTTGCTTGACAACTGTAGATCCACCAATGGCTTTTTAAGCCCATTATATGATTTGCAGCTTTGCTACAACGTTTGGTAGTACCGCAACCGGGCTACTCTTGAAGTGTATCGGATGGGTGGGTCGATTTAGAAATCCCCACAAAAGTTTTCAGTTGGACGGAGACTATGTGTACTGGATGGATTATTTGGGTTGGGTTTGCACAGCATTGCATGAATGATATTATTATGTTAATAATATGATATCTATGCTATGATATCTATGCTATTTGTTTGACGAGGGTCGTACACACTGAGTTTTCGTAAACTCACTCCCTCTTTTATTTTTCTTAGGTGATCCTCTGTAGGCAGTTCGACGAATGGAGGGACTCAGAGGTGGCCAACTATCAAGACGATTAGACCTGCTTTTCTTAATATCTAAATTCTAGATTTTAAGTTATTTATTTTAAGTTATTTTATTTCGAATTGTAATAAGGTTTTTCCCTCTAGTTATTATTCCATTACTTCCACTATGCATTGGAATTTTGAAACGGAACCTGGATTTATTTCTTTTAAGCATATTTTAAGTTTTTGAAAATAATTGTGTTTTAAGAACGAGCTTCCGCTGTCAAAGGAAATATTTTTTTTATATAGTAACAAGGAAATGGGGTTTTGGATACACCTCGTTTTGAAAGCAAACTGGATTTTACTTTACTTTTCTTTAGAAGGGTTTTCAATGAAAATAAGGTTTTCGTAAAAACACTTCAATGTGACATGCTGAACTCGAGCCTAACTTCTAGGCCGGGTTTGCGGTGTTACAGAAGAATTTCGAAAGAAGTATATCAGCCAGAGGTTCGTCAACCATAAAAGAAAAGAGTTCTTGGAATTAAAGCAAGGTCGTATGTCAGTGACCGATTACAAACGAGAGTTCGTAAGGCTTAGATAGTATGCCCGAGAGTGCGTGTCTACCGAGGCCATCATGTGCAAGAGATTTGAGGACGGTTTGAATGAAGATATCCGTTTATACTGTTGGAGTCCTCGAACTAAAAGAATTTGTAGTGTTGGTAGATAGAGCCTATAAGGCTGAAGAGTTGGCTAAAGAGAAAAGACGAGCTGAGATTGAGTCTCGTGACTCGAGGAAAATACAACTGAACAAGCCACTCCAATCCTCATCAAAGAAATTGATGGATTTCGCTACTCGATTAGCCACTTCAGTCGGGTTTTAAAACCGAAGTAAGGGCAAACAATTTTCAGGGTCTAAAATGCAGACCACATCAATTGCTAGTGTCGGCAATGCCCGACCGAGTAGACCGGAGTGCCTGCAGTGTGGAAGACGCCATTCTGGTGAGCGCCAAGCGAATGTGAAGGCTTGTTTTAAATGCAGGTCCTTAGACCACTTTACCAGAGATTGCTCCAAGGTGGGTGAGAAAGAGAAGTCTCAGAATGTAAGACCAGGAAGTGCTGTTAGAGGAAGACCACAGAGAAACTCAGGAAATGAAATGGGTAACAAGAATCCACCCAGAGAGCAGACTGCGAGAATCGAGGGTAGAACACCGGCGAGAACATATGCCATTCGTGCTTGTGAAGAGGCATCTTCCCCCGACGTAATCACGGGTATATTTTCTCTTTATGATACTCGTGTTATAGCTTTAATTGATCCGAGATCTACCCACTCATACATATGCATGAAATTAGTCTCTAGCATGAGCATGCCTATAGAGTCTACTAAATTTGTAATAAGAGTGTCTAATCCCCTAGGCAAGTATGTGTTGGTTGATAGAGTTTGCAAATATTACCCTTTGATGATTTGGGGTCATTGTTTCCCGGTTGATCTTATGTTATTGCCGTTTGATGAGTTTGATGTCATCCTTGGGATGGATTGGTTAGTTACTCATGGTGTGATTGTGAATTATGGAAAGGAGCTTATTGAGTTGAGAAATGAAAATGGGGATTTTATTCGTGTTGAATCAGATAAGCAAGATAGATCACCAGCAGTGATATCATCCTTGTCGACTCAGAGGTATTTAAGAAAAGGGTACAAAGCTTACCTTGCCTTTGTGATGAATACTAAAGAGGCTGAATTGAGAATTGAGTCGGTACCTATAGTATGCGAATATCTAGATGTTTTCCCAGAGGGATTGCCAGGGTTACCTCCAGTTAGAGAGTATGAATTCGGGATTAAGCTAGCCCCGGGTACCACCCCCATTTCTATTGCTCCATATAGAATGGCTCCAACTGAGCTAAAAGAGTTGAAAGCATAATTGCAAGAGCTAACGGATAAAGGTTTCGCAAGATCGAGTTTTTCACTGTGGGGTGCTCCCGTTTTATTTGTGAAGAAGAAAGATGGTTCTATGAGATTATGCATAGATTATCAACAACTCAACAAGATAACTGTGAAGAACAAGTACCCGTTGCCAAGAATCGATGATTTATTTGATGAATTGAAGGGAGCCACGGTATTTTGTAAGATAGATTTTAGGTCCGAGTACTATCAGATGAGAGTCAAGGACTCGGATGTACCGAAAACTGCGTTTAGGACTAGGTATGCCTACTATGAATTTTTGGTCATGCCTTTTGGTCTAACGTATGCCCCTGCCATTTTCATGGACCTGATGAACCGCATTTTTTGGCCATACTTGGATAAGTTTGTAGTGGTCTTCATCAATGACATCCTGATCTACTCTCGGGATGAGAACGAACATGTCGAGCATTTGAGTATGGTTTTGCAAATTTTGAGAGAAAAACAATTGTATGCGAAGTTTAGCAAGAGCGAATTTTGGCTTAAGGAAGTAGGATTTTTGGGGCACATTGTCTCGAGAGATGGAATTAGAGTCGACCCGAGTAAAATTTCAGTAATTGTTGATTGGAAACCGCTAAGGAGCGTAACCGAAGTAAGGAGTTTTCTAGGCCTAGTCGACTATTATAGGTGTTTTGTTAAGGGGTTTTCCATGATAGCTACTCCAATGACAAGATTATTTCAAAAAGACGTGAAGTTTGATTGGATAGAAAAGTGTCAATAGAGTTTTGAGAAACTGAAGACGCTGTTGATTGAGGCTCCTATTTTGGTGCAGCCTGAACCTGGAAGAGAATTTGTGGTTTACAGTGATGCATCCCTGAATGGATTGGGTTGTGTACTTATGCAAGAGGGCAAGGTGATTGCTTATGCCTCTAGGCAATTAAAGCCGCATGAGAAGAATTACCCGACTCACGACTTGGAGTTAGCTGCAATTGTATTTGCATTGAAGATATGGAGACACCATTTATATGGTGAAAAGTGTCAGATTTTTACCGACCATAAAAGCCTAAAATATTTGATGACTCAAAAGGATTTGAATTTAAGGCAACGAAGATGGTTGGAACTGATTAAAGATTATGAGTTAATGATTGACTACCATCCAGGAAAGGCGAACGTAGTAGCCGATGCTTTGAGCAGAAAATCATTGTTCGCGCTAAGAGCCATGAGTACTCAGATGGCTTTGTTGGATGATGGTTCCATTTTAGCCGAGTTAAGGGCTAGACCATTGTTTCATTAAGAGATTTGTGAAGCGCAGAAAGAGGACAGCGAATTACAAGTCAAAAGAGTTTTATGTGAGTCCAATGCTGAATCAGACTTTCAGGTAAGTCCAGATGGATGCTTAACGTTTCGAGATAGGGTCTGTGTACCCAGAAAAGATGAACTTATTCAGAAGATTTTGCATGAATCACATAGCGGATGTTTAATTATGCACCCAGGTAGCACGAAGATGTACAATGACTTGAGAAAATGGTATTGGTGGCCTAGTATGAAGAAGGATATTTCCGAGTTTGTATCGAGATGTCTGATTTGTCAACAAGTGAAGGCTGAACACCAAGTACCTTCGGGTCTACTTCAGCCCATTATGGTTCCTGAGTGGAAGTGGGATCGTATTACCATGGACTTTATAACGGGTTTACCGTGGACACCCAAAAATAAAGATGCTATGTGGGTCATAGTCAATAGGCTCACGAAGTCAGCCTATTTTATACCAGTGCAAGTTGATTATTCGCTTGATAAATTGGCGGACTTGTACGTGTCAGAGATAGTAAAACTTCATGGTGTACCGTTGTTGATCATTTCAAATAGAGATCTGATATTCACGTCACGGTTTTGGAAAAAGCTACAAGAGGCCTTGGATACAAAATTGAGTTTTAGTACAGCCTTCCATCCACAAACCGACAGGCAGCTGGAAAGAGTAATTCAGATACTTGAAGACATGCTTCGATGTTGTGTCTTGGAATTTCATGATAATTGGGAGAAATACTTACCGTTGGTGGAATTCGCCTACAACAACAGTTTCCAGTCAAGTTTGAAAATGACGCCTTATGAGGCATCGTATGGGCGTAAGTGTCGAACGCCCTTGTATTGGACAGAACTCAGAGAGAAACAGATACATGAGGTCGATTTGGTTAGGGAAACTGAAGAAAAAGTAAAGGTGATACGTGAGTGTCTGAAAGCGGCCTCAGATAGACAAAAGTCCTACTCGAATTTAAAAAGGAAAGAGATTGAATTCCAAGTCGGTGATAAAGTGTTTCTGAAAGTATCACCATGGAAGAAGGTCCTCAGATTTGGCCGGAAAGGAAAATTAAGTCCGCGTTATATCAGACCTTATGAAGTTACCGAGAGGATAGGACCGGTAGCTTATCGGTTGGCCTTGCCACCTAAACTGGAAAAGATTCATGATGTCTTTCATGTATCCACATTGCACCGATACCGTTCAGACCCTTCACGTGTCATAGTACCAACAGAGGTAGAGATATAACCGGATTTGACTTATGGTGAAGAGTCGGTTAAAATTTTGGCGCGTGAGGTCAAACAATTAAGAAACAAAAGTATAGCCCTTGTGAAAGTACTATGGCAAAGGCACGGAATAAAAGAGGCTACATGGGAGCCCGAAGAGACTATGAGAAACCAATATCCCAACCTTTTCACTGGTAAGATTTTCGGGGACGAAAATCCTTAAGGGGGAGAATTGTGACAGCCCAATTTAGGGGCTAGTCAGAACAGTGATCTCAGGATCACTAATCCGAGGTTAGAGAAAATAATTCCATGATATTTTATGAGTTATAGTGTGCTGGTATAAGTGTATGAAAATTGTGGTGCTTTAATTTTATCGATTTCTTGCTTAATCGCGAAAAAGAACTAAATCGCATAAAGTGTGAAAGTTTTCTTTTATAAGCTAAAGATGCCAAATAGCCATAGATTGCAATTTGGAGGTCTTTAAAAGGCAATTATCCCCATGGTAAATAGTTGGCCGGCCATAGGGGATCATAGGAGACAAAGACGAACAAATTAGTCAAAGTTGGTAAAAGTTGGTGACTAAATTGACTTGTACTAATAAAATAAAGAAAAGAAAAATATCATCTTCTTCTCTCTTCTTCACCACTGAAATTTAGTATCCAAATAGGGGTTTTGAAATCTCAAAATTTTAGCGAACTCTTCTCCTTACTAGTAACTGATTTTAATGGCTTTTCTTGATGATAGTTGTACTTTTGGGACCCCTAAAGCTTAAGCTTTATAATGAGGGGACTAATTTGTAATATGGTGAAGAGTTTTGAAATTTTCCATGAGAGCCTTCATTGTTAATTGCTGCATTTTTATGAAAGAAAATGAGTCTTAGTTGTTAGATGAACAACTTTTGTGAAAAGTGTTGCCATGAAAACACCTAATTGAACCTTGTTGTAAAGGTTATAAAGTTTGTAGTAAATGTGTGAAATGTTGGTTTTTGATGATAGCCGTAAGAGAATTAAATGTTCACCTAGGCTTGTTGAATGTAAAAACATGATTAGAATAGATTTCTGAGCCTGGGGGTAAAATGGTCATTTTACCAAAGCCTAAGGGCAAAATAGTAATTTTGCCAAAGCATTATAATTAAAATGCTTTAATTAATGTGATGATTGAAACAAGCTAATTTGCTATTATAAAGCAATAAGAACCAAGAGTTTACCTCGATCGGGGAAAGAACAAAGTCTCGGACTAGATCGACGATCTAGCTTATTTTTGAAATCGAGGTAAGTTTGTATGTGATAAATTCAACATCATGTTAGCACGTTTGAGAATATTTGGTATTAAATTGATACATGATGTTCTACTAAATTGAGTAAGTTGAGATGTTGAAGTCCTAGTGGACTATAATGAATGTAAAAATGCTATCATCGAGACATGAAATAGATAAGGTCCCGTATAAGACCATGTCCGGGACATGGCCTCGGCACCGAATTGGGATCCCGTATAAGACCATATCCGGGATATGGCTTCGGTATTGAATATGAGAATCATATAAGACCATATCCAGGATATGGCATCGATACTTGATGTGAGATTTCTGTATAAGACCATATCCGGGATATGGCATTAGCACTCAGAGGTGACCCCATGTAAGACCACATCTGGGGTGTGGCATTGGCTTTGTACTTATATTAATGACAATGAAAATGCGTCTTTAAGTATCCCTAGTGATTAATGGGATAAATAGATGAGTTTGGAAATATAAATGAGATTAGTACTAAAGACATTTGAATGAGTGAATATAGGTACTCGTGAATGATTCACGAAGAAATAATTATGACATGTGGCATGGTATGTGCTAAATAAGGGCAAGTATGAGTAAGTATGGCAAGTAGCCTATAACCATGTGTATGGTTAATTATTGTCATGGATGGATTTTATCATGAGCTTATTGTTGCTATTTATTTCCATGCAAACTTACTAAGCTTTATGCTTACCCCTTTTTATTGCCCTTTTTCCTTGTAGTATTGCCAAGATAACTCGAGGAACGTGGAACGTCGGAGTTCAAAAATCACACTATCGACATCACTTTGGTATAACAATTTAGACTTATTTTGAGTATGGCATGTATAGGACTTGGGTATTTTGTTAGGTCACAATTGTTAGCCAAAGAGTTGGCTATGTATGTTATTAAAGTCATTTTGTAAATGGTCATTAAAATTAGGCCAATACTTGATAAGTATATAAATATTCTATGAGGATGAATTATGAAGTTTATGCTTGTGTGAATGTTTTGAATTGAGTTCTTGGATGTGCCTTTGGGTTATGAGTTGTGTTGAGATGGGTTGGAATAAGTATGTTTGCTATGCAAGGTGGCATTTGGCTTGGAATATAGCCTTTTTAATGTCCACACGGGTAGACGAATGGGTGTGTGTCTAGGCCGTGTGAGACACACGGTTAGCCCCATGGGCGTGTTGATCGGCCGTGTGTCCCCTTGCATGCTAGGCTTGCAAGTTAGTATGCTCAGTAGTAAACACATGGGCAGAGACACGACCGTGTGGGAGGCACGACCTTGGACATGAGCATTTGCCCAGGCCGTGTGACCATATTGAGATGATGATGTCATAAACAGAATGCCAAGGTTTTGGCACACGGGCTAAGACACAGGCGTGTCGAGGCCGTGTGGGAGACACGGGCCAGGGACACAGGTGTGTGTCCGACCGTGTGAAATAAGTCAGTGTCGACCACGGGTGAAAGACACGGGCATGTCTTAGGGGCACACGGGCGTGTCCCTAGGACAACACGAGCGTGTGGCCCTGTTTTGATAAAGAATTTTCTAAGTTCGTAAAAGTTCTCGGTTTAATTCTGAAACCTATCGAAAGTATGTTTAGGGCCTTGTAGGCCAAGAATGAGCAGAATATGGGTTTATATGGAAACTTTTTATGGTAAAAAGAAATTTTATAGCCCAATGTGATATGTTTAAGCAAGTTAAGTTAGGTAATGCCTCAAATATGGTTCTGGCTTCGAACACGGGTAAGGGGTGTTACAGGTCCTCTAATTTATTGATTTATTTTGGACAGGTCTAATAGCTTTGTTGGATTGCAAAACTGTCAAAATTGGAGACCAAGTCAACTCAGTTTTTGGCTACACTTGGTTGTCCACGTAGACCACTTTTTGGTTTAATTGCACAAGGTCCTTGCAATGTTGAAGAAATTAGATATTTGCCTGAAGATTTGCACTTGACTGAGTCTCAGTCCTGAGTTGTTGTGGCACTTAAATTAAGAAAAAATCAAGAAAAAAATCAGCTAAATTTTCTTCAATTCATGGCCAGCCACCCTTTGAAGATGCTTGAAGAGATGGAACCTCCTATTTTTAGCAAACTATCCCCCTCTCCTCACCTATAAATAAAGCCCCCTCATTCATTCATTCATCATCCCTTATCCTTGATCCTTCACTCTTCTCTCTCACTTCTCTTAGTATTTTCCATTCCGCACGCCTAGCATATCTCTTCATAGAGATTTATCAATTAAACCTTTAGGTCGGCCACCTTGGAGAGCCATCAGCAAAAGAGCAAAGTGAAGGAGCGAAGGAGCCTTATCGATCAGAGTCTTGGGTGATAGCCACTTTGATTTAGGTTTAATCTTTCTTTTCTTTGGTTTAATATGAAAATGTTTGCTATGTGCTCTTTGTTCTTATTTACAACAATGTTAGCTTAATTTTATTTAAGCTAGGTTGATTGCTTTGATTAAATAATATTTATTTGATTCATGCTTATAATGTTTGTGCCTCAATCGATAATGTTTTCAATTAAAATCAAGTTTGTATTTCGTTCATACGTGATTGAAATGCACCTGAATTAGCTAAGCGATCTTGACCAGACGACGGCTATTGGACACATGATTGAAATGTGCATCCTCAATTTAGATCCTAACCTGATTAAATTGCAGGTTGCATAACAACTCTGACCAAGCTCTGTTATCTGCATAGTTTTTAGAACTGTGTGATTAAACTGTTTCAAACCTAACACGTCCCTATTACCTCACACGAATGTTAAGAAACCCTTAGTAAATAAGGATCAGTAAAATGCGTATTTATTAAGTAAAGTTCGAAAGGACCTAATGTGGTTTCCAAACTCATGAAAGATCGAGTTGCCATGGAATGTTTTTCCGAATGTTATTAAGCATGTTGATAATAAATTGAGTTTAATTAAAGTAATTGTCCTAGTTTATTTATGGTATATCTTTTGCAAATTTTGTTTAATATTGCTAAAATCTATTCCATTCATATAGTTTGCATATTTAGGATAATTTGCATTAGGGATCATTGCATTTAGTTTAATATATTTAATTTTAATCATAACTTCTCAATCATATTGTGTTTTTATTTACCAAATTGTTAATATAATTTTACAAATTAAGTGACCTAGCATAAATACAATCCCTGTGGAGACGATAACTCGATACTTATTACTTGATAACGACTGTGTACACTTGCACAAACCTACGCGTTACAAGTTTTTGGCACCGTTGCCGGGGATTGTTAACTGTTGCCATAATAATTTTTTTTTGTGAAACTATTTACTTCCAATTTGGTTTATTTCTAACATTACTAACCTATTCTTTTTTATTTTTTTATTTTATTTTGAGGTGTTTATGAGCATAGATCGGATTATCGATTTACTCCCTATAGACCCTAAAATTGAGCGAACTTTCAGACAAAGAAGACGTGAACAAAAAACTCAAAGACAAGTCGAGATGGACCTTGGAAATTAGAATCAAGACCAAGGTAATGAAGCCAATCGTGTACGGAATCCCATCCTCATTGCTGATTATAGGGATCGATGCATCAGACAATATGCTGTGCCACATTTCGGTGAGTTAAATCTAGGAATTAGAAGGCCAAATGTTGAGGCAACTCAATTTGGATTGAAACCAGTGATGTTTCAAATGCTCCAAACGATGGGCCAATTCAATGGTACGCCCACAGAAGATCCACATCTCCACCTTCGATTGTTTATGGACGTGAGTGATTCATTCAAGATAGTCGGTGTGACTGAAGACGCACTGAGGTTGAAGTTGTTCCTGTACTCGTTGCGAGATCGAGCACGAGCATGACTCAATTCATTGCCACCAAGTTCCATATCTACATGGCAAGAATTAGCAGAGAGATATTTGGTTAAGTATTTCCCGCCTAGCAAAAACGCTAAGTTGAGGAACGAGATCACAATTTTCCAGCAATTGGATGACGAGTCTTTGTATGAGGCTTGGGAGTGATTCAAGGAGTTACTTCGTAAGTGTCCTCATCATGGGATTCCTCATTGTATCCAATTGGAGACATTCTATAATGGTCTCAATGCACATACAAGATTGATGGTAGATGCTTCTGCGAATGGTGCAATTTTATCTAAGTTTTATAATGAGGCTTATGAGATCATTGAGAGGATCGCGAGTAATAACTATCAATGGCCAACAAATCGAACATCTTCACGAAGACGTGTAGCTGGAGTTCATGAAGTTGACGCCCTCACTTCATTATCAGCTCAGGTATCATCTATTTCCTCTATGTTAAAACAATTTATCGCTAATAGTGCTAATAATTTTGCAGCTCAGCTACCAAGTCAGTTTCAAGTAGTTTCCTGTGTGTACTATGGGGAAGGTTGTAACAGCCCGATTTAGGGCCTAGCCGAAATAGTGGTGCGAGACCACAAATCCAAGTTAGCAAAATGAGTTTTTAAGGTATTTGATATGTTTGCATGATGATATGAAAGTTTCATGTAGAAATTTTATGGAAATTTCCATTTAAGGGTCCATTAGGACTAAATTGCAAAAGTTGCAAAACATGAGTTTCTAGAAGCTTTTTATATGAAATAGCTTTAGAATATTAATTAGAAGTCCTTAAATAGCAATTTACCCAAATTATAATTTTTGGAAAAAAAGTAAATGGTGAAATTGTAAAGAGAAGGGCATTTTGGTCATTTATCAATTAAATGATTAATAAGGGAAAAAGATGACAAAAATCATTCTCATCTTCTTCCCCAAGTGCTGAAAATTTGAAGGAAGCCATAGCTAGGGTTCTTCAATTTTTCAAGCTTGCTAGTAAGTTCATTTTAGCCCCACTTTTAATATTCTTCATATTTTTGGGGTCCCCGTATTATGAATTAGCTAATTTTAGCTATAAAATGAGCTAAGATGCATGTTCAAAAATCTACCCATGTATGACTTGTTTGTAAAATGATGCTTTAAGAAAGATTATGAGAGTTTGATGTTAGATAAACATCTTTTCCTAAATGAATTTCATGAAAAATGCTAGTAAGGACTAGTTTGTAATAGTTATGAAATTTGTCATACATGGTAGAAATAGTGAGAATTGGTTATTTCTATAGTTAAGACAATGAATCGACTGAGCATGAAGAGTTAGAAAGTTTAATGAAAATCACTTTACAAGCCTAGGGGCAAAAGTGTAATTATGAGAAAGCTTAGGGGCAAAATTGTAATTTTGACAAAGTATGAGTTAAGAGTCAATTTAGTCAATGTGATTATTAAATGATCCAAACTATTATTATAGATCAAGAAAAATGAAGCCCGGATCGAAACCGAGGCAAGAACAAAGTCGAGGACTAAATTGCATATCTACATACATTCTGTATATCGAGGTAAGTTTGTATGATTTCTAAGCTTTATGATTACTATCATTGAATTGCTTAGTATAATGTACATTTTTACCATAGAAATGCTTAATGCTATGTTAAATAAAGAAATCAATGAGATTAAGCATGAGAAAGTCCCGATTGAAGTTGAATTACTTAGGATGCTCGATCTACCACATGAGATAAGAAAGTCTGTATAAGACCAAGCCAAGGCATGGCATCGGCAATCAAGCAAAGTTATCATGTAAGTCCAAGACAAGTCTTGGCATTGAAGAGTTATTATGAGATGAAGACCCATGTAAGCCCAAGCCAAGGCATGGCATTGGTGAGTCTCCAAGCAAATATGTCATGTAAGTCTAAGACAAGTCTTGGCATTGAAAAGCTATCATGAGATAGAGATCCCATGTAAGTCCAAGCCAAGGCATGGCATTGGTGAGTAACAAGGAAGATTTCAAGTAAGTCCAAGCCAAGGCTCGGCATTGACCAGTTCATAAGTAAAGATACCAAATAAGACCATGTCAAGACATGACAATGGTAAGTTCCTCAGGGAACACACAAGGAAGACTTTGAGTAAGTCTATGTCAAGACATGGCATCGATACCAAGATGAGAGATCCTATGTAAGACCATATCTAGGATATGGCTTTGGCATCGAGTTATATGTGGGATTAGATTTAGTATCTCGGCTATTCATAGAAATTCATCGGGCAAATGAGTAAATCTTAAATGAGATAGCAAGAAAATTAAGTAAGCAAAGCTATTATCAAGTTGGAAATGAGTATTATTCATGTTATGAATGATGAATTAGAGATTATGATTATTATAGTAAAGTATGTGATCAAGTGATACAGGTACCTTGTTTACCTCACGAGCATGAGACTAGTAAGTATCATGAGATATGTAAGAATCAGTAAGAGTAAGTAAGCTTAAATAGCTGAAATTATGATGCCATTGTTTATGCCAAATGGTTTATGTTAAACAAGTATGATGCTATGTGAATTATATGCAAACTTACTAAGCTAAATGCTTACGTCTTTTATTCTTTCTTTCCATGTAGTCCCGCCAAGCTAATCTCGTGGATCATTGTCATCGGAGCTTGGAGCACACTATCAATCACTATTTTGGTATAACCAAGATGTTTATATTAAGTATGGCATGAATAGGAACATTTCATTTTGAGAATATGTCTTAAAAAAGGGCAAAAGTATGGGCTATCAAGTTTATTATTCTTTTGTATATGGCTAAGTGATTGGCCAAGATTGACTAAGTATGTATGTTTATCGATATCAATGAAGCATGTAGTATTGTTCATGAAAGATGTATTAATTTGAGTTGTTGAATTGAATATGAGATTGATATTGATTTCAGGGTGGCAATTGGCTTGGTAAATAGCCTTCAAGTGCCCACACGGATAGACACACGGGCGTGTGTATAGGCCATGCGTCCCCTGCACCTTAGTACTTTAAGTTAGATTAGATTGCGGGCTAATCCCACGGCCGTTTGTTTAGGCCATGTATGACACACGGTCAGAACATGGGCGTGTGCCCCAGGCCGTGTGAATATAGTCAGTGTCGACCACGGTCTAAGTCCACGGGCGTGTCAAGGCCGTATGAATATAGTTAGTGTCGACCACGGTT
Source organism: Gossypium australe (assembly GCA_005393395.2). Lineage (NCBI taxonomy): Eukaryota > Viridiplantae > Streptophyta > Magnoliopsida > Malvales > Malvaceae > Gossypium > Gossypium australe. Next base: position 29,067,109 of record CM016615.1, read on the forward strand.
GAAGACATGGGCGTGTCTTAGGGGTACACGGGCATGCCCCAAGCCACATAGGTGTGTGACCCCTGTTTTAAGGAAAAGTTTTCGGTTAAGTTCTGAAAGTTTCCAAATATGTGTTTAAGGCCTCGTAGGCCCATGAAATGTATGACTAGACTAAGAAAGAGAAGTTTTAATTCGAAACAAAATTTTACAGCCCGTGAGTGCATGTTTAAGAAAGTTCAAGCATAGTAATGTATCGTATCCGGTCTCAGCCTTGAACTCAGGTATGGGGTGTTACAAAGGTCATTCTTTTGAGAATTGCCCGTCAAATCCCGAGTCAGTGTACTATGTGGAGAACCAACATCAAAATAGAGTGGACAAGGACCCCAGTCCAATTTCTACAATCCTTCATGGCGTAATTATCCTAACTTTTTCTTGGAGCAACCAAGGAAATGGACCGAACAACAACTTATTATAGCCTAGACCCAACCAATCTCAAAGGTTTAATCAGCAAGCTCTAAGATCACCTCAAGTTGAGGCATCAAACGGTTTGGAGAACTTGTTGAAAGCGTACATGGCAAAGAATGGCGCTTTGATCCAAACCTAAGCAGCAACACTGAAAAACTTGGAAAACCAAAAAGGTCAGTTAGCTATGGAGCTTTATAATAGACCGCAAGGAACCTTGCCGAGCGATATTGAGAATCAAAGAAATATGGGTAAAGAACATATCAAGGCAATGGCATTGCGAAGTGGTAAAATTCTGGAACCCTAATTGATTGATGTTGAAGATAAGCCTGTTGAGAAGAATCAACCAACTGTTGAAATTCCTACACCAAAGGAATCAGAATCTGCAAAGACCGACAAGGTAAATTCTAACTTAGTGAATTCAGATACTTTAACATCTTCTTTGGATGCAGACTTAGTGACTCAGGAGAGTTGTCCGATTCAACCAAGAGTTCCATCACCTCTATATCCGCAAAGATTGCAGCAACACAAGCAGAAACATGAGGTGCAATTCAAGAAGTTTGTGGATGTTCTGAAGCAGTTACACATCAATATTTCGTTGGTGGAGGCTTTAGAACAAATACCGAATTATATGAAGTTTATGAAGGATATATCGTAACACCCCTCACCCATATTCACCGTCAGAATAGGGTTACGGAGCATTACCGAACATTCAACACCTTTAAACGTACATTTCATATACAATTTATCAATTCAAATACAATTCAATCACAATCCTTAAACATGCATTAGGAGTGATTCGGGACTAAACCGGAAGCTCGAAAAAGTTTTCAACACTTAACATTTTTCTTCTCAAAACAGGGGACACACACCCGTGTGGTCAGGCTGTGTGTCTCACACGGCCACCAAACATGACCACGTCACAGATCATGTGAACATTCAAAATGGGAGCACTTGGTCATGTCCCAGCCCGTGTCCTACCCCATGTCCAAAAAAGTGAGGTTACTGACTTGGGTCACACAGCCAACCACACACCCATGTGTCTAGCCTGTGTGCCCTTCGAAGTGGCCACACAGGCCCATGTACCAGGCCATGTGTTAGGCCGTGTCAAACCTGTAGGGTATACTGACTTATGCAACATGGCCAAGTCACACGCTTGTGTGCTAGGCCGTGTGCCAATTAGGGGGTATACTGACTTGTGCCACACGGCCGATCACACACATGTGTATGAGACCGTATGGAGCATATTGACTTCATTTCAATTTCAAAACCAGGGGACACATGGTCATGCAACATAGCCGTGTGTCACACACATCTGAGACACACACTCTTGTCTCTACCCGTGTGGAAAAAAATAGGCTATTTACCAAGCCATTTTGCCACCCCAATTGGTACACATCTTCACCTACCCAAATCATACAAAACCATAGCATAATAAGCAAACTAAAACAATCAAAATGGCACCAACCTATAGTATAAGTAAACATCCAAATTAGCCACAAACAAGGCAAATTCATACCAATTCCAATACTAGCAACCAACATGCTTATATCTCAAGTTTTACTCACCAAAACATACTAAAATACATATACCAATCAACTAGTTAAACATTTACCTAACATGTCTCATTTTGTACCAATTTACAAGTATGAGACCAATTTCGTAAACTTCATAATATGGTCATTCACATATCCATCCATGAACTCAATATCAACCATATATGCACAAATAAACACATAACCAATCCACCAAATTAAGCCAAATCTCATGGCTATATATACAAACCAAAATATGAACATTTGCAATGCCAATTCATTTGGCCAACATCATTACCAAAACATAATCAACATGACACAAAGTTCCTATACATGCCATATGACCAAACCATAAGTTCAAAAGTACCAAAGTGATGGTTGGATAGTGTGACGATGTCTCCGACGATTCCCTAATCCGAGCTAGCTTTGAGTTCACTATAACACATGGGAAAAATAAACAAAGTAAGCTTTATAGCTTAGTAATTTTGTACGAAATATACTCAAACAAATCATAATACATAAATCATTAATTTGAACTATTTAGATAACAACAAACCTTCTATATGCTTAATCATATGCTCATATGCAAATTTATAACTTCTTCTATTTGAATCTCATACTTTACATGTACATACCTGTACAAATTCGTAACGAACACATACCTTTTCGGAATACTGTCGAATACTCAATATCTCGCACACTAAGTGCCAGTACGTAGCTAAAGCTATTATAATCTCGCACACTAAGTGCCTTACATAGCCGAAGCTATCTCGGTCTCGCACACTAAGTGCCATATATAGCCGAAGCTATCTCAAATCGCACACTAGGTGCCATATATATATTCGAATCATTGTCAAACATGACTATAATCTCATATACACGATTAATGCAATATCAAAGCAGTTAAAGCATAATTGTAATAATGCTTATTACATACAAACTTACCTCGGATGCGACAGTGGCGAATTGAGTCAACTACTCCGTAACTTTATTCTTTCCTTGATCTAAGTTTGTATTTCTCCTTTCTTGATCTATATAATATTAAATTTAGCTTATTCAATCACTACTTTATTCAATTAAGTCCAAAACACACACTTAGGCATGTTTACACTTTTGCCCCTAAAGTTTCACATTTTTATAATTTAGTCCTCAATACACAAAATCACAAATTCATGTAAATTTCACAGCACCCATGCTTAGTCGAATTACTATAAGGCCCCTAGCTGGCCCTATTTTTCATTTATTCACACATTTAACCGCATATTTTCACATTTTCACAAATAAATCCCTATTTTGCATTTTTACTCAAAATCACTTAACAAAACTTGTGTAACTAACAACAAACATTCAAAATCTATCATCAATCATCAAAACTCACACATATTCATCAATGGTAACATTCAAAATCTTTAACAGTTTTGCAAATTAGTCCCTGGGCTAGCTAGAATAAGCTGCAACGATCTCAAAAACGTAAAAACCATTAAAAACGAGACAAAAACCGTACCTTAATAGACAAAAATGTTTTGGCCCAACCTAGTTCTTCAACTATGGATTTCTCTCCTTTTAATTTCGGTTAGGAAGATGAACCTTATACATTTACCTTTAAAATCATGACAAAGATTTACCTTATACATTTAAATTATCATTTAAATTATCTATGGATTATCATTTAAATTATCTAATTACTAAATTAACCTTATACATTTACCTTTAAAATCATGACAAAGATTTCCATCTTTGTCCACTCATATTAATAATGGTTTAATTACCACTTAAGGACCTCCACTTTAAGGTTCCATAGCTATTTGACACCTTTAGCTATTAGAACACTACTTTTACACTTTATGCGATTTAGTCTTTTTTATCAAATTGACCAATCAAACGATAAAATTTCTTAACGAAATTTTCACACCAACATTCAATCATGCTGTAGACATTAAAATAATAATAAAATAAATATTCTGACCTCAGATTTTTGGTTCCAAAACCACTATTCCGATTTGACTAAAACCGGGTTGTTACAACTCTCCCCCTTAGGGATTTTCATCCCCAAAAATCTTACTAGTGAATAGGTTAGGGTACTGTTTTCTCATAGCTTTCTCGAGCTCCCACGTAACCTCTTCAACACCGTGTCATTTCCAAAGTAATTTCATGAGAGCTATGCTTTTATTTCTCAACTACTTATCTCTGCGTGCTAGAATTCTGATCGGTTATTCGTTATATGTCATATCAGGTTGAATTTCAATATCTGGCGGAGAAATCACATGTGATGGATCATATCTATATCGGCGTAACATCGACACATGGAATACGTTATGAATCTTTTCTAACTCTGATGGTAAGGCTAATTGATATGCTACTGGCCCTATTCTTTCAATGATCTCATACGACCCAATAAATCGAGGACTCAATTTGCCTTTGCGACCGAAATGAAGTATTTTCTTCCATGGAGATACTTTCAAGAACACTTTTTCACTGATCTGGAATTCAATATCTTTTCATTTCAAATCCACATATGATTTTTGATGATCTAAAGCTGCTTTCAAACAATCGCGAATTACTTTCACTTTCTCTTCGATTTCTCTAACCAAATCAACCCCGGGAATCTATTTCTCACTTAGCTAGGTCTAATACAATGGAGTTCGGCATTTGTGACCATATAAAGCTTCATACGATGCCATCTTTATGCTCGTTTGAAAACTGTTATTATAGAAAATTCAACTAACGGCAAATATTTCTCCCAATTACCTTCGAACTTTAAAACACAACATCTGAGCATATCTTCGAGAATCTGAATTACTCGCTCAGACTGATCGTTAGTTTGTGGATCAAAAGCTGTACTGAAATTCAACTTCGTGCCCAGAGTTTCTTGCAATTCCTTCCAAAATCGCGATGTGAATCTCGAATCTCTGTTTGAAATAATTGAAACTGGCATCCCGTGCAATCTAACGATCTCAGCAATATACAATTTAGCAAATCTATCAAGTGAATAATCAGTACGTACCGGAATAAAATGTGTTGATTTCGTCAGTCGATCAACGACAACCCAAATTGCATCTTTCTTTTTTGGAGACAGGGGTAATCTCGATACGAAATCCATAGTCACTCTATCCCATTTCCACTCCGGTATCATCACAGGATGAAGCAAACCTGAAGGTACTTGATGCTCGGTTTTCACTTGCTGATAAATCAAACACATCGATACAAACTCAAAAATATCTCATTTCATACCAGACCACCAATACGATTTCTTCAAATCATTATACATTTTGGTACTTCTCTGGTGAACTGACAAATTACTACTATGTGCCTTGTGAAAAATTTTCTGACTCAACTCTAGATTTTTCGGTATGCAGATTCTATCTCAGAACATCAAACAATCATCGGATTCGATTTGGTATTCTGAATCACTAGTCGATATGTATTGTACTCCTTTTGTTTGCAATTCACTATCACATCTTTAAGCTTCGTAAATTTGCTTTTAACTCGGCTAAAATCGAACCATCATCAGATAATGTCAACTATGTATTCATTGCTCTCAAGGAAAACAACAATTCTCTACTCAAAGCATCAGCAACTACATTCGCTTTCCCCGGGTGATAATCAATCACTAACTCGTAATCTTTCAATAGCTTGAGCCATCTCCGTTGTCGTAAATTCAAATCTTTCTGAGTCATAATATACTTTAAGCTTTTATGATTAGTAAAAATGTGGCATCTTTCACCGTACAAATGATGACGCCAAATTTTCAATGCAAAAACTATAGCGGCCAACTCTAAATCATGTATCGGATAATTCTTTTCATGCAGTTTAACCTGTCTGGAAGCATAAGCTATTACTTTTCCCTCTTACATCAACACACAACCCAAACCGTTCAATGACGCATCACTGTATATCACAAATTCTTTACCCGACTCAGGTTGAATCAACACTGATGCCTAAGTTAAAATTATTTTCAATTGATCAAAACTTTGTTGACATTTCTCGGACCATTCAAACTTTACATCTTTCTGTAGCAATCTAATCATCAGTGTAGTAATCATCGAGAATCCTTTAACAAAACGTCGATAGTAGCCCACTAATCCCAGAAAACGTTTGACCCCAGATACATTTCTAGGAGATTTCCAGTCAATAACTGCAGAAATCTTGCTCGGATCAACTCGAAAGCCATCCGCCGAAACTATATGTCCCAAAAATCCAACTTCCCGGAGCCAAAACTCACATTTGCTAAATTTAGCATACCGTTGCTTATCTTTCAAAATATACAACACAATCCTCAAAACTCGGCATGCTCAGACTCATCCCGTGAATGGATCAAAATGTCATCAATGAACACAACAACAAATCTGTTTAAATACGGTCTAAAGATCCGATTCATCAAATCCATAAAAATGGCAGGAGCTTAGTTGGTCCAAAAGGCATAACAAGGAATTCATAATGTCCGTACCTCGTTCTGAACGTCATTTTTGATACATCTAAGTCTTTAACTCGCAACTGATAGTAACCAGATCTCAAATTAATTTTTGAAAACACTGTTGCACCTTTCAGCTGATCAAACAAATTGTCTATTCTCGACAATGGATACTTATTCTATATCGTAACCTTGTTGAGCTGACGATAGTCAATACACATTATCATGGACCCATCTTTCTTCTTAACAAACAATACTGGCGCACCCCAGGGTGAAAAAATCAGTCGTGCAAAACCTCTATCTATTAACTCTTGCAATTGAGCTTTCAACTCTTTCAACTCTTTCAACTCTGTCAGAGCCATTCTATACGGAGCTATAGATATCGGTGAAGTTCCCGACTAAATTAATAGCAAATTCAACCGCTCTGATAGGTGGCAACCCCAGTAATTCTTCTGGAAACACATCCGGATATTCACAGACAACTGGCACTAATTCAAGCTTTGATTCAGACACTTTGGTATACAAAACATAAGCAAGATAAGCTTCGTAACCTTTCCTCACACATCTCTAAGCTGACATAGATGAAATCACAACAGGCAATTCATTTGATTCATTTGATTCAATCCAAAGAATTTCATTATTCTGACACTTCAATTGTATAATCTTTCGTCTACAGTTCACAACAGCATCATGAAGAGTTAACCAATCCATTCCTAGAATTACATCAAATTCATCAAATGGAAAAAGCTTCAGATCAACCAGAAAATAGTAACCCCGAGTCATTAAAGAACAGTTCTTGCATACTTTATCAACTAGAACAAACTTGCCTAAGGGGTTCGATACTTTAATCACAAACTCAGTGGACTCGACAGGTAAACTCTTATTAGACACCAATTCATACATATATATGAATGAGTCGGTCCAGTATCAATCAATGTAATCACATTAGTGTCCTAAAGAGTAAATGTACCGGTAACGACATCTAGTGATGACGTATCTTCGCAAGCGCGAAAAGCGTAAGCTCTAGCAGGTACTCTGGCCTCATATCTCACTGTAGAATCTCTCATTGTACCGCGATTACCACTGGCATTTCCCACATTTCTTGCCAGCCTCCCTCGAGTAACTGTATTGCTCAATCTTACACTCTGAGATTTATCTTTTTCATTTAGCTTGGGACAATCTCTGATAAAATGATCTCGTGAACCACAACTGTAACAAGCTCTATTATTATTTTTCACCTAGAAATCTCCAAAATGTCGTCTTCCACACTGTTGACACTCGGGCTTGATATCTTTTATGTTGCCAACACTCGATACCGATGTTACTGGAGCTTTAGGGCTGGTTTATTGCTTTCTGCAATCTCTATTGGAATATCCGCGGAACTGGTCGATTGGTTAAAATGATCTCTTGATTTCTTTGACGAGGAATGATAAGGTTTACTCATCGATCTCTTCCTCGAATCTCTTGCCTCTGAATCAGCCTTTCTCTTTTCTCGATTAAAGTCTTCGGCTTTACAAGCCTGGTCGACTAACACAACAAACTCTTTCAAATCTAAAATTCTGACCAGAAGTTTAATATATTCATTCAACCCATCAACAAACTGCTTGCACATAATCTCTTCCGTAGAAACATATTCTCAAGCATATTTACTCAACCGTACAAATTCTCTTTCATACTCTATCACAGTCATTCGGCTCTGTTTCAACTCGAAAAATTCTTTATGCTTTTGATCAAGGAACCGTTAACTTATATATTTCTTTCAAAACTTAGTTTGAAAGAATTCCCAGGTCACTCACTCTCTCGGTACTACAGACACAAGGTATTTCACCATTGATATGTTGTGTCTCTCAACAAGGAAACGACACACTTCAAACATTCAACTGGCGTGCACGAAAGTTCATCGACTACCCGAATAGTATTTTCAAGCCAAAATTTAGTTTTCTCTGGATCATCATCAATGGTAGCTCTAAACTCTTCGGCCCCGTACTTACGAATTTTATCAACTGGCAGTTTATTTTGTCTTTTATGTTCCACAACTTGAGGAGCTACGGGTACAAGTTGGGGATTACAAGGGGGTGGAGATTGTTGAGCAGTTGGGTTTGTTCAAATATATTGCATGAACCATTCATTCATGATATGGAAGAAGGCTTCTTTAGCCTCTGCTCCCTGGCTACCCATTATAGGTCTAGAACCAGACGGCGTTGTCCCTTGAGCAGGAGCAGGCGCATTACTTTCAACCTCATTAGTTGTAGCTCGATTGGGATCCATTTGCTATATGAAAACAAATTTTCAAATGTCAGGAGTTATCACACTATCACAGTTTGTATATGGCATCTATAGCTAGACTCTCACACACGCAATAAACATAATATATAAATATTTTAATCCCACATCTGGCATACTTTTGGATGATTTATCCCCTAAGTTATGGAATTTGATGCTTCTAATACTTTAATTTCATGTTTTATACTTAGAAGAGCGCCGGAGGATGAAAAGAATGAGAAACAAATCAAAAAACGAAGAAAATGGCCCAAAGTACGAAATACACACGGCCTGGGTCCGGGCCACACGACTGTGCCTCTTTAGCAGACCAGAATGCAGCCTGGGCTCGATTTACACGGGCGTGTCCTTGACGAGACCTGTTTTAAGTCTAATCGGAAAAGGATACTTAGAGGCAAAGAAAGACATTCCAAAAGCCTATATAAACACCCTGGAGGGAAACCTAAAGGGGGCGTTCAGGTAGGCCGAGGATCCAAGCCAGAGAGGGCCAAATTGTAGGATTTACTCGAAGACAGTCAGTTGATTCATCTCAAGAAGCCGAAATCATACTCAAGACGGAAGATCTTCCCTTTAATTTCCTTCAGGGGGTTTTAGGGTTTTTCTTATGTTTTGTTTTATACTTTCTTCTGAGATGTATTCTTTTATAAACATGAACTAAACCCCTTAAATACCTGAGGGGGATGAAACCTAAGACGGATCTTGTTATTGTTTGCTAAACTATATGATAAATACTTGATTTGTTCTTAATTATGTGTTCTTAATTCTTTTTTTAATATTTCAGGATATTGATTCAAGTATTGATGTGCTTAGACAGTGGAAGAAAATTCCCTGTTTAAGAGTAGATCTAGCATAGTTAAGCGAAGTTGATCGCACTCCTATAGATAGGATGACGAAAATCTGCCAGATTAGGATCAAACCTAATATGGGAGTCCATAGATCAAGTTAATGCAACTCTAGGGGTTTTAATTAGAAAGAGATTTCAATTAATCAACCTAGAGTTAGACGTTTGTAGCCTCGAGAGAGGTATTAATATAAATTAGGGAATCCTATGGATCAAGTCAAGTGAATAAATCATCTGGTTCAGAGTTAAATAATAAGTGAAGTCTAGGTGGATTCTTCCTTGGGTATTGTCTTAATCAATTGGTATTCCCAAAAGTATTTCCCCAAATTCATTCTCTGTGTCTTAGCATCTTTAGCATAATAGTTAGTTAGTTTTAGATTAAACAACAATTCTTCTAATTCTTAGGCTAAATAATAAAAAGATAAGTAATTACCAGTACTCTTGGTCCTTGAGGATACGATACTTCCGGTCTTGCCATATCTATACTACCAAACGATAGGTGCGCTTGCCTCAATCGTTTTCATAGTTAGTTTCTAGGCTCGATCATTCGATATATAAATTTAAGACTTTCAGACACGATCAAGTTTTTGGTGCCATTGTCGGGGACTAAGATATTAGGAACACTTGATTTTTATTACTTTAGCCATTATTTTTTATTTATTTGTAATTTATTTTTTATTTTTTATTTTTATTGTTCTAATTTTTCTTTCCTCTGCTTCTGATAGGTTTTTCTAGTTTATGATTAGAAGGAACCCGTCAGGACCCTTGATTTTTGACAGTGATATAGAAGGTACCGTTCGCAGAAACAGAAGAGAAATAAGGCGGAGCTTACAATACATAGAAGAAGAGCAAGAGAACGATACCAATACTGTCGAAGAGATGGTTGATAACAATTCGCTACCTCCTGTGGTTGCCGCAAACCCGGTGAATCAAAATCCTGCTCCTCGTACTATGTATGATTATGCTAAACCTAATTTAAAAGGAACTGAGTCAAGTATTGTTAGACCTGCTATTGCTACAAATAATTTTGAACTGAAACCTAACACAATTCAGATGATACAGCAATCTGTTCAGTTTGATGGTTTGCAGGATGAAGATCCAAATAATCACTTGGCGAATTTCATAGAATTTTGTGATACTTTCAAAATAAATGGCGTTTCTGATGATGCCATTCGTCTTCAGTTGTTTCCCTTTTCGTTGAGGAACAAAGCTAAATAGTGGTTGAACTCGTTACCACGAGGATCAATCACTACATGGGAACAGATGACCAAAAACTTTTTGTTAAAATATTATCCGCCGGCTAAAATGGCTAAGTTGAGGAATAGTATCTCTTCTTTTGTACAGATGGATTTAGAGACACTTTACGATGCATAGGAGAGATACAAGGATATATTGAGAAGGTACCCACGCCATGGGTTACCCTTGTGGCTACAGGTCCAAACCTTTTACAACGGTGTGAACCCCTCAACCAGGCAGTTGATTGATTCAGCCGCCGGCAGAACCCTGAACAACAAAACACCTAAGGCTTCCTATGAATTCATTGAAGAGATGTCACTGAATAACTATCAGTGGCAAGTCACGAGAAAAAGCCAACAAAAGTCGCCAGTGTTTTCAACCTCGACGCAGTAACCATGCTATCAAATCAGGTAGAGATGTTAAATAAAAAGATTGATGGTTTAAGTGGTTCTTCGCAGGTACATCTAGTTATGCAGTACGATACGAATGGAGGAGGGGCGAGCAATACAGAATATCCACCTTACAACCCGAGCGCTAAAAATGAGCAAGTCCACTATATGGGTAATAATTCTAGACCTCAAAATAACCCTTATAGTAATACTTACAATCCAGGTTGGAGGAACCATCCCAACTTTTCATGGGGAGGTCAAGGAAATCAAAGACAACAACCCCTCCCAAGTTTCCAACAGCAACCCTACCCACAAGAAAAGAAGCCGAACCTTGAGGAGATGCTAACAAAATTTATAGCAGTGTTAGAAACTCATTTCTAAAACAACGAGACAACACTTAAAAATCAACAAGCATCGATTCAAGGGATCGAGAACCAATTAGGACATCTTGCTAAGTTGATCTCAGAACGACCACAAGGAAGCCTACCAAGCAACACTGAAACTAACCCGAAGGAGCAACTTCAAGCAATAACCGCTCATGATAGTGAAGGGGTAGATGAACCCAAAGTAAGCCTAGAGACTGTGGTCGAGGAAGGTAAGGTTGAGGTAAGCCATGACAAACCAAAACCGGTAATTAAAGAATACCAACCTCGTGTGCCATACCCCAATGCAATGAAGAAAGACAACACAAATGAACAATTTGGTAAATTTCTTAAACTTTTAAAGAAATTACATATTAACTACCGTTTCTTGAAGCTCTTTCCCAGATGCCAGATTCAAGAAAATTTTTAAAAGAGCTTTTGACAAACAAATGGAAGTTGGACGAGGAGTCGCATGTGGAGCTAAACGCAGTGTGCTCAATAATTTTGCAAAATAAACTACGACGAAAATTAAAAGATCCAGGGAGTTTTACAATTCCATGCTTAATTGGTAGTTTATCTGTTGATAATGCTTAAGCTGATCCAGGGAGTTTTACAATTCCATGCCTTATAAAATGTTTAAACAGCTAGGTCTAGAGAAACCCAAACAAACTAGGATGAGCATTCAATTAGCTGATAAAATTATTAGAATTCCTAGGGGTATAATTGAAGATGTTCTAGTAAAAATTGATAAATTCGTATTCCCAGTAGACTTTGTTGTTTTATACATGGATGAGGACAACAATGTTCCTTTAATTTTAGGAAGACCCTTTTTAGCAACTGCCAGAACTAAAATTGATGTTGGTACAGACGAACTTATACTTCGTGTAGGTGATGAAAAGATTACTCTTTAGGCTTTTGACTCAGCTAGAACATCAAGTAATCAATGTAAAAACATAAATTCTATTAATGACCATTCGATTAAACCTTCTTTACAGGAAACACCACGAAACTACACAACTGAGCCAGATCCTAGACCTCATGCCAACAAGGAAATAACTCTTGAGGAACAAAGGCTTCAGATTAATGAACTAGATGAGTGGAAGACACATTTCAAAGAGAAACCAGGAAAACATGATGAACCGAAGCAACTTCATGAGCCAAACCAATCTCAGATCAGGGATCAGGTATTGTTGGATAAGACAGACCCTTGAATTGCCACCTCAGACCTAAATACAAACGAAGAAATACCTTTTAAGGTACTTAATGTCTTTCCATACGGAACAGTCGAGGTAACTAATCCTAAGTTTAGCACTTTTAAGGTAAACACCACTCAACTTAAACTATATAGCGATAACTGAATTGATAGCATGAGAAAGGATTTTTACCTCCTCAAACCACCATGATTATGCGAATGAGAGGTAAAGTCTAGCTAAAGACTTTAAACAAGCACTTCTTGGGAGGCAACCCGAGCACTAACTCCACTAATACCATATTTTCTATTTTTAGCACCTAACTACAAACTAACCAATTTAATAAATCGCAGGTTTCCCTACCACACAGCCTTGGACACGGGCGTGGCCGTGGCCGTGTGGACACCACGGATAGGTACATGGGCGTGGGCAGCAACCAGTACCTTTTGAGTCCATTTATTTTTTTCGTTTTCTTTTATTTTTAGATTCTTTTATCTTTCTTGTCTTTAATTTATATTATTATATTTTGATTGTTTTAATTTAGGTTTAAAAGGCTGTTAGGGAATCACCACATCACGACCCTAGCATCGACCGTGCCTATCTTTCTAAGGATTTCATCCATAATTCAGGAAGTTTCACCTCTCTTCCTCTCTTATGATTTTTTACTATATTGTTATTACCCATCTTTGTACATTGAGGACAATGTACATCTTAAGTGTGGGGAGTGAATTTTATTTTGAAAAAGTTTCTAAATTTTTGCATTATTTTCAAATCCCTGAATTTTGTCTTGACCTTAAGTAATTTTCTCATATTACTATTAGAATGAAATTTCCTTTGATTCATGATTTTTATTGATATGTTTTGGATTAAATAATTGATAATTGTGCAGTGATGATTTAAACTTTAGGAGACTAAAGAATCAAGCATGATGTGTAACACCCCTAACCCGTGCCCATCGACGGACTAGGGTTAAAGGCGTTACCAGACAAATCGGAAACTTTAACAATCGATTCATAAAATAAATCATCAATCACAATCATCATGTCCCATCTATAGGTCAACAAGACCTTAGTCATGCTTTAGAGTAGAGTCGGGACTAAACCGAACACATACAGAAATTCTCGAAAAATTTAAAACTTTCTAAACTTTCATGGGTTACACGCCCGTGTGGGCAGGCCGTGTGCCTCCCACGGCTGGTAGACACGCCCATGTGTCTCCCCCGTGGTCAAATCTGACTTAACTCCACGGCCACCAAGCACGCATGTGCACCTTGGTTGTAGTCAATTCTGACTTAACTCCACGGCCACTAAGCATGCCCGTGTACCTTGGCCGTGGTCAATTCTAACTTGGCTCCACAGCCACCAAGCACTCCCTTGCACTTTGGTCGTGTTCAGTCCTGACTAAACCACACGGCTACCAGGCACGTCCGTGTGCGAAGGCCGTGTACTCTTAATCAGCTACTGACTTAGTCCCATGATCAATAGGCATGTCCGTGTACCACAACCGTTTGGTAAAATAGGCAATTTGCAAGGCCAATATGCCACCCCCGTTAGGGTCATACCTACAAGCAAATTACCAATACATTTCAATGCACATTTGACAACCAAGAACATATCAAAATAATCATACAATCTCTACATTCCAGTCCAATTATAATGAGGCCAAATTTACAAGACTAAAATTCATGTAAACACAAGCATAGTTCATCCATACACTCACCATAAAATTAACCATTTCAAATACTATCAAAACATGCACCATTTATCATATTCATTAAAACGTATAGCCAACACATAACTAGCCAAATCACATGGCTAAGTTCACATCTCATTCTTATACAAATAACTACCCTATACATGCCATATCTAGCTATATACATTTCCAAAATGTACCAAAACAAGTTGAGTAGTGTGATGACGATCCTCGACAGTCCCCGAGCCTTCGGTAGCTTTGACGATCTATAAAACAGAACAAACACACACAGAGAGTAAGCTTTTAAAAGCTTAGTAAGCCAAAATACAAATAAACTTAACATGAATTACACATAACTGAATTGATGTATTGACCATAATAGTTCACATAACAAATTCATCCCATTCTTTCTTTAGCTCATTTGCTTAGCCATAACATACCAGATTCTCAACTCAATACCTTATTTGCACATAGCTCATTTAAGCATAATTTCACATATCATCTCATCATTTCATTGCACATATTCAATTTAGTAAGTTCATATATATACTTACCTTTCATACACACCTTGTGTACTTATCAAACATACCTGAAACTGATAAACATTCACGTAATCGTTTATAGCTCGGAATTGCCCGTTGAACTGTTTGAAATCTAATACGATGTAGAGAATACTCAAAACAGCCGTACAATGCCAACATCCCAGACGTGGTCTTACATGTAATTAGATGTCAATGCCACTGTCCAAAACAGGGTCTTACACGAATTACTACGATGCCAATGTCCCAGACATGGTCTTATACGTAAAGATCATATCGATGCCAACGTCCTTGACGTGGTCTTACATGATAAAACAGAACATATACCTATGTCATGACATAACGAATCCTATCTATCCTAGGTTCATACAGGACTTCTCGGACTTTGTCACTACGTCGATCTTATCTCGGAATTCATGTACGTATCATTTCGTAAACATTCATCATTATCAATGGTCATATGAACATACATAATTCAATACAAATATGTCTATTTGTATAATGACTTACCTCAGATTCGATTTAACTGAACGGAACAGCTACACGGTTACTTTCACTTTCCAGCGATCTAAGTCTGATTTCTTCGGCTCTTGATCTATACATATTCAAATTTAACTCTTTTATTTACCAACGTATTCATTTCAATCCAAAAACATACATCTAGGGTTATTAGCAACTTAACCCTCATATTTACGCATTTTATCAATTTGGTCCATTTTTCTCAAAACATCAAATATACACAATTTGTTCTCATACAGGCTTAGCCGAAACTTCCTAAGGACCATACAAGCCCATATTTTTCATTAAATTTGCAATTTAGTCCCTCAAATAATCATTTTCTCAATTGAGTCCAAAATACTCAAATTCACAAAAACTCCAAAGACAAACTATGTTAATCTAACACATATCTTTCATATTTCATCATAAAACTTCACAAAACACATATGTTCATCAATGACATTTTTCAAAAACATCATCAATTCTCAAAATTGAGACATGGGTTTCAAAGTATATGAAGCAACGATTACAGAAACGTAGAAATTATCAAAAACCAAAATCAAACATACCTTGAATTGAGCTTAGAAATGCTTGAATGCCCTAACTCAATCTTATTTTATTTTTCTTTTCTTTGTTTCGGTCATAGTAGAAAGATGAACATAAGGATAATGGCTTTTTAATGCCTTTGTTTTATTATCATATCTTATAATATATAATATTAACTGAACTTATAAAATAAACATATAAAAGCATAATATATGTATATGCATGTTGCCATCCACTAACCATGGTAGTGCCATAATTGCCATGTAACACCCCAAACCCGGCCAAGATGTTATGACCGGATCTAACATGCCACATCTGGTGTTGTTTGAAAACCTTATGATCGTTGGAAAACTCATTTTCAGATCCAAACCTTAAACGTTCAAAATCTCGTTTCTCGTTGCTTGTTAACAAAAGAAGCTTTACTCGAATTAATACCCTTTCAAAAATGCACGTATTATCTTCCATATTAAAAACCGTGTCTATTACAGAAATTTGGTTTAAACAATTGTAGAAACGTGATATTTTAAAAATAATTGTTATAGTTTTAAAAACCAGTGTTTAATAAATTTACAGTGTTTAAAGAAATCCCAAATAGAAGTTAAAACAGTTCCAATGGCCTTATTACAAAAATTATAAAACCCAATAATTAAAGTAAAGTAATTCGAAATTGAAATACTAGATTAACCCTCGAAAACATGCAGGACGTGTGGCCACCTCCGAGTCCCTCGCAGCTCCAAATCCTCTAAGGTTGGGGATTACCTGCACAGTTAAAGGAAAAGGGTGAGTTACAAGAACTCAGTGTGTAATCCCCTGTTACAGTCACAGTCTGGGCCCAAGCCCATGCAGTGTCATTCCAGGCCTAAGCCCCAAATACATGTCAATGCAAACAAAAGAAATACAGCCCAACCCAGTCCAACCATCACACCACCCGTACCAACCCTACACGCCATGTGGGGACCAAGTCAACCCACCCAGCCCTACACACAAATATCACAGTCAAGCTGCTAATATCAACGCAGCAAAGCTGTCAGCAACAGTATACGAGGCTGAGCCACTAAAATCAATATATTGTGGCAGAACCACTGAATCAGTATAACGTGGCATAGCCACCAGTACAATACTTCCTCCAAAAACATAACCCAATCCAATGCAACGTGTAGTGACAAATTAAAATGCTGTATGAAATAAATTACCATCATAAACAATTAAACAAGTTACACATACAACACTAGATCTACCACTAGGGGTATAATGGTCATTTGGTCGGTTGGGGGTAAAATGGTAATTTACCCCTCCGGTGTATTCTAGTAATTTCACCCAACGAGGGCATTTCAATAATTTCACCCTTTAAGGGTATTTTCGGTAACTTTACCCGCCGAGGGTATTTCAATAATTTACCCACTAAGGGCATTTTGATAATTTACCCACCGAGGGTATTTTGGTAATTTACCCATTAAGGGTATTTCGGTAACTTATCAACTAACAGCCTTTTTGAAGGCCCACTGTCACTTCGAGTGACACAGGTTCCCTTTTGGGTTACTACGGTGTAATTGGGCCTAAAATCCAATTTTGGCCCAAATGGGCCCACACGCTCGTGTGGCCCGTTCAGCTCGTTTTCGGTCTTAATTTTTGTAGACTTCGCAGTCACAGCAACCATCCGATATTCACCATCGATTTCACCTATGTGGGCCCGTTAACCCATTGGGCCCACTTAGCCCATTTTGGCACAACAAGGCCTATTACAACCTCAGTTTTACGAGAGCGTTCGTGACACTCTCTACGGTCTATTGCCATCACTAGTGGCTCGGTTTATCGCTACGAGCACTTGCACACTCGAGTGATCTCTGTTACCGATACTCTGGCTTTTCGGCATTCGGCTTTTAGCCGATTTATAGATCACAGCAATAGCACAGTATCTAGAGGTGTGAGATTACACACCTAATTACGAGTTGTATTTTTCCAACGCTTCCAAAACACCTATAGAGATAGTTGACAAAAGGTTAGTCTCCACCTTAATAACCTTAACTTGAACATCTTACTAGACTAACGTTACTTACCACAAACACGATCTCCTTCTGTGCACCAAGTAATCAGCCCTATCCCTTGGCTACAGAAATCAAACTCCTAACAATATTTGATGAGCAATAGAATGTCAGTAAATATCCAACATTCACCCCCCACAAAGGAGAGACCGAAGCCTTCACAAATAGACATAGCGATCTAACAATAATCGAGTTACCAAGACTACTAGCATTACTCCACCCTTACCAAAGTACTACAAGATTCGGCAGTTGCCCCTAAGGAGTTTCGGCTCTCACAACAAGGAACAAGGAATTCTAAACAAAGAGAGTAAAAAGGTTTGGCCAGCAAGGAGAAAGATCAATACTTCAAAAAGAAAAGTATTCGGCTTAGAAACAAAGAAAAGAATGAATGCTTAGGAAGAAGAGTAATGGGAGGAAAAGAAAGGAAGGAAGGTGAGGGTAATGCTTACCACTTCGGCACTTAGCAGGGAAAAGAAGGAGAAAGAAAAATGAAACAGACTGAATAGCTATGAGCAAAAGAGAGAGGAATGCACGAAAGGAAAAAAGTGCACAAAGAGAAGAAAATAGTGCACCAAAGGAGAAAAACCCGAAATGCTCTAGACGGAAAAAAAACAAAAGTCGAAAATGAGAGGAGAGCAAAATGAGAATTCGGCCACCAACACTACCCAAAATACCTAACATTCTCCCTAGCTGAAAATGAATAGATTGAGTCCCCTTTCACGGCACAACTCTCCCCCTCTCCCCACTCCTTGATCCACTCCACTATTTTCTCCTAGAATTCCTCTCCTTCACCCATTTGAATTGTTTGACCAAGTCTCCAACCAACCCTGTAGAGTTTGATCCCAACTCTACCTCTTGCTCTTCCAAGTCAGAAAATAAAATCCCTCATTTGTAACCTGTAGGATTCAAACCCCTCCCCTCTTTGCTCTCCACTTGACGCCACACCACCACACCACACACTCCACTTGTGTTAGTAAAGCACACTCAATTTTACTTATGTCCAACCTCAACTAGCCCTCTCCTCTTAAGGGCCAAAAACTAAAATTTTTCCAAGGCTTAGACTCAATCCCAGGCATCCCTGGAACCCCCAAAAACATTCAAATAACCATCTGAACAAGCACAACATGCAATTATGCAAAAATCTACAGCCCCTAACTTTTGGGATGTTACATGCGACATAAATCCTCACACTTATAAAGACATAACAAATAGGCATCTCTTCATAAAACATGCAAATTTGTATTTCAATGCAATTCAATCCTTTTCATCAAATTAAACACATAGACGAACAAATTAATTTACAAAACCTTACCACATGCTTTATCACATATCAAAGGCACAGAAAATAATATTAAAATATTTTCTAACTCGGATTTGTGGTCTCGAAACCACTGTTCCGACTAAGGTATAAACCAGACTGTTACAATTCTCCCCCTTAGGGATTTTTGTCCCCGAAAATCTTACCATTAAACAGATTCAGATATTGCTGTCTCATTAAATCTTCAGGCTCCCACGTAGCCTCTTCTACTCCGTGTCGATTCGACAGTACTTTTACTAACGGAATTTTCTTGTTTCTCAACTCTTTCACTTCACGAGCTAAGATACGGATCAGTTCCTCTTCATATGTCATATCAGATTGGATTTCAATTTTAGATGGGGCAATTACATGTGATGGATCGGATCGGTATCTACAGAGCATCGGTACATGAAATACATTGTGAATCTTTTCTAGCTCAGACGGCAATAGCAATCTATATGCAACTGGCCCAACTCGTTCAATAATTTCATACGGCCCGATGAACTTCTGACTCAACTTCCCTTTACGTCCAAAACAGAGTACTTTCATCCACGGAGACACTTTCAAAAATACTTTATCACCAACCTCAAATTCTATATCTTTTCGTTTCAAATCTGCATAAGACTTCTGACGATCAGATGCTAATTTCAGACTATCTCGGATTACTTTTACTTTCTATTCAGTGTCTTTTATCAAATCAACCCCGTGTAGCTTATTTTCACTAAGCTCAGTCCAATACAAAGGTGTACGACATTTACGTCCATACAAAGCTTCATAAGGTGCCATCTTGATGCTCGACTGAAAACTATTATTATACGCAAATTCAATCAATGGCAGATACTGTTCCTACGCACCATTAAACTCAAGAATGCAGCATCTCAACATGTCCTCAAGAATTTGAATAATTCGTTTGGACTGGCCATCTGTTTGCGAATGAAAAGCTATACTGAAATGCAACTTCGTGCCTAATGGTTATTGTAGTTTCTTCCAAAAACTTGATGTGAATCTGGGATCTCTATCAGGTACAATGGATAGTGGCACCCCGTGCAATCTCACAATCTCAGAAATATCAAGCTCAGCTAACTTATCAAGTGGATAGCTCAGCTAGTCCCAGAAAACTACGAACTTCAGACACATTCCTTGGAGGTTTCCAATCCAGAATAGCAGAAATCTTGCTCGGATCAACTCGTATTCTAGAGGCTAACAAAATATGTCCCAGAAAACTGACTTCACGCAACCAGAATTCACATTTGCTAAATTTCACATACAATTTCTTTTCTCGCAGAGTTTGTAATACAATTCTCAGATGCTCGGCATGTTCAGCCTCATCACATGAATAAATCAAAATGTCATCTATGAACACCATCACAAATTGATCTAGGTACGATTTGAAGATTCTGTTCATCAAATCCATAAAAATAGCAAGAGCATTGGTAAGTCCAAATGGCATAACTAAAAACTCATAATGCCCATACCTTGTTCTGAAAGTCATTTTCGGAATGTCTGAATCTTTCACTCTCAACTGGTAGTATCCTGATCTCAGATCAATCTTAGAAAATACGGTAGCTCCTTTTAACTGATCAAACAAATCGTCAATCCTGGGCAACGGGTATTTGTTCTTTATGGTCACTTTGTTCAAATGAAGGTAGTCAATGCACATTCTCATCGTGCCATCTTTCTTTTTCACAAACAGAACTGGAGCACCCCACAGTGAAAAACTCGGTCTGGCGAAACATCTGTCAACTAAATCTTGCAACTGTGACTTTAACTCTTTCAACTCTGTTGGTGCCATTTTATACAGAGCTATCGAAATAGGTGTCGTACCAGGCAACAGATCAATACCAAACTCAACTTCACGAATTAGAGGCAAACCCGGTAATTCTTCTGGGAACATATCAGAATACTCACATACAACAAGCACTGATTCAATTTTCTTCTCAGACACTTTCGAATCAATCACATAAGCGAAATATGCCTCATACCCCTTTTTCAAATATCTTTGAGCTTTCACTACAGATATCACAGTAGGTAATCCATTCAAATCATTAGACTCAATCCTAACTATTTCATCATTCGGACATCTTAAATCAATAGTCTTTCTTTTACAGTTCACAACAGCATCATGCAAAGACAACCAATTCATACCCAGAATTATATGAAACTCATCAAATGATAGTAGCATCAGATCATCAGGGAAACAGATATCTCAAAACATTTACAGGCAATCCTTACATATTTTGTCAACCAAAACACTTTTACCTAAGGGGTTCGATACTTTTATAACAAACTCGGTAGACTCTACAGGCAAAGTCTTACTGTTTACCAAGTTCACGCATATATATATGAATGTGTAGAACCAGGGTCTATCAATGCACTCACAGAAGTATCATAAAGTGTAATTGTACCCGTTATAACATCTGGAGATGAAGCTTCCTCACGAGCTCGGATAGCATATGCTCTGGCAGGTATTCTAGCTTCAGATCTCGCTACAGTGTCCCTCGTAGTTCTTTGACTACCACTGACATTTCTTGCATTCTGAAATGGTCTACCTCTTGCTGGAACGTTATCAGATCTCGGATTCTGAGCAGTCTCTTGTTCCACAGACTCTGAGCAATCACGGATAAAATGATCTAACGATCCACATCTGAAGCATGCTCTATCATTTAATCTACAACTTCCCGGATGCCTTTTTCCACAATGCTTACACTCGGGTCTCTCAAAACGGACATTTTCAACACTTGCTACTGAAGTTGCCGGGGTTTTGGAGCTCATTAGTGATCTAGCTCGATCTCTATTCGATTGTCCCATATTAGCCTTTGAACGGCTATGCTCATCTCGAAATTTCTTTGCAACAGGTTGAGATGATCTACTCTAATATCTCTTTCTCACATCTCCAGCTTCAGACTCAGCTTTCATTTTATCTTTCCCGAGTGCCTCAGCTTTGCATGCTCGATCAACAAGTACAATAAACTCTTTTGTTTCTAAGATCCCGATTAACAAACGGATATCTTCATTAAGGCCATCTTCAAATCTTTTGCACATTATTGCCTCAGTAGATACACATTCACGAGCATATTGACTCAGTCTAACAAACTCTAGTTCATGTTCCGTAACAGACATACGGCCCTGCTTCAAGTCCAGAAATTCCTTTAGTTTCTGATCGATTAATCTTTCGCTGATATATTTCTTCCGAAATTCAGTCTGAAAGAAGTCCCACGTGACTCGTTTTTTTGGAGCAACAGAAGTTAAGGTTTTCTACCACTGATAAGCTGCATCTCGGGGCAAGGACACAACATATTTTATACTTTCATCTAGAGTTAAAGACATTTCTTCGAATAACCGAATAGTGTTTTCTAACCAAAATTCAGCTTTCTCAGCATCGTCATCATTGGTAGCCCTGAACTCTTCGGCCCCATACTTACGAATTTTATCAACCAGAGGCTTATTCAACCAATTCGGATTCGTAGTTGGAGGCATAGCAATTGTCTGAGGATGATTATCTAGGGGCGAAGGTTGCGAAACAGCCGAATTATTTCTAACAAATTGAGTGAACAACTCACTCATCATCTGGAAAAAAGCTTATTTAGCTTCTCTCTCTTGACCGCTCGTAGCCGGTCTCGAATCAGAGGGCGTTGTCCCTTGCGCGGGAGCAGGTGCATTACTTTCTACATCGTCAGCTACGGCTCTTTCGAGATCCATTACTATATGAAAATCACATTTTATACGTCAGGATTCATCACACTATCCCAGTTCAGATATATGGCATGTATAGCTAGACTCTGACACGCTACATTGGTCTGAGAATAGGCTAAACCGTAGCTCTGATACCAATCAAATGTAACACCCCTAACCCATGCCCATCGACGGACTAGGGTTAAAGGTGTTACCAGACAAATCGAAAACTTTAACAGTTGATTCATAAATTATATCATCAATCACAATCATCATGTCCCATCTATAGGTCAACAAGACCTTAGTCATGCTTTAGAGTAGGGTCGGGACTAAATCGAACACATACAAAAATTCTCAGAAAATTTAAAACTTTCTAAACTTTCAGGGGTTACACACCCATGTGGGCAGGCCGTGTGCCTCCCACGGCTGCTAGACACGCCCATGTGTCTCCCTCGGGGTCGAATCTGACTTAACTCCACGGCCACTAAGCACGCCCGTGTACCTTGGCCGTGGTCAATTCTAACTTAACTCCACGGCCACTAAGCACGCCCGTGTACCTTGGTCGTGGTCAATTTTGACTTGGCTCCACGGCCACCAAGCGCTCCCTTGCACTTTGGCCGTGGTCGATCCTGACTAAACCACACGGCTACCAGGCACATCCGTGTGCCAAGGCCGTGTACTCTTAATCAGCTACTGACTTAGTCCCACGATCAATAGGCACGCCCGTGTGCCACAACCATGTGGCAAAATAGGCTATTTGCAAGGCCAATATGCCACCCCCATTAGGGTCATACCTACAAGCAAAATACCAATACATCTCAATGCACATTTGACAACCAAGAACATATCAAAATAATCATACAATCTTTACATTCCAATCCAATTATAATCATGCCAAATTTACAAGACTAAAACTCATGTAAACACAAGCATAGTTCATCCATACACTCACCATAAACTTAACCATTTCAAATACTATCAAAACATGCATCATTTATCATATTCTTTAAAACATATAGCCAACATATAACTAGCCAAATCACATGGCCAAGTTCACATCTCAATCTTATACAAACAACTACCCTATACATGTCATATCTAGCTATATACATTTCCAAAATGTACCAATACAAGTTGAGTAGTGTGATAATGATCCTCGACAGTCCCCGAGCCTTTAGTAGCTTTGACAATCTATAAAACAGAACAAACAAACACACAGAGTAAGCTTTTAAAAGCTTAGTAAGTCAAAATACAAATAAACTTAACATAAATTGCACATAACTGAATTGATGTATTGACCATAATAGTTCACATAACAAATTCATCCCATTCATTCTTTAGCTCATTTGCTTAGCCATAACTTACCACATTCTCAACTCAATACCTTATTTGTACATAGCTCATTTAAGCATAATTTCACATATCATCTCATCATTTCATTGCACATATTCAATTTAGTAAGTTCATATAAATACTTACCTTTCATACACACCTTGTGTACTTATCAAACATACCTGAAACGGATAAACATTCACGTAATCGTTTATAGCTCAGAATTGCCCGTTGAACCGTTCAGAATCTAATACGATGTACAGAATACTCAGAACAGTCGTACAATGCCAACGTCCCAGACGTGGTCTTACATTTAATCAGATGTCGATGCCACTGTCCCAGACAGGGTCTTACACGAATTACTATGACGTCGATGTCCCAGACATGGTATTATACGTAAAGATCATATCGATGCCAACGTCCCTGACGTGGTCTTACACTTAATCTCAAATCAATGTCAACATCCCAGACGTGGTCTTACATGATAAAACAGAATAGATACCCATGTCATGACATAACTAATCCTATCTATTCCTAGGTTCATACGGGACTTCTCAGACTTTGTCACTAGGTCGATCTTATCTCGAAATTCATGTACATATCATTTCGTAAACATTCATCATTATCAATGGTCATATGAACATACATAATTCAATACAAATATGTCTATTTGTATAATGACTTACCTCGGATTCGATTTAACTGAACAGAACAGCTACTCGGTTACTTTCGCTTTCCCGCGATCTAAGTCTGATTTCTCCGGCTCTTGATCTATACATATTCAAATTTAACTCTTTTATTTATCAACATATTCATTTCAATCCAAAAACATACATTTAGGGCTATTAGCAACTTAACCCTCATATTTACACATTTTATCAATTTAGTCCATTTTTCTCAAAACATCAAATATACACAATTTGTTCTCATACATGCTTAGCCGAAACTTCCTAAGGACCATACAAGTCCATATTTTTCATTAAATTTGTAATTTAGTCCCTCAAATAATCATTTTCTCAATTGAGTCCAAAATACTCAAATTCACAAAAACTCCAATGACAAACTATGTTAATCTAACACATATCTTTCATATTTCATCATAAAACTTCACAAAACACATATGTTCATCAATGGAATTTTTCAAAAACATCATCAATTCTCAAAATTGAGACATGGGTTTCAAAGTATACGAAGCAACGATTACAGAAACGTAGAAATTATCAAAAACCGAAATTAAACATACCTTAAATTGAGCTTAGAAATGGCCGAATGCCCTAACTCTTTCTTATTTTCTTTTTCTTTTCTTTGTTTCGGTCATAGTAGAAAGATGAACATAAGGATGGCTTTAAAGATGGCTTTTTAATGCCTTTGTTTTATTATAATATCTTATAATATATAATATTAATTTAACTTATAAAATAAACATATAAAAGCATAATATATGTATATGCATGTTGCCGTCCACTAACCATGGTAGTGGCTTAATTGCCACATACGTCCTCACACTTATAAAGACATAACAAATAGGCATCTTTTCATAAAACATGCAAATTTTCATTTCAATGCAATTCAATCCTTTTCATCGTATTAAACACACAAACGAACAATTTAATTTACGAAACCTTACCACATGCTTTATCACATATCAAAGGCACAGAAAATAATATTAAAATATTTTACTTACACGGATTTATGGTCCCGAAACCACTGTTTTGACTAAGGTATAAACCAGACTGCTACATGATGAGTCTATTTTCAAAAATTAAAATTTTGTTAGGTTGTCTACCTGAATTTAATTAGTACCTTGAAGTTTGAAATTTACAAAAGTTGATATCAAAAACCCATAATTTTTGTGAGATTTTGAGCCTTTTAGAGTATACATTCTTTTCTTGCTCACTTTGTTGATTATGAGCGTGTCAAAATTGATTTGTTATTCTAGAACTTTCTTCGATTATACATGTCAAGACCACATCATTGATTTGATAGACAGAGATGATCAAGGCACTTAGGATTTAAGCCACTTACTCGACTAAAAGCCTACCCTCACAATTAACCCCTAGTGAACCCCTTTGATCTTAATAAACCGTTTATTGTCTCACCCATTAATTAACCCAAAACCCATCTTGTATTTGTTATCACCATTTCTCTTGACTACCCTTATATCGAGATTTGATTTGATCAGTTTCCTAACTACACTCTTTACTTCAATTGTTAAAATTATTTACTTGATTTCTTCTTAATAAAAAAATGAAGTATATTCATTATTAGTTCTATGTTAATTGAGCTTATACATTTAAATTCCACATCTTGAGAAGAAGCTCGTGTTATGAAATTTTAATTGATGTAATTATTCGAGTCTTAGTTCATCTTTCTAAGTTAGGTAATTTGTCAATTCATCTTGATTCTAACCCTTTAATTCAGCTTTTATCCACATCTTTAACCAAAGCCCCGTTACAACCCTTAAAAGACCTTTTGATCTATGTATCATTTCATTCTATAGTGGTGGAGATTTGATTTTCATTCAAGCCTATGGGATTAACTTTTCATGTTCAAATTTTGAGTGCTTAATTTTGAACCTTAAACACTTTTAGTGATTTGATTGAATCTTTAGTGAGAATGTCAACTCTTGTCGATTTTGAATTAAAGGTGATTATTTAGGTAAGGGGAAACACCTATGTTTTCGTGTTATAAAAACTATGACTTTGACAGTTTGAATCTTTAGGACTCTTCCACTTAAATTATCAATGTATAAATTATCTATGAACTATGATGAAACACTATTGATGAATATTATGAATTGAGGAAGTTCATTTTAATTGTGAGTTGAGAATTTTGCTTGAGGACAAGCAAATGCTTAAGTGTGGGGGTATTTAATAAACGTAATATATACATATTTTAATCCCACATTTGGCATACTTTTGGATGATTTATCCCCTGAATTATGGAATTTGATGCTCCTAATCCTTTAATTTCATGTTTTATACTTAGGAAAGCACCGGAGGATGAAAAGAACGAGAAACGGGTCAAAAACGGAGAAAATGGGCCAAAGTATGAAATTCACACGGCCTGGGCCTGAGCCACACGGCCGTGCCTCTTTAGTAGACCCGAACACAGCCTGAGCTCGATTTACACGGGCGTGCCACACGGGCGTGACCTTGACGTGACCTGTTTTAAGTCTAATCAAAAAAGGATACTTAGAGGCAAAGAAAGACATTCCAAAAACCTATATAAACACCCTAGGGGGGCATTCAGGTAGGCCAAGGAGCCAAGCTAGAGAGGGCCGAATTATAGGATTTACTCGAAGACAGTCAGGTGATTCATCTTAAGAAGCTGAAATCATACTCAAGACGGAAGGTCTTTCCTTTAATTTCCTTCAGGGGGTTTTAGGGTTTTTCTTATGTTTTGTTTTATACTTTCTTCTGAGATATATTATTTTATAAACATGAACTAAACCCCTCAAATACCTGAGGGGGATGAAACCTAAGACGGATCTTGTTATTGTTTTCTAAACTATATGATAAATACTTGATTTGTTCTTAATTATGTGTTCTTAATTCTTGTTTTAATATTTCAGGATATTGATTCAAGTATTGATGTGCTTAGGCAGTGGAGGAAAATTCCCTGTTTAAGAGTAGATCTAGAATAGTTAAGCGGAGTTGATCGCACTCATAGAGATAGGACGATGAAAAGCTGTCGAATTAGGGTCAAACCTAATATGGGAGTCCATAGATCGAGATAATACAACTCTAGGGGTTTTAATTAGAAAGAGATTTCAATTAATCAACCTAGGGTTAAACGTTAGTAGCCTCGAGAGAGGTATTAATATAAATTAGGGAATCCTACGGATCAAGCCAAGTGAATAAATCATCTAATTCAGAGTTAAATAACAAGTGAAGTCTAGGCGAATTCTTCCTCGGGTATTGTCTTAATCAATTGGTTTTCCCAAAAGTATTTCCCCAAATTCATTCTCTGTGTCTTAGCATCTTTAGCTAAGTAGCTAGTTAGTTTT
This sequence comes from Gossypium australe, assembly GCA_005393395.2. Taxonomy (NCBI): domain Eukaryota; kingdom Viridiplantae; phylum Streptophyta; class Magnoliopsida; order Malvales; family Malvaceae; genus Gossypium; species Gossypium australe. Next base: position 29,095,421 of record CM016615.1, read on the forward strand.
AGATTAAACAACAATTCTTTTAATTCTTAGGCTAAATAATAAAAAGATAAGCAATTACTAGTACTCTTGGTCCTTGAGGATACGATACTTCCGGTCTTGCCATAACTATACTACCAAACGATAGGTGCGCTTGCCTCAATCGTTGTCACAATTAGTTCTAGGCTCGATCATTCATTATATAAATTTTAAGACTTTCAGACACGATCAACACGCTACATTAGTTCTAAAATCAACTAACCCGTAGCTTTGATACCAATAAATATAACACCCCTCACCTGTATTCATCGTCAGAATAGGGTTACGGAGCATTACCAAACATTCAATACCTTTAAATGTACATTTCATATACAATTTATCAATTCAAATATAATTCAATCACAATCAACCATAGTGTCCCTTAAATGAGCCTACGATGCCTTAAACATGCATTAGGAGTCATTCAGGACTAAACCGGAAGCTTAAAAAAAATTTCAACACTTACCAAATTTTTTTCTCAAAACAGAGGACACACGCCCGTGTGGTCAGGCCGTGTGTCTCACACTGCCACTAGACACGCCCGTGTCATAAACCTTGTGAACATTTGAAATGGGAGCACATGGTCGTGTCCCAGCCCGTGTCCTACCTCGTGTCCAAACAAGTGAGGTTACTGACTTGGGTCATACGGCCGACCATATGCCCGTGTGTCAAGCCCATGTGCCGTTCGAAGTAGCCACACACACCCGTGTGCTAGGCCGTGTGTTAGGCCATCCCAAACTTGTAAGGTATACTGACTTATGCAAAACGGCCAAGTCACACTCCTGTGTGCTATGCTGTGTGCCAATTAGGGGGTATACTGACTTGTGCCACACGGCCGATCACACACTCGTGTGTGAGACCCTGTGGACCGTACTGACTTCATTTCAATTTCAACACCAGGGGACACATAGCCGTGCAACATAGCCGTGTGTCACACGCGGTTGAGATACACGCTCGTGTCTCTACCCGTGTGAACAAAAAATAGGCTATTTACCAAGCCATTTTGCCACCCCATTTGGTACATAACTTCACCTACCCAAATCATACATAATCATAGCATAATAAGCAAACTAAAACAATCAAAATGGAACCAACCCATAGTATAAATAAACATCCAAATTAGCCACAAACAAAGCTAATTCATACCAATTCCAATACTAGCAACCAACATGCTTATACCTCAATTTTTACTCAACCAAAACATACTAAAATACATATACCAATCAACTAGTTAAACCTTTACCTAACATACCTCATTTTGTACCAATTTACAAGTATGATACCAATTCCACAAATTTCATAATATGGTCATTCACATATCCATCCATGAACTCAATATCAACCATATATGCATAAATAAACACATAACCAAATCCACCAGATTAAGCCAAATCTCATGGCTATATATACAAACCAAAATATGAACATTTACAATGCCAACTCATTTGGCCAACATCATTACCAAAACATAATCAACATGACACAAAATTCCTATACATGCCATCAGACCAAACCATAAGTTCAAAAGTACCAAAGTGATGGTTGGATAGTGTGAAAATGTCTCTGACGATTCCCGAATCTGAGCTAGCTTTGAGTTCACTATAGCACAACGGAAAAATAAACAAACTAAGCTTTATAGCTCAGTAAGTTCGTACGAAATATAATCAAACAAATCATAATAAATAAATTATTAATTTGAACTATTTAACATGTAATTCATGATAACGAGCTTCTAGAACTCAAGTTTTTCACTTTTTACAATTTAGTCCTTTTGACTAAATTGAGTTCCCAAACGTCGAAATTTTCAAACGAAATTTTCACGAAATCATTTCGTGAAATTGTAGACCATAAAAATATAATAAAAATAATTTTTTTACGTCAAATTTGTGGTCTCGAAATCACTGTTCCGACTAAGCCCAAAATCGGGTTGTTACACTAAAGGTACTTCTATCCCATTTAAAATGCATTTATTTAGGTAACTGTTCTACTTTACTTGTGATTGTTTTAGTAGAATTGACAGAACATCAAAAGGAGCAACTAATTATTTTTTTTAAAGAAATTTAAAAAGGAAATTGGTTGGACCATAGCGACATTCGAGGTATAAGCCTTTCTTTCTGTACACATAAAATTATTTTAAAAGAGGGTAAGGTAGAATCGATGGACAAAGGAGACTTAACCCTATCATGAAAGAGGTAGTATGGAAAGAAGTGATCAAATGGTTAGACACGGGAATTATCTACCCTATCTCAGATAGTTCTTGGGTAAGTCTAGTATAATGTGTACCAAAGAAATGTGGAATCACAATTGTCGAGAATGAACATAATGAGTTAATCCCAACGAGAACTGTCACAGGTTGGAGAATCTATATTGACTTCAGAATGTTGAACAAAGCCACTAGTAAGGATCATTTTTCGTTACCTTTTATGAATAAAATGTTAGATTGACTGGTAGGTAACAAATTTTACTGCTTTTTAAATGGATATTCGAGATACAACCAAAAAGTTATAGCCCCGAAAGACCAACATAAAACTACTTTCACCTACCCATACGATACATTTGCTTTTAGGCAAATGCCTTTTGGCTTATGTAATAGACCCGCCACATTTCAGCGGTGAATGATGGCAATTTTCACTAATATGGTTGAAAATTTTGTTGAGGATATCATGGATGATTTTTCTGTTTTTGGTAACACTTATGATGTTTGTTTCAATAATTTGGCTACGGTACTAAAAAGATGTGCTAAGATGAATCTTGTCCTTAACTAGGAGAAATGTCATTTTATGGTTAATGAGGGAATTGTATTAGGACATAAAATTTTCAAAAACAGAATTGAAGTGGATAAAGCTAAGGTGGTTGAAAGATTATCACATCCAGTCAGTGTGAAAGGAGTTAGAAGTTTCTTAGGTGTGCTGGATTTTATCGTAGGTTTCTCAAAGATTTTTAAAAAATTTCTAAACCTTTGTGTATGATTTTAAAAAAAGATATTGTTTTTTTTTTTATTTTAGCAAAGCATGTTTAGAAGATTTTGAAGATTAAAAAGCCGGTTAATCTCAACCCAGATAACTGTTACACCTGATTGGAACTCACCTTTTGAGTTGATGTGTAATGCAAGCGATTTCGCTGTTGGAGCTGTGATGGGTCAAAGAAGAAACAAAGTGTTTTATCATATTCACTATGCAAGCGAAACTCTGACAGGAGCCCAACTCAATTATACGGTAACTGAAAAAGAACTCTTTGCTATAGTTTTTACTTTTAACAAGTTTCGTTCATATCTTATAGGTACCATAGTTACAGTGTTTATCGATCATGCGGCTATTAAGTATTTACTCACGAAAAAAGATGCTAAACCAAGGCTAATTCGTTGGATACTTTTACTCCAAGAATTTGACCTTGAGATCCAAGACAGAATAGGTGTTGAAAATCAAGTAGCTGATCATATGTCGAGGCTGGAACAAAATAAGGTAACTTCTTCACTTGTTCTAATTAACGAGCATTTTCCTGATGAGCATATCTTTGAGGTAAGTCGAATTCATGAAACACCTTGGTTTTTTTATTTTTCCAATTATTTAGCAAGTGGAATAATTCCTTGAGAAATGACATACCAACAAAGGAAGAAATTCCTTCATGATAGTCGGTATTATTTCTGGGAGGATCCGTTTTTACTTAAACAATGTGCAAATAACATAATTAGGAAGTGCTTAGCTGGAAGTAAGATTGACGAGATGTTGTACCATTTTCATTCATCTCCAAGTGGGGGATGCTTTGGTGATTCTCACACTGTAGAGAAGATTTTACAAGCAAGATTCTTTTGGCCAACAGTGTTTAAGGATGCGTTTTCATATGTGAAAAACTATGATAGATGCCAAAAAACTAGAAACATATCAAGGAGGAACGAGATGCCCTTGACAAATATTTTAGATGTAGAACTATTCGAAGTATGGGGCATTGATTTTTTAGGCTCGTTTCCTTCTTCTTATGGGAAAATATATTTTGGTAGCTTTAGATTATGTATCCAAATAGGTTGAAGCTGGGGCGTACCCAACAAATGATGCTAAGGTAGTCATATGATTCATAAATAAGCATGTATTTATATGGTTTGGGACTCCTAGAGCTATAATTAGTGATAAAGGATTTCACTTTGTGAATAAATGGCTTAAGTGGTTGCTTGACAAGTATGACGTGAAGCATAAAGTTGGTATTGCCTATCACCTACAGTCAAATGGGCAAGTTGAAAGGGTGAATCGTGAAATCAAAGGTATTCTTGAGAGGGTAGTGCGCCCTAATAGAAAAGATTGGTCTCGAAGGCTCGATGATGCTCTATAGGCCTATTGAACTACTTTTAAAACACCGTTAAAAATGCTCCTATCGACTAGTTTTTTAAAACGCATGTCATCTGCCGCTTGAATTGGAAAATAAAGCTCACTAGGCCTTGAAGTAATTGAATTTGGATCTTAATGAAGCCGATGAAAGAAGGATGCTACAGCTTGATGAGTTAGAAGAGTTGAGGTTATTTTCATACAAGAATGCCAAGATGTGTAAAGAAAAATCTAAGAGATTGCATGACAGTCGAATACAACCTCGTGAATTCAGATAAGGTCAAAAAGTGTTGTTGTTTAATTCGAGGCTAAGGTTATTTCTAGGAAAGCTCAAATCTTGATGGAAAGGACCTTATACCATCTACAAAGTTTATCCATATCGAGCTGTAGAATTATACGAAAACCATGGAGGTACATTTAAATTTAATGGTCAACATCTTGAACACTATTGGGATAGTGAAGTTGAGCGAATTAAAACCTCGTTCAAATTAATAGACCCTTAATTTTTATGATCTTACTTTTTAATAAATAATTAGAAATTATTTTTCTTGAATTAGTACATTTAATTAATCTTGTCTAAAGAGATTGGAACTTAAGCGGGACCGCTATGACCCCTTCAACCTTTCTTGGGAATTAATTTAATGCAATCTTTTGAGAATAAATTTTCTAATTAACCTTGAAATTTTTATTTTCATTTTAATCTTTGCTTTTATTTTTTTTTAATAAGGGGGTCAATTTGGCCCAAGTACTAATTAGTTTATTTTATCTTAAGCAGTCTAGTTTGAAAATACAGTTTGGGCTCAAGGCCTGGAACAGCAAAGAGGAGAAATTTACCCCACATTGCTATCCATAGGGTTCTCCAAAACCTTAATCGTGCCACCATATTCTTTTTCCTCTATACTTGTCGCCCAAGTCACCTTTTGTAGCTAAATATTTGCTACAAGTTTGCCCTAATTCATCACTATATAAACCCTTCTCTACCACCAAATTTTTCACAACCCTTCAAGCAATTAGCCTAAACTCTAGCAACTCATTCTTTTTCCCTCTTAGCCATTGGCCTAAATCCCAAAGAATCTCTCAGTTATCCTTCCCTTGTCGCAAAAACCCTAGCCAATTATCGCCGCGAGCCTTTTGCTAGAGCAACCATATCACCGTTGTATTCATATTATCGCAGCACCCTATTATTATTGCAAGCTGTGCACCACCACAAAATTGTCGCTACCGCAAACATATTTCCACCGTAAAATCCCTTACTTCATCCATTGCTGAAATTTTGCCTATTTTTCAGGAAAATCACCATGTCTCGCAAAATAACTAGATCTTCCAAGACATCTATCAAAAATCCAATTGTGATCTAAGATGAGAAAGCAAAATAAAGGTTTGATTCGATATTTAAAAATTAACCCATGATATCGAAAAAAGGTTTCAACTTGGAGAGAAATGATAATATGGTTGTGCCTTGGCTAATACGAAAGATAATTGATGCCCTCAATTGGAATTATCTTTGTGATGCACGACCATTGCCCGAAGAGGATTTAGTTTGAGATTTCTATACCAATTTAACTATGCCAGATGCTACTGAAGTTCTTGTTCACAAGAAGAAGGTACCCTTAACTTTTATGACCATTAATGATTTGTTTAACTTACCTGATGTTGAAGAATATGAGTACTTTCCCATGATGACAAATATAAATTGGGATTTTCTTCAAAAAGTGCTTAATGTTGTGACAAATCTGAGATCCCAATGGATTATAAGAAATTATGGTAGTTATTCTTGCCGAAGGGAATATCTAAAACCAGTGGCTAAGGTATGGTTCTACTTTGTTCGATATAGTTTCATGCCTATCTCATATAGTTCCACCATCTCGATGGAGCGAATACTTTTGTTATATACAATTATGACAGAAAGGTCTATCAATGTTAGGAAGATTATTCTTCAGGAGATCCACGATTGTGCTAGAAACAAGACAAGAAGTGCCTACTTTCCATCATTAATAACTTCACTTTGCTTGAGGGCCCAAGTTAAAACAACAGCAAACCTGAAGGGTTCGTATGTTCAAGGTTGCATCACATCCCATGATCTTGAAAGGTTAGTGGAGAATGTCCATGAGCTGAACCCAACTGAACCAAGTGAACCAACCAAACCAGAAACTAATGAGTCATTGAACAAATCTGAAACTGAAGCTAACTCAGTTACTGAGATAGAATAAGCAGAATCTGAGGAAGAACTGAATGATCCAGAACCTATAAAGGAACCGAAAGTCTCTAAACCAATAAAGGAGTCGAATGCTGATGAGCCAGTTGAACCAAGTGTTGATCCTGTGTTGACCATTCTTATGCCCACTTCTTCAAATACTATGAAGAAATCGAAATTCTCAAATTTGACGGATATGATTAAATTTATGCATAACCAACATAAGGCTTATTGGAAATATGCAAAGATTAGAGATGATTCTGTAAGAAATACTTTCAAAAATATCTCTAACAGTTTTGTTCCTGAGTTCCCAGATTATATCTTTGAGTCATAGAAGAAAGAGGATGAGGATGAAAGTTAGGATGAAGAATCAAAGGAGGAAGATGAGGAGGATAAGTCAAATATATAAAAGGGGGAATTTCTTGTCTTTAGTATTTATTTTTATTTCCTAGTTAGAATTTTGTTTTTGCTTAATAAATGTTAAGCATGAATAAAATAAGCTCTATGCCTCTTCGTTAAGAAAAGCAAAGTGATGTGGTAATGGGAATGAACATTTCTAAGATTAGATTGTTGAGAAGGACTTGATACTTATGCAATCTTTATAACTCACCTCTCTTTTCTTACAACCCTACCTGGTGTTCAAATTTCATTCATTACTTTTTTTTTTCAATGAGGACATTGCTTCTTTTTAAAGGGGGTAAGGCAATATTTTGCATGAATTTTTAAAATTTTCAAGTATGTTTCAATCTTTTTACTTAAATATGTTGAAATAAATGAATGTCCAGAGAGAATTTTTGTTTATAAGTTTGTTCAAATGCAAGCATGATTTCTGATTTTATCTAAGTTATTCTTGTGTTATCTTGAGTGATGAAATGCTTGTATGCTCTTTAGTCTTATGTAGTATTTTCCATGAAAATTTGATTTCTTTAGAAATAGACATGTATAAAGGTTTAAGTCTTTCGAATTGGCTTAGTAACTTTCTTGAGGTGAAATCCTAAGAGGTATAAGAATTTAAACATGATATAGCCACATTTTCTTTGGATCGTTTGGGCCTTTCAAGCCGACTTTATTAAATTAACCCTTGAAACTTTACTTTTGAGCTTAATGGACTCTTTATTGCAAATTACCTAAATTATAAGCCACATTACCATCTTTTTAATTTTGTCCTATTTTGTGCACCTATCTTAACTTGCTCTTGGTGATCAAAGTTTGAGGAAAAATACAAAAGATGTACATGCTCTTCACATGATTCAAAGAAAATGAAAGAAAGAACAAAGGTAAGTTTGTTTAAAAGAATAAAAAACAAAGAAAAGTTTGCTCAAAGTTTGAAAAATAAAGGTTGAGCATGAGTTCGAAATAAGTTTGGGGGGTGTTGCAAAGAACCATTTATATGAAGGTTGTGACACAAAATGATCTAAGACAAAGTTAGGGTTAAGATGATTGAACATAAAAATTCACTTCTCTTTATTCCTACCTTTAGCCTAGGCCCATTACAACCTAATAAAAGACCTATTGATTTGATGATTATACCAACTACATTAGTGGAGAGGAATTGCTAAGATCAACCTATGAAGACTATTAATTAAACCTTGTGATTGCTATGTTTAGTTGATAAGGAAAACATATTGATGGGTGAATATTACATATGATTTTGAAATGCAAGCATACTATAACTCATATTAACATTATGTTGTACTTAGTATAAAGTTTGGAAATAATATTTGCATTCGAGCTACTTATCAATAAAAAGCATTTTTTAGCATGATTTTGTTTATGCATGACTATGTGCGAAGATTGATGCTACTTTATCATTTTGCAAAATTTCCTAAGCAAAAGTTGTGTTGCACATGAACATTACTCAGGACGAGCAATGGTTTTAAGTTTCAGGGTGTGTAAACTCGAAATTATATAGGATTTTTCTATATATTTTAACCACCTTTGACTTAGTAAATATGTTAATCTTGAGTAATTGTCATTGAATTCATTAAATTTTACTTAAATATTAATATTGGACATGAATTTATAAAGTATCTGAAATTATACTTTATTACATGATTTTTGTTCATAAGTTATATTACTTCATGTTAATTATTAATATGTGAATTTTCACTATGCAATAGGACTATGGAAGATGAGATTAATATAAATGTTACATGGACATGCATCTACCTACACTATTTGGACGGCAAGACCATGTAAAAATAGGTCATAAGGATGTTAATTTGACCCAGTAAAAATGTGGTACATGATAGACAAGTCTAATTATTTATTGGACTAAGAAACTGTCCAACAAGGAGGAATTAAAGCCAAATTTTCGCAGAAGTAAATGGCTACCCAAAAAAATCATTGGGATATTTTGTTGAAGGTCTCTGCAGTTGGAAAGGTGTCACAAATAAGCACACAAGATCACCATTTGAAACCGTCCACCTGATGGCTATTAATAGCAAAGTTTTGAGTTCAAAATGAACCAATCAAGTCATCCTCTTTTCCACAATTTGTGGCCGATCCGGCATGAGAGAAGAAGGAATTTCAAATTCTATTTTTAGTAAATTTCACCCTTACCTTCACCAATAAATACCACACACCTTTCACCTTTCAAGGCATCCCTTAATTCATTCATTCACTAGCATTCTCTCATTTCCTCTCTTGTTCCCTTTTTCTCATGCCTAGCCTTCCAATTTTCCTTTCCATTCTTTAGCCAACAAAAGCTTTGTCAAGATACTACCTTGGCTGGCCACATTAAGAAACCTTAGTAAAAGAGCAACGAGTAGAATGGAGGAACACATAAGTCAGAAAGATCCAAAAGGATACTGAACTGAATTAGAGTGTACTCTTTCCTTCTTGTTATTTAGATTAATTATGTTTGCTCTACGTTTATTTTTCTTGACATCAACAGTGTTATCTTAATTTTGTTTGCTAGGACAATTATGTTAATTCAACAATATTTATTTGATTCATGTTTAACATGTTTGTGCCTCAATCGATCATGTTTTCAATTAAAATCAAGATGTATTTCATTCACACGTGATTGGATGCATTCAGATTAGTTGAGCAATCCTAACTATACGACGGCTAGTAGACACATAATTGAAAATTGTAATGCTCAATTTAGATCATTAAGCCTGACTAAATTAGAGGTTCATAATATCTTTAGTTAGCTCTATTATCTTGCATAGTTTTTAGGTTTATGTGATTAAACTGTTTCAAATGTAAATGTCCTTGTTACCTCGCATAAATGCTAAGAGACCCTTAGTTTAATATGATCAGTAAAATGCATATTTCACTAAGTAAAAGATCTGAGGGGACTTAATTTGGTTTCCAAACTCATGAAAGATCAGTTGCCATAGAATGTTTTCCGACCACTGTTAAGCATGACGAAAATGAATTGAGTTGATTAATATAATTATCCTAGCCTATTTTATATTGATTGTTTTTGTTGGTAAAGCCATCCATTCATACGTTTAGATCATTTGCATTTAGATTTAATTGCATGGAAATCATCTTGCATCTAGATAATTTAATTTAATCATCAACCACTCAAAGTATTGTGTTTTTACCACCAAATTGTTAACTTATAATTTTACAAATAATCGATTAACATATATAGTCTCTGTGTAGACGATAACTCGTTTTACTTACTTATTACTTGAACAACTGTGTACACTTACACAAAATACCGTTACAAACACCAAGGGTTGCTGTCACGAAACTGCCCAGTTTTTGGCACTACTAGAGTATTCGAAGTGTCATGTCACAACACCAAGATTTGATTTCACAAAACCGCCTTAAATTCCTCAATATTCAACTTTTTGGCATGTCTAACCCCCTAGTCTTCTCTGACTTGTAATAACGTCCTAAATTGTAAAGCCCCAAAATTTGTTAATTTTGGGTTTTGTAAATTTGATACAAATGTGTGCCTGTTTCAGTTGATAAGTGTTTTGGGAGTGTCTAAGAGGTCCTAAGTTCAAACCCTGGCTTTGGCTAAATTTTGGTATTTTTCTTAATCAAGCCCTATCTCTAGTCAGTAGGCTTTTAAGTAATTAGTTGTAAGTATATAACAGAATGGGCCTGCTGGTCTGGTGGTTCAGTTGAGTGTTGGGATGTTGGAGGACTTGTGTTCGGATCCTTGCATGAGCAAGGTGGTTGATTTTTGCTCAGTGGACTGTAGGAGTTTCATTTTATTTGAAGTACTGAGATAATTATGAGTAGTAGGGATTGTGGGAGTGAAAGTAGGAGTGAATTTAGGGATTTGGGATCAGAACGTTAGTTTCTTGATATTCTTTCTTTCTTTTTCAAAATTTCAGTGACTCTTGGGGAAAAGTCCTGACATTTTCTTCCTTTCCTCCGTTCTCCCAAATTCGACTTTTGCTATTCTTTCTTCCATCTTCTCTTTGATTTTGTTTCTTTTTGTTGTCTTTCACCGTCACCTTCGTAGTTTGATTTTCGTCACACATTTCGATAAATGGGTTCTCGTGGTTTGTAAGTTGTGAATATTAAGATTTTGATTAAGGTTATTGTCGCTTTGGCAGCAGCATACTGCGAGGTTCAAGGTTCTCCTTGTGTTGTTTCGTGATCGACTGATTCGAGGTGCTTGGGGTAAGTTTCGTCACTTTAAGGATGAGTATCTCGATTTGGGTTTAGTTTTAGTTCAATTTCTAAGTGTTTAATTCAGTGCTTTATTGGTCGATTATAGGTTCTGGAGTGCTCAGAAGTGTTTCTACGTCGAAATTATACCAGGTGTGTACCTAGAAACGCAGAAAGTGAGGTTTCAGCGAAAGCCAAAAACCTCACTGTCGACGCCACAGGGGCGTGTGGTCGCCCGTATGGTAGGCTGTGTGATGGGACATGGGCGTGTGATGGGACACGGGCGTGTGATCGACGAGGCCAGGCCGTGCGCATAAGACACGACCGTGTGATGGCCAGGTAGGCCGTGTACAACACATAGGCCTGATCGAATTGGGCCGTGTGGGCCATACAGGCGTGTGGGTCCACACGGGTAGTCCACACGGGCGTGTAAGATTCTGGGCCAGGTCGTGTGATCCACACGGCTAAGGCCAATTTGGGTTGTGTGGGCCCACACTAGCAAGCCACATGGGCGTGTGAGCTCATTTTTACAGAAATGTTTGCTAAGGTTGTACAGGTCGCCCAAGTCGACTGTGAACCTTCCATAGGGTCGGTAAGCACTTCTTAGACCCTTAACTGTATGTTATTGATTATGTGAACTACGTACTGAGCATGTTATATACCGACATCTATATTGAACTATATGTGTATCTAATAGACTCGTTATAGCATGACATATTACTGTATGTTGCATTGCATTGGGTTGGGGTTGATATTATTCAGAGGAAGTGTACTGAAAGGCTTTTAAGCCTAATATACTGGTAGCTCAGCTGCAACTTACTATTTTGCACCGCATTCGATACTACATGGAGTGTAGGGATGGGTGGGTTGATTAAATCCCCACATTAAGTGTGGGGTTGGATGGAGACGGTGTGTAGAGGTTGGTTGGGTAGGTCTTTGCTACTGTATATCTACTACTGTTAATGATGGTCTTAGACCCTTGTGCATATTGATTCTAATATTGTATTGGGCTAAGGCCTAAGTGATTCTTATACTGAAATGGGCTTAGGCCCAAGACTGCTATTGACTGTGCACTGCGATTGTTGCTTGTTTTGCTCTGCGGGATTACACACTGACTTTACGAAAACTCATCCCTCTTTGTTTAATGTGAACAGGTAATCCCCAGACCTAGATGGATCGGCGCGGTGAAAGACTCGATGGTGACCACAGTTCTGACTGTCATGGTTTTAATTTATGATTATTGGTTTTATTTTTATTCTATTTTTACTGGTTAAATTTTTGGGTTGTAATTGGACTTTCGAACTTTGGTTTGGTTTTGGGTTTTAAATATCTTTACTTTATACATTACAACTGCTAGTAGTAGCAAACCTCGGTTTTTAAAAGAATCAAATGATTTTCAAAAACGCACAATTGTTTTAACTATTTAAAAAGCTGTGGATTTGGGTTTAAAACTTGGTTTTTTAATAATTGATTTTTAACAGATTTGAAATGATATGACTGAGATTATGGTACACCGAGTGTCCAGCGCCGATCCTGTAAGTATTTTGTAACTGATTTTTGCTTAAATTGAAAATGCGATGATATTCTAAAACTACTGTAGGTAGTAAACTGTGAAAATACTGTAGTTAGTATATACTAAAAACTGTAGTTAAACCAAAACTATAGTAAACTACTAGAGACTGTGACAAACAAAAAAAAACTCTGGCACTACTTTACATAAAATATTTATTAATAAACACTGGAACTGTAACTGATTCATAAAACATTTAATACAGATAAATTCGATTAGATATGAGCACACAAGGTATCCGCGGACGGGGTACTAGAGGCCGTAGAAGAGGCCGTAGAGGGGCTCGAGCTGAGTCCTTGTCATCTCGTAGCATGCCTAATTTGGATACGAGTGAGACGCCAGTGTCACCTGCTACAGAGACTAGGTCTCAGAGTCGATCGGCTGGGGACGACGCACTATCCCAAGCCATGCTGAGGATACTGGAGAGGGTCACTGGGCCTTATACTGGATCTGGGGGCAGTGGGTCAGTTACGCAATGACTCCGGTCCAATGGAGCTGAGCTTTTTAGGGGTGTCACTGGGGTCGCCCCTAATGTGGCTGAATACTGGATTGAGGCCACAGAAAGGATCATGGATGATCTAGATTGCACCCCCGAGCAAAAATTAAAGGGTGCAGTCTCACTGCTGCGGGATGAGGCCTACGAGTGGTGGCTAACTGTTAAGGAGGGCACTCAGCCCGAACGTCTGACCTAGGAGTTCTTTAAGACTTCCTTCCAGGGGAAATATGTGGGGGAGAGCTACATGGATGCTCGTAGGAGGGAGTTCCTGAACCTTACTCAGGGAGATCGAACTGTAGCCGAGTATGAGGCCGAATTCCTATGACTAAGCCGCTATGCGCGAGGTATGGTAGCGACTGAGTATGAGCAATGTGTCCGCTTTAAGGATGGCCTCAGGGATAATTTGAGAGTCCTGATAGCTCCGCAGAGGGAGCGTGATTTTTCTTCACTTGTTGAGAAGGCGAAGATTGCCGAGGAGGTTAAGCGTGCTGAACGCCAAATGTAACATCCTGAATTTTTGGGCCTATGCATTTAATGGGTGAATATGAGTAATGCGTTAATTTGAGCATTAGGGGTCCAAATTGGGCTCAGGATTGGGCTGAAGCCTTAGTTAAATTTTTGTTTGGGCACTATAGGGTTTAAAATGTGGTATCTGAGTTTAAAATATCAAAATGGGCTTGTGGCCCAGTGGTCAGTGGAGCCACTTAGGGAGCAAGGAGGTGACGCCAAACAAGGGAGTAAGGGGCCCAAATTTAAGTTTCATGGAGCCCAATTCTTCTAATTTAAGTTAGCTAATTTTCGTCATTAGGGTTAGGTGGAGTGGACGGCAATAAGGCTCAAAAATAGGAGGATTTATGTGAATGGGATAATGTAGATATTATAGTTGATAATATGGAAGATAAAGGAGAAAAGATAGGAATTATCTGCAAGGCTAAGTGGTGGCCGAATTTCAAACTCTGAGGGGGAGGAGAAATCGGTTTCTGATATATGGCTAAGGGGTGCCGAAATTTCCCTTGCTAATTAACTAGTTTTAGTTGTCAAAAGAGGGCAATTCCGGCTTTTGGTTAGTAGGAGTGCCGAAACTTTAAATAGTCAGGTAAGGGTTCTCTTCTTTATTTTTCAGCATTTAGGGTTTCCATCTTTTCTTTCTCTTCTTTTCTGAGTAAAACCCGAAATTCCTAACCCTATTCCCTCATCTTCACTTTGATTCAAAAGCCGAAACTCCATTGTTCTTTTCTCTTCTTTCTTCTAAAAGCCGAAACCTCATAATCCTTTTTCTACATTCTTTTATTTTGATCTTTGCTAAAGCCGAACCTACCTCTAGTCTGCCGAAATTCTCTTTTCTTCTTCCTGCCAATTTCTTCATTAAAAGCCGAATCTACATAGACTCATTCCTATCATCTTCTGATCTTCTCAAAAAGCCGAAATCTCAAAGGGGTAGTCGAATTCTTTGTGTTAAGGTGAGTGTCGATTTTCCTATCTCTTCACTTTCTCTTTCGGTTTTTGGAAGACAAAGCCGAAAAGCCAATGGTTTAATGGTTTATGTATTTTCTTGTTGGGCGACATCGAGATTTGAAGTAGATCTCTTAGATCTAAAAGCCGGAAACACTGGTCCCTAAATCCATATCACTTTTCGGGATTTCAAGGTAAGGATTTCAATTCTCCTTAAGATGATCAACCGTTTTCTTTTCATTAGTTGTGCCTTAACCTAATGTTTCGTTATCGGCTTCTGAACAACACCTTAGGCAGATAACGGTGGTGTTGGCTACGGATAGCATCGACTTAGAGGGTCACGTTCTAACGGTAATCAGGTGTTTAGATCTCTAATACACTATTAAATCTGTATGTGTATATATGAGTGGTGGGCTAAGAGTCGGAAAATAGACTGTATGAACAGTCGTATTACCCAAAAAGGGTAGGCAAAGGATGTCAGGTACGTAATCATAGAAACCTCTCTATGTGTATCGATGTATGCGATAAACTGAAATCTCTTAGGTAATGCATTGTTTGATTTTGCATGTATGTATGCATGGGATGGGATTGATATGATGAAGGGGAAGAAGGTCGCATAGCGATCGGTGGCATTGCCATATAGGTCACATAGTGATCGGTCTTTATGACAGGCAGCTCAGCTGTCGAAATGCTACGATGTGTTATTAAGGTCGCATGGCGATCGGTGGCTTTGCCACATAGGTCACACAGTGATCGGTCTTTAAGACAGGCAGCACAGCTGTCGATATGGTGTGTAGCGGTTGGCGGGTTGATTGAAGAAATCCTCAAGGTGTGATGGTTGGTACAGGTTGGTGTGTAGAGGATGGATTTCTAGGATGGGTTGGGCTATTCATCATTCATTATTTTCATGTATTTATGATTGATGCCTTTATGTATGGGCCAGGGCTCATAATGTGTTTGTGGTCCAAGCCTTTGATGTGTCTTCGGGATTTACACACTGAGTTTTGGTGACTCACCCTATTATTTTTCCTTAACTTTGCAGATGAGCAGTAGATTGTGGACATGGGAGCTGAGACGGACTCGAGGGGCCATCAAATTTTAATTCTATAGATTATTTTCGATTTTTCTTCAAGTTTTTAATTTTGGGAATATTTATGTAATTTTATATTTCACTACATAGTTTTTAATATTTTCAACTTATGAGATTTTGTTAACGGCTTAATTATTCAAAATAATAATAATACCAGGTTTTATTTTCAAATGTCACCTATTAATTTAAATATTGTCTAATTAACTCACGATTTCTAAAATAAATAAAGTATAAGTTTTCAATGTACAACCCGTAGCATACTAGATCTGGTCAAAACGTATGGGTCGGGTTTGGGGTGTTACATTTTGGTATCAGAGCCCGGTTCAAAACTCGGGCTGTGAAATGGGTCCAATAGTGTTTTGAAAATTGATGTGAATTTGAGAAAAGTTCTGGTTGAGATATGGCCTTCGAGTCTACCGGTACCCGATCCACGCAGGTAAGTATTCTAACTCTTGATGTGATATACTTGTTGGGTTGATGGGCTTTTGTGGACGTAGACTAGTATGATAGTATTAATAGACCTTAGGCCTAGTTAAACAACTCTTCAATTCCATAAGACTTAATCCAACTAAACAAACCCGTGAACGAGTCGCTAGGTTAGGGTGTGGCAACAGGCATACGCATGTCTAGGATTGGATTCAGGGAGAGCTTGGTACTTAAGCAGTCCTAGTGACTCACCTCCTCTTCGCTGGAATCCTACCTGGTGCGTAGTGACTGTTCACCTTATCCACGAGGATTTGTTGACGAGCCAAAATCTATAATTAAAACCCGAAAGGGACCAGCCACCCTATTTCACAATAATAAAAAAAAACCCAAGTTTTGTAAAATTTCCAAAAAATACACTTGATTTGTGAAAATTTCCAGAATACCCCAGAAATGTAAAATTACCAAAATCTGTGAAATTACCGAAACACTCTGGTGGGCAAAATTTCCAAAATACCTGTGGTTTGTGAAAATTTCCAAAACAACCGTGATTTTATAAAATACCCATGTTTTGCAAATCTACTCGAAAACCCCTAGATTTACAACAGTAACCCGGTTTGCAAAAAAATAAAATTTCCAAAGTACCCCTACTTTAAAAAAAAAAAGAACAACAAACAACATCAAAATATCTCTTTTTCGTTTAAAAAAAAACTTGTTTTCCAAAATACCCTTGCTTTAAAAAAAATGTGTACCCAAATTACCTCTAATTCGAAGAAAATCACCAAGATACTCTATTTTGGAAAATACCCTGTTGGGCAAAACTACGGAAAAACCCCTGGGTAGTGAAATAACGAAGATACCCTTATGTGATGAATGTGAGTTCATGGATGTTATATGTTTGTTGATGTGTGATGGTTGAATGTATGTGGTTTCCAGAATTAGGGGATAAATCTGAGACTGAAACTGTAGATAGGTATGAATTCGAAACAACTACTCTCAAATTACTATTCATAAGACTATTCGTGGTTAATCAGTGAAAGAAATTAATAATTCATAAAATTTCTAATTCAGATACTACGAGAATCAACGATGAGCGCTAGGAGAGGAAGAAGAGGTCGCGACCGAGGCCGTGGAACTGTTAGGACTGATGTGCTGACTCAGCTAGTTAGGGAGGTACTGAAGGAGGTTAAAGAAATCAGTGAAACACTTCGGGTTAGGTGCGTGGACTGTAAGAAAAAAGAGATCGTAGTTTTCTAGGGTTGTAGTCTCGTTCTGTGAAGCATGTTAAGGTACGTCCAAACTTTCGAGTTTGCGAATATTGCAGCAGGCGTCATCCGGGTGAATGTTGGAGGAAGTCAGGAACGTGTTTAAGATGCGGGTCTGAGGAGCATAAGGCTCGGGATTGTTCAATCACTATTAAGTCGGGTATGTTTTGTATGGATGCTATATTTTTGGGTATAGAAACTGTATGCGTGTAATGGTTATATATATAATTAAATTAGAGTGCGCAGCGAAAGCATAGTGGTGAGACTTGGGTAGTACGATTAGTAGTTAGTTGGAAATTTCGAGGATGAAATTTCTCTAAGGGGGTAGAACTATAACATCCTGAATTTTTGGGCCTATGCATTTAATGGGTGAATATGTGTAATGAGTTAATTTGAGCATTAGGGGTCCAAATTGGGCTAAGGATTGGGTTGAAGCCTTAGTTAAATTTTTGTTTGGGCACTATAGGGTTTAAAAGGTGGTATCTGAGTTTAAAATATCAAAATGGGCTTGTGGCCTAGTGGTCAGTGGCGCCACTTAGGGAGCAAGGAGGTGGTGCCACACAAGGGAGTAAGGGGCCCAAATTTAAGTTTCATGGAGCCCAATTCTTCTAATTTAAGTTAGCTAATTTTTGGCATTAGGGTTAGGTGGAGTGGACGGCAGCAAGGCTCAAAAATAGAAGGATTTATGTGAATGGGATAATGTAGATATTATAGTTGATAATATGGAAGATAAAGGAGAAAAGATAGGAATTATCTGCAAGGCTAAGTGGTGGCCGAATTTCAAACTCTGAGGGGGAGGAGAAATCGGTTTCTGATATATGGCTAAGGGGTGCCGAAATTTCCCTTGCTAATTAACTGGTTTTAGTTGTCAAAAGAGGGCAATTCCGGCTTTTGGTTAGTAGGAGTGCCGAAACTTTAAATAGTCAGGTGAGGGTTCTCTTCTTTATTTTTTGGCATTTAGGGTTTCCATCTTTTCTTTCTCTTCTTTTCTGAGTAAAACCCGAAATTCCTAACCCTATTCCCTCATCTTCACTTTGATTCAAAAGCCGAAACTATATTGTTCTTTTCTCTTCTTTCTTCTAAAAGCCGAAACCTCATAATCCTTTTTCTACATTCTTTTCTTTTGATCTTTGCTAAAGCCGAACCTACCTCTGGTCTGCCAAAATTCTCTTTTCTTCTTCCTGTCGATTTCTTCATTAAAAGCCGAATCTACATAGACTCATTCCTATCATCTTCTGATCTTCTCAAAAAGCCGGAATCTCAAAGGGGTAGTCGAATTCTTTGTGTTAAGGTGAGTGCCGATTTTCCTATCTCTTCACTTTCTCTTTCAATTTTTGGAAGATAAAGTCGAAAAGCTAATGGTTTAATGGTTTTATGTATTTTCTTGTTGGGCGACATCGGGAATTAAAGTAGATCTCTTAGATCTAAAAGCCGAAAACACTAGTCCCTGAATCCATATCACTTTTCAGGATTTCAAGGTAAGGATTTCAATTCTCCTTAAGATAATCAATCGTTTTCTTTTCGTTAGTTGTGCCTTAACCTAATGTTTCGTTACCGGGTTTTAAACAACACCTTAGGCAGATAGCGGTCGTGTTGGCTACGGATAGCGTCGACTTAGAGGGTCTCGTTCTAACGGTAATCAGGTGTGTAGATCTCTAACACACTATTAAATCTGTATGTATATATATGTGTTGTGGGCTAAGAGCCGGAAAATAGGCTGTGTGAACAGTCGTATTACCCAGAAAGGGTAGGCAAAGGATGTCGGTACGTAATCATAGAAATCTCTCTATGTGTATCGATGTATGCGATAACCGAAATCTCTTAGGTAATGCATTGTTTGATTTTGTATGTATGTATGCATGGGATGGGATTGATATGATGAAGGGGAAGAAGGTCGCATAGCGATCGGTGGCTTTGCCACATAGGTCACATAGTGATCGATCTTTATGACGGGCAGCTCAGCTGTTGAAACGCTACGATGTGTTATTAAGGCCGCATGGCGATCGGTGGCTTTGCCACATTGGTCATACAGTGATCGGTCTTTAAGACAGGCAGCACAGTTGTCGGTATGGTGTGTAGTGGTTGGCGGGTTGATTGTAGAAATCCCCAATGTGTGATGGTTTGTACGGATTGGTGTGTAGAGGATGGATTTCTAGGATGGGTTGGGCTATTCATCATTCATTATTTTCATGTATTTATGATTGATGCCTTTATGTATGGGCCAGGGCTCATAATGTGTTTGTGGGCCAAGCCTTTGATGTGTCTTTGGGATTTACACACTGAGTCTTGGTGACTCACCCAATTATTTTTCCTTAACTTTGCAGATGAGCAGTAGATTGTGGACATGGGAGCCGAGACGGACTCGAGGGGCCATCAAATTTTAATTCTATAGATTATTTTTGGTTTTTCTTCAAGTTTTTAATTTTGGGAATATTTATGTAATAAGGCCCCATGGCTTATATTTCACTACATAGTTTTTAATATTTTCAACTTATGAGATTTTGTTAACGGCTTAATTATTCAAAATAATAATAATACCAGGTTTTATTTTCAAATGTCACCTATAAATTCAAAATTGTCTAATTAACTCACGATTTTCGAAACAAACAAAGCAAAAGTTTTCAATGTACAACCCGTAGCATACCAGATCTGGTCGAAACGTATGGGTCGGGTTTGGGGTGTTACACCAAAACTGTGATAGAGAGAGAGGTAAGAACAAGAGGGATTCAGAGCCCTCAAGTTCTATACGGAGGCCTAAGAAAAAGGCCAGACTTGATCGGCCAGTTAGAGCTGGACCCCCTATTACTGCTACTGGACTGCAGCCATGTGTCGATTGTGGTAGACGTCTTCAGGGAGAGTGTTAGAGGAGGATTGGAGCGTGTCTGAGGTGTGGATCATTGGATCATCGCATCAGAGTGTGTCCGTTGAGGGACGATCAGATGCAAGCTGAGGGTACTAGGACTGCGCAGCCACAGCGGGTAGCACAACAGCCACCGAAAGGCCGTGGTTAGGCTAGGAGTGGTAACGCTATGGGTCGGGGTTAGAGAGCACCGGGTAGAGGTGCTGGACAGACTGAGGCGAGGTAGCCTACTTTAGTTTATACTGCTCATCGCCATGAGGATAGAGACACTCTAGACATTATCACTGGTACGTTCTTCATTTTTAATGTACCATATCCTACATTGATAGACATAGGGTCTACTCACTCATACATAGCTAGCAACATATCTGAAAACTTGGGGATTTTGGTTGATAGCATTACGAGTGAGGTTACTATATTGAGCCCGTTGGGACAGTCTATAAGGGTTAATAAGCTATTCAGAGATGTACCGTTACAGGTTAAAGGGGCAATCTTCTTAGCAGACTTAATGGAGCTTCCGTTTGGGGAGTTCGACCTGATTCTAGGTATGGACTGGTTGGTCAAGCACCATGTCAGTCTGGGCTGTACGGTAAAGAGGGTCGTCTTGAGAACTGAGGAGGATAAAGAGGTAGTCATGATTGGAGAACGTAGGAATTATCTAGCTAATGCGATCTCTGCACTGGTGGCGTCGAAACTGGTTCGTAAGGGTTGTGAGGCATTCTTGGCTTACGTAAGTGTTTCAACTTTTGGGGACTCTATTTTAAAGGATATTCGCACTGTAAGGGATTTTCGGGACGTCTTTCCTGAGGAGCTACTAGGTTTACCTCCGAATCGGGAAGTATAGTTTGGGATTGAACATTTCCCTGGTACAGCTCCGATGTCTATCGCTCCCTATCGACTGGCACCGAAAAAGCTTACGGAGCTTAAGGCTCAGATTTAGGAGTTGTTGGATCATCGGTTCATCTGCCCTAGCTTGTCTTTGTGGGGAGCACCAGTACTGTTTGTTAAGAAGAAGGATGGATCGATGAAGATGTGTATTGACTACCGGCAACTGAATAAGCTGACCATTAGGAAAAAGTATCCGTTACCAAGGATCGATGATTTGTTTGACCAGTTTCGAGGAGCTTCGGTATTCTCCAAGATTGACTTGCGCTCTGGGTATAATCAGTTGAGGGTTAAGGAGGTTGATGTGCATAATACGGTATTTAGGACTCGTTATGGTCACTACGAGTTCCTAGTGATGCCATTTGGACTAACTAATGCACCAACAGCTTTCATGGACCTAATGAACCGAGTGTTTCAGCCCTATCTGGACCGATTTGTGGTGGTGTTCATCGATGACATATTGGTTTATTCGAGGACTGAGGATGAGCATGATGAGCACCTTAGGATTATTTTGCAGATTTTGAGGGAAAAGCATCTCTATGCTAAGTTCAGCAAGTGCGATTTCTGGTAACCAGAAGTAACATTTCTGGGTCATGTGGTTTCTACTAAGGGGATTCGTTTCGATCCTCAAAAGATTGAGGCTGTACTGGATTGGAAATAGCCTAAAAATGTGTCTGAGATCTATAGTTTTCTGGGACTGGCAGGTTATTACCGACGGTTTGTGGAAGGTTTCTCACTGAATGCAGCACCCTTAACTAAGCTGCTACGTAAGGGTGTACCATTTGTCTGGTCTGATGCGCAGCAAGAGAGCTTCGAGAAGCTCAAGACTGTACTGACTGAGGCTCCTGTTCTGATACAGCCTGAACTTAGAAATGAGTTCACAATTTATAGCGATGCATCACATGTCGGTTTGGGATGAATGTTGATGTAGGATGGTAAGGTGGTAGCATATGCATCTCATCAACTTAAGATACATGAGGCTCTAGGCTCAAGGTTGGACATCAGTACTGCGTTCCATCCTCAGACTGATGGAAAATCGGAGAGGGTGATTCAGATACTGGAGGATATGTTGAGGAGTTGTGCTATCGATTTTCGAGGCAGTTGGGAGGAGTATCTGTCGCTAGCAGAGTTTGCTTATAATAACAGCTTCCAGTCGAGTATTCAGATGGCACCTTACGAGGCTCTATATGGCTGTAAGTGTCGTACTCCTTTGTGTTGGACTGAACTGGGTGAATGTCAAGTATTGGGTCCTGAGTTGGTTTCTAAGACTGAGGATAAGGTCAGATTGATTCAGGATCGACTAAAAGCATGCAGATCTGAAGAGGCGCGAGATTGAGTACTTTGTAGGGGACTTCGTATTTCTCAAGGTCTTGCCATGGAAAAAGATTCTGAGGTTCGATCGTAAGGGCAAGTTAAGCCTTAGGTTTATTGGACCTTTCCGTATTCTAAAGCGAGTGGGACCGGTCTCTTATCAATTGGATTACCTCCAAAGTTAAACTGTATTCACGATGTATTCTACGTCTCGATGTTGAGGCGCTACCGCTCTTATCCCTAGCATATTGTTCATGTGGAGGAGATTGAGGTTAGGCCAGACTTGACCTTCGATAAGGAGCCGAATCGAATTCTGGATCACGATGTAAAGGTTCTTCGGAGGAAGTCTATTCTATTAGTGGAAGTGTTGTGGTGGAATCATAGCACTGAGGAGGCCACATGGGAGCCTGAGGATGCGATGCGTCAATAATATCCTCATCTATTCTGATCAGGTAAATTTCGAGGTTGAAATTTCTTTTAGGGGTGTGGAGTCGTAACGCCCCAAATTTTGTTAATTTTGGCTTTTGTAAATTTGATACAAATACGTGTCTGATTCAGTGGTTAAGTGCTCTGGGAGTGTCTGAGAGGTCCTAAGTTCAAACCCTGCCTTTGGCTAAATTTTGGTATTTTTCTGAATCAAGCCATATCTCTGGTCAGTAGGCTTTTAAGTAATTGGTTGTACGTATATAACAGAATGGGCCTACTGGTCTGCTGGTTGAGTTGAGTGTTGGGATGTTGGAGGACTTCTGTTCGAATCCCTACATAAGCATGGGGTTGATTTTTGCTCGGCGGACTGTAGGAGTTTCAGTTTAGCCGAAATACTGAATGGTTGTGAGTAGTAGGGATTGTGGGAGTGAAAGTAAGAGAGAATTTAGGGATTTGTGATCAGAATGTTAGTGTCCTGATAATCTTTATTCCTTTTTCAAAATTTTGGTGACTTTCGGGGAAAAGTCCTGACGTTTTATTCCTTTCCTCCCTTCTCCCATATTCGACTTTTGCTCTTCTTTCTTCCATCTTCTCTTTGATTTCATTTCTTTTTGTTGACTTTCACCGTCACCTTCGTAGTTTGATTTTCATCACACATTTTGGTAAGTGGGTTCTCGTGGTTTGTAACTTGTGAATATTAAGTTTTTGATTGGGGTTATTGTCACTTTGGCAGTAGCATACTGCGAGGATCAAGGTTCTCCTCGTGTTGTTTCGTGACCAACTGATTCGAGGTGGTTGGGGCAAGTTTCGTCGCTTTAAGGATGAGTATCTCGATTTAGGTTCGGTTTTAGTTAGATTTATAAGTGTTTAATTTAGTGCTTTATTGGTCGATTATAGGTTCTGGAGTGCTCGGAAGTGTTTCTACATCAAAATTGTACCAGGTGTGTATCTAGAAACGTAGAAAACAAGGTTTTGGCGAAAGCCAAAAACCTCACTTTCGATGCCACGTGGACATGCGATCGTCCGTGTGGTAGGCCGTGTGATGGGACACGAGCGTGTGATCGAGGAGACCAGGCCATACGCATAAGACACGGTCGTGTGATGGCCAGGTAGGCTATGTGCGACACACGGGCCTGATCGAATTGGGCCGTGCGGGCCACAAGGGCGTGTGGGCCAATATGAGTAGTCCACACGAACGTGTGGGATTCTGGGCCAGGCCGTGTGATCCACACAGCCAAGGCCAATTTTTGGGTCGTGTGGGCCCACATGGGCAGGCCATATGGGCGTGTGAGCCCATTTTTACTGAAATGTTTGGTAAGGTTGCACGGGTCGCCCAAGTCGACTGTGAACCTTCCATAGGGTCAGTAAGCACTTCCTAGACCCTTAACTGTATGTTATTGATTATGTGAATTACGTACTGAGCATGTTATATACCGAAATGTATACTGAACTGTATGTGTATCTGATAGACTTGTTATAGCATGACATATTATAGTATGTTGCATTGCTTTGGGTTGGGGCTGATATTATTCGGAGGAAGTGTATTGAAGGCTTGTAAGCCTAATATACTGGCAGCTCAGCTGCAAACTACTGTTTTGTGCCGCATTCCGTACTACATGGAGTGTAGGGATGGGTGGGTTGATTAAATCCCCACATGGAGTGTAGGGTTGGACGGAGACGGTGTGTAGAGGTTGGTTGGGTAGGACTTTGCTACTGTATATCTGCTACTGTTATTGATGGGCTTAGGCCCTTGTGCATATTGATTCTGATACTATATTGGGCTAAGGCCTAACTGATTCTGATACTGAAATGGGCTTAGGCCCAAGACTGCTATTGACTGTGCACTGTGATTGTTGCTTGTTTTGCTCTGCGGGATTACACACTATAATGTGCACAGGTAATCCCCTCTTTGTTTAATGTGCACAGGTAATCTCCAGACCTAGATGGATCGGTGCGGCGGAGGACTCAATGGTGACCACGGTTTTGGACTGTCATGGTTTTAATTTAGGATCATTTGTTTTATTTTTATTCTATTTTTACTGGTTAAATTTTTGGGTTGTAATTGGACTTTCAGACTTTGGTTTTGTTTTGGGTTTTAAATATCTTTACTTTATAGATTACAACTGCTAGTAGTAGCAAACCTCGGTTTTCAAAAGAAACAAATGATTTTCGAAAACGCACAATTGTTTTAACTGTTTAAAAAGCTTTCACATGGAATAACATTTTGAGACTATCGACTAAATGAGTAACACGATTTTGGATCTAATAAGATATTAAGATAAGTAATTCAAAAGAAATGGTTTTATCGTGACGGCATGATCTCAAACACCCTATCATGTGACATCCTAAGACCCGGCCATAACGTCTAGGCCGAGTTTGGGGTGTTACATAAATAGCTTCCCTTTTTAGCCTCTGAATGTCTAATCCTAGTCTACAAACAGTACAAGAGAAATGACCACACTAGCTCGTAGTAGAAGTGTTATACAACACGACTTCGAATATTCTCAGCTGAACTTCAAGTATGACTCCCTAATTCATCTAGATCCCAACCCCAGCTATTATTCAAGTCCTCTGATTTGTCCTTCACTTCCATTAGTTCTCTACATTCTAGTTTTTGCTTCTCATATGTTTTCTTGATGTTGCCCCCAAAATAGTTCTTCAACCTCTACCCGTTAACAATGAATGTTTTCTCAATGTTGCACCTTCTTTGGTTGTAAGTTCTACTGCACCAAGATGGTACACTTGTTTTACTGTGTATGGCCATGTCCATCTCGATCACAATTTACCTGGAAATAGTTTTAATCTAAAGTTAAACAATAGTACCTGTTGCCCTAGGAGAAAAGTTTATTTTTTGATCATCGCGTCATGTCTCAGCTTGCTCTTTTCTTTGTAAATTTTTTTCATTTTCATAGGCTATAAATCGAAATTCTTCCATCTCATGCAATTGAAATAAGCACACTTCTCTAGCTAGACCCGGGTCTAAGTTCAGGCCCTTGATAGCCTAATATGTTTTTTTCTCTAACTCATTTGGAAAATGACAATTATTTTTGTATACTGGTCTCTAAGGAGACATACCTAACAGGGTTTCATAAGTTGCTTAGATGCCAATAACGCATCATACAACCATGTACTCCAGTCTTTCCAATTTGGGTTAACTATCTTTTCCAATATTTGTTTCACTTCTTGATTTTATTCTTCTACCTATCCATTAGCTTAAGGGTGATATGTTGTAGTGATCTAATGTTTGACGCTATATTCCACAAACTTGCCCCTAACTGCTTACTACAAAAGTGGGATTATCATAGCCCGTTTTTAGTGCTACCAAAAATGGTGGTTTAGAAACCCCATTTTTTAACGATCAAGTCATTAAATATTAATTATTAATATTTACAATTCTATTATAACGTTATATTAAATTTTTCTCTAATGATTTGGTTGATTTAATGCTTAATTAGGGCACAAGAACTAATTCATAAAAAAAATACAATAAAAGCTAATCACTATTAATTTTCATTAGTTAAAAGGTTTAACTAGGAATTGTACAAGGGTTATTATTGCAATAAAGCCATTATGCATTGTAGTGGGCGGTGAAAGCTTGTTTAGTTAGTAATTTTATGTTAAAATAATATAAAATTTAAGGATAATTAAGTAAAATATAAAAACAAAAATGAGAAAGTGGCATGTTCATCTTCTTCACTTCTTTCTTTCACCGTTTCCACCATTCTTAAGGTTCTAAGTTTTGGTCAAGCTCTCCACCTTGCATATGAGTGATTTTGAAACTCATTTTTAGTAAATTTTATGTTTTTGAGATTGTTGTAGCTTAATCTAGCTAACCCATGGGCTATTTCATAAAACTATCAAAGATTTTAAAATCTACTATTAATGATTCTTGGATGTTTTTTATAGTAAATGGTAGATTTGTAAGCTTAGAAATGTTTAATGACTATATTGTAAAGTGAATGTTGTTAATTTTGCATTTAGGGACTAAATGAAAAGTTGATGAAGTTGTCATGATTTTTTTGTTAAATATGAGTAGTAGAGAGTTGTAGAAAGGGTGTATTTGAAAACGGATCATGAAAAGGGTTTAAATGTGAAAGTTATAATAGTTTCAGTTTTAAGGACTAAATTGAATAAAATGTAAAAGTTTATTAAAATAATGTTAAATGTTAAATAAAGATTCATTTTCATATATTTATACTTTATAAAGTTTTTTAAGTTGATAATGAATTAAACTACTGTATAAATCAATAAAGGAATCAATAGGTAGATAAACGCGAAAAGGGAAAAATTATTGAGTAGTCATTGGTGTCGTGTTTACTGTTGTTTTTTATTAGGTAACTTCATATAACACTTCTTCTTATTTATACTTGTTATTGTGGTATGGTATGTATATATAACTTGTAGTTAATTTGCCATGGAACAAAAATTTAGATTGTTGGAGGGATTAAATTGCATAGTGTAGTATAATTGATGAATGAAATTGAAAATAAGAAAGTATACAATAAATTATATGTATATGATGATGTCTAAAGGAATGAATGGTATCAATGTGAATTGAGGCCTATATGGACTTAGTGAACAATTAGGATATAAATGTCATGTCATTAGAGTTATTATCGTTTCGAATGTTGGTCTTCGATTTTTTACCGATGGCTAAGGTTCTACATTTTTTTGCGGATTCTTCATAGCTCATGTAAGCAGCATCATGTAAAGTTCGCATCCCGACTCACTGCTCATGTAAGCATTTATATTCACAGCTCATGTGAGCATTTATATTGACAACTCGTGTGAGCATTTCTATCTTTAGTATCCAATGTTATTTTGTTATAGTTCATCGAGTGAATAACAGGACATATTAAATGGAAATGGTAATCTAATATAGTTATAAAGGGAATGGATATGAATCTTGAATGTTTGCCTTGTATATGGTATATAAGTATGGATCATCTTTCATTTTTTGATTGTGAAGAAACTAACATTGTTGGGTCTTTGGTTTGTATAAGACGTCAAAGAATACCATGATTCCTTATTATATAATTATGTGTTCAATGCTTAGAATATATTAATGACGGGTAAGTTAGTTAAATTTCGTATGAACTTACTAAGTATTGTGAATGCTTACATCTGCTTTGTTTTATTCCTTGCACATTATTAGAAACTACACGGTCAGTTGGCATCAAGTCAAAGCTCACACTATCTGTTTAACAACTTGGTAGAATTTTGATTTTTGGGCTAGGTTATAAGTGGCATGTAAGTAGGTATTTTGGTCATGTGTATATGCAAATTTGAGACTTGAAGTAGTTACTTTGGTGTGTAACTAAATAGGTACTTGAATGTTGAAGTTGGACTTAGGTTAGGTTGATAAACAAATGTATGAGTATGTATGTTTATATATGTGGTGTTTGATCATGTTCCATTGCCTAAGTTTATGATTTTGTTATGGAAAAAGTATGCTCGACAAGTATGCATTTGATGTTGTTGTATGTATTAACCTAAGTGCATTATTTTGAATGAAATTGATGTTTGAAGTGGTTATATTAGGTATAATTGGTCCATCTTGTAAGGCTAATGAAAGTAGTTTAAATGTTATGTGTTGGTTCCAAGTCTATATGAAATTATTGAAAAGTTCCGATTATTGTTTGTGATGGTGCCTTGAGGCATATTGGTTAGAAATAGGAAATTGACATGTATAAGTATGTTTTTGGTGCATTTCGTATAGGTCAAATAAATGGTTAATGGCTTGTTTATGGCATAAGTAATTGATGTGTGTGACTTGATTTAAAAGGCACATTTTCACACACACAGGCTAACATATGGCCGTGTGCTTTGTATGATCTTCGTGGTTTTGGCTAAACACAGTCACAGTCTCTCACCAACCTAGCTATACGGTCGTGTGAATGTTTGTAAGATTTTTACATTTTAGTCCACAAGGCCTCAGTTAGTTACACGATCGGGATACACGATCGTATGACTTTAAATTACACGGTCTCCATTTTTAACACGAGCTAGGAACACGACCGTGTGGCCCTGTTTAGTTATTTTTCCTAGTCATTTAAATGTTTGAAATTTAGCCTTGATTTATACTCAGGTCAGCTTAAGAGCTTTCGTAAGCTCAGTTAAGACTCAGATTTGTTTGTAGTTCATATTAAACATCAATCTTATGTAACACCCCTCACCCGTATTCAACGCCAGAATAGGGTTACGGAGCATTACCGAACTTATAACACATATAACTGTACTTTTCTCAAGCATTCAATCATTTAATACAATAATCATTCAATCTCAATCAATTAGTCCCTTGTAATAGCCTATGAGGCCTTAAACATGCTTTTAGAGCACTTCGGGACTAAACTGGTAACTTATAAAACTTTCACGAAACTTTGAAAATTTTACTCCAAACAGAGAGTACACACCCGTGTGGCCATGCCGTGTGTCCCACACGGCCATCAGACACGCCCGTGTCACTAGCCGTGTGAAAACAGGGGGTACAAACTGACTTGGGTCACACGGCCAACCACACACCCGTGTGTCTAGCCCGTGTGCCCTTTGAAGTGGCCACACATGCCCGTGTGCCAGGCCGTGTGCTAGGCCGTGCCAAACTTGTAGGGTATACTGACTTATACAATATGGCCAAGTCACACGCCCATGTGATAGGCTGTGTGCAAATTAGGGGGTATACTAACTAATACCACACGGCCAATCACATGCCCGTGTGTGAGACCGTGTGGAGCATACTGACTTCAATTTAATATCAACATCAGGGGACACACGGTCGTGTAACATGACCGTATGTCACACATGGCCGAGACATACGCCCGTGTCTCTGCCCGTATGGACAAAATAGGCTATTTGCAAAGCCATTTTGCCACCCTATTTTTACATGCATACACAAGCATAATTTGCAACATTTTATAACCCAATAGGCAACCATTCCATAACATTTCATACACATATTATACCAATTCAACATAGTAATCAAATACCTAATTAATAACATGCATTTTCCATTCATATGCCTACTACATATCAAAACAATATTTGCATATTTCCATTCCACCTACGACTTGCCAAAACATACCATATTTAAATACTTATGCACAACCAAAAAATTATAACAATTTAAGCCAAATCACATGGCTTTATCTTAAACCAACATGTACCAAAATCACTATCTCAAATAGCCATAACTATCATCTTATAACTAGCCTATACATGCCATATTTACATATATCCATGAGTTCAAATGTACCAATCGGCAACTGGATAGTGTGATACGTATCTCTGACTTTATCCAAATCGAGCGAGCTACCGGACCTCTATAAAATATGGAAAAGAAACAGAGTGAGCTTTATAGCTTAGTAAGCCCGTATAATTAGGAATTTAACTTACCATTTATACATAATCAAACAAATAAACAAAGTATATCAAATTCACTTGCCAAATGCCTATACACAAAAATTCATCAATATGTTAGTCTCATAAATATAATCAACCGTTATCTCAATTTCATACATCAATGTATTATATCAAATTCATATATCATGTACATTATTTGTAACATTTCACTCTCAATCATATAAACAGTAATTCATTCGATAACAGTAACCCATCCATCTAAACGGTACTTATCTATATAATAGTAACTCATTCGTCTAAACAGTACTTCATCCATATAACAGTAATTCATTCGTATAACACATATCTTTTTCACATAACCAATAACAAAATTTATGCCCGTTGAACCTATTAGAATATCAAGGGATACTTGGGTGATATACATTACGTATATAAATCAATAATTCGTCAATTCATTTTTATTTCCGCTCTTTCGAGCTATGATCAGTAAGCTCCTCTTGAGCTTATGCATAGTAAGCTCTATTGAGCTGAAACGGTAAGCTCTGACAAGCTGAAAATAGTAAGCTCTTACGAACTAATATATCGGTAAGCTCATACGAGCTGTGGTGAGTCCGCAACAAATGCAGGAGCTCGACCAAAACGGTAACCCTAGTGACATGTCACTCGTATCCTAAGAATTCATATGGTTCAAACAGAGCTTGGTAATCATCAGTCTATATCAATTAAGCATTCGTGTAACACCCCTAACTTGTATCCATCGTCAAACTAGGGTTTCGAGGCATTATTGGTTAAATCATAACATTTAAACAACTATTTCTCACACATCAGCGTATCATAATTAATCAATAACACAAAGTCCCTTTAGAAGGTCTATGAGACCTTAAACATGCTTTAGAGAAGGTTTGGGACTAAACTGATCTCATATTAAAACTTTACGGAACTTAAAAAATTTTTCTTTTAAAACAGGGCACACGCCCGTGTGGCTAGGCCGTGTGCCTCACACGGCCATCCCTTAGACCATGCCTTACCCCGTGTGCAACACTAACTTGGGTGACACGGGCCTGTCACACGCCCGTGTGTCTGGCCCGTGTGCAACACTGACTTGGATCACAGCCTGTCACACACCCGTGTGTCTGGCCCGTGTGGAAGTCTGACTTGCTTCGAATTGGGACATTGAAGGACACGGTCGAGACATACGCACGTGTGCTCAACCATGTGGGCAATTATAGGCCATTTACAAGGCCAACTTGCCACCCATTTTGGGTCATTCCTACAAGCATCACTCTATACTCAATTCATACCCAATTAATGCTCAAAATCCTACCAAAACATACACAATTTATGCTACAATATCCTCATTCATTTCCATATACAGTTCCAACTCAAAACATGTCCATTTCATGAGCCAATTCCATACCAAAAACATATGATTCACATCTCATTTCAAACCATTTTAAACATGCAATATATTCATCATCTCAACTACCAAATCAAGTATGAAACATACTATTTCTATTTCAAGCATACCATAATTGCCATTCACACAAGACCATATATACATATCACATACACCATTTTCACATAGCAAAACATATACCAAAATCAATCCAAAGTCTCATCCAATATCAAGCCATATCACATGGCGAGATTTATACATCTCAAAAAATTCCACAACCTCATTAGCCTATACATGCCATATACCATAAATACAACTTCCAAAAGGTACCAAAATAGATGTCCGATAGTGTGATTGAGTCGCTAACGATCCCCGGATCCGAGCTAGCTTTAAATACCACTCTAAAACAGAGAAATACTTCACACAGTAAGCTTTAAAGCTTAGTAAGTTGGTAATATAACACAATTAACTCAACAATTCAAATTCAATATGCAAAATTAACTAACACTTAGTTCCATTCACATCACTACTTAATCTCATCCACGGCTTTTACTCACTTTCATACCATATCTATAGGTTCATATATAAGCATTTATAATGCTACTCAATCTAACTCTTTTCATCATTAATTTACATAATCTTCCATCTATCTCATACACAATATCATCAGCCACATAGGTTCTGTACATACCTGTACCATCACATATTTATCTATCACATTTACCACTTCAATGCTCGATGTCTTTCATTCTATCCTCTTTAAAAATTTTATGGACTCGCACACTTAGTGCCAATTAATTAGCCGAAGCTATAATAATATATCGCACACTTAGTGAAATCACATTAAACCATTTTTTTCTCGATATCGCACATGTAGTGCCGAATAATATAGCCAATGCTTTCTTTATCTTGCACACTGATAAACCGTAAAAGTAACATATTTTAAGCCCACATTTAGCATGCTTTTGGATGATTTAAACCCTGTATTGTGTAATTTGGTGCTCTTAATCCTTTGTTTTCATGTTTTATACTCAGGACAGCACCCAATGACGAAAAGAACAGAAAATGGGCTCAAAACGAAGTAAATGGGCCATATCACGAAATCCACACGGCCTGGGCCCTAGCCACACGGCCGTGCCCCATTCAACAGGTTCGAACACGGTCTGGCCATAACTTACACAGGCGTGTGCCATGGGCGTGTACCTGCCATAGGAAAGAAGAGTTTCACTCGGATTTGGATACTTAGGGGCAAAGAAACACATTTTGGAGCCTACATAAACACCCTAAGTATGACTAGAAAAGAGAGGAACCCGAGGCTTTAGCCAGGGGGCATCCGACTAGGCCAGAGGAGGCAGATTTGTGGAGATTTACTCGAAAAGAGCCGGTTGATCCATCTCAAGAAGCCGGAGTTATACTCAAGACGGAGGATCTCTCTTTCAATTCCTTCAGGGGGTTTTAGGGATTTCTTATGTTTTTTTTATCTTTTCTTTAGAGATGTTTTCTTTCATTATTATGAGCTAAACCTTCAGATACCTGAGGGGATGAAACCTAAGATGAATCTTGTTATCGTTTGCTGAACTATATGATAAATATTTGACTTGTTCTTAATTATGCGTTCTTAATTCTTGTGTTGATATTTCCGAGATATTAATTCAAGCATGATGTGCTTAGGTGGAGGAGCAAAAGTTCCTGCCTAAGAGTAGATCCTAGCATAATTAAGCGGAGTTGATTGTGCGCCTAGAGATAGGGTGACGAGATTTTGCCGGATTAGGGTGAAACATAATATGGGAGTTCATAGATCGAGTTAATGCAATTCTAGGGGTTTTAATTTGAAAGAGATTTCAATTAATCAACCTAGGGTTAGATGTTAGTCACCTCGAGAGAGGGATTAATATAACATAGGGAATCTTACGAATCAAGTCAAATGAATAAATCGTCTGGTTCAGAGTTAGATAACAAGTGAAGTCTAGGTGGATTCTTCCTTGGGTGCCGTATTAATTAATTGGTTTTTCCTAAAATTATTTTCTCAATTCCATTCTTCTTTGTCTTAGAGTTTTTAGATTAGCTGATAGTTAATTTTAGATTAGATAAACAATTCCCTTAATTCTTAGGTTAGATAATAAAAAGAGAGTTAGTATTAGTACTTTTGGTTCCTTTGGGATTCGACATTCCAGTCTTGCCTTAACTATACTACTGTTCGATAGGTGCGCTTGCCTCAAATCATTGTCATAGTTAGTTTCCAGGTTCGATCATTCTTTATATAAATTTTTAAGTCTCTGACACGCGATCAAGTTTTTGGCGCCATTGCCGGGGAATTGAAATATTAAGAACGCTTAGTTTTTATTACTTTAGCCATTTTTTATTTTTTACAATTTACGTTTATTTTTAATTTTGCTAATTTTCTTTCTTTTGTTCCTTTCAGGTACCTCTAGTTTATGACTAGAAGGAACCTGATAGGACCCCTACTTTACGACAGTGATATTAAAGGTGTCGTTCGCAGAAATCGCAAAGAGACAAGGCAAAGCTTAAACTACATAGAAGAAGAGCAAGAAGCCAAAATTAATACTATAGAAGAGATGGCAGAGAATAATCCGCCACCTCCAGAGATGGTCGAACATCATGCTCCACGTACTATGTATGATTATGCTAAACCTAGTTTAACAGGAACTGAGTCAAGTATTGTTAGGCCTACTATTGCTGCAAATAATTTTGAACTAAAACCTAACACTATACAGATGATACAACAGTTTGTTCAGTTTGATGGTTTGCAGGATGAGGATCCTAGCACACACTTAGCGAATTTTCTAGAATTCTGTGATACCTTCAAGATAAATGGCGTTTCTGATGATGTCATCCGTCTTTAGTTATTTCCCTTTTCTCTGAAGAATAAAGCCAAACAATGGTTGCATTCTCTTCCACGAAGGTCGATCACTACATGGAACCAAATGACTGAAAAATTTTTATTAAAATATTTTCCACCGGCCAAAACGGCCAAGTTAAGGAATGATATCTCTTCTTTTGTGCAGATGGATTTAGAGACACTTTATGTTGCATGGGAGAGATACAAAGACTTGTTAAGGAGGTGCCCACACCACGGATTACCTTTGTGGCTACAGGTCCAAACTTTTTACAATGGTGTGAACCCTGAACAACAAAACTCCTGAACTAGCCTACGAGTTTATAGAGGAGATGTCACTGAATAACTATCAATGGCAAGTTACTAGGACAAGGCTAGCCAAAGCAGCCGGAGTTTCCAACATTGATGCAGTGACCGCACTATCAAATTAGGTAGAATTGCTACATAAAAAATTTGATGGTTTATATGGTTCTTCGCAGGCACATCCAGTTATGCAGTGCGACACAAGTGAAGGAGTGGCGAATCCTGAGTACCCACCCTACGGACAGGGCATGGAGAGTGAACAAATGAACTATAAGGGTAATAATTTCCGATCTAACAATAACCCTTATAGTAATACTTATAATCCAGGTTGGAAGAACCACCCCAATTTCTTATGGGGCGGTTAAAGAAATCAAAGGCAACAACCATCCTAAAACATCCAACAACAGCCCTACCCTTAGGAAAAGAAGCCGAACCTTGAAGAGATGCTGACAAACTTCATAGCAGCCTCAGAAATACGGTCTCAAAATACAAAAACACGTTTCCAAAAGATAGAAACAAAACTTGAGGCATTAACACAAGAGTTCAAGGAATTCGGGCAACTTGCAAAGCAAATGTTTGAGAGACCACAGGGAAGACTATCGAGTAACATTGAAACTAACCCAATGGAGTAAGTTCAAGCTATAACAGCTCAAGATAGTGAAGGGTTAGACGTGCCTAATTCAAAACAAAAGAAGCAGGTAGAAGACGATACGGTTGAGGTCAATAACAAGCCGAACCCAGTAATCAAAGAGTACAAACCTCGCATACCATATCCCGAAGTAATAACAAAAGACGACACAGAGGAACAGTTCAGTAAGTTTCTTAAACTTTTAAAGAAATTACATATTAACTTACCGTTTCTTGATGCTCTTTCGCAGATGCTAGATTCCAGGAAATTTTTAAAGAAGCTATTGACAAATAAGCGGCAGATAGAGAAGGAATCACATGTAGAGCTGAACGCAGTATGCTCTGTAATGTTGCAAAATAAACTACCACAGAAATTAAAAGATCCAGGGAGTTTTACAATTCCATGCTTAATTGGTAGTTTATCTATTGATAATACGTTAGCTAATTTAGGGGCAAGCATAAATGTCATGCGTTACAAATTGTTTAAACAACTAGGTCTAGGGAAACCCAAACAAACTAGGATGAGCATTCAACTAGCTGATAAAACTATTAGAGTTCCTAGGGGTATAATTGAAGATGTACTTGTGAAAATTGATAAATTCATATTCCTAGTAGACTTCGTCGTTTTAGACATGGATGAGGACAACACGATTCCCCTAATTTTAGGAAGACCATTCTTAGCAACTGCCAGAACTAAAATCGATGTCGACGCAGGTGAACTCATATTTTGTGTAGGTGAGGAGACAGTCACTCTTCAAGCCCTCGATTCAGCTAGAACATTGAATAACCAAGGTGAGAAAGTAAATTCTATTGATAACCATTCGGTTAACCCTTCTTTTCAGGAAGCACCACGAAAGAACACAATTGAATCTGATCCTAGACCCTGTGCCAACAAAGAAATAACTCATGAGGAACAAAAGATTCAGATCGATGAACTAGAAGAGGGGAAGAAGCATCTTAAAGAAGCACTAGGGATACACAAAGCAGAACCAAGGCCACCCTACGAGACAAACAAGTTTAAAATTAGAGATCAGGTATTGCTAGATAAGGCAGATCCACGAGTGTCCCCTCCTGACCCTAACACCAGCAAGGAAATCCCTTTCAAGGTAATCGATGTTTTTCCATACGGAACAATCGAGGTAAGTAACCCTATGTTTGGTACTTTCAAAATAAACACTACTCGTCTTACACTCTATCATGATAATGAAACTGACAGCACGAGGAAGGACTTTCAACTCCTCAAACCACCATCAATATACAAAGGAGAGGAGAGTCTAGCTTAAGACTATAAACGAGCGCTTCTCGGGAGGCAACCCGAATACTAACCCTATTAACTTCTGCATTTTTCATCTTATTTATATTATTTTATTCTCTTTACAACACCTAACTCCAAACTAACCAAAAAATACAGAATTTAAAGCCGCACGGCCTTGCACACGGCAATGGCTGTAGCCTTGTGGATGCACCGAATTGCCGTACTGACATGGTAGAGATGGTACGAGCCAGAGAAAATCAATTTTCAGAGTCACGGACTCAAACCACCACACCACGGGCACCGACAAAACCTCACGGCCGTGTGATGCGGCCGTGGTCGACACTGTTACATCACACACGGGCGTGACGGCCTAAGCATGGGCGTGGGAGAAATGAACGAAGCCCGCCACGGCCATGCAACATGGCCGTGTGAATCGACACACCTAGGGTACACGGGCGTGGGGATGTACCAGATTTGGAATTCTATATAAACCAACCCTCCCTCCCTCTTCTCAACCACTTCCCATCCCCTTTCTTCCATCCTATTCTTCAGAATTCTCCCCTTCCATATCTCTCTTCCTTAATCCTTCCCCAATTCCCGATCCCCAAAAACTCAATGTCGAAGAAACGGCAAAATCTAAGCACAGTCTCCCAGTGGGAGACCAATCTACATAAGTTCTTGCCGGCCGCTTCTTCCAAACAACAAGCCAATGATCTTTGAGGCCATTTAACTCTTCTTTTTCTTCACTCTTCTCCTTTATTTTCCTTCTTTTTGACTATCTTATGCTTAATTTAGTTTATTTTATTTTAGTTTCTTAGTGTCAAGTTCAAAAGGCTGCTAGCGAATCACACCGGAACCACGACCACTGCCTCAATGTAGCCTTCGAAGTTCTAAAGGCTACTTGGGAATCACGCCACTTCCACCACCGCCAACACCTCCGCAGCCTTAGAGGTTACACCCACCTCGCGAACCATCCAACAATAAGGACTATTTGGTCCATTCATCTTTCATTTTAATTTAATTTACATTTTTATCTCCCTTCTCTTTAACTTTCTTGTCTTTAATTATATATTTAGTTTATTTTAAATGTGTCTTAATAATTCCTGGCTAATTCTCTACGAGCTCCCCAATTTCTTCATCTAGCGCAGAGCTCGGTAGCAGCCACCACCCCTATCGACTTCCAACTCCATGAAACAATCCAAATTCAGGAAGTCTCACCTCTCTCTCTCTCTTAAAATGCATATATATATATATATATCTGTACATTGAGGGCAATGTACATCTTAAGTGTGGGGGTGAATAGTTATTTCAAGAAAGTGCCCAACTTTCTACATTATTCTCAAATCCCTTAATATTATCCTGTCTTGAAGTAAGTTTTTCATATTATGATTAGAATGAAATCTTCTTTGATTTATGATTTTTATTGATATGTTTTGGATTAAGTCATTGATAATTGTGCATTGATGATTAAATTTGAAGGATACTAGAGAATCAAGCATGATAAGTCTATTTTTCAAAAATTAAAAAGTTTGTTAGGTTGTTGACCTGAATTTAATTATTACTTTGAAGTTTGAAATTTACGAGGTTGATATCAAATACCCATAATTTTTTTGAGCCTTTGAGCCTTTTAGAGCATACATTCTTTTTCATGCTCACTTTATTGATTATGAGTGTGCCAACATTGATTTGTTATTCTAGAACTTGCATTGATGATACATGTTGAGACCACACCTTTGATTTGATATACAGAGATGATAAAGGTACCTAGGTTTTAACCCACTTACTCCACTAAAAGTCTGCCTTCATAATTAACCCCTAGTGAACCCCGTTTAATCCTAACAACCCTTTTTATTGACTCACCCACTAATATTAACTCGAAACCCTTTGTATTTGTTATCACCATTCCTTGACTCCCTTTTTGTCGAGATTTGATTTTGAACAGTTGTCTAATTATGTTCTATATTTTAGTTGTAAAAGTTCTTTCCTATTATTTGACTTGTTCTTAAAAAAATCGAATTATATTCATTATTAGTTGTGTGATTGAATGAGCTTATATGTTTGAATGCCAATTATTGAAGAAGAAAGCTCGTATTAGGGTATTATTATGAGTACGACAAGTTTTTAATTGATGTAATTATTTAGGATTAGTTCATTTTTCTAGTTAGGTAATTTGTCAGGTCAATGTCGATTCTAACCCTCTAACTCAGCCTATATCCATACCCTTAAACCTAAGCCCCGTTACAACCCTGTAAAGACCTTTTGATTTGTGTATCATCTCATATTCTAGTGGTGGAGATTTGATTTTCATGCAAGCCTATGGGATTAACTTTTTATGTTCGACTTTTGAGTGCTTAATTCTGAACTTCAAACACTTTGAGTGATTTGAGTGAATCTTTTGTGAGGATGTCAACTCTTGTCGATTTTGAATCAGAGGTAATTATTCAGGTAAGCGGAAACACCTATGTTTTCATATTATAGAAACTATGACTTTGATTGTTTGAATCTTTAGGACTCTTTGAGTTGAATTATCCATGTATGAATTATCTTTGAATTATGATGAAACATTATTGATAAATATTATGAATCGAGGAAGTTTGTTTTAATTGTGAGTTGAGAATTTTGCATGAGGACAAGCAAAAGCTTAAGTGTGGGGGTATTTGATAAACTGTAAAAGTAACATATTTTAAGCCCACATTTAGCATGCTTTTGGATGATTTAAGCCCTGAATTGTGTAATTTGGTGCTCCTAATCCTTTGTTTTCATGTTTTATACTCTAGAGAGCACCCAATGACGAAAAGAACGGAAAACTGGCCCAAAACGAAGTAAATGGGCCATATCACGAAATCCACATGGCCTGGGCCCTAGCCACACGGTCGTGCCCCATTCAACAGGTTCGAACACGGCCTGGCCACGACTAACACGGGCGTGTGCCATGGGCGTGTCCCTGCCGTAGGAAAGAA
This sequence comes from Gossypium australe, assembly GCA_005393395.2. Taxonomy (NCBI): domain Eukaryota; kingdom Viridiplantae; phylum Streptophyta; class Magnoliopsida; order Malvales; family Malvaceae; genus Gossypium; species Gossypium australe. Next base: position 29,135,062 of record CM016615.1, read on the forward strand.
GAGTTTCACTCAGATTTGGATACTTAGGGGCAAAGAAACACATTCCGAAGCCTATATAAACACCCTAAGTATGACCAGAAAAGAGAGGAACCCAAGGCTTTAGTCAGTGGGCATCCGACTAGGCCAAATGAGGCAGATTTCTGGAGATTTACTCGAAGAGAGCCAGTTGATCCATCTCAAGAAGCCGGAGTTATACTCAAGACGGAGGATCTCTCCTTCGATTCCTTCAGGGGGTTTTAGGGATTTCTTATGTTTTGTTTTATCTTTTCTTTTGAGATGTTTTCTTTCATTATTATGAACTAAACCCTTAGATACCTGAGGGGATGAACCCTAAAATGAATCTTGTTATCGTTTGCTGAACTATATGATAAATATTTGACTTGTTCTTAATTCTTGTGTTGATATTTCCTGGATACTAATTCAAGCATGATGTGCTTAGGTGGAGGAGCAAAAGTCCCTGCCTAAGAGTAGATCCTAGCATAATTAAGCGGACTTGATCGCGCGCCTAGAGATAGGGTGACTAGATTTTGCCGGATTAGGGTGAAACATAATATGGGAGTCCATAGATCGAGTTAATGCAATTCTAGGCGTTTTAATTTGAAAGAGATTTTAATTAATCAACCTAGGGTTAGACGTTAGTCACCTCGAGAGAGGGATTAATATAACTTAGGGAATCTTACGAATCAAGTCAAATGAATAAATCGTCTGGTTCAGAGTTAGATAACAAGTGAAGTCTAGGTGGATTCTTCCTTGGGTGTCGTATTAATTAATTGGTTTTTCCTAAAATTATTTTCTCAATTCCATTCTTCTTTGTCTTAAAGTTTTTAGATTAGCTGATAGTTAATTTTAGATTAGATAAACAATTCCCTTAATTCTTAGGTTAGATAATAAAAAGAGAGTTAGTATTAGTACTTTTGGTTCCTTTGGGATTCGACATTCCAGTCTTGCCTTAACTATACTACTGTTCGATAGGTGCGCTTGCCTCAAATCGTTGTCATAGTTAGTTTCCAGGTTCGATCATTCTTTATATAAATTTTTAAGACTCTGACACGCAATCACACACTTAGTGCCATTCATCACTATAACGATTTTATTTACGCACACTCATTGTCTCATATCTTCGAACTCACATTTCTCATTACCAAACTCCACAGTCACATTTCCATTCATTTCATCACATAAGAACATTATGTAAATAATACGTATTATATACGAACTTACCTCGGACGTAGAAACAACGATACTAGTCGATCAATCGAGCACTTTGTTCTTGCCTCTATCTAAGCCCGAATTTCTCTTTTCTTGATCTATATAATATCAAATTCAACTCATTCAATCTCATCTTTACTCAATTCAATTCACAAACACACAATTAGGGCATTTTGCACTTTAGCCCTTATAATTTCACACTTTAGCATTTTAGTCCTTATTTCGCAAATACATCAAATTCACAAAATCCAATTTAATCCATGCTTAGTCGAATTACCATAGCGCCCCTAGCAACCCATATTTCACATTTATTTCACATTTCAACACAAATTTTTCACATTTTTCAATTAAATCCCAAAAATGCATTTTTACAAAAAATCATTTTAGAAAATATGTATATCAATCATCAAACACTTAGTTTTCATCATCAAACATCACAAAGCTCACAAAATAAACAATGGCACTTCACAAAATCTTCAACAAATTCAGAGATTAAGACATGGGCTAGCTAGTACTCAAAGCAACGATTACAAAAACGTAAAAATCATCAAAACACGATCAAAGAACATACGTTAATCACTTAATTTCCTAGTTGAACCCTAGCTTGCTCTTAAGCTTTCTTTCTTTTCTAATTTTCGGTAGTGAAAACATGAATAAAAGATGAACATTTGTTTTCTTTTAATTTAATTAAACTTATTTCATGAATTACCAAATTAACCTTAATTAATAAACAAAAATATCACTTAATGATTGTCCATAAAAGTCCATTAACCATGTTAATGGTCCACTTGCTTAATAAGGACCTCACACCTAATATGTCTTAGCAATTCGGCACTTAGTCAAATAGAACAAATCAAAAAAGCACTTTTAACTATTAGCACACAACTTTTGCATTTTTTATGATTAGATCCTTTTTCACAAATCGGCACACAAACGATAAAATTTTCACACAGAACTTTCACACATACTTTATCACATGCCATAAACATCAAAAATAATATTAAATTATTTCTCCAACCTCGAATTTGTGGTCCCGAAACCACTGTTTTGACTAGGGTCTAAACCTAGCTGTTACAATTCGTATTCCAAGTATATCAATTACACAGTTATATACATACATTTCAATTAAATGTAAGTATTTAAATTTTGATTCTAATTATAAGAACTTACCTCGTTCGCTGTAATGATAAATTAGGTCGACTAATCCGAAACTTTGTTTTCCCTCGTTCTAGATCCAAATCTCGTTTATCTCAATCTATAAAATATCAAAATTTACTTATTTAATCATCATTTCATTCAATTTAGCACAATTACACATTTTGTTAAAATTACATTTTTTCCCCTATTATTTCACATTTTTGCAATTTAGTCCTTATCACATAAAATCACAATTCATTCAATTTAATACAAATTCATGCTGGCTGAATATTACCCATTCGCCTATCAACCCATATTTTTTAGTTATTAACACTTTTACCCACATAAGTTTACAATTTCACAAATCAATCCCTTTTTGACATTTTTGTCAAAAAATCACTTTACAAAACTAGTAAATCTATCAATAAACCTTCATAATCTATCATCAATATCAATTTACTCTAACATTTAATAATGGAAATATGTTAAATCTTTAACAGTTTCAAAATTGAAGGTACGGGCTAGCTAGAATACAAAGCAACGATCTCAAAAATGTAAAAATCATTAAAAACTGAGCAAAAATCATACCTTAATTGAAGAAATTACAGTTGCTGAATGTTGAAGACAAAAATGGCTTCTTTCTCTTATATATTCGGCTAGGTGAAGATGACAATAAATAAAAATGGATTTTGTTTCAATTATTATATCATTTATTTACCATTTACCATTTTAACCTTAAAATTAATTCAAAATTTCATTTATGCCAAACCATTAACATCCACTAACATCCTAATGGTATATTTACCACTTAAGGACCTAAAATTTAAGGTTTTATAGCTATTTAACACCATTAGCTAATAGAACAGCACTTTTGCAATTTACACGATTTTGTCCTTCTTATCAAATTGACCTATCAAATGATAAAATTTCTTAACGAAATTTTCACACCAACATAATATAATACTACAAACATTAAAATAATAATAAAATAAATATTTTAACTTCAAATTTTTGGTCTCGAAACCACTGTTCTGATTTGATCCAAAAACGGGCTGTTACATCTTAACTCGTATTTATTGACTTGTTAAATGTTATTGAGATAAATGTATGTGTTTGATTTTGTTACTTGTTGTAGCATCCTGTAACTCGAGTCTGGCAGTTGGGCCGGGTAAGGATTGTTACATTTAGTGGTATTAGAGCTACAATTTAGTCAATTCTCAAACTGAATGTAGCTTGTATCGAGTCTAGAAATACATGCCATTTTATAACCTGTGATAGTGTAATGTCTCCTGATCTGATTTGATTATGTTTTTTCTTATAGATAAAAGATGTCATTCAAATCCAAACGAGTTATTCCCGATGAAGTTGAAAATAAAGTTCCAGCCTCAAAGCATGAGGCTACTCAGAGTATACCCTGCTTTGAGGGGCAAAGAAGTGAGGCTCGTGGTGCCTTCTTTCATATGATGATTGAATGGTTCAATGACTTTATACTAGCCAATCCTAGAGCTCAGTAACCTCCACCCCCATATGTACGTCACCTGATACCCCCTTAGCCCTCAAGGTTCGGATCAGGTAAAAGTTCATAAGCATCTTATTGATAAAATTCGTAAATGTGAAGTGAAGGAATTCCACAGTACAATAGACGATGACCCTGCCATAGTTGAGTACTGGTTAGAAAACACACAAAGGGTATTGGATGAATTTTTGTGCTCTTCTGAAAACTATTTAAGGTGCGTTGTTTCGTTACTAAAGCAAGAGGCATATCAGTGGTGGTTAACATTGACGATAGTAGTACCAAGAGGCTGATTGAACTGGGAATGTAACACCCTAAACCTGGCTTAGACATTACGACTGAATTTGACGTGTCCCATCGAAGTGTTGTTTGAAAACCGAGTTTGTCGATAAAAGTTCATTACTAAATTTAAAATCTCCTTTAACAATTTTTTTGAAAATGTTAATGTTGTAAAACCTTGTTGTCCAATTATAGGTCGTCTCAATTGTTATAGGCTTGTCAATCTTAGATAAAATCGCAAAAGCCCTTTTTAGTTGTAAAATTTAATATTTTAAAACGTGATTTTCAAAAACGGTTATTGTTTCAAAAACCCATTGTTCCTAGACTAATAGGTTGAAATAAAGAGAACCACCAAATAAAAGTTAAAACCCCAAATGGCCTTATTACATAATTATTAACCCAATATATTAAACATAAAATAAGTCTAAGATCAAATCATATCGAGCGTGTGGCCACCTCCGAGTCCCTCGTAGCTCCAAATCATCTAAAGCTGGGGATTACCTACGCATTTAAAGAAAAGGGTGAGTTACGAGAACTCAGTGTGTAATCCTCAATCATGCAATAATAGTCTGGGCCTGAGCCCTATTCAGTATTAGTTCAGTCTGGGCTTTAGTCCTACACAGTAGCAGTGTGGGCCTAAGCCCAAATAATCACAAAACAGAGCAGTAATGCAACCCAACCCAATCCAGCCAGCACACTACTCGTACCAACCAACACACCATGTGGGGACCAAGTCGACCCACCCAGCCAGCACACCAGTATCGCAGCATAGCTGCTAGTAGTAACGCAGCAAAGCTTCTAATGACAGTTAATGTGGGCCAAGCCACTAAAATTAGAATACGTGGTGAAGCCACTAGATCAGTAAAACGTGGCAGAGCCACTAGTACAGTACTTCCTCCAAATACAAATCCCCACCCATTGCAGAATGTCGTGTCATAAATAATTCGTGTATGTAGTATGTCACAAACATAATCAGTCACATAAATATCACACAAACATCACTTAAGCTACCACTAGAGGTATAACGGTCATTTTTTGATTAGGGGTAAAACGATAATTTCACCCCTCGGGGGTATTTCGATAATTTTACCCTTCGAAGGTATTTGTGTAATTTCACTCATCAAGGGTATTTCGGTAATTTTACCCATCGAGGGTATTTTGGTAATTTTACATTATAACGGCTTCTTCGAAGGCCTACAGTCGCCTCGAGTGACACAGACACCCTTTTTGGTCAAAACCGTGCAATTGGGCCCAAAGCCCAATTTTTAGCCAAAGTGGACCCACATGGTCGTATGGCCCATTCAGCCCAATTTCGGTCGCGGCTATGCGAACTTCGCAGCCCAATCCATTATCTGACACTATCATGAATTTTATCCACTTGGGGCCCATGGGCCCAATGGCCTATCTCGGCCCAACGAGTCCCGTTACGACCTACGCCCAAGAGAATGTTCGTGGCAGCCTCAATGGTCTATCGCCAACGATTGTGGCTCGATTTATCTCTACGAGCGCTCCCACGCTCAAGAGCCCTTAGATGCTGAAGTTTTGGCTTATCAGTTTTTCGGCTTATGCCAATTCACAATTCATCAGGGGTGTGAATACACACCTTCATTCGTCATATTGACAAAACCAAAATTGGGTGTACGATTGCACACTTATTACGAGTTGTAGTTTGAAACGCTTCCAAGACACCTATGATAACAACCGCCCATTAATTAGTCACAAACCCTTATTAAACCATAGTATTGAAACGCTTTAATCAAACTAACTTTACTTACCACAAAACGAAAGATCCCTTATAGTGAAACAATAATCGGCCTACCCCTTGGTTAAGGAAATCGAGTCCCTAGCAACATTCGACGAGAAAGAAAGTGTTAGCAATATATATTTCCACGGCAACAGGGGAGAAAATCCTTTTGGCCCAAGAGAACAAAGTCGAATAAGGAGAAAAAGCCAACCTAGATTCGGCTATAGTCACCACTTACCAACCAATCGAAGAGGTTCAGAAATAGCTAGAAACGAAGAGAAGAAGATACTTAGGCCCTAGTAGATTCGGCTGACACAAGAAGAAAGAAAGGGTTCGGCTATCTTGCAGAGAAAAGAAAAGAATAACAAGAGGGAAAAGAAGAGTTGTGTTTGGCCAAAGGAGAAACCGAAGAAGAAAAAGGTAATTTGGCAGAAAGTAGGTAGCAACAGAGAAATAACGATGAGAAAATGAGAGAACGATATGACCCGAATGGTAAAAGTTTGCACTAGATGCCACCAAAAGGAATAAATCCTGAAATGCAACAAAAGAAAAACTTAAAAAACCAAAGAGAATATTCGGCTTCCTCACTCACCCAAATTGCTGAAATTTCACAATTGAGAACCCTCTAGCCGAAATTCCCTTACTCATCTCTTCCAAAATTCAGCTAAGACTCCTACACTCCCCAACTCCCTCAAACTCTTCACCAAATCCTCCTTGAATTGCTCACAGCATCCCATTCGAATTTGTTGACCAAGTCTTCAACCTCCTCTGCAGAGTTTGATCCAAACTCTACCTCTTGCACCATCAAATCATAAAATAAAATCCCCTATTTGCTTATCGTGGGATTCGAACCCCACTCCCCTTGCCATCTCAGTGACGCCACAGCCACCAAGTCACAAGCTCTTTTTGTGACACAAAAACACAGACATTTATACATAAGTCTTACTGCTAACAGCCCATTCCTCTTAAGAGCGAAAACTAAAAATTTTCCAAGGCCCAGACTCGAACCCAGGCCTCCTAAGAACCCATACACTCAAATACCTAGCGCATCATGGAATTTAAGCAAATTCAGCAAAATTACAAGCCCTACATTTTTGGGGCGTTACAGGGAATTCTTCCAGGTTGAATTCTAAAAGAAATACATCAGTCAGCGATATTTAGACAAGAAAAAGAAAGAATTTCTTGAGTTAAACTAGGGTCATAGGATAGTGGTAGAATATGAGAGGGAATTTATTCGGCTTAGTAAATACACTCGTGAAATAGTTCCAACAAAGGTTGACATGTGTAAGTGGTTTGAAAGAATTTATCATGTTATCCGAAAGAGCTAAAAAAATAGAAGATATCTGCAAAGAAAAGAAAAAGTTGATTCAGAATTTTGGGATATCGGTAAATGAAAATTGACTAAATCTTTTACCTCTCCTCCATCGAAAAAAATGAAGGATACTCATAGTCGTTTTATAGTCCCGTCTACGTTTTCAAGAAGAGATCGAATGAATAAAAGTAATTTGAGACCTCAAGCAACTTCTGTAGCCATTGTCGGTAGTGTATGAAATGCTAACAAGCCTGAATGTAAACATTGCAATAGAAATCACTTTAGAGAGTGCCAATTGAAAGATGGATCTTGTTTCAGGTGTGGTTCTTTGATCATTTCCTCAGAGATTTCCTGGAAAGACCTGATTGAGATAGAGCTCAAAATGTGAGATCGAAGGTTACTCCATCAAGAAGAAGATGGCCAAGAAACTGTAGTAATGTCTGAGCCAGTAGAGGTGGGACAAAAGACACAACATTACGATCTGAGGCTCGGGCCCCTACTAGGGCTTAGGCTATTCATGCATGTGAGGAAGCTTCAGCTCCTGATGTTATTACTGGTATATTTTCTCTCTTTGATGTTACTGTTTATGCATTGATTGACCCGGGGTCAACTCATTCGCACATATGCACTGCATTAGTAATAGATAAGAAAATACTAATAGAGCCAACTGATTATGTGGTCAAAGTAACTAATGCACTAGGTCAATTTCTTTTAGTTGATAAGATTTGTAAGAATTGTCCACTGAGAATTCAAGATTGTGATTTGATGGTATTTCCCTTAAATGACTTCGATGTTATTCTCGGCATGGACTGGTTGACTTTTCATAATGCTGTCATTAACTATAAAAAACAAATTGTACTGAATTGTCAAAACAGTGATTTGGTTAATGTTTAAACCGATAGAATTGATTGTGTTGCCAACGTTATTTCTACTTTGGCCACTCAGAAATTTTTCAGAAAAGTATGTGAAGCATTTTTGGCTTATATCCTTGGTACTAGAGTTTGAGAATAAAAAATTGAGTCAATTTCGACTGTTCGTGAATTTATTGATGTTTTCCTAGAAGAATTTTCAAAGTTACCACCAATCAAAGAGGTTGAATTTGCTATTGAATTGGCACCGAAAACTTCTCTGATATTGATTACTCCCTATAGAATGGAACCAGCAGAATTAAAAGCACTATTACTGGAATTGGTAGAACGGGGATTTATTCGACCCAGCATATCACCTTAGGGTGCCTCAGTTTTATCTGTGAAAAAGTCATGATAAAGATTGTGTTTCGACTACTGGCAATTGAATAAAGTCATGATAAAGAATGAATATTCGTTACCCCATATTGATGATTTGTTCGATCAATTGACAAGGGTGATAGTGTTTTCAAAATTTAACCTTCGTTAGGGATATTATCAGCTCAGAGTTAAAGAGGCTGACATACCGAAAACTACTTTCTGGACCAGGTACGGACACTATGAATTTTTAGTTATGTCATTTGGGTTAACCAATGCTCTAGCTGCTTTTATGGATCTGATGAATAGAATATTTCAGTCATATTTGGACAAATTTGTTGTTGTTTTTATTGACGATATACTGATTTATTCGAGGAATGAGACTAAGCATGCCCAGTATTTGAACATTGTGATGCAAATATTATGTGAGAAACAGTTGTATGCAAAATTCAGTAAATTTGAGTTTTGGCTTCGAGAAGTTGGGTTTTTGGGACATGTAGTATTGACAGATGGTATACAAGTTGATCCTAGCAAGATTTACACAATTTTGAGTTGGAAACATCTGAAAAATATTACTGAGGTAAGAAGTTTCTTAGGACTGGCTAGTTATTATAGACGTTTTGTTAAAGGCTTCTCAATGATCGTATTATCGATGACGAACCTACTACAAAAAGATGTTAAGTTTGTTTGGACCAAGAAGTGTCAACAAAGCTTCGAGCAGTTGAAAGTGATGTTAACAGAAGCTCTCATATTAACTTAACTAGAATCCAGAAAAGAATATGTGATTTATAGCGATGCTTCACTCTTCGATATAGGTTGTGTCTTGATGCAGGAAGGCAAAGTTGAAACCGAACGAGAAAACTATTTGACACATGACTTAGAATTAGCAGCTATTGTGTTCGCTCTAAAATTTTGGCAACATTATCTGTACAAGGAAAAGTGTCATATCTTCACAGACCATAAAATTCTAAATTATTTTATGTCCCAAAAAGAGATAAATTTGATACAGTGTAGATGGCTTGAATTACTCAAAGATTATGATTTGATCATTGACTATCACCCGGGGACAGCCAAGATAGTTGCAGATGCCTTGAGTTGAAAATTCTTATTTGCTTTGAAAGCCATTAATACTCATTTGATGTTTGAGAGTGATGGTTCAATTTTGGTTGACTCAAAAGCTAAACCGATGTTTTTGCAACAAATTCGTGAAGCATAGAAAAATGATGTCGAGATTAATGCTGAACGGGAATAGGTTGGAAAAGTACAGGTGACCTACCATCAAATGTAGTAGTTAGTTCGGGTCGAATCTGAAATTTAGGATTTTATATTATGTTTTAAGTATTTTTTTCTTATGGTTAAACATTAATAAAATAAGTGTTTCTTTAACACATAAAAGTGTTGTGACCCAATAGGCTGACACGACCCTTAGGTAGTACTAGTATGTTTAATTGAGTGTGTAGGATGAAGGTATAAAGGCCCAATTGAAATGGAAGCAAGGGATGAGTGATGCACAAGCTTCCCAAGACGTCAAAGCACAAAACGAACAAAATAAGGTAGCTTTGTGTAGCCCAAGAATCTATGGTCTTACACAATATATTAAAACAACGAACGAACAAACCACAGACTTGGTGTGGTACAACATAGGTTGGCGTGAAGCCCAAGAATATTGAGGCTATTTTCATCCACGCAATCAACTTTATACGAAGATCTTGGATGTGCCAAATACCCAATTCAGGCTGCTGACACTTTTATAAAAAATATATTAGGGGTTTGACGTAACTAAGTCGGCTTAGATCCTTCAAAAACCCTAGTAGTTTAGGAGTAGGATTAGATTATTTTTCTTTCATCTTTTCATAACTCTTTTATTTTCCTCCTGGAATCATTTTTATCCAAGAGTTTATTTATTTAATTGAAGTATCTCAATTTACTTGTTCTTGCATTCAATTTATTTATTTAATCAAATCAGGCGATTTGCTACTTCGTTCTCCATTCGATATTCAATCCAAGATTATTCAAATATATTTTCTCTTTCGAATCAACCGTGTTCTTCACATGATTATTAAATTGGGGTTGAGATTGTGTCACATTTGATTTCCTTTGAAACCTGAAAATTTGGAACCTTTAGGGGTTAAATTAAAAGAGACTATAAGTTGGCGGCCTCTACTGGAAAATTTGACAAGGTAGTAACTAGAATTGGATAGGGTTGAGAACAAAGTCTAGTTTGGTTAGGTTAGAACCAGCCGGCCTTTTAGTGGGTGACATAATGATTTTAAATGGATGGCTCCTAAACGATTGATAATCATGGGATTAGGGCTTTAAATAGCAGGATGTGACTTCTCGGAGAGGAGTCATCTCAAATTTGCTTTATTTTCTTCTCTTATTTCATCTTCTTCATTAACCCGAAGGAGAGATAACTGTGGAAGCTCTACATGGAGCGATGATTAAAGGGCTGAGTTGGAAAAATAGAAAATCCAGTGAGCTGGTAAAGTATTAAGACCTTCTGTGTTTGTAAGTTTAGGAAATAAAGTTAAGAGTTTCCAGAATCATTTTAAGGATTCTGCATGCTTCTAGAAAACTAAGTTTAAACTGGGATTGCTGAGTTTAAATCATGACTTTGGGCTGTCATGCTTAACTACCAGGAGAATGCAAGCTCCGGCACATGGAAAACCTAAGCGGATAAGGCGAAAAAGCATAGGTGAGTTTCTGCACTCCACCCAAATGTACTAAGTATGTTGATAGTTCACATAAGTTTATGAATCTGCCATTCTAGTTTAATATGCATGAATTAGATATGATTCTATGGTATTGGATCCATGTAATGCATGTAAGGGAAACATTATCAGGTTTAGGCAAAGTTAGAAACAAAAAATGGGATGATTCTATTAGATACTTCCATACGGTGTTAATGTGCTCAAGCATCAAGGTATAGGATGGGGAATGTAGGAATGAAAGGGATACAATAGGAAAAGTGAATAAAATGTCATGGCTAGGCCATGGGACTGATCGAAGGCTATACGCCAAGATGAGTAAGGTCATAGCTGAAAGATGTCATGGCATTGTAATATAAATGAGTACGACCATGGTTGAAAGACACTATGGCATGATGGTAAATAGGACTAAGACCATAGCTGAAAGACGCTCTGGTATCCTAGTAAATCGTCGGGAATGTAAACACGGGTTAAACTATGTAAGACCATAGCTAAAAGATGTTATGGCATCATAGATAGTCTGACAGGACACTGAACATAAGATAGTCTGACGGGACACTAAACATAGGATGGTCCACTAAGAAGGTAAACACGTGGTCATATCGTGTAAGACCATAGTTGAAAGATGTTATAACATCGTAAGTAGTCTGCCAGGACGACAAACACGAAGATCCTAAAATGAAGGACCATAGTTAGACTATATCAACTAATAGAATCCACCAAGACATTAAACATGGGAGGGAAATATTATGTAAGACCATGGATCGACTATGGCAGCATAGAGAGTCCGCTAGGACGATAAATGGGTGAAAAATCAAAACAAAAATCATGGGACAACCCATTTTAAGGAAAATGGAAGTATGGGCATGCATTAGATAGCCATTGGGTTGAAGGAATCATCCAATAAAAGGGGAAATATAAAGAGGGAAAGGACTGCTAGTATAGCAGTTGTAAAAGCCAGTAAAGCGTTTGGGTGGTAATCAAGCAGAGATAGCCATGGAAGTTCACGCACTAGTGGTGCTTGGTGCAAAGGTGAACAAAAGTTGGTATAAACGAGGATTGTAGATACGAATCCGCTAATAAGTGCCACCATAGGACGCTCAAAGAAGCCCTATATGTTAGAGGGTTGTCATAAGAATGCAAGTTAGTCCTAAGGAAAGGAGGGGTTAGATAAAATCTATCAACAAAAAAGAGTACATGAGATGATGGATATGTCTATCAAAACTATTCCTCTATAAGAGGAAGTTATTTAGGGAGTATGCACCAATGGCAAGTTATGAGGGAATGTAGTATGAAAGAGAAATTGTGAACTCAGATGGCCATACAGTGGCATCCGGCTGAGTACAAAAGGCCATAGTGGGTCGTAGTAGAAGGGCGTGCTAACTTAATGGTATAATAATTCTATTAAGCGGATTACAAAGAAGTAATCTGACCACGCTTAAGGGCATGGGACCTTGTTATCCATACCAAAGGATGGGAAGTGAGCAAGTCACTCGAAAATAATATAAAGAAAGAGTTTGCCACGAACTAAATAGATTGAGGATACTCGCTTAAGGACGATCATGTACTATTTGTTTAAAATTCCTTAGAGCCTGGAGTTAGGACAGTAAACATTGTAATAATTTAGACTCTGTTTTAAGTTTATATTAAATAGGTAATACAGTTTTATTCTAAAATAGTAGGATATTAGTACGAACAATAACTTGGTATGTTGTGACGCCGCACTCGGATCCAGTGGTTTTGTAACACCCCTTACCCGAGACCGTTGCCGGAGTCGAGTATGAGGCATTACTAGACTTGACTACTAATTCGGGGCATAAAAATTAAAACTGTCTAACTGCGTCATGTTGACTAAATTGACCATAACTTGAGTTACAAAACTCAAAATTTAGATCCGAAAATTTTTCTTGAAACTAGACTCGTATATCTTCTTGCCATAAATTTTATAGAATTTTTCATAAAGCCAATTAGTACAGATTATTCATCAAAATTTCCCCTATTTCACTGTTTGATGGTTCTGACCAATCTTTACAAAAACTCAGTTATCTCATTGTACAGAATTTCAATAATGTTCTTGTTTATTCCAATCAAAAATAGGCGCATTAAGGATTCTAAGCATATAAACTATGCTCCATGATTATTTTGGTACAATTTTTAACAGTTTTTCCAAGATAGAACAGGGAATCACGAAGTCATTCAGAACAAGTCTCACTAAAATTTAAATATCTCATAATATAAAATTCATTTGCCTACTCTATTTCTTTCATATCAAAATAGACATAATAAGATTTAATTCTATATCTTATTCACTTTCTAATTCAATTTCTCCTATTTTTGGTGATTTTTCAAAATCACATCACTGCTGCTAACTAAAAACCGTTTCATTGCAAAATATGATTAACTAGTTTATAACCTCCTTACTCCATTTCATTTAAACTCTATACATTAACCATACATATATATATACTAAAACCAAATCAACCAAAAACACAACCAAACATATTCATCAAGCCAAAATATAAATTCCAAGATTTACAAGATGGACAAGCCATTTTCGCATGGCTTATATACATCAACTAAATATCATTCAAACCTTAAGCTAGCCTATACATGCCTTAAGTTCAAACTAGGTTTATAAGTACCAAAAGAGTTGATAGTGTGGTTGACTTCTCCGAAGATCCTCTGAGCCCGTAGCTTTAACAAAATCTATAAAACAAACAAGGGATACACACAAAGTAAGCTTACTAGCTTCGTAAGTCTTAAGCAACTTTAATGTAACATTCAAGTATATAAGCTTTTAAATAAACATTCCTTAACATCAAACGTTCATGACTTAATATTTAATCTACCAAAACCGAATATCCCATTCCATTATATATAACTACATCGACTTTTACTTCTTTCATGATTTTCAATAACTAATTGACTCATAGTATACATATAATCGAATTCCATCTATCATATGTACATCAATTCCTTTCATCGTTACATTTATTTATCATCATAGCTTATAATCATGACATTAAAGTATACATAATACATACCTTATAGCCGAACGTACCAATTCACTTTCATAAACTTAAGCTTCCATGATTTGTTTTATAACTTTACCATTTCGTAACTAAATTCAGAAATAGATAACTTACCAGCATATAACAAGCTACACACTAAATCAAATCACATACACCGGCACCCCGCCTGTTAGACTTGAAGTCCGAGATTTAAAACACCGGCATTTAGCCTGCTAGGCATTAAGCCCGAATTAATTCACCGGCACAAGGCCTGCTAGGCATTAAGCCTGAATTAGATCACCGGCACAAGGCCTGCTAGGCTCAAAGCCCGAATTTTCGACATTTTCAACATTCCAACACACATTACTTGATGCTAATAATCACAACTATCTCATTTGCAACATATTACTTTCACATATTAAATCAAACATAATTTTTCACAGTATATTCAACAAATAAATTTACTACAAATTCATACCCCTATATTCGGCCAACAAATATTTTCATGCCTCAAATTTCCAAATTTATTTTATACTAAGTTCAAAAATAATTCTTTGACATAAATTTGCTTAAGGACTTACCTTAGAAGTCGATAGATTCGAAATTTCCGGCTATTCGTTCACCTTAGTTTTTCCCCGGTTTAGCTCCTTCTCTTTTTGTTCCCAATCTATGAAATATCAAACGAGGTTTGGTTCAAAAAATTTCCACTTAATCTAACTCAATTCAATCAAATTGCAAAGTTTTATAGTTCTTATTAATTTACCCCTATAAGTTCTCACCCAATTCAAATAAGTCCTAAACATATTATTCATAATATTTTATTATTATTTTTTTTTTAAATCCAACTATTTCCCCTAGTAGCCGAATCTTAAACTTCATTTCCTAGGTTCATAAAACCATTCGGTCTAGCCACTTAGCTTCCAACCGATTGCTTCCAAAATACCCAAGCCATAACTCAAACTTATTTTCTTTAATCAACATGCTAATAAACTAACCAAGATCAAGGTTTCTTTATCAAACATAAATATGGCATATTTATTACTAATAGTCGAATCTAAAGGAAGCTTTAAACTCAAAATTTATACACGAAATTGATAGTGCACAAGCCTACTAACATAATTGTGCAAGAATTATCAAGATTGGAGCTTGCTAACTCACCTTAAGAATGCATGCAAGGTCCGGCCATGGAGGTTTGAATGGTTTTTCTTTTCTTCTTTTCTTGGTTAATAATTTTGGCAGATGGAGAAAGAAGATGAAAGGTAATTCTTTTTCATTCTTATCATCTTTTCCTTGTTTTTATTATAATAATCAAAATATAATACCTATGTCATACCACTAACTATAATAAAAGAATTAAATAGGAACCTTAATTATCATGCCGTCCATCATCATTAAAAATGGGGTATTTGACATGCAAGTCCAATCTTTCAAGGAGCAATTCATTTAAACCCTCCTATTTGATACAACTACTTTTTTTTTCATTTTATAAAATAAACATCCACTTAGTATTATTTTATTTCACTAACCATCCATCATAAAAAATCAAAATGGCTAATTTATCACTTCAATACCTACTTCAAAGAAAACAATTCGATTTGGCTACTAATCTCACAAAAGCTATTATTTTTCCACTTATTCAATTTAATCCTTTCACTTAAGTTAAGCACTCAATCAATAAAATATTTATACGAAACTTTCACATATAATAAATCACATATAATTAGCACCAAAAATAATATTAAAAATTTTTCAGACTCGGATTAGTGGTCCCGAAACCACTGTTCCGATTAGGGTCAAATTCGGACTGTTACAGGTTTGGTCGGGGGAGGGTGTTACATTATGAATGACATGAGTTATCACACCTGACTTCCCTTGAAACCCGAAAATTTGCAACCTTTAGTGGTTAAATTGGAAGAGACCGTAAGTTGGCGGTCTCTACTGAAAGATCAGCAAAATATGGTAACTGAAATTTGACAGGGTTGAGAACCAAGTCTGGTTCGGTTTGATTAGAACCACCTGATCCCTTAGTGGGAGTCACAATTATTGACGATGGGTGGATTTTATATGATTGAAGATCATTCGAAAAGAGCAATAAATAGCTTTTAACACAGCTCAGATTGAACCATCACCTGATAATGTCAATCACATATTCATCGCTCGCAAGGCAAATAAAGACTTTCTACTCAAAGCATTAGAAACTACATTCACTTTTACTGGATGTAATCAATGATCAACTCATAATCTTTTAACAGTTACAGCCATCTGCGCTGTGTCAGGTTCAAATCTTTCTGTGACATTAGATACTTCAAACTCTTGTGATCGGTAAATATATGACATTTTTTGTCGAATAAATGATGTTGCCAAATTTTCAACGTAAACACAATAGCTGCCAACACTAAATCATGTGTCAGATAATTTTTTTCATGCGGCTTTAACTGTCTGGAAGCATAGGCTATCACTTTGCCTTCCTGCATCAAAACACAGCCTAAACCATTCAAAGATGTATCACTGAAAATCAGAAATTCTTTACCCGATTCAGGCTGGACAAGAACTGGTGCTTCAGTCAGCAGTGCTTTCAACTGATTAAAACTTTGCTAACACTTCTCAGACCATTCAAATTTCACATCTTTCTGTAATAGTCGCGTCATCGATGTAGCTATCATCGAGAATCATTTAACAGATTTTCGAGAATAACCAGCTAATATCAGAAAACTTCTAACCTCAGATATGTTTTTCGGTAGTTTCTAGTCAACCACTGTTGAAATTTTATTCGGATCAACTATGATACCTTCAGCCAATACTATATGTCCTAGAAAATCGACTTCTTGGAGCCAAAACTCATATTTACTAAATTTGGCATAAGTTGTTTATCTCGTAGGGTTTGTAACACAATTCTCAAGTGCTCAGCATGATTAGACTCGTCTCGTGAATAAATAGAATATCATCAATAAATACCACAACAAATCTAGCTAAATACAGTCTAGAAATTTTGTTCATCAAATCCATAAATACTACAGGTGCATTAGTTAAACCAAACGGCATCACAAGAAATTCATAATGTTCATACCTGGTTCTAAATGCAATTTTTGATACTTCCGAATCTTTAACTCGTAGCTGATAGTAGCTAGAACGAAGATCAATCTTCAAAAATACAGTGGCATCTTTCAATTGATCAAACAGATCGTCAATTCGAGGCAGTGGATATTTATTATTGATTATAACCTTGTTAAGCTGACGGTAATCAATACACAATCTCATTGATCAGTCTTTTTTCTTAACGAACAGAACTAGTGCACCCCAAGGTGAGAAACTGGGTCGAGCAAAACCTCTATCTGTCAATTCTTGCAGCTATGCTTTCAACTCTTTCAATTTGGTAGGGGCCATTCTTTAAGGTGCTATCGATATCGATGATGTTCCCAGTACTAGTTCAATAGCAAACTAAACCTTTCTGATTGGCAGTAATCCAGGTAAATCCTCTGAAAATACATTAGAATACTCACAAACCACTGGCACTGACTCAAGCTCCGATTCAGACACTTTAGAATCCAATATATAAGCAAGGTAAGCATAGCAACCTTTTCTCACATATTTCTGCGCTGACATAGCTGAAATAACAACAAGCAACCCACTCAGGCTGTCTGATTCAATACGAAGCATGTTACTGTTCTGACATTTCAATACAATAAGCTTTCATCTACAGTTTACAACAATGTTGTGTAGAGTTAGCCAATCTATGCCCAAAATCACGTCAAATTCATCAAACGGTAATAGCATTAAATCAACCGAAAAACTGTAACCCCGAGTCATCAAAGGGCAATTCTTGCAACCTTTATCAACTAACACATACTGACCTAGGGGTTCGATACTTTAACCATGAATTCAGTGGACTCAACAGGTAAATTCTTACTAGACACTAAATTCGTGCATACATACAAATGGGTTGATCTCGGATCAATCAAAGCAATAACATCAGTATCAAAAATAGAGAAAGTACTGATAATAACATCAGGCACAGAAGCATCCTCTCGTGCTCGAATTGTATAAGCCCTAACTAGTGCTCGTACTTCAGACCTCACGGCAGAGTCTTTTGTTACTCCACGACTACCACTCACATTTTCGGGATTACAAGGTGGTCTACCTCTCACAGTAGTGTTGCTCAACCTCGTAGTCTGAACTTTCTCTTTCTCAGATTTTTCTGGGAAATCTCAAAGGTAATGATCGAATGAACAACATCTGAAGCACGCTTCATTCTTTAGTCGACACTCACCATAATGTGGTCTTTTACAGTGCTTGCACTCGGGCCTAACATCTCTGACACTACCCACACTTGCTACATATGTAGCCTGAGGTTTTGGATTCGAACGCTGGTTGCCTCTATCTCTACTGGAGTACCCCGCTGAAATTGTAGAACAGTTGTGATGTTCTTTTGATCTCTTTGATGCTGATTGATATGACTTCCCATTCGATCTCTCTCTCAAGTCTATAGCTTCAAAATCAACATGTTTTTTCTCTTTACTCAGCTCTTCGGCTTTATGTACTCGGTCAACCAATTCAACAAATTCTTTTAGCTTAAGAATTTTGACTAAAAGCTTGATATCTTTATTTAATCCTTCCTCGAATCTCTTACACATAACAGTCTCGGTTGGAATACATTCAAGGGCATATTTACTCAATCTGAAAAATTCTCTCTCGTACTCTAACACAATCATACGACCATGTTTGAGCTTAAGAAATTTTTTACGTTTCTGATCTAGAAATATCTAACTAATGTATTTCTTCCGGAACTCGGTTTGGAAGAATTCTCAGGTGATCCATTCTCCTGGCTCTACAGAAATAAATGTATTCCACCACTGGTAAGCCAAATCTTTCAACAAAGATACTGCACATTTAACACACTCGGCCGATGAACAGGATAGTTCGTCAAAAACCCTGATTTTATTCTCTAACTAGAATTCTGCTCTCTCGGGATCATCTTCAGTACTAGCTCAAAATTTTTCAGCCCCGTAGTTATGAATCTTATCAATAGGCTCCTTACTAACTCGTAATGGTTCCATACCTTGAGGAATAACGGGAACCCGTTGGGGAGTAAGAGAGGGTGGAGGTTGTTGAGAAGCCGGGTTCGTCCGTACGAACTCGGTGAATCATTCACATCATCTAGAAGAAGGCTTCCTTAGCCTCTCCTCCTCGGCCCTCAAATACGGGCCTTGTACCACTCAATGCTACTCCGTGGACGGAGGCTTGAGTGCTACTTTCTACTTCATCGGAGTCAGCTCGGTTGGATGTCATTGTTATATGAAAACATGCTTTAAAACGACCAAAAGATATCATATTATAACGGGTTATATAATGGCATGTATAGCTAGACTCGAACATGTACGTTCAGTCCAAGAATCCACTAAACCAAAACTCTAATACCAATAAATGTAACACCCCTAACCCGTATCTGTTGTCGGACTAAGGTTACGGAGTATTATTGGATTTTCCAATTCAAACAAACATATATTTATAAACATTTCATATCATATCAATAAACATATTAAAACAAAACCAAATCATTCATATTGTCCATTATACAAGCCCTCGAGGCCCTAAAAACACGTTAGAAAAAGGTCGAGACTAAATCGGAAATTTAGAATTTTTTAGGAAACAAGGAAATTTTTCAAAACTGCAGACGGTCGTATGGCCAAGCCATGTGGGCATTCGAAGTAGGGACCCACAGTCGTGTCCCAACCCGTGGCTGTGCCCATATAACTCACTGACTTGGGTCACACGCCCAAGCCACACACCCGTGTGCCAAGCCATGTACCTTTCGAAGTAACCCCACATGCCCGTGTGCTAGGCCATATAACAGTCTGACTTACAACCCTTCAAAAGCTACAGGGGACACACGGTCGTGTCACCTGGCCTTGTGTCACACACAGCTGAGACACACGCCCGTGTCTCTGCCCGTATGGACGAAAATAGGTCATTTTACAATCCATTTTTCTCACCCATCTTGGCATGTACCTACACCCAAAATTGCACATATATACAAGCCATACCAAGGCACCAAAATAATGCATCAACAAGTTATATACATAAGGTATAATAACATACAACCAATATGCCCATAGGACCTCAGATGACAACATGTAAACATGTATAACCATGTACTCAATTTGGCCAAATTAATCAACTAACTTCTAGGCATATTGGATCAATACATACTATTGAATTTACTTACCAAAACATACCAAATGGTACCAATTATACCATTCAATCGCTAGCATCAATAGTCATACAAGCCATTCAAACCAAAGTACCAATTCACAACATCTCCAACAAGTTACAAGCCATATATAATATTCATATTCAAACTATCATTTCATTTTCCATAATTCAAACATATCAAGCCAAACATCAACCATATCAACGCTAATATTTACATACAAAAACTAAATTCATTTCATCACCAAATTATCATAACACAAGCCAAACCAAATGGTCATTTCAACAACCAAAACACATGAGCCAACATTAGCCAAAATACCTACACATGCCATTATAACCAAAATTAAACCCCCGATGGATAATGTGATATAGCTCCGACAAGCTTCCAACCTAAACGAGCTTCCGAAGCACTATAGACACAGAAAATAACACAGAGTAATCATTTAAGCTTAGTAAGTTCGTATAACTTAAAACATAACTTACCATTTAATCAAATAATAGGTAAGATAAACATGGCATAATCCAACACAATTTGGCCAAAAGCCTAAGCATATAAATCAAACATGTTAGTCATGTAATACACATATAAACCAATATACATGGATGAGCACAACCATTGTTTAAGTTTCCTATACATTTATCATTCATTTCATTTCTCAATATACCTTGTATCATTGTTTCAATGTAACTCACATGTGTCCCTATAATAGTTCGTATCAAACTCTCACCATGATGTATCAAAGTAGTGCCTGTTAAACCGTTTAGAATACTGTGGGATACCTAGGATAGCTCACACATAGTGTGCTAAATTATATAACTGTAATCCGTCAAATCTTGTACATGTACGCTCACACGAGCTATGAATCAGACTGCTCACACGAGCTGCGAAAACGGGTTTGCTCACACGAGCTGTGGGTCAGAACGTAGCTACACAATGCTACTCACACGAGCTGTGGAGTATCCGCAACACATGTTGGACCTCAGTCATTGGTAGGATGTTCAGGACCAACACCCGAATCGTGTAAACCTTAATGACATGTCATTTCTATCCTACAAATTCCTAAGGTTCAAACGGGACTAGGTAATTGTCGTACGTCGTTGGATATGCAACCGGTATATACATATAACAATTCATAACACACGTATATTTCAATCAAAAGCATATGTATACATGATAAACCGTAATAGTAACATATTTTAATCCCACATCTAGCATGTTTTCAGATGATTTATCCCTTGATTCATGTAAAAAGGTGCTCTTAATCCTTTCTTTTCATGTCTTATACCCAGGAAAGCACACGAGGATGAAAAGAACATAAAACGGGCCCAAAACAGAGTAAATGGGCCATATCACGAAATCCACGCGGCCTAGCCCAAAGATCACACGGCCATGCCTTGTCGAGCATCTAGAACACGGCCTCACCCCCAATTTACACGGTCGTGCCTCAATTAAGAAATCTGAACACGGCTTAAAGATTCGTCACACGGGCGTGTGACATGGCCGTGTCCCTATCGTGGCAATGAATAATTTTAGTCGGAAAAGGATACTTATGGAGAAAGAATCGCATTCCAAGAGCCTATATATACCCCCTAGGTACCACCTTTGAGAGGTTGTCAAGCTAGGCCAAGGAGCCAAGCCGAAAAGGTCAGAGTTGTGGGAATCACTCGAAGTTAGCCAGTTGATCTATCCCAAGAAGCCAAAATTCTACTCAAAACGGCAGATTTCTCCTTCAATTCCTTCAGGGAGTTTTAGGGATTTCTTATGTTTTGTTTTATCTTTTCTCTTGAGATGTTTTCTTTATTTGTTATGAACTAAACCTTTCAGATACCTGAAGGGGATGAAACCTAGATGAATCTTGTTATTGATTTCTGAATTATATGATAAATACTTAGTTTGTTCTTAATTATGTGAGCTTAATCCAAATTTGATGTGCTTAGGTGGAGGAGGAATAGACCCTGCTTAAGAGTAGATCTAGCATAATTAAGCGGAGTTGATCGCACACCTAGAGATAGGGTGACGAGATTTTTCCGGATTAGGGTGAAACCTAATATGGGAGTCCATAGATCGATTTACTGCTATTCTAGGGGGTTATTATTCGAGAAAGAGATTTTCGTTAATTAACCTAGGGTTAGACGTTATTGCCTCGAGAAAGGGTTTAATATACGTTAAGGAGTCCTACGGATCAAATTAAGTGAAGAAAACGTATGGTTCAGTGTTAGATAACAAGTGAAGTCTAGGTGGATTCTTCCTGAGGGTATCGTCGTGATCAACTAAGTTTTTCTTCAAGTTATTTCCCAATTCGTTCTTTTTGTCTTTGCGTCTTTAGCTTAGTAGTCAGTATTAATACTTTTAGTTCTTTATTTTAGGTTAAATAATAAAAAGAAAGTCAGTATTAATACTTTTAGTTCTTTTGGGTTCGACAATCCTGTCTTGCCTAAGCTATACTACTGTTCGATAGGTACACTTGCCTTTAATCGTTGTCAGAGTTAGTTTCCAGGTTCGATCTTATTCATTATAAATTTTAAAACTCAACACAACAATCAAGTTTTTGGCGCCGTTGCCGGGGAACTAAAATATTAAGAAAGCTCTATTTTTTATTACTTTAGCCATTATTTTTATTTTTTTCAATTTACTTTTATTTTTATTTTTTAGGTTAAATTTTGATTTTGCTAAATTTTCTTTCTTCTCCCAGTAGGTACCTCTAGTTTATGACTAGAAGGAACCCGAAAGGACCATTAGTATGCGAAAGTGAAATTGAAGCTACCGTTCGTAGGACTCGCAGAGAAATCAGGCGAGCCCTAAATTAAACAGAGGGAGACCAAGAAGACAGATCCAATCCTACTGAAGGGATGGACGAGAATAACCCACAACCACATAATGTGAGGGAAAACAATGCTCCATGTACTATGTTTGATTATGCTAAACCGCATTTAACAGGAGCGGAATCGAGTATTGTTAGGCCTGCTATAGCTGCTAACAATTTTGAATTAAAGCCTAACACAATACAAATGATTCAACAATTTGTTCAATTTGATGGTTTGCAGGACGAAAATCCAAACACTCATATAGCTAATTTCTTAGAGTTCTGTGATACCTTCAAAATAAATGGCGTTTCTGATGATGCCATACGTCTTCGGTTATTCCCTTTTTCATTAAGGAATAAATCCAAACAGTGGTTAAACTCGTTACCACGAGGATCAATCACTACATGGGAACAAATGACCGAGAAATTTTTGTTAAATTATTTCCCACCGGCCAAAATAGCCAAATTACGGAATTATATCTGTTCTTTTATGCAGATGGATTTAGAGACATTATACGACGCATGGGAGAGATACAAAGATCTCCTGAGAAGGTGTCCACACCATGGTCTACCCTTGTGGCTACAAGTCCAAACTTTCTATAATGTTGTAAACACCTCAACGAGACAACTAATTGATTCATCCGCCGGTGGAACCCTGAACAACAGAACTCCTGAAGCAGCCTACGAGTTCATTAAAGAAATGTCACTGAATAACTATCAGTGGCAAGTTAGAAGGACAAAATCGACAAAATCAGCTGGAGTTTACAGCCTCGATGCAGTGACCACATTATCAACACAGATAGAGATGATAAATAAAAAGCTTGATAGTTTGTGTTCTTCGCAGGTACACCCAATCATGCAATGCAACGCAAGTGGAACTGTGGCGAATCTTGAGTACCCACCCTACCAACCGGGCACAGAGAGCGAACAGATGAACTATATAGGTAATAATTTTAGATCCAATAATAATCCTTATAGTAATACTTACAATCCAAGTTGGAGGAACCACCCAAATTTTTCATGGGGGGGTCAAGGAAATCAAGGAAATCAAAGACAACAACCTCCTCAAAATTTCCAAAATCAGCCATTCCACAAGAGAAAAAGCCAAACCTCGAAGAGATGCTGACTAAATTCATGGCAAGCACAGAAAATTGTCTCCAGGATACCGAGAAAACACTTAAAAGTCAACAAACATCAGTTGAAGAGACAAAGAACCAAGTTAGGGAACTTACTGACTCAATTGGGGAACTCACTAAGTCAGTTGGACTACTTACTGAGATGATTTGCGAAATACGGGCAGAGATTCTTTCTAAAGAAGCAGAACAGGTAAAAGCAATTGCGCTAAGAAGTGGAAAAGAGTTAGTCAAACCAAAGAGACCACACGAAGATAACAAAACAAAGGATGAGGGAGTTGAGGACATAAATCCAGTATGCAAAGAAGGTAAACCACCAATCCCATATCCAGGAAACTTAAAAAAAGAACGATTAGATGCCAACTATGGTAAGTTTCTTGAACTTTTTAAACAAATACATATTAACTTACCTTTTGTTGAAGTCATTTCACAGATGCTGACGTATGCTAAATTCTTAAAGGAACTCCTGATAAATAAAAAGAAGCTTGAAGAAGTATCAACGGTAGAACTTAATGAAGAATGTTCAGCCATCCTCCAAAACAAGTTACCAACCAAATTAAAGGACCCAGGAAGTTTTACTATTCCTTGTTTAATTGGTAGCTTAAATATTAAGAAAGCATTAGTTGATCTAGGCGCCAGTATTAATTTAATGCCTTATAAAATGTTTAAACAACTAGATCTTGGGGAACCAAAACCCACTAGGATGAGTATTCAGTTAGCAGATGGATCTATTAAATATCCTAGAGGAGTTATCAAAGATGTCTTGGTGAAAATTGATAAACTTATTTTCCCTGTTGATTTTGTTGTGTTAGACATGGATGAAGACATTGATGTTCCTTTAATTTTAGGGCGTCCTTTTTTAGCTACTGGTAGGGCTGTTATCGATGTAGGTGAAGGTAAACTTGCATTAAGGATAGGCGATGAGGAAATTATTTTTCAAATTTATGATGCCATGCGATATTCTAAAGAACAAGATGATTCCTGTTATTTTGTTGATACTACTGATAATATCATTCAAAATTCATTACAGGAAATCATACATAATAACACGATGGAACTGTGCCTGACTCAAGAAGAGGGGGAAGAAGATGAAGGCGAAGAAATGAACTTGAATACATCTTCATTTAGACAAATGAAAGAAGAAAGCATTCAAGACAATGACGAATTAAAACAGAAAACCTCCATTGATGAGCCGCCCAATCTGGAATTGAAACAATTGCCGAGACACTTAGAATATGCATTCCTCGAGGACAATTCTATGCTACCGGTAATTATCTCTTCAGACCTAGAACCCAAGGAAAAAGAGGAGTTGATAAAGGTACTAAGAAAACATACAAAAGCCATAGCTTGGAAAATCTCTGACATCAAGGGTATAAGCCCATCGTTCTGCACCCACAAAATTCTAATGGAAGAAGAATACAAGCCGTGTGTACAGTCCCAGAGACGGCTAAACCCCAACATGAAAGAAGTGGTCAAAGCCGAGGTAATTAAACTTCTAGATGCAGGAATAATTTATCCTATTTCTGACAGTACTTGGGTAAGCCCTGTGCAGGTAGTTCCAAAGAAATGAGGTATGACTGTGGTGCCTAATGAAAGGAATGAGTTAATTCCTATAAGAACAGTTACAGATTGAAGAGTCTGTATAGACTATAGGAAGTTGAACGACGCCACCAGAAAAGATCACTTCCCTCTACCCTTCATAGATCAAATGTTAGAAAGACTATTCGGGCATATGTACTACTGCTTCTTGGACGAACTTTCCGGCTACTTTCAAATCCAAATAGCTCCAGAAGATCAAGAAAGACAACATTTACATGCCCATACGGTAACGTTTGCTTATCGTAGAATGCCTTTTGGATTATGTAATGCTCCTGCTACTTTTCAGCGTTCCATGTTGGCAATCTTTGACGAACTTGTGGAAGACATTATGGAGGTATTTATGGATGACTTCTCGGTATTCGATAAGTCTTTCCATCTTTGCCTTAAAAATCTAAAACGAGTTCTAATGAGATGTGAGGAAACAAACCTTGTTTTGAATTGGGAAAAATGTCACTTTATGGTTAGAGAAGGGATTGTGTTAGGACATAAGATTTCTAGTAAAGAAATTAAGGTAGATAAAGCAAAAGTTGAAACCATAGAAAAATTACCTTCCCCTAGTTCAGTTAAGGCCATTAAAAGCTTTTTAGGACATGCAGGGTTCTATAGAAGATTTATTTAAGATTTTTATAAAATAGCTAAGCCTTTAACAAAATTACTAGAAAAAGATGTTCCTTTCAATTTCAATCAGGAATGTTTAGATGCATTTAATGTCCTTAAGGATAAACTAATAAATGCTCCGATTATAATTGCACCTGATTGGAATTTACCCTTTGAACTAATGTGTGATGCAAGTGATTTTGCAGTAGGTGCAGTTTTGGGACAATGAAGAGACAAGCATTTTCAGTCGATTTATTATGCTAGAAGAACATTAACACCCGCACAAGAAAACTACACCACTACAGAGAAAGAATTACTAGCTGTAGTTTTTGCTTTTGACAAGTTTAGGCAATATCTAATATTGTCTAAAGTTGTTGTTTACACTGACCATTCAGCTCTTCATTATCTTTTAACTAAATCTGATGCAAAACCTCGACTCATACGATGGATTTTACTCTTACAGGAATTTGACTTGGAGATACAAGATAAGAAGGGAGCTGAGAATCTTGCAGTGGATCACCTCTCTAGACTTGAAAATCCACATATCAAGGAGCTCGAGGAAAGTGAAATAAACGACTCGTTTCCCGAAGAACAACTCTTTTCTATAACACATTCTGAGGTACCATGGTTTGCAAATATTGCGAATTATTTAGCCGCTAACATCTTGCAAAAAAGACTAACACATCACCAAAAGAAGCGATTCTTTGCTGATGTGAAAATTTATTTTTGGGAAGATCCCTTTCTTTTTCGTATATGTGCAGATCAGGTAATTCGAAGATGCGTTACAAAGGCAGAAGCAAGCAAAATCCTGGAACATTACCATTCAGGACCTTCAGGAGGACACTACAGTGGCATCAAGACAGCACATAAAATACTCGAATCAGGTTTTTATTGGCCCACTCTATTTAAAGAAGCCAACAGGTATGTCGCTTCGTGTGATAAATACCAAAGAACAGATAATATTTCTAAACATGATTAGATGCCTCAAACATATGTTATCATGTGAAATATTTGATGTATGGGGTATTGATTTTATGGGACCATTCCCTAGTTCATTTGGAAATAAATACATCCTAGTGGCAGTCGACTACATGTCAAAATGGGTGGAAGCCGAAGCTTTACCTACTAATGATGCTAGAGTGGTAGTTAAGTTTCTCAAGAAATTGTTCTCTCGATTCAGAACACCTGGAGCTATCATTAGTGATAGGGGCACTCATTTCTGCAATACTCAATTTGACAGGGTCTTAAAAAAATATGGAGTACACCATAGGATAGCTACCCCATATCACCCTCAAACCAGTGGGCAAGTTGAAGTAGCAAATCGAGAACTTAAACGCATTCTAGAAAAAACAGTTGAATCAAACAGGAAAGATTGGCCATTAAAAGTAGATGATGCCTTACGTGCCTATAGAACAGCATTTAAAACCCCTCTAGGGACATCCCCATACAAACTTGTATACGGGAAAAGCTGTCATCTACCATTCAATTTAGAACACAAAGCTTTTTGGGCCATAAAGTTTTTAAATTTTGATCTTAGAACTGCGGGAAAGAAAAGAATGATGCAGATGAACGAGCTAGACTAATGGAGAGCTAAGGCCTACGAGAACTCGGAACTATACAAAGAGGCAACAAAGCAACGCCACGATTCTCGTCTAAAGAAGTTGAAACAATTCGAAGTAGGGGACTTGGTCCTACTGTACAACTCAAGGCTTAAATTATTTCCTGGGAAGCTGAAATCAAGATGGTCAGGCCCATTCATGATCAAAAAAAATTTCCCATACGGCACAATCGAGGTAACTCACCCCACTAAGGGCACATTCAAGGTAAATGGTCACCAACTCAAAATTTATAATAGTGCAGATTTTGGAGATATGACAGAGGAGCTTCTGCTTCATGAACCTTCTTTTAGAACCAAAAATAGGGAAAGTCTAGCTTAAGACTATAAACAGGCAACCCGAGCACTAACACTATTTACTTTCAAATTTATTTTCAGTTTCTTTTCTTTCCTTCTTTCTTTTCTGGTAATTTAGTTTTACACTAACACAAAAGTGCAAAATTCCAGTCCATACGGTCTTACACATGGTCATGTCTGTGGCCGTGTGGACCACCAGAATCCCAGTACTGACATAGCAGAGGTCGTATGAATCAAATCCCACCTAATTTCCGACACCACGGATCCAACCACTCCCCCACGGGCACCGACAAAATGGCACGGTCGTGCCCCACGACCGTGTAAAGCTACTGACTTGCACACTACGGGCAGAACACGCCCGTTCCTTGAAACCGTGCCAACATACTGACTTGTGACCTACTGGCGTGGCTGGCTAAAAAACGACCATGGAGATTCAACACGACTATACACACGGCCGTGCAAAGCGGTCGTATGACTCAACACGTCCACGGCTAATGAGCGTGGGAGAAACGAACGAAGCCTCACCACGGCCGTGAGAGGCGGCCGTATGCATCAACACGCCCTCAGTCCACGGGCGTGGGAACGTGCCAGATTTGAGATCTTATTTAAACCTCACAGCCCTTCCCCTTCTCCCCATATTCTTTCTTCCTTCTTTTTCTTTCTTTCCTTAGAAAAGGTGTCCAGACACTTGAGTAACACTAGAACTATGCCAAAGAAGCGGAAGAAGGCAAGCATAGTCTCCCCAAAAGAGACCCTACACATAAGTTCATACCGGCCGCTTCATTCAAACCACAAGCGAAGGGTCTTTGAGACCAATTAGTTTTTATGTTTCTTTTCTCTTTTGCTTCAATTTCCTTCCCTTTGACAATCTTATGCTTAGTTTAGTTTAATTTATTTTAGTTTCTTAGTGTCAGGTTTGCCAGGCTGCTTGGGAATCACACCCACCTCACGAACCATCCAACAATAAGGACTCTTCAATCCATTTTTCTTTTCTTTTATTTTCATTTTCCTTCTTAGTCTCCTTTCCTTTTTCTTTCTTGTTTTTAGTTATATATTTCGTTTATTTTAATTATGTCTTAATAAACCCTAGCTAATCCTTCACGAGCTCCCCAATTTCTTCATCTAGCACAGGATTGTCATCCAGACCGAACCCTTCAAACATACACACCACGACCTCTACCATCCTCCAGGGACACCATCCAAAATTCAGGGAGTATTCTTTCCCCTTCTCTTTTGATTTATCCCTTAAATCTTATATCTATCTTTATACATTGAGGGCAATGTACATCTTAAGTGTGGGGGGTGAATATTTATTTAAAGAAAGGGCCTAACTTTCTGCATTATTCTCAAATCCGGCCTAACTTTCTTCATTATTCTCAAATCCCTGAATTTAGTCTTGTCTTTAAGTAAATTTTTCATATTACTAATTAGGATGAAATTTCTAATAATTTATGATTTTTATTAATATGTTTTAAATTAAGTCATAGTTAATTGTGCATTGATGATTAAATTAGAAGAATATTAGAGAATCAAGCATGATAAGTCTATTTTTTAGAATTAAAATCTTTGCTAGGTTGTTGAGCTGAATCTGAATATTATCTTGAAGTTTGAAATTTACAAGGCTGGTGTCAAAACACCCATAATTTTTGTGAGATTTTGAGCCTATTAAAGCATATATTCTTTTTCATGCTCACTTTATTGATTATGAGTGTGTCAACTATGAACTGTTATTCTAGAACTTGCCTTAATTATACATGTTGAGACCACGCCTATGATTTGATATACTGAGATGATAAAGGCACCTAGGTTTTAACCCACTCACCCTACTAAATAGCCTACCTTCACAACTACCCCCTTGTGAACCCCGTTGATCTTAACGACCCTTTTTATTGACTTACCAGCTAATATTAACCCAAAACCCCTTTGTATTTGTTATCACCATTCCTTTTGACTACCCTTATATCGAGAGTTGATTTGATGTGTTGTCTAGCTGTTATCTTTATTTTAAAGTAATAGATTCATTCCTTGTAATATTTAGTTTGTTCTTAATTAAAAAAACGAAGTATATTCATTATTAGTTCTATAATTAAATGAGCTTACATGTTAAAATTCCACATCTTGAGGAAAAAGCTCATATTATTAGTTTTCAATTGATGTAATTATTTAGGATTAGTTCAATTTTTGTTAATTAGGCAATTTGTCAGGTCAGTCTCGATTCTAACCTTCTAATTCAGCCTTTATCCACACCTTTAACCCTAGCCCCGTTACAACCTTGTTAAAGACCTTTTGATTTGTGTATCATCTCATATTACAGTGGTGGAGATTTGATTTTCAGGCAAGCCTATGTGATTAACTTTTCAGGTTCGACTTCTGAGAGCTTAATTTTGAACCTTAAACACCTCGAGTGATTTGAGTGAATCTTTAGTGAGGATGTCAATCCTTGTCGATTTTGAATTAAAGGTAATTATTTAGATAAGGGGAGACACCTACGTTTTTGCTACAAATGTATGACTTTGATTGTTTGAATCTTTAGGACTCTTCGAGTTAGATCATCCATGTATAAATTATCTATGAATTATGATAAGGCAATGTTAATAGGAATTATGAATCATGGAAAGTTCGTTTTAGTTGTAAGTTGAGAATTTTGCTTGAGGACAAGCAAAAACTTAAGTGTGGGGTTATTTGATAAACCGTAATAGTAATATATTTTAATCTCACATCTAACATGTTTTCAGATGATTTATCCCTTGATTCATGTAAAAAGATGCTCTTAATCCTTTCTTTTCATGTCTTATACCCAGGAAAGCACCCGAGGATGAAAAGAACATAAAACGGGCCCAAAACAGAGTAAATGGGCCATATCACAAAATCCACATGGCCTGGCCCAAAGATCACACGGCCATGCCTTGTCGAGCATCTAGAACACGACCTCACCCCCGATTTACACGGCCGTGCCTTAATTAAGAAATTTGAACACTGCTCAAAGATTCATCACACGGGTGTGTGACATGGCCATGTCCCTGTCGTGGCAATGAATAATTTTAGTCAAAAAAGGATACTTAGGGAGAAAGAATCGCATTCCAAGAGCCTATATATACCCCCCTACGTACCACCTTTGAGAGGGCGTCAAACTAGGCCAAGGAGCCAAGCTGAAAAGGTCAGAGTTGTGGGAATCACTCGAAGTTAGCCAGTTGATCCATCCCAAGAAGCCGGAATTCTACTCAAAACGGCAGATTTCTCCTTCAATTCCTTCAGGGAGTTTTAGGGATTTCTTATGTTTTGTTTTATCTTTTCTCTTGAGATGTTTTCTTTATTTGTTATGAAATAAACCCTTCAGATACCTGAAGGGGATGAAACCTAGATGAGTCTTGTTATTGATTTCTAAATTATATAATAAATACTTAGTTTGTTCATAATTATGTGAGCTTAATCCAAATTTGATGTGCTTAGGTGGAGGAGGAATAGACCCTGCTTAAGAGTAGATCTAGCATAATTAAGCGGAGTTGATCGTACGCCTAGAGATAGGGTGACGAGATTTTGCCGGATTAGGGTGAAACCTAATATGGGAGTCCATAGATCGATTTACTGCTATTCTAGGGGTTATTATTCGAGAAAGAGATTTCTGTTAATTAACCTAGGGTTAGACGTTATTCGCCTCAAGAGAGGATTTAATATACGTTAGGGAGTCCTACGGATCAAATTAAGTGAATAACTCGTATGGTTCAGTGTTAGATAACAAGTGAAGTCTAGGTGGATTCTTCCTGAGGGTATCGTCGTGATCAACTGAGTTTTTCTTCAAGTTATTTCCCAATTCATTCTTTTTGTCTTCGCGTCTTTAGCTTAGTAGTCATTAATTTAGATTAAAGAAATTTCACTTTATTTTAGGCTAAATAATAAAAAGAAAGTCATTATTAATACTTTTAGTTCCTTTGGGTTCGACAATCTGGTCTTGCCTAAGCTATACTACTGTTCGATAGGTACACTTGCCTGTAATCATTGTTAGAGTTAGTTTCCAGGTTCGATCTCAGTCATTATAAATTTTAAAACTCGACACAGCGATCAATACACAATTTAATTACACAAACTTACCTCGATGAGTATACGTAGATACAGAGGCGATTAATCTGAGACTTTCATTTGCCCAAATCTAAAGCCGTACGAGGTTTGTCTTGATCTATACGGATAAATTTAGCTCAATTCAATATGTATTTTATTTAATTTAACCCAAAACCATATTTTGACAAAATTACCATTTTGCCCCTATACTTTTAATTTTTTTACAATTTAGTCCCTATCTCATAAAAGTGGAAATTTATGCAATTTCACCACAACCCACTATATTCGAATATCAATTAGGTCCCTAGAAAGCCCTATATTTCATTTATTTCACAATTTTTCCATGTAAAAAGTTTTATTTTTCAATTTAACCTTATTTGACAATTTCACTAAAAATCACTTAACAAAAGTTGTTTATCTAACAACTATCCATTTTCTATCATCAAACATAAAAAAACAACCTATATTCATTCATGGTTAAACTATAATCTTTTAAAAGTTTTGCAAATTAGTCCCAAGGTTAGCTAGATTAAGCTACAACGATCTCGAAAACATAGAAATCATTAAAAACGGGACAAATATGCTTACCAAACAAGCAAGGATAAGGTTGCCGAACCCTAGCTTCAACAATGGCTTCTTTATCTTTTATATTCGATTGATGATGATGAATAAAAGATGATAGTTTGTTTTATTTCATTTGTTTTTATCCTTATTTAATAATTTACTTTAATAACTTTTAAAAACATCACTAATTACACTTATACCAAGCCATGTACATCCACTATCAACATAAATGGTCTGATTACCATATAAGGACTCTTAAATTAGAGTTCTATGGCTATTTAATACTTTTAACTACTAAAACTCAACTTTTGCACTTTACGCAATTTAGTCCTTTTTATCAAATTGAGCATGTAAACGGTAAAATTTCTTAACAAAATTTTTATAAGGTACTACTATCATGTTTTAGACAATAAAATAATAATAAAATAAATATTTTGATGTCAAATTTATGGTCCCGAAACCACTATTCCTATTTCACTAAAAACGGGCTGTTACAAGCTTGTAATGATTCCAGAATGGATATGGAAGCGAGTTACAATGTTGAATATTAGAATTTGAAAGTATTTGGAAAAATAATTATCGTTGGTAGTGTAACATCCTGAAATTTAGAATTTTATGTTTTGTCTTATATCATGCAATAGGCTAGTTAAAAATATTAATTGTGTATGTTTAGGGGTTCAATGAGGGCTCGGGGTTGAATTGGGCCTTAGTATAACTTTTGTGTTTAAGCACTTTAAGGAGAGATAGTAAGAGGCATCAATGCTTAAGGAAATAAGTGTGTATTTTGTTAGCATAAATGAACATATGGCAAGGAGGTTGTGGTGTCAAGTGGAGAGCATAGAGGGAAGGGGTTCAAATCCCATCTATTGCAACTTTTGGGATTTAAATTTTTGAGCTTCTCAAGTGTTGCATGGTAAGTTTCGGTCATGGCATCAAAGGAAGGAAAGAAATAAAAGAAAAATGGAATGATGACTAAAAGATAAGGTAAGGAAGAAAACAAAGAAAGTAGAAAGAAAGAAACAAAAAGAAATTATGGTATGGAGGGAAATATGGGAAAGTGGAAAGAAAGAAACAAAAAGAAATTATGGTATGGAGGAAAATATGGAAAGGTGGAAGGAAAGAAACAAAAAGAAAAGGAGTAAAAAGGGGAATATGTTGGCATGTTTCATGGGTGATGTTTTAGAAAGTGTTTTTGGTCAACACTTATTCCTTTTTGGAGAAGCAACGCACGGCTTGGAAAGGAGTAATTGGGTAGCCAAATTCTTCATTTGTCGTTTGGCAAACTTTGGTGCTTGTTAGGCCAAATTCCTTTTAGCATTACTTTGTGTCATTTTTTTTTCTTCCCCAAACTTCTTCTTCTCTAATCCATACCTCCATAGCAGAACCCTTCATCTCTTCTTTATCATTTCTTCCCATTCGTGTTGACACTCACTCCTTTGATCAATCGAGTTATAGTGGAAGGCCAAAACTTTGATTAATCCGTAGTCATAAGTCAATCGATGGAAATCGGATTCATCGTCGTTTAGGTAAGGAGTTTCTTCTTGGATTTTTTATTATATCTCTACTCGACTATGTTGCAAATCGGATCGAAGTTTTGACTAATCGATTATTTTTAGGGACGAAATCACTCGATATTCTCTACTTGTTAATCCTTCGGAAATAGTGGTAAGCTGAATCTTACCCCTAAACAACTACTTTCTCTCATCGTGGTATTTTTCTAATCAAGTGTTAGGGTGTCATAGGTGCCGACGATCAAGAAGGTTTAGTCCTTACCGAAATCAGGTGTGTAATCTCATACCCTTCCAAATACATGTTTGAAATGGTGTGTAATCTCACACTTCTCTAAAATTTTGCATAAATGTTCTGTGATTTGGTCGAAATACCAAAGAAAACCGGAAATCGGCATCCGGGATCACTCGGGCGCGCGTAGGTTCATAGTGGTAACCATGTTTTTGTAATAAAACGGTTTTGGTCAGTGACAGTGACGTGATTTCAAAAAATCATGAAAAATAGGAGAAAGGGAATTAGAAAGTGATTAAGATATCAAATTAAAGCTTACTGTGTATATTTTAATATGGAAGAAACGGAGAAGAAAAAGGAATTTTATATTCTGAGATATGTTAATTTTAGTGAGACTAGTTCTGAATGACTTTGTGGTTCCCTGGTCTGTTTTGGAAAAATCATATAAAATCGTACAAAGTGAATTATGAGTTATAGTTTATCTGTAAAGATTCCTTAGTGAGTCTATTTTCATTAGAAACAAGTGGGATCAGTATATGAAAACTGTACAGTGAGATATTTGGAATTAAGGTAAGAGAGGTCAGAATCGTTGGACAGTGAAACAAGGGAAATTTTAAGGAATAAACTGTACTAAATGGCTAGGCCAATGTAACACCCCAAACTAGGTCTACGCGTTAAGACGAGATTTGGTTTGTCACACAGATCGACATCCATTTAATTCTCTAATGATTTAGGTAAAACAGTTCTATAAAACCTTTTGAAAGTGAAGTAAATAAAAATTAAAAATTAAAAAAATAATTTAAAATCGATGAATTGAGAAATACTAGTTTGGAATCTTATCATTTAGTATTTAATTATCAAAAACCTTTAAGTAGTTTTAAAGAGTTCAGAAGAATTTGAAATCAAGAATAGTTAAAGTATCTCAACTGTTTTAAAACAAATTTTTAAGAAAACCTTATAGAATTAACATAAGCCCATATTAAGTGTCTTAAAAACAAAATTAAATCCATCCACACATAAAAAATCCATAAAAATATTAATAAAGGCCTTATTACATCAAACCCAAAATAGTAATTAAAAGAAATCACTTAATAAAAGTTCTGTAACACCCCAAACCCGGACAGGACACCACGCCCGGATCTGGTATGTTACGGGGGAAAACGGTTTTTGAGAGGTTAAATTTTTCGTTTAAAAGCCGTGAGAAAACACAGTGTAGTTTTGAAGACAATTTGAGTGGACTTGTTTGAAATCAGATGGTGTATTTGAAACCCAGAGATTTTGAAAACTTAACCCGAATGTGTGGTTAAAACGAGTTTAAACCATTTAAAACCTTAATAGTTTCTTAGTGTTACTTAAAACATTTTTAGACTTAGGAGTAACACAAGTTTGATTTGAAAATCATTTGAATTTGCTTATTAAAAAGACATAGTGTGATACCCGATGGTATGGTTTAAAAACACATTGCGTTATAATTTTGAAATCATTATCTTTCCAAGTTTTAGTAAAATTCATACCAACTTGTTTTGTTAAGGCATATTAGAATTTAATTAAACCATAACCATCATAAAACATAAATCAAAGGCCTTTTACAAATCCAAATTAAAACCCAAATAAAGTAAATAAGCTAAAGTACCCAAATGCAATTGTCTGAGCAAAACTTTTATTAAAGCATGGCATGTGCACCCCGAGTCCATCCCGGCTCCATGTCCGCGTCTACGAGTCACCTGAAATGTTAAAGGAGAGGGTGAGTCGAATGACCCAGTGTATAAATCCCGCTCCCGATAAAACAACATGCTAACACACATCATACATAGCAACATAATTAATGCAACCCGTTCCTAACCATCCATATCGCCCTTTCTACCCCGTGTGGTACCAAACCACTGGTGGTGCCAAACCACTGGTGACATATAGTCACAATGTGTTACCAAAACACTGGTGTCCCAAAGACACAATATCCGTCAATGTGGTACCAAACCACTGGTGTCCCAAAGACACAATTGTGCTACCAAAGCACTGGTGACCGAAGTCACAAATCCAATGATGGGGCCAACCCATCGTGTGATACCAAATCACTAGCAGACGATCCCATATCTCAAGTGGGGCCAACCCACGGTGGTCAAACCACAGGGACAAGTCGCAATGAGGTGCCAAACCTCTGGTGTCCCAAAGACACAATGTGCTACCAAAGCACTGGTGACCGTAGTCACAAATCTGGTGATGGGGCCAACCCATCGTGTGATACCAAATCACTGGCGTCAATCCCGTATCTCACAAGTGGGGCCAACCCACGGTGGTGTTAACCACAAGGACGAGACGCTGAGGTACCAAACCTCTGGAGGTGCCAAACCTCTGGTGACCCAAAGTCACAAAGTGTGTTACCAAAACACTGGTGCTCGTCAGCACAAAATATCACTGCTCCCTCCACTCGTATCACCCATCAACATATCATACTCATGTAATCATGCATATCATACAACCGTGCATATCATGCTAATATGTCTAATCTCATATCCCATGTCACATATATCCACAGCCATGGTATCATATAGATCATCAGTAAACTCATAATAATAATACTGACTTACCCGAGTCCAGAATCATACCCATTAGGGTATCATATCAATCATCACTGTTTCATTAATCATCACACAGGTTATCAATCATATTACTAAACAGAAGTGTGTTAGTTTACACACCTGATAAATATGAGTCTAGAATCCCAACGAAAACGATCTAAGTCCCTCGATTACTAACTCCTGTAACATTCGGCCAACATAGAATTAGGCACTAAGACCATTCGGCCAAAGACATATACACTCAAGGGGTTAATGTTGAACCCTTACCTTACTCCTGATTTGGTTTCCTACCAAATCCCGAACCCAACAGTGGTTCTTCTGATAATCGGCCAACACCTATCAAGAACATAGTAAATCCTTAGTAATCTTGACTTAATCGAGACCAAACAATTGAACGATCAAAGATAATACCAATCACTTACCACAACCACTGCCTACCAATCGGTTCAAAGGGTTGAAGACTCCTCTTGGCTACTTTTCAATATCCAGAGACCCTAACACAAGATGATTAACACAGGTTAATATCCTTCCAATCCACAACCAATCATAAGCTTTTAATCCAACCCAAATTCAATATAGAACTAAAGAAGGTGGACATGACCATTCGGCCAAACCCTTACCCCAACACCAACGAAGATTCGGCCAACACCACACTAGGAGGAAATAGGGATTCGGCCTTGCTCACAAAAGAGAACGCAAGAAAAATGAAGAAAAGGAGAGGTTGATATTCGGCCAAGACTTTAAAAGAAGAAAAGGAAAAATCGGCTTTAGGTGTTTAACACCCTTGAATTCGGCTACAAACTAGAAAAGAAAATAGTAAGAGAAATAGATGTGGTTTAAGAGAAGCAAGAATTCGGTCAATGATTGAAGGAATATTCGGCTCAAGTGTTTCAAGAAAGGAGAGAAAAAAAAAAGAAATGATGAGAGGAGGAGAGAGCTTGTTTCGGTTTGCTCAAGTGAAGAGAGAAAGAAAGAAAACAAGGCACAATCGGCTACCAAGAAAGTTGAGAGGAACAAATCAATTTCGACAACTAGGTGTTTGCACTTTTGGCTTCAAAGAGAAAATGAGAGAAACTCCTTAGAATTTCGGCTTGTTTTGACAAAAAGGGAAAAAACGAAAGTGTGGCCTTACCAATTGTTTCAATGCCGAAAAACACCCAAAAATGCCAAGACACATTCGGCACTACCCAAACCCCATACCAAACCGTCCACACTCCCACTCCAACACTCACAAATCGGCCAAATCCCCCCAATTACTCACATCCTCACATTCAAACATCAAGACCAAGTCTTTCTCCTAAAGTTCCTCTCCACCACACGTTTGAATGTGAAGACTTGGTCCAAGTAGAATCCAAATTGCTCTCAACCTCTTCCTCCAAGCCGTCCCAAAAAGAAGTCAAAAAGGGGGGACTCTGCAGCTCGAACACTGGACCTCCACCACATGCAAATGACGCCACACCAAGCTCCCCCTTGTAGCGCATGCTTTGCCACTAAGCTAGCTCCTTACTTGTGCAATGAAACCACAATTAAAATTCTTAAACCCCAGCTTCCTCAGCTCCCCTGACTTAACACCCAAAAACCAAAATTTTCCCATTCACTCAGGCATACTTCTAGCCTACACTAAAGCCCCTAAAACACCGAAATAACAACACAGCACACTAAATACATGCAATATCGTGTAACAACAAAATAGCCCCTAACCCGGGATATTACAGTTCTACCCCTCTTAAAAATAATTTCGGCCTCGAAATTACCTGGTCAAAAGAGTTGCGGGTATTGCTGCCTCATCATATCCTCGGGCTCCTACGTGGCTTCTTCTACGCCATGATTCCGCCAAA
Source organism: Gossypium australe (assembly GCA_005393395.2). Lineage (NCBI taxonomy): Eukaryota > Viridiplantae > Streptophyta > Magnoliopsida > Malvales > Malvaceae > Gossypium > Gossypium australe. Next base: position 29,174,230 of record CM016615.1, read on the forward strand.
GTACCTTAACCAAAGGCATAGACTTCCTACGCAGAACCTTCACATCCCGATCAAGAATCTGCATAGGTTCCTCCTCCATAGTCAAGTCTGGATTTACCTCGATCTCTTCCACTGCTACCACATGTGACGGGTCTGAACGATACCTCCGAAGCATCGATACATGGAAGACGTCGTGAATCTGACTAAGCTCTGCTGGCAACTCAAGCTGATACGCTACTGGTCCCACTCATCTCAGTACCTTATACGGCCCAATGAACCTCGGACTTAGCTTGCCTTTCTTCCCGAACCTCAACACCTTTTTCCAAGGCGAGACCTTTAAGAAAACTCGCTCCCCCACAGCAAACTCTATATCTCTCCGCTTAAGATCGGCATAAGACTTTTGCCGGTCCGAAGCTTCCTTTAATCGAGCCTGAATCAACTTAACCTTGTCCTCAGTCTCAGCTACCAACTCGGGTCCCAACAACTGGCGTTCACCTATCTCCGTCCAACACGTAGGTGAGCGACACTTCCTACCATACAATGCCTCATACGGAGCCATCTTGATGCTCGCTTGGTAACTGTTGTTGTAGGCAAACTCAGCTAATGGTAGAAACTCCTCCCAACTACCTCTGAAATCCAGGACACAACCTCTCAGCATGTCTTCTAAGATCTGAATGACCCTTTCTGATTGACCGTCAGACTGCGGGTGAAAAGCCGTGCTGAAATCCAAACGAGTACCCAGAGCCTGATGCAATGCTTTCCAAAACCTTGACGTAAACCTGGGATCCCTATCCGAGATTATCGAAACTGGCACACCGTGCAACCTCACTATCTTTGACACATACAGCTTCGCTAGCTTCTGCAGTGAGAAGTCAACCCTCACCGGGATAAAGTGAGCTGATTTAGTCAGACGATCCACCACTACCCAAACTGAATCCTTCTTGCTTGGCGTAAGCGGTAACCCACTGACAAAATCCATGGTTATTCTTTCCCACTTCCACTGAGGAATCTTTACAGGCTGAAGCAAACCCAACGGCAACTGGTGCTCAGCCTTGACCTGCTGACAAGTTAGACACTTCCCAACAAACTCTGTCACCTCTTTCTTCAAACCAGGCCACCAAAACTGCTCCCTGAGATCCTTATACATCTTGCTACCTCCAGGATGCATAGCATGAGGACTGCTATGTGCGTCCTGAAGAATCTTCTGCCTTAGCTCAACATCCTTAGGCATACATGCCTTACCCTGAAAACACAACACCTCATCACTAGACAAGCTGTAACCCTCCAAACCACCATTCTGTACCTGCAACCTTCGCGCACTCAGAACCTCATCCAACAACTGTTTCTCTCTGATCTGCTCAACCCAAGTAGGCTTAACCTGCAGCTCTGCCAAAATACTCCCGTCGTCGTACAAGCTCAAATGGGCAAACATAGCTCTTAAGTCCGCAACAACCTTACGGCTCAACGCGTCGGCCACCACGTTAGCCTTGCCCGGATGATACTCAATAGAACAGTCATAATCCTTCAGCAACTCAACCCATCTACGCTGCCTCAAATTCAAATCCTTCTGAGTCAGTAGATACTTCAGACTCTTATGATCTGTGTAGACTATCGATCTCTCTCCATATAAGTAGTGCCTCCAAATCTTTAAGGCGAAAACTACAGCCGCTAGCTCCAAATCGTGCGTCGGATAGTTGACCTCGTGTGGCCTCAGCTGTCGAGAAGCGTAAGCCACAACCTTACCTTCTTGCATCAGCACACAACCCAGACCCGTATGTGATGCTTCGCAATAGACTGTGTATTCCTTACCAGCCTCAGGTTGAATTAAAACCGGAGCCTCAGTCAAGATCTTCTTTAACTTGTCGAAGCTTTCCTGCTGTTTCTCAGTCCAAATAAACGGAACCTCTTTCCTTAGCAACTTGGTCATCGGCGCTGCTATCAACGAGAAACCCTCAACAAACCTTCGATAGTATCCGGCCAAACCCAGAAAACTACGAATCTCAGCCACTGACCTAGGCGGCTTCCAATCCAAAACTGCCTCAATCTTACGAGGATCTACACGAATCCCCTCAGCCGACACTACATGACCCAAGAACGTCACTTCTCTAAGCCAGAACTCGCATTTACTAAACTTAGCATAGAGTTACTTTTCCCTCAGAATCTGCAGCACCACTCTCAAATGCGCATCATGCTCTTCCTCTGTCCTTGAGTACACCAAGATGTCGTCTATGAAAACCACCACGAACTGATCCAGATACTGCTGAAACACCCTATTCATCATATCCATAAACGCTGCCGGTGCGTTAGTCAACCCGAATGGCATTACCAGGAATTCGTAGTGCCCATACCGAGTCCGAAACGCTGTTTTATGGATATCCGCCTCCTTAACCTTTAACTGGTGATACCCAGACCTCAAGTCGATCTTCGAAAATACCGCAGCACCCTTCAGCTGATCAAACAAGTCATCTATCCGTGGCAACGGATACTTGTTTTTGATCGTCAGCTTGTTCAACTGGCGGTAGTCTATGCACATCCGCATCGTACCATCTTTCTTCTTAACAAAAAGTACCGGCGCACCCCACGGCGAAACACTTGGCCTGATAAAACCTCGATCCAATAACTCCTGGATCTGAGCCTTAAGCTCCACCAATTCCTTTGGCGCCATCCTATACGGAGCAATAGACACTGGCGCAGTTCCAGGTAACAGATCAATCCCAAACTCCACCTCTCGATCTGGCGGCAAGCCTGGAAGCTCCTCAGGAAAAACATCAGCAAATTCTTTAACAGTACGAACCTTCTCTACAGCAGACTCTTTAGCCTCCAAGGCATACACATGAACCACATACGCTTCGCAGCCTCCTGACCATCTTCTCTGCTTTCAAAGCAGATACCACATTTGATAAGTAATCTCTCCTATTACCTATCATAGCCACTTCGTCACCATCAACTGTCTAAAGAACCATGCGTTTGGCCGTGCAATCCAACCTCGCTTGGTACTTGACCAACCAATCCATCCCAAGAATCAGATCGAACTCCCCAAACGGCAGTTCCATCAGATCAGCAGCAAACACTACCCCTTGGAGTTCTAGGGGTACCTCTCTAAACAGTTTATCTACTACCACAGAGTGACCTAAAGGGCTAATCACAGTCATCTGCCTAGAAGATATCTCAGAGTCTAAATCCATGGTCTCTACTATACTACTGGCAACATAAGAGTGCGTTGAACCCACATCAATCAAAGCAGTATAAGGAGAACCAAAGATAAAAAACGTACCGGTTATGACGTCCGGTGCGTCGCCCTCCTCTCGGTGCCTCGCAGCATACACTAATCCAGGCTGCCTGGCATCAGAACTACCCGCACCTCTGCCCGGTGCTCCACGGCCCCGACCAGAACCATTACCATTTCTGCCATTACCACGGCCCCTCTGCTGTGGCGGTCCATTACCTCTGAACTGATTACGGCCCTGACTCTCAGACTGAATCCTGGCCATTCTACGCGGACAGTCCCTTATGCGATGCTCCAGAGAACCACACTCGAAGCAACCTTTTCCACCAGTCCAACAACCACCCCAATGAGATTTCCCACACTGATTGCACTGCGGCGGTCCCTGCCTAGCAGCAACAAACCTAGCAGGCTGATTCGGCCCACTCGGTCTAGCCCTCTTCTGCGGATTACCCGACGACCCAGAAGACCCAAAGCTCCTCTTAAGCCTACTCCTGTCCATGCCCTGTCTCACTGACTCCTTAACACCCTCGGCTACCTTAGCCTTCTCAACTAAGACAGCAAACTCGCGCTCCTGCTGAGGAGCAATCAGCAGTCTCAACTCGTCTCGCAAACCATCCTCGAAACGAACACACCTCTCATGCTCAGTGGCTACAATGCCCCTGGCATACCTGCTCAGCTTCAGGAACTCAGCCTCGTACTCAGAAACAGACTTACTCCCCTGAACAAGCCTCAAAAATGCCTTTCGCTGGGAGTCGATGTAACTAGCTCCGATGTACTTCTTTTGATATGCAGCCCTAAAATAATCCCATGTCAAATCCTCTGCTGCCACACTGTCCCGAACCGTGAGCCACCACTGATATGACTCATCCCGGAGAAGCGATACGATACCCTTCAGCTTCTCTTCAGCCGTCAAGTCCAGATCATCCATGATCCGCTCAGTTGCCTCCAGCCAATATTCAGCAGTGCTAGGAGCAACACCCGATACACCTCGGACGAATTCGGCCCCGTTTGCCCGGAGTCGCTCAGGAACTGATTTCCTAACTCCTGCACCACCACCTACACCAGCTACCCTTTCCAACACTCGCAGCATCGCCTGTGACACTGCGTCATCCCCGGTCTGATCTTGGAACTCACCACCTCCAGCTGGTGGTGAAATCGGTATCTCATTTTCTGAACCCTGACCCGATCCTACGGGCTCAGAAACCGTCATCCTACCCCTACCTCTACCACGAGTATTACGACCACGTCCGCCTCGAGTGCTCATGACTAATCTTTCTACGTATCTGATTAAAGAATTTTATGAATCAGTATTTATTCCACTTGTTTAAAAAGCAAGTCTTATGAATATTAAAGAGGATTTGTTTTCGCAAGTTCACAGAATCTTATCAGTCTCAATCTCTAAGGTAGCATACTATTGCTAGTCATCAAATCATATCACATCCAATCAAATCACAAGTAATAGTACGGGGTACTTACCTGGGCGAACTGGTGCTGGAGACTCGGTGCCATGCCTTTCAAACCATATATTTAAACCAAAAACACTTGAGACATCTTTTTGAAAACATTTTGGGCCTCAGGCCCACAGCCGAGCCTTTGAACTTGGCTCTGATACCACAATTGTAACACCCCAAACCCGGACAGGACACCACGCCCGGATCTGGTATGTTACGGGGGAAAACGGTTTTTGAGAGGTTAAATTTTTCGTTTAAAAGCCGTGAGAAAACACAGTGTAGTTTTGAAGACAATTTGAGTGGACTTGTTTGAAATCAGATGGTGTATTTGAAACCCGGAGATTTTGAAAACTTAACCCGAATGTGTGGTTAAAACGAGTTTAAACCATTTAAAACCTTAATAGTTTCTTAGTGTTACTTAAAACATTTTTAGACTTAGGAGTAACACAAGTTTGATTTGAAAATCATTTGAATTTGCTTATTAAAAAGACATAGTGTGATACCCGATGGTATGGTTTAAAAACACATTGCGTTATAATTTTGAAATCATTATCTTTCCAAGTTTTAGTAAAATTCATACCAACTTGTTTTGTTAAGGCATATTAGAATTTAATTAAACCATAACCATCATAAAACATAAATCAAAGGCCTTTTACAAATCCAAATTAAAACCCAAATAAAGTAAATAAGCTAAAGTACCCAAATGCAATTGTCTGAGCAAAACTTTTATTAAAGCATGGCATGTGCACCCCGAGTCCATCCCTGCTCCATGTCCGCGTCTACGAGTCACTTGAAATGTTAAAGGAGAGGGTGAGTCGAATGACCCAGTGTATAAATCCCGCTCCCGATAAAACAACATGCTAACACACATCATACATAGCAACATAATTAATGCAACCCGTTCCTAACCATCCATATCGCCTTTTCTACCCCATGTGGTACCAAACCACTGGTGGTGCCAAACCACTGGTGACATATAGTCACAATGTGTTACCAAAACACTGGTGTCCCAAAGACACAATATCCGTCAATGTGGTACCAAACCACTGGTGTCCCAAAGACACAATTGTGCTACCAAAGCACTGGTGACCGAAGTCACAAATCCAATGATAGGGCCAACCCATCGTGTGATACCAAATCACTAGCAGACGATCCCATATCTCAAGTGGGGCCAACCCACGGTGGTCAAACCACAGGGACAAGTCGCAATGAGGTGCCAAACCTCTGGTGTCCCAAAGACACAATGTGCTACCAAAGCACTGGTGACCGTAGTCACAAATCTGGTGATGGGGCCAACCCATCGTGTGATACCAAATCACTGGCGTCAATCCCGTATCTCACAAGTGGGGCCAACCCACGGTGGTGTTAACCACAGGGACGAGACGCTGAGGTACCAAACCTCTGGAGGTGCCAAACCTCTGGTGACCCAAAGTCACAAAGTGTGTTACCAAAACACTGGTGCTCGTCAGCACAAAATATCACTGCTCCCTCCACTCGTATCACCCATCAACATATCATACTCATGTAATCATGCATATCATACAATCGTGCATATCATGCTAATATGTCTAATCTCATATCCCATGTCACATATATCCACAGCCATGGTATCATATAGATCATCAGTAAACTCATAATAATAATACTGACTTACCCGAGTCCAGAATCATACCCATTAGGGTATCATATCAATCATAACTGTTTCATTAATCATCACACAGGTTATCAATCATATTACTAAACAGAAGTGTGTTAGTTTACACACCTGATAAATACGAGTCTAGAATCCCAACGAAAACGATCTAAGTCCCTCGATTACTAACTCCTGTAACATTCGGCCAACATAGAATTAGGCACTAAGACCATTCGGCCAAAGACATATACACTCAAGGGGTTAATGTTGAACCCTTACCTTACTCCTGATTTGGTTTCCTACCAAATCCTGAACCCAATAGTGGTTCTTCTGATAATCGGCCAACACCTATCAAGAACATAGTAAATCCTTAGTAATCTTGACTTAATCGAGACCAAACAATTGAACGATCAAAGATAATACCAATCACTTACCACAACCACTGCCTACCAATCGATTCAAAGGGTTGAAGACTCCTCTTGGCTACTTTTCAATATCCAGAGACCCTAACACAAGATGATTAACACAGGTTAATATCCTTCCAATCCACAACCAATCATAAGCTTTTAATCCAACCCAAATTCAATATAGAACTAAAGAAGGTGGACATGACCATTCGGCCAAACCCTTACCCCAACACCAACGAATATTCGGCCAACACCACACTAGGAGGAAATAGGGATTCGGCCTTGCTCACAAAAGAGAACGCAAGAAAAATGAAGAAAAGGAGAGGTTGATATTCGGCCAAGACTTTAAAAGAAGAAAGGAAAAATCGGCTTTAGGTGTTTAACACCCTTGAATTCGGCTACAAACTAGAAAAGAAAATAGTAAGAGAAATAGATGTGGTTTAAGAGAAGCAAGAATTCGGTCAATGATTGAAGGAATATTCGGCTCAAGTGTTTCAAGAAAGGAGAGAAAAAAAAAAGAAATGATGAGAGGAGGAGAGAGCTTGTTTTGGTTTGCTCAAGTGAAGAGAGAAAGAAAGAAAACAAGGCACAATCGGCTACCAAGAAAGTTGAGAGGAACAAATCAATTTCGACAACTAGGTGTTTGCACTTTTGGCTTCAAAGAGAAAATGAGAGAAACTCCTTAGAATTTCGGCTTGTTTTGACAAAAAGGGAAAAAACGAAAGTGTGGCCTTACCAATTGTTTCAATGCCGAAAAACACCCAAAAATGCCAAGACACATTCGGCACTACCCAAACCCCATACCAAACCGTCCACACTCCCACTCCAACACTCACAAATCGGCCAAATCCCCCCAATTACTCACATCCTCACATTCAAACATCAAGACCAAGTCTTTCTCCTAAAGTTCCTCTCCACCACACGTTTGAATGTGAAGACTTGGTCCAAGTAGAATCCAAATTGCTCTCAACCTCTTCCTCCAAGCCGTCCCAAAAAGAAGTCAAAAAGGGGGGACTCTGCAGCTCGAACACTGGACCTCCACCACATGCAAATGACGCCACACCAAGCTCCCCCTTGTAGCGCATGCTTTGCCACTAAGCTAGCTCCTTACTTGTGCAATGAAACCACAATTAAAATTCTTAAACCCCAGCTTCCTCAGCTCCCCTGACTTAACACCCAAAAACCAAAATTTTCCCATTCACTCAGGCATACTTCTAGCCTACACTAAAGCCCCTAAAATACCGAAATAACAACACAGCACACTAAATACATGCAATATCGTGTAACAACAAAATAGCCCCTAACCCGGGATATTACAAGTTCATAGTTTATAAAACCCATGTCCGCAGTATGGCCTCCACAAAGTCATCCTCGGCCCAAGCCTCCGTCAATTGCCATTACCTGAGATGGATAATTAAACAGAGTGAGTTACTCAGAACTCAGTGTGTAACTCACTTACCGCATTCATTGGGCCAGATCATCAAGACATTATTTTGGGCTTGAGCCCATTTACGAATTTAGCAATATAATAAATGAAATGCATGTAAAATGAAATTTCCCAACCAAACCTAATTTCCATCCGCTACACACCTCCCGTACCAACCATCACACCTGTGGGGATCAAGTCAACCCACCCCGCCAACACACTAATCGTAGGCATAAAGCCATTTTAAATAATATTGTGGTGCACCACCGAACTAGATTGTGACAAAGTCACCGAACTATAGGCATTAAGCCATTAAAAATTTGTGGCAGAGCCACCGAACTAGATTTTTGGCAACAGGCCTTTCTTCTCTTCATCACATATCCCAACCCATGCTAACATGTATGCATAACAATAAATATATATATCAGTTTTTCGGCCCAATTTAACAATCTAGAAGTTTTTCGGCCCAATTTAACAATCTAGCAGTTTTTCGGCCCAATTTAACAATCTAGCAGTTTTTCGGCCCAATTTAACAAAAGTGTTATTTACTACGTATTTTTTTCTGATTTTGCCCTCTTTACGATTTTATCCCAATACTTACGGTTTAGTATCTAACACGAGAGATAAGTGTGAAGTTACACACCTGGTTACTGTGAGAACTAGACTTTCCCGCTCGTCGATACCTAAACGTATCACAATAAATTAGAACACTAATATTTAATAAAAACTACACTATTGATAAACGATCTAAATCTTTACCCTTAGAATTTCGAACCACTTCTATATGCGGTTTCTCCCCGATAGATGGTTCGTTAACCGATGAAAAACCACGAACAAATAAAGGTTCGGAAGTACGAACGACTTCGAATAATCGATTCTCCTCGGATGTGGGTCCACAACCCGGTGGAAAATCTCGGATTCCCGAAACAGCCCTTCTCTTGAATTTAGGGGGATTAACAGAACTGCCCCTCTTCCGAACACTATTAACAACTCTTTTCGTCCCTATCTTGCTCGCCTCCTTTAACAAAAGAGTATTAGTCCTAATATAAATTAGAATTTAATACTAATGTCTTAAAAGAACAAACTCGGTTTACCTTAAAATCCCAAGTGATTTCCAAAGGATTCCTATACGTAAAACTTTCGATTATAACAAATCTCAGTGATAGTCCATGATAAAAAAAAACGAAAGTGATCAATAATCCTTGAAGAGTTTCATTCTTACCTTGCTAAAATGATCCCAACTTGATTAACTATCAAGATGACTTGAAAAGATGATAGTTCGACCCTCCTCTATCTTACGATTAACCAAGGTTTAATGAAAAATGATTGAAATCAAGATTAAAGAAGAATAGGAGATTTGGCTATGGTATAATAGAAAAAAATAAACTTCGGCTATGTGAATGGTTACCAATATTCGGCCATGAAAGGAAAAGAGAATAAGGAGGAGAGAAAATAAATAAAGATGAAACAAAAGAGCTTTGAGATCAAAAGTGTAATCGGCAATGATGAAGAAAAAGAGAAGAAAAGAAATGGTCTAAATGGTTATATGGTTTCGGTCACAAAGAAGAGAGAAAAGACTTGATGATAGAAATCAAACTAAGACCAAAATGGTCAAAAAGGGAGAAATGGTAAAAAGATGCAATTGTTTCCTCAAGGCTTTAGGTATATTCGGCTAGGAAGAGAGCAAATTTTGAGAGAAAGTTTGATAAGAAAACACCAATTGACCAAAAAGAAAAAATGCTCATCCAACACCCAACCTTACCAAGCCAACAACAAAATCTGGCCATCCCCCTGGCCCCCCACACCGTCCACATACATGGTCAATAGGCCATTAAAAAGTTTCCAAAACCTCATCCCTTAATCCAAGCCTTATGTCCCATTATCATATCAAAATTTCTTGATTCCATACCTTAAGTTAGTACTTACCTTATTCCCTTAGTCTACTTTCCATAAATGAAAAAGTCCATCCTTACCATAAGTATTGCTTGACCGACACTTGCCATACAAGTGCAAAAATAAAAGTCATCTAATTGCTATCCAAGGGATTCGAACATCTCCCCTCATGCATTTACTCATGCGCCAACACCACCTTGCCAATTACTCATCTTATGCTAATTTTAGACACTTAAATTAACTTAAGTATCAGGGTCACTTGATCCACTTCAATAAATTCTCAATACTAAAAATTATTCTATACCCGAATAATTCTATGCCCTTTTCAAGGCTATAATAAACACGAAAAAGAAGAAAAGAAAATTTTCATTCATAAGCTAAACACCAAAACATACAATATATTGATACTCGGATTTTTAGGGTGTTACAACTCTACCCTCCTTAAAGAAAATTTCGTCCTCGAAATTTACCTGGTTAAAAGAGGTGAGGATATTGTTGCCGAATCGCATCCTCAGGCTCCCACGTAGCTTCCTCCGCTCCGTGATTACGCCATAAAACCTTGACCAACGGCACGGTCTTCTTTCTTAGCACTTTAACATCTCGATCTAAAATTTCCACTGGTTCCTCCTCAAAAGACAAGTTGGCCTTAATTCCACTTCTTCTACCGGTACTATGTGAGACGGATCCAATCTATAGCGCCTCAGCATGGAAACATGGAAAACATTATGAATTTGACTCAACTCCGGAGGTAATTCAATCTAATAGGCCACTAGACCAACACGCTTCATCACACGATATGGTCCAATGAACCTAGGGCTCAACTTGCCCTTCTTTCCAAATCTGAAAATTTTCTTCCAAGGTGAGACCTTCAGAAAGACCTGTTCCCCCACAGCAAACTCGCTATCCTTACGCTTCAGGTCTGCATACGACTTCTGTCTATCCAAAGCTTCCTTTAACCGTGCTCGAATAACTTTTACCTTTTCCTCCGTCTCAGATATCAACTCAGGACCCAACATCTGCCGTTCGCCCAATTCAGTCCAACAAGTAGGAGCACGACACCTACGACCATACAATGCCTCGTAGGGTGCCATCTGAATGCTAGACTGATAGCTATTATTATACGCAAATTCCGCCAGCGGTAGAAAATCTTCCCAACTACCTCTGAAGTCAATTACACAACCTCTTAACATGTCTTCCAAAATCTGAATTACTCTTTCCGACTGACCATCTGACTGAGGATGAAAAGCCGTACTGAAGTTTAACTTTGTTCCCAAAGCTTCATGCAGAGCTTTCCAAAATCGTGATGTAAATCTAGAATCCCTGTCTGATATAATAGACACTGGTACCCCATGCAACCTCACGATTTCAGATACATACAGCTTAGCCAATTTCTGTAATGAGTAATCCGTACGAACTGGAAGAAAATGAGCAGTCTTCGTCAATCGATCAACTACTACCCATACGGAATTTTTCTTAGTAGGTGTTAAAGGCAACCTACTAACAAAATCCATTGTTATCCGCTCCCATTTCCAAAGGGGAATCTTTACCAGTTGTAATAAACCTGACGGCAATTGATGCTCAGCCTTCACTTGTTGACAAGTCAAACATTTTCCCACAAACTCAGAAATGTCACGCTTCAACCCTGGCCGCCAAAACCGTTCACGGAGATCTCGATACATCTTATTTCCTCCGGGGTGCATAGCATAAGGGCTACTATGCGCCTCCCGTAGAATCATTTGTCTCAAATCTGAGTCCTTAGGCATACAAACTCTTCCACGAAAACACAGCACTCCATTCGTGTTTATACCAAAATCCCTTATTTCACCACTCTCAACTTGCTGAATTAAGGGTCCCAACTTTTTATCTGATATCTGCTTTTCCTTGATTTGTGCTAGCCACAGAGGCTTCACCTGAAGTTCTGCTAACAGACTACCATCCTCATACAAACTCAAATGAGCAAACATTGCTCTCAAATCAGATACCACCTTACGACTTAACGCGTCAGCTACCACATTAGCCTTTCCAGGATGATACTCGATTGAGAAATCATAATCCTTTAACAGTTCTACCCATCTTCTTTGTCTCAAGTTTAACTCCTTCTGAGTAAGAAGATACTTAAGACTCTTGTGATCCGTATAGATGATAGACTTCTCACCGTAGAGATAGTGCCTCCAAATCTTTAAAGCAAACACTACTGCAGCTAACTCCAAGTCATGCGTAGGGTAGTTTACTTCGTGCGGTCTCAGCTGACAAGAAGCATAAGCCACCACCTTTCCATTTTGCATCAACACACAACCCAAACACGTGCGAGACGCATCACAATAAACGATAAATTCTTTTCCAGCCTCAGGCTGAATCAAAACTGGTGCTTCCGTCAGAATCTTCTTCAATTTCTCAAAACTCTCTTGATGTTTTTCAGTCCATACATACGGTACTCCCTTCTGCAACAGTTTAGTTAGGGGTGCAGCAATCAACGAAAACCCCTCAACAAAGAGTCTATAATAACCAGCCAAACCCAAGAAACTCTGAATCTCAGCTACTGACTTTGGTGGTTTCCAATCCAGTACAACCTCAATTTTCCGAGGATCCACCCTTATTCCTTCGGCTGATACCACATGACCCAAGAAAGTCACTTCCCTTAACCAGAATTCACATTTACTGAATTTGGCATAAAGTTGCTTATCCCGAAGTAACTGCAATACTATACGCAAATGTGTGTCATGCTCCCCTTCATTCCTTGAATATACCAAAATGTCATCTATGAACACTACCACAAATCGGTCTAAATATGGTTGAAAGACCCGATTCATCATGTCCATAAATGTGGCTGGTGCATTGGTCAACCCAAACGGCATCACCAAAAACTCATAATGTCCATAACGAGTTCGGAATGCCGTCTTATGAATATCTGCTTCTTTCACCTTAGGTTGGTGATAACCCGATCTCAAATCAATTTTGGAGAAAACTGAAGCCCCTTTCAATTGGTCAAACAGGTCATCAATTCTCGGCAAAGGATACCTATTCTTGATCGTCAATTTATTCAATTGCCTGTAGTCAATGCACATACGCATCGACCCATCCTTCTTCTTAACGAACAAAACTGGTGCTCCCCACGGAGACACACCCGGTCGAATAAAACCCCGATCCAGCAATTCTTGAATTTGAGCTTTAAGCTCCGCCAACTCCTTTGGTGCCATTCTATAAGGAGCAATGGACACTGCAGCCGTTCCGGGCAAAAGCTCAATACCAAATTCTACTTCCCGATCTGGAGGTATACCAAGAAGTTCTTCGGGAAATACATCTGGAAATTCCTTTACCGTTCTCACATCTTCCACTGATAACTCTTTGGCATCCAAAGCACTAATAAAAGCTAGGAATGCTCCATACCCTTTCCGCACCAACTTTACTGCCTTAAACGCAGATACCATATTTGCCAAGTAATTCCTTCGTTCGCCTATCATTACTACTTCCTTATCATTCGAAGTTCTTATTGACATCCGCTTTTCAGCACAATCCAAATGCGCCCGGTGCTTAACCAACCAATCCATGCCCAGAATGAGATCGAACTCACCGAAAGGCAATTCCATCAAATTCGCCAAAAATATTTCTCCTTGAATTTCTAAGGGCAGGTCTCTAAACAGTTTATTTACAATTACCGACTGTCGTAAAGGACTAATTACCATCATCTCACTATTGAAAATTTCAGATTCTAAATTCAAGTTTCCAGATATGGCGCTAGCAACATACGAGTGGGTAGAACCAATATCTATCAAAGCAGTAACAGGTACATCAAAGATGAAGAACGTACCAGTTATTACATCAGGTGCATTGCCATTCTCGCTGCGTCTAACTACATAGACCAATCCTTGCTGTCTTGCATCCATGTTACCTCTAGAACCATTGCCTCGACCCAGTGCACCTTGACCACGTCCAGCCCCATTACCACCACTACCTGGTCCACGGCCTCTCGGTGGCTGCTGAGTTCCTCTTGCCGGCTGTGCATCAGTAATACGAACTTTCTGAGTCGTATCCATTCGTCGAGGGCAATTCCTATATTGATGATCCATTGAACCATATTTATAACAAGCACCCGTTTTCCTCTAGCACTCTCCGGAATGCCGTTTCCCACATTTAGTACAATCTCGACTCTGATTAATAGCTACAGGTGCTCTATCTTGAGCTGGCTCATCATTCTAAGGCCTCTTCTGAAACCTTTTTGAAGAACCCGAATACTTTATATCCCTCTTGCCTCTAACTCTTTCCCGATTCTGACGTTCTGAGCTCTTAGCCTCTTCGGCTATCTTGGCTTTCTCCACAAGCGTGGCAAAAGTTCTAACTTGTTGTGGGGCTATCAGAACCCGTAACTCATCATTCAACCCATCTTCAAAGCGTACACAATGCTCATGATCTGTTGGCACTATTTTCCGAGCATAGCGACTCAAGCGTAAAAACTCAGCCTCATACGCTACCACCGTCTTATTTCCTTGAATCAGATTCAAAAATTCCTTCCTTCGGGCATCCACATAACTTGTTCCTACATATTTCCCCTGAAAGGCAGCTTTAAAGAATTCCCAAGTAATCAATGCAGCCTCAGTGCCTTCTCGAACAGTAAGCCACCATTGATACGCCTCGTCTCTTAGCAAGGACACGGCTCCTCTCAGTTTCTGCTCGACGGTGCATTCCAGATCATCCATAATCCGCTCCACAGCTTCGAGCCAATATTCTGCCACATTCGGAGCTACACCGGAGACACCTCTAAAAACTTCTGCACCACTTGACTTGAGTCGTTCTGATATCGACCCACGAGCTGTTGGCCCAGCTCTAGTTTCAGCGACCCTTTCAAGGACTCGCAACATTGCTCGTGTTAAAGCATTACCTTCTTCCATATGATCATGTGATCCTGTCTCACTCTCGAGTGACGCAGGTGCATCCATTTCCGGCATATGACCCGGCGCTTCAGTTGCACCTCAACACCTCGTCCTCTACTACCACCACGTCTACCGCGTCTACGACCACGTTCTCTAGTGCTCATAATGACTAATTCGATTTAATCTGATTACAAGTTTTATGAATCAGAATACTATTTCAGTGTTTATTAACGATATTTTATGAGATTCAAGAGATAAAGTTGTTTTTCGCAACACATCCTATAGTCTCAATCTCTACGATTTTCAACATCTAAAACTAGAAGTTCTAGAGTGTTCCTATGATCATATCATCATAATAATCATTCAGTAATGAATACTTACTTGACTTGGTGCTGGATGCTTGTGGTGCGATACTAACTTTAAAACATAATTAAAATAATTTCATACGGAAGTTATTTGTTGAACCCAACCACAGCCAAAACTAGCTCTGATACCATTAAATGTAACACCCCAAACCAGGTCTACGCGTTAAGACGAGATTTGGTTTGTCACACAGATCAACATCCATTTAATTGTCTAATGATTTAGGTAAAACAGTTCTATAAAACCTTTTGAAAGTGAAGTAAATAAAAATTAAAAATTAAAAAAATGATTTAAAATCGATGAATTGAGAAATACTAGTTTGGAATCTTATCATTTAGTATTTAATTATCAAAAACCTTTAAGTAGTTTTAAAGAATTCAGAAGAATTTGAAATCAAGAATAGTTAAAGTATCTCAACTGTTTTAAAACAAATTTTTAAGAAAACCTTATAGAATTAACATAAGCCCATATTAAGTGTCTTAAAAACAAAATTAAATCCATCCACACATAAAAAATCCATAAAAATATTAATAAAGGCCTTATTACATCATACCCAAAATAGAATTAAAAGAAATCACTTAATAAAAGTTCATAGTTTATAAAACCCATGTCCGTAGTATGGCCTCCACGAAGTCATCCTCGGCCCAAGCCTCCGTCAATTGCCATTACCTGAGATGGATAATTAAACAGAGTGAGTTACTCAGAACTCAGTGTGTAACTCACTTACCGCATTCATTGGGCCAGATCATCAAGACATTATTTTGGGCTTGAGCCTATTTACGGATTTAGCAATATAATAAATGAAATGCATGTAAAATGAAATTTCCCAACCAAACCTAATTTCCATCCGCTACACACCTCTCGTACCAACTAACACACCTGTGGGGATCAAGTCAACCCACCCCGCCAACACACCAATCGTAGGCATAAAGCCATTTTAAATAATATTATGGTGCACCACCAAACTAGATTGTGACAAAGTCACCGAACTAGAGGCATTAAGCCATTAAAACTTTGTGGCAGAGCCACCGAACTAGATTTTGGCAACAGGCCTTTCTTCTCTTCATCACATATCCCAACCCATGCTAACATGTATGCATAACAATAAATATATATATCCATATGATAATTTAACAGAAAGCCCATAATACATGTAAGTCTATATTTCAAGTTTTTATTTTGGCCCACAAGACAAAATAGCAATTAGCCCATTTAGCAATCTAGCAATTTTTTGGCCCAATTTAACGATCTAGCAGTTTTTTGGCCCAATTTAACGATCTAGCAGTTTTTCGGCCCAATTTAACAATCTAGCAGTTTTTCGGCCCAATTTAACAAAAGTGTTAATTACTACGTATTTTTTTATGATTTTGCCCTCTTTACGATTTTATCCCAATACTTACGGTTTAGTATCTAACCCGAGAGATAAGTGTGAAGTTACACACCTGGTTACTGTGAGAACTAGACTTTCCCGCTCGTCGATACCTAAACGTATCACAATAAATTAGAACACTAATATTTAATAAAAACTACACTATTGATAAACGATCTAAATCTTTACCCTCAGAATTTCGAACCACTTCTATATGCGATTTCTCCCCGATTGATGGTTCGTTAACCGATGAAAAACCACGAACAAACAAAGGTTCGGAAGTACGAACGACTTCGAATAACCGATTCTCCTCGGATGTGGGTCCACAACCCGATGTAAAAATCTTGGATTCCCAAAACAGCCCTTCTCTTGAATTTAGGGGGATTAACAGAATCGCCCCTCTTCCGAACACTATTAACAACTCTTTTCGTCCCTATCTTGCTCGCCTCCTTTAACAAAAGAGTATTAGTCCTAATATAAATCGGAATTTAATACTAATGTTCGGTTTACCTTAAAATCCCAAGTGATTTCCAAAGGATTCCTATACGTAAAACTTTCGATTATAACAAATCCCAGTGATAGTCCATGATAAAAAAAAACGAAAGTGATCAATAATCCATGAAGAGTTTCATTCTTACCTTGCTAAAATGATCCCAACTTGATTAACTATCAAGATGACTTGACAAGATGATAGTTCGACCCTCCTCTATCTTACGATTAACCAAGGTTTAATGAAAAATGATTGAAATCAAGATTAAAGAAGAATAGGAGATTTGGCTATGGTATAATAGAAAAAAAATAAACTTCGGCTATGTGAATGGTTACCAATATTCGGCCATGAAAGGAAAAGAGAATAAGGAGAAGAGAAAATAAATAAAGATGAAACAAAAAAGCTTTGAGATCAAAAGTGTAATCGGCAATGATGAAGAAAAAGAGAAGAAAAGAAATGGTCTAAATGGTTATATGGTTTTGGTCACAAAGAAGAGAGAAAAGACTTGATGATAGAAATTAAACTAAGACCAAAATGGTCAAAAAGGGAGAAATGGTAAAAAGATGCAATTGTTTCCTCAAGGCTTTAGGTATATTTGGCTAGGAAGAGAGCAAATTTTGAGAGAAAGTTTGATAAGAAAACACCAATTGACCAAAAAGAAAAAATGCTCATCCAACACCCAACCTTACCAAGCCAACAACAAAATCCGACCATCCCCCCTAGCCCCCCATACAGTCCACATACATGGTCAATAGGCCATTAAAAAGTTTCCAAAACCTCATCCCTTAATCCAAGCCTTATGTCCCCTTATCATACCAAAATTTCTTGATTCCATACCTTAAGTTAGTACTTACCTTATTCCCTTAGTCTACTTTCCATAAATGAAAAAGTCCATCCTTACCATAAGTATTGCTTGACTGACACTTGCCATACAAGTGCAAAAATAAAAGTCATCTAATTTCTATCCAAGGGATTCGAACATCTCCCCTCATGCATTTACTCAGCGCTAACACCACCTTGCCAATTACTCATCTTATGCTAATTTTAGACACTTAAATTAACTTAAGTATCAGGGTCACTTGATCCACTTCAATAAATTCTCAATACTAAAAATTATTCTATACCCGAATAATTCTATGCCCTTTTCAAGGCTATAATAAACACGAAAAAGAAGAAAAGAAAAATTTCATTCATAAGCTAAACACCAAAACATACAATATATCGATACTCGAATTTTTAGGGTGTTATAGCCAAAAATTCTGGAAACATTACAGTAAGAAGATATATGAGTCTAGTTCCAAGGAAAATTTACGGATCTAAATTTCGAGTTTTCTAACTCGAGTTATGGTCAATTTAGTCAGTATGACGCAGATGGACAGTTTAAATTTGTATGCCCCAAATTACTAGTTAAGTTTTAATTACGAGATTACCGAATTATCCTTGGAGGGTAAATTACCGAAATATCCCTGGGTTGCGAAATTACTAAAATACCCTTAGAGGGTAAATTACTGAAATATCCCTAGGTTGCGAAATTACTAAAATACCCTTAGAGGGTAAATTACTGAAATACCCTTGGGTTGCGAAATTATGAAAATGCCCCTAATGGGTCGAATTACGAAAATGCCCTTTATGGGCTGAATTATGAAAATGCCCCTTATGGGCCGAATTACGAAAATGCCCCTTATGGGCCGAATTACGAAAATGCCCCTAATGGGCCGAATTACGAAATTGCCCCTAATGGGCCGAATTACGAAAATGCCCCTAATGGGTCGAATTGATAGATTGCCTTAATGGGCCGATTTGCAAAGTGTTACAATGGGCCGAATTACGAAAATGCCCCTAATGGGTCGACTTGATAGATTGCCTTAATGGGCCGATTTGCAAAGTGTTACAATGAGCCGAATTTTTGTATTGAATCTTTGAATTAATAATTGTTGTTTATATCATGATTTACTATGTATATATTTTGCATGGGATGGGAAAATGTAAAAGAAGAGAAGTGTAGCCTGGTGGCTCTGCCACATTTTGATTCTGGTGGCTCTGCCACATATTCTGGTGGCTCTACCACAAATTTTGATAATGGCTATGTGCCAATTTAAATATGGCTTTGTGCCATAGTGATTAAGGCTGTGTGCCGATTATATTACCATATATGATTTTGGTGGCTCAGCCACAAATATTATAAACGGCCATTGGCCTACGAATTATTATTAATGGCTTAATGCCTGCATATGGTGTGTTGGCTGGGTGGGTTGACTGATGATCACCCACAGGTGTGTTGGTTGGTACGGGTGGTGTGTAGCGGATGGATTATTAGGATTGGGTTGGGAATTGCATTACATTCACATGATATTATAGATACATTATTATGTAAATGGGCTTAGGCCCGAGATATTGTTAAATGGGCTTCGGCCCAAGTTATTGTTTAATGGGCTCAAGCCCAAGTTTTTGCTAAACGGGTTCAGACCCAGTGGATAATGGTAAGGGGATTATACAATGAGTTCTTGTAACTCACCCCCCTTTCTCTTAACCCTTGTAGGTAATGCTTGATGATATGGACTTGGGCTATGGATGACTCAAGGGAGGCCATACTTCAGAAATGGTTTGTTTAGACTTTAGACTTCTTTCTCGTTTATTTTATTACTTTACTATTTTGGGTTAAATGTTGTAATAAGGCCTCTGGACTATATTTATTTTGCTTTATGGTTGGGATGTTTTTATTATTTTTCTTAAATTGTTTAAAAGGGGAATTTTCTGAAAAACTTAAATAATGGTTTCCAAAATCGATTAACAAATGGATTTTCAAAATAAACTTTTACAAATATTTTTATACATCGGAGATATTTCCTTCGAACTTTATTAAAATCAGTTTTACTTTATTTTTAATATTATTTTAATTTGGGTTTAACATTATGTAATAAGGCCAATGGGGTTTATTTTTCTTTAAATTTCCATTTTCAGTTATATGCAAACTATAAACGATAAATTTCTGGATCTTCTTAAACAATGACAGCAACGGTTTTAAATTAAGCTTCCGCAACAAAAGGTTTTAAGGATAATAATGTCTTCCAAGGATGATTTCTAATAAATCACATTTTGAAATAAGCAAACGAAATCTGAGGTTTCAAATAGCAAAAAGTTTTAAATTCTTTAAGAAGAGTTTCTAATGAAAACATGGTTTTCGAAAAACTCTTCAATGTGACGCGTCAAATTCGGGCCTAACTTCTAGGCCGGGTTTGGGGTGTTACAGGTAGAATTTTCTTACAATAATGGCTATGAGTTGAGTATAAAAATGGCACCGTTTGAAGCTTTGTATGGTTGGGAATGTAAAACCTCATTATACTGGTCTAAACTAAGTGAAAGAAAACTTGTTGAGATTGATTTGATCCATGAAACAGAAGAACTTATGAAATCTCAATACCCGAACTTATTCTTAGGTAAGAAATTTCGAGGACGAAATTTTCTAATAGGGGAGGGTTGTAATAGCCTATTTTCTAGTGGTGTCAAATATAGTGGTTCCAGGATTACAATTCCAACGTGTGAGTTCATAAATATTATTATTTAATATTTACGAGTTAAATATAGTATTATAATATATCCTGATCTGATAAGTTTTTATAATAAAATGATTAATTATAGTATAAGTGGTGCGTACCAAAATTTAGTGGTTTTTCAAAATTAGGTACCAAGATCTCTATTTCGTAAATCGAGCTCGTAAATATTTTCATTAAATATTTACAAAGTTGTTATTTATGTGAATTAAATTTTGGTCCGAGAATTTTATTAAATTGCTAGTTAATTAAGGTATAATGACTAAATCGTAAAAATCATAAAAGTTAATTGTAATGAATTTTAATTACCTAAAGATTAAAATGATGTTACATGAGATTTTAAATGGCAATTTAGCCATTTTAATTGATGGTGGACAAATAGTGGGTGTTTTATAAGTTAAAATAGTTAATAAATTAATAATATTATAAGTTAAAAACATAAAATAAAAGAGCCATCATCCTTGCTTCTTAACTACCACCAAATTCTCAAAGAAAACACCTAAGAAACACTAAGGCTGAAGCTTCAAGGTTCGATTAAATTGTTCTTCTTGTATAGAGATCTTATTGAGGTTCGTTTTTTAGTAATTTTTATGTTTTTGAGATCTTTGTAACTTGATTTAGCTAACCCGTATCTCTGTTTTCAAAACTGTTATAGATTTTAAAAAGTTTTCATTGATGTTAATTGAAGTTTTTGAATGTTAATGGTATATTTAAAAACTTAGAAATGAAATAGGACTAATTTGTAAAAGGAATTTTGCTAGTTTTAAATTTAAGGACTAAAATGAAATTATTTTAAATTTTGCATGATATTTATATAAATATTAATTTTATAGGGTTGTATAAGGACAAAATTGAAATCAAATTGAAAATCAAAGCTTAATTGTGAAAGATATAATAGTCTAAGTTTTAGGGACTAAATTGAATAAAATGTAAAAGTTTAGAGAAATTGTGTAACATCAAATTAAAAGGTCATATGCATGTATTTTAGTTTTATAATTTATTTTGAATTTATATTTTTAATTTAACTATTATATAGATCAAGTTGTTGATAACCGGGGAAAAGAGAAAACTGTAGAATAGTCTCACATTTTTGTTCGTTAGTTGATTGTCTTTGGTAAGTTCATACAGGTTTTAATAATTATATATGTTGATTAATTGTGTTATAAATACTTATATTGTAACATCCTAGATTAGGGGTTATGCGTTTGGGACATAACTCAAGTATTAGTAGGCTTTAAGTGTGTTTGGTGATGTTTTAGGAGTTTTTAGAACCTAAGGAGGAAGGGGAAAAACTTTGGAAAATGTTGGATTTTAAGTATAAAAGGGGGACTGGGTGAAGGAGCCCTTAAGGAAAAATTTGGGCGTGTTTGGACATAAAAAAGGGGCTTGGTAAAGTGGCTTAAGGGCACCACTTAAGGGCCTAGGAGTGACGCCTGGCGCAGGTCTGGGGTTCGAGCAACGTGGGCAGCAGGGAAGGGTGTTTTATTTTTGGGCTTTTTGGCGTTAAAAGGAAGGGGCTAAGTTAAGGAGGTTTTAAAAGATTTTGTGGGAGTTGGTGGACATGAAAGTCGGGCTGGTAAAGTGGCTTGGGGCCGCCACTTGGGGCCTTGGTGAGCGCCGCCCCAAGCAGGAGGGAGGACTCAAGTTCGAGTCACGATGGAAGAGCAAGGTATGTTTTATTTTTGTTTTGGCGTTAGGGCAAGGGGGAGCTAAGGAAGGAGCTCTTAAAAGGAGTTATAGGGAGCTTATGTCACAAAAAGACGCCATAGCAGAGTGGCTGGAAGCGTGGGATGTCTCCAGCAGGTCTTGGGTTCGAAACCTAGGGGCAGCAGCATGGATGGTTTATATTTTTATTTTTGGCGTCCAGGAGAAGGGGTAGTGGTCTGCACATGGGCTCTTAATTGGATGAAGATAAGCTGGAGGCTTTGTTTTTGAATTCGGCTGGAAGTGTGGGATAGTTATTATTTTATTTTTATTTTATTTATTTGAAGAGGTGATAAGGGATAGGATAGAAGATATATATTGTTTTAATTTAGTTTTAATGGGGGATAATTAAAAGATAAAGAATTATCACAAAAGGGAGATGGCCGAATGTAGGATTCCTTTGGGACTTTCATAATCGGTTTGAGTATAGTAAGGGGGGTGCCGAAATTCATTTAATTTGTTCTTCTTTTCTTCTCAATTTGTTTCTTGGCCAAATTCTCCCTAGTCCCCATTGCCCAGAATTCTTCAAACCCCTTTCTTCTTTTGCTTCTACTTGGCCGAACCTACCACCCCTTTCTACTCAAAATTTCATCTTCCATTTGTTGCCAGCCGAATATCCCTTACCATATAGGGCATAGGCCGAATCCCCAAAGGAAGGTGCTGTCGATTACAAAGGTTGGTAAGTGTCTCTCTTTAGCATTCGATTTCTCTTCTCTTCCTTTGTGTTATATCGAAAGCTTGGGAATAGGCCTTCGTAAGGTTGGCCGAATATGTGTGGGATCTTAATAGTGTATCTTTTGTGTGTAGCCGATGCTAAGGTGTTCTGAAGGAGTCTTCGGGTTTCGATAGGCAAGGGGCTAATCGGCAAAGGAAAATAGAGGTTTTCGGGATTTCAATTTACTTTGGTAAGTGATAATAAAGATTCGGCCTAGGGCCATATTTTGGTTATGGGTGCGATTAGTCCTTCGGGATTGTTAGTTTAGCCGAATAAGGCTTTTTGATACTAACCTATAGTGGACGATGTAGGAGCAGTACGGGAATACGTCTCGGGATTTTGTGATATCGCATAGATTCGGGATTTCTCTTTAGATCTTCGGTTAAGCAGGTGTGTAAAACTCTTACACACTTTATTAGTTGGCATTGCTTATTATGTTACGGTTAATTATTGTGATAGTGATTTGTCTTGTGGGCATGAGCATGGATTCCGGGTAAGTTTCTTGTGACTTTAAATATGTTATACGAATGACATGATGGGTACGATGCTATGCCATGACTTATATGCATGATTTATGATGATATGTTAAGCATGATATGAGCATGTTGGTAATGGGATTGAAGAGAGGAGGGGGAATATTCTCTATGGACTGTCACCAGTGGTTTTGACCACAAGATGGGTTGGCCCCATCAGTTTAATTGTGACTTCGGCCACCAGTGGTTTTGACCACACCGTTGATCTAAATTGTGACTAAGTCCCAGTGGTTTGGTACCACCAGTGGTTTTGACCACATATTGATATTTGTGACCTATGGTCATCAGTGGTTTTGACCACACGATGGGTTGGCCCCATCACTTAATTTGTGACTCAGGTCACCAGTGGTTTTGACCACCAATGGTTTTGACCACACGGGGTAGTTAAAGGAGTATGGATGGCTAGTTTTGGGTTGCATGTTTTGCATGTCTTACTAATATTTTGTGTATGAGCTTGCCCTTCCGGGTTGGGGATTTATACACTGAGTCTTGGTGACTCACCCCTTCCCATATCATTTTGCAGATGAGTAGATCGCGGAGATGGAGCCGGTGAGGACTCGAGGCGGCCATGCTTGTTCCTTGGATTTGAAATTTTTATTTAGCACAGTTAAAGTTTATTATTTACTAAAGTTTGGTTTGGATTGTAATAAGGCGCTAGTTGTTATTTTGATGTTTAAGTAGTTGTTTTTTTTACTTTGCTTCTATTATATTATTAATGAACTTATAAATCGTTAAATAAATCGGTGAAAAGTGACGTTTTCAAAATAGGTAATTTTTACGAGTTTTTAAAGATGTTACCATCGGGTAGCAAAATTTACCAAGTTAACAATAACTCTGATGTTTCTAAAAATTTAAATAATCAAATATTTTCAAAGGAAAAAGAGTTTCAACTCAACCATGTTTATAAAATCAATTTCACCTGAGTTTTTAATAGACACCGTTTTTTTTAACCTCAACAAGTTTTCAGATTCCCATCAGTTAATCAAAACTTTCAAAACGTTTTTACTTTGTGACACACCAGATCCGGTCAAGGCTCATGGGCCGGGTTTGGGGTGTTACATATATATATACACACTTAATGAATCTTGAATGAAATGACTTTTATATAGAAGTTGAGTTTTTACTTAAATGAAAGGTATTTAGATATGTATGGGATAATTAAACTTTGTATAGAGGATTACATGATATTGAGATTAATTTAATACATGCTTTAGTATTGGAAGTGTTGTGATAACATAAATGTCCTAAATCTAGAATAAGTGCTCCTGATAGTACATTTGTGCTCCCGTTAGCACTGTGGTGCTTATGATAGCATAGCACATTCGTGCTCCTGTTAGCACTACAGTGCTTCTGATAGCACATTTTTGCTCTTGTTTGCACTACGGTGCTCTTGATAGCATATTTATGCTCCTGTTTGCATTATAATGCCCTAACTGCACATTTATGCCTAATTATGCACTTCCGTGCCCTGTTTGCACTTTGATGCTCCTTTATGCACTTTCGCGCCATGTTTATCGACCCGGTGTATCTTGATACGATAACTCATGTATCCGAACTCTTTTACTATTATTCATCGAGCTATCTTGATGAATAAAAGAAGCGAATAACTTGATGACTTGAATATGTATTAAATACTTAGATTGATTTTATTGAAATGTGTTATTGATTGTCCTGTTACATGAGTATATGGAATACTCACCTGTTTCTTGTGAAATGAAATACCAAGATTGAAAATGACATATACATAGTTATATAATTTTATTTTTGGTTGATAAGGTAACTTAATGTACATGTTATTATATGAACTTACTAAGCTTTCGTAAAGTTTACTCAATTTTGTTTCATATTTCTTGTAGTTGACATTTTGCGGAACAAGGTTGTAAGATCAACTCCGAAACTCACACTATTATGCTTCAGTCTCAATAGATCTTGAAATCATTTTACTTCGATTATGTGTCTTCTATATAGGTTGTTTTTGGATCATGTGTTGGAGTTTTAAAGGTTAATATTTTGATGTGACTATAATGGTTTCAATGTAAGGTTGATCTTGAAATTCATATGGTATGCTTGGTCAATTCAAAAGGTGTATGTATGCTTAGTTTATATATGCATAATATTGAATCATGAAAGAGGTTTGAATGCGGTAATGCTTGGATGAGATGTTGCGGCATATGTGCTAAAATGATTGTTGTAGTGTTTGGATTTTTTGGTCAAGTTTGTTTTGTGACATGGTAAGTTTGACATGTTCCAAGATAGGAATTTGGTAAGTTCTATATTGGAATTATAAGGGTTTGAACTATAGATCTTTAGGGATGTGCTATTTTGGTATCAAATGAATCGGATGTTTATAAATGTTGTATATCTTGTTGTGAAATGGTGTCATTAAAACATGCTGATTAGAAGATTAGATATATGACATGTTTTGAGTTGAGTTAATTTGGTCATTGAGGCATATTGCTTATTATATGTTTTAGTACAAAAATATTTATCAAGAAAATAAGTGGCATATTCGGCCAATAAAAATGCCTCATGTGATGTTTCTTTGTGTATGTCATTTGTAGACATAGTATCCATAAAAAAAATTAAATTTTAAAATATATTATAATATATAAATTCAAAAAAATCCTAAAATTTTATTTTTAAAAAATAAGAGAAGGGAACATTAATAAAAGAATAAATTAAATATTCTAAAAATATATAAATTTTAATTTTGTATATGTGTTTTTATTTTTATTTTTTTAATTTTTAATTTTTGTTTTGTTTTCAAGGAAGATACCACATGTTCCAATTAAAGAATGTCAGATCATTGAAAATTGAAAATTGAAAATTGAAAATTGAAAATTAAAGAATGTTCGAAAGCATTCATCTGCAAAGTCTTGTAAAATGGAGAATACATTAATTTTAAAAAAGTTGAAAAGATTCCAAGTTGACATAAAAAATTAAAAAACCATACGTATGAAATTAAGTGCATGTACGAAGTTTAAGTACTAAATAGATATTTAAATCATTTAAATAATTTTATTAAAATTATGAAATAATAAATTTTTAAAAATTAAGATTTTCTATTATCAAACAAAAAAATTATATTTCTAACAATTTTTTAATATAAATTTAGAGTTTAAAAAATTTAGAACTAAAATTTCCATAATTTTTCAATTTATCAAACACACATTGAATCTTAGAAATAAAATGATGCGATTTCTCGAGCTTGGATAGTTCGGAAAATAGCTTGAATAGAAGAATCGTCTTGAATAGGTTCAATTGGTGGAAACCTTGACCCGTAGCTATATTAAAACTACAACCCACTTAAACTTGACAGAATACTCGAACCTAGGTAAGTGAAGTCGTCACACTCCGTGATGAGAAACGAAGTGATAAGACAATTGGGTGAACACCACAAAATCGTAAAAGTTTGATAAGTTTAGTTTAGTTCATTGAAGAATTGGGAGAGAATAATCTCACCAACAAAGTTTATATTCAAAATAATTGTCTAACCTCAACATGGTCCTTTTACAAGATATATATAGGCCCTAAAATGACTATTCAAATTCGGCAACTACACTAGCTTTTAACACAAGTTAAAATTCGGTTATAACTTTATGATGGGCAGCCAATAAGTCGTGACTCTTCACTTGATTCAAGCTTAGCTGAAAAGTCATGTCTCTTCGCTTGTTGAATGCTTAATGTTTCGTAAATGTGATGTTCGGTGTCTCTTCATCTCCCTTATGGCATAATGTTATGTTGCTTGGCATCCATCTCTTTTAATGGCTCCATAATGATCTTTGAGTGCATGAAACCAATTAGGTTCTGAAGAGCCACTCTTGATCCATTTTAACAGTCACCATAATATGTTAGATTTATAAAATAAATCTAAAATAAAACTTAATAAACCAGGATCTATCATGTCAAATCATCAAGAATAAATGAAGAATAAAACTAGATGCAGAAGCGTACCTGAATCCATGAATTCCTTGTAGTTTTACAGGATTTTGGGGATTTGATCTTCCAAATTAGCACACACGAAATTTAAAGAATATTTGCTCTCTCTTTCCTAATGATGGGATATTAGAAAAGATATCTTGTGTGTAATTTGGGGATCATAACCCTAATATTTATAACCTTAGCATATTAGTTCTAATTAAATTCTAATTAACCCATCATTAATTAGAATTTGATCAATGATAGGTATAAGAACCTGAACATCGTCACAAGTGATAGTAGGAACTGAGTTAGAATTCAATTCCTCCTCAAAAACAATGTCTCTAACCTTATTTCTCCCCCCAAACTCAACATCCTCAAAAAATGTTGCAGTTCCCGTCTCAAAAATATTCCTTATTATGGGATCATAAAATTTATAGCCCTTAGATCGCTCAGAATTTCCTTAACCCTTAACTTTATAGATATCAAATAAGTCAGAAGTGATGTCATTTCAACCTTATCATTTTTAGCAAAACGTTTCTTAATTTCGTCAAGGAAACTTTGGCTTGAGTAATCTTTTCAGATTCTATGCCCTAAAGGCTTCTGAAATGTTGTGCCTCATGATCATTAGACTCTTACAAATTGAACGATCCCACCTCTCAAAATCCCTTTTAATATAGGGGATGCTTTCCGCAGTGAGAGGTGCAAGTAGTTCTTCCCTTAGTGCAAGGTTTATGTTCATACAGCCAAGCACTATAAATAAGTGTCTTTTCCATTCATTTAGTCTCATTAAGCATGGGTATAGAATTTATATTAGCAGATATTGTGGCAGTAGAATATGAATTAGCTAAATATAGAACAAAAAATAAATAAAAATAAGCTCACATCAATATTCATAAGTAAACAATAAATTCAGGATAATGGCTAATCCCATCTCAAGATACCAAACACAACATTAATATCAAGTCTTTGGACAGTAATATTAACACTAAGCGGTACTCTTGTTGTAGCAATCAAACATTGACAATAAATTATGTCAAACAATTAATTAATCTTTGGACTAACTTATTGCTCACATAAAATACCTTATAATTGTCACACATTTATCACCACAGATGTCGTTGAAATTCTGCCAAATATTAACTTACCTTTGGGTCAATTAATAAACGCATGAATAACAAAA
The DNA here is from genome assembly GCA_005393395.2 of Gossypium australe. Classification (NCBI taxonomy): domain Eukaryota; kingdom Viridiplantae; phylum Streptophyta; class Magnoliopsida; order Malvales; family Malvaceae; genus Gossypium; species Gossypium australe. The sequence continues at coordinate 29,202,939 of CM016615.1, forward strand.
ATATATAATCATCTTGATATTTCAAATAAACTAGTCTACACAAAAGAGGTCACTTTGGCGGCATTTTGTTTCAACTAATATATTTAAAATATTAGACATTCTTAATTAAAAGCCAAAATATGAATTTATTTGTTTCAAAATATCTCTTTTAATTTCATCTTTCAATCAAATTAAAAGATAATAGTATATATATGTATACATATTTATCCCAAAACAACATAAAATGATGTTGGCAAATATAATAATAGATGAATAAATCATAAACCATAAATAACCTCACATAAGACTTCAAATTTAAACCAAAATAATTTGAATAAAGGTAAACCTCATCTCAAGATATTGGACACTCCATTAATATTTTATCTTTGGACAAAATATTAACTTGTAAGTGATATATTGATGTAATAATCAAACATTGACAATAAGAACATGTCGAACCATAAATCTTCTTTTGGGCTAATTTATTGCTCACATGTAAAACCGAATAATTGTCACATGTTTATTACCATAATTGCACATGTAATATTATTAACCTTCATTTGGGCCGATCTAACATAACTTAAGTTACATGCACACAACCTTTTATATTTTAAAACAAAATAATCTATACAAAAAAAATCACTTTGGTGACTTATTGCTTCAATTAAGTTGTTTTAAAATATATATAAACATACCAATATTCAAATTTAAAAATTCTCCAATAGTCAAATGTCAAAACTATTTTTTTTATTGCTTTATAAACTCTGAAATAACCCAAAATAAGGTCTTAATAATGCAATAAAAAACCGAAAACCTTAATTTTTTGACTATTTCTTTCTTCTTCTTCTTCTTCTTCTTCTTCTTCTTCTTCTTCTTCTTCTTCTTCTTCTTCTTCTTCTTCTTCTTCTTCTTCTTCTTCTTCTTCTTCTTCTTCTTCTTCTTCTTCTTCTTCTTCTTCTTTTTAAAACCATATGTATCAAAACCAAACAGAAATAGTGTAGTGGTTCAAAGCCAAATAATTAACAAACACATGTATTCATAATTTTGGCATGGATAAAAACACCAAAGCAATTCACGCATATACATGTATTCATAATAAAAAAAAAATTACCATGAATTTACCATGTAAATTCAAAGTTGTATTTATGATTAAACAAATATTCACATGAATACTTGAAAATATTTTTAAACCAATACATCTCAAAAACCAAAATCATAATAGTTGGCATATCTCACAATTCATACAATAAATCATCATAATTTAATCAAATATTTGGAACCATAAGATGCCAAATCTTGAGATTATAGAACCAAACTTAAAACCAAATTATTTGAACACATCAATTTGCATCAAAATCTAATTTCATTATAATTAAACCATAAAAATATAACATTGATCGACTTGCATTAGATATCCCAATAAATCCAAATTCAAAATATATGCTTAAACTGAATAGTATGAGAAGAATAAGCATATAAACTCAATAATGAATAATATATTCTATCAACCATATATTGAATTCAAGAATTAATGATTATAAAAATTGAATTCAATTGTATAATTGTTGAACCGGATTTGAATTAAAAAACGATTATAATGAAACCCTAAAATTGAATCGATAAAAAGAAAATTAAAACTAACAAATTTTACCATCAATCTTAAGGATTCAACATATATAATGAATTTATTGATAAACAATCGATATATAAGAGACACTTTACCTGAAGCAATTTTTTTTACCAACCATATATCATCATGTAATATCCTGAACATAATTACTAAAGTGTCTCCAAAACTATATATATATATATATAACCGTAAAACTGTAAAACAAGCGATTAGCAATTAACAATCCATCTTTTGATATAATCAAATATATATCATAAAAAGTTTCTAATGAACCCAAACCTACACAGCTTTTTAAATATTTATTAAAAACTGTATAAACAACATAAAATCCTCAATTTTTTTTTAATTCTCAATTAAAACTGTAAATCTTTACAGTTATACAAAAATTAAAACCTTAAATCTTTATTTAAAACTTTAAAATTTTATTTAAAGAATCAAAACCCAAAAATTTATCAAGAATATCAAAGATTCAACATAATATATAATTAAAATATCAAATCCATAAAATTAAAAAAGAAAAATGAATCAATCCAAAAATAATAAAGAATCAATTCATTCTCAATGATTCAACATGACAAGGCTCGGATGCCACTTGTTAGATTTGTAAAATAAATCTAAAATAAAACTTAATAAACCAGGATCTATCATGTCAAATCATCAAGAATAAATGAAGAATAAAACTAGATGCGGAAGCGTACCTGAATCCATAAATTCCTTGTAGTTTTACCGGATTTTGGGGATTTGATCTTCCAAATTAGCACACAAGAAATTTAAAGAATATTTGCTCTCTCTCTTTCCTAATGATGGGATATTAGAAAAGATATCTTGTGTATAATTTGGGGACCATAACCCTAATATTTATAACCTTAGTATATTAGTTCTAATCAAATTCTAATTAGCCCATCATTAATTAGAATTTGATTAGAAGAGTATCTACACATATTTGATCTATACTTTATTTAATAATTAAAAGCCCAATAAAATTCTAACCAAATTAGATCACTTTTAATTTGGGCTAACCTATTATGATAATAAATAATAACATGTAATTATCCTTATTATATATGTGATGTCCAAATTTTCTAACATAATAAGCTTTAAGTAAATGGAACCGGTCAAACTTGAAAAGTTATTCTTGGTCCTATGAATAGTCACCTACAAGATAAATAATTAGACATTAACAATTGACAACTTTTCATATTCTTATTCAGCTGAAATATTTTAACTTAAAACACACATATTTATGATAAAAATCAGCAAAATATAAACACACACATATACATTTGTTTATGAACATGTAACTCCAACCTATGCTTAAACATAATTAACATATAAAACACTTAAATATAATGCAGGACTTAATTAAGTGTACTTATTAAACTGGCATTTAACTTAATTAATGGCACACTAAACTCTTACGACACAAACTCATAGTTAACATATGAGACACATAAATAAAATGCATGACATACTAAAATGCAAACACATAATGCAAGACATATAATGCCAAACTTAATTAAAGATGTGGATTTATGAAACTGAACTAAAACTTAATTAAAGTCCTTTTAAAATGTCCCATGATTAATTAAATTCATTGGAGGTTTTATCCAACTCTTGGATAAGCATTTGACTTGGTCTTGGCCCAATTAGAACATGATTAATTTGGACTTGTTCCCAACATCCACACATAGGCCTTTTAAACTCTTCTTTGACCCATTTGGTTCGCCCCTCCATAGTTGACCGAATTGATGAACACAAAGGATCAGTCTTTGCTTCGGTCATCCCAAGAAGATGGGGTTCGTGGGAATTCAACCCAACATCAACTCGTTTCTTCTTGTCAAGAATTGATTCAACCTTGGTGCGCGGAATTACATCATAAAAGAACATTAACTAAATTCAAAAAGTGTGAAAAGTACAAAAATTAGAGCCTTCACTTTAAATTTTTTATATACAATAATATTTTTTTAGTAAACTACTCAGATAGTGGTCCTAAAATTATTTCATTCATATTTTGATTAATCTAAATTTTTTTTATTAAATATAACACTGTCATTAATAAGTATTCTTGTTTTGGCATTGTTTCGGTAAAACCCAAATAAAAAGCTGATTAGGATACCACATACTAAAAATAAAGTTGAAAAAAATAAGTTTACATGTATTAAAAATAATAAAAAAAAAGGGCAGAATGACGACGTGTCAAGTAAAGAAAAAAAAAACATAAAGAAATTGATAAAACTTTGGGAAAATTTTGAGAGTATTTCAAAAGTTTAAGACTTTGAATTCGGGTTTAGGATCTGATTTTAGGTTTGATTTGGGATTCTAAAACACTCAATTTTTCTCTAAATTTCCCAAAAGTTATCCCAAATGTCACCTTTGTTTTATTTTTTTCAGTTTTTATTTTTATTATGTGTAAACTATTATGAATATCTTTTTAAGTGAATGTCCATCAAGATCAATATCAGTTTTGATGTATTTAAAATTCTAAATAGAGACTTTATGTTTTTTATGCCTATAAATAGAGACTTTAGAGAAGCTTTATAAATATTCCGATAGATTAATAAAATACGCTCTTTCTTTGCTCTCTCATTCTGTTTGTTTGTTCTTTATTCTCGATTTGTTATTTTATAACATGTAGAATATGAGAAAGTATATGATGTTTTCACGAGGGGAAATAAATACACGCTGTACTCTCTTTCTTTTAACCGAAGTTTTGTCCCATTGGGTTTTCTTGATAAGGTTTTTAATGAGGCATCATATTATGCGTATTATATATGTGTGTATTTTTTTTTTCCTTCACTACGAATTTTTTTTCCCCACATGGTTTTTATCTTAGTAAGGTTTTAACAAGACACATCATCTACCAATGGATATCCAAGGGGAAGTGTTATGAATATGTTATTAAGTGGATGTCCGTCAAGATTAAAATAAGTTTTGATGTACTTAATAGTGATTAAAAATAGATCTCTACTTCATTTATATTTTTTATGCCTATAAATATAGACTTTAGAAAAATTTTATAAATATTTCGATTAATTAATAAAATACGCTCTCTCCTTGCTTTCCCATTCTCTTTATTCTTTATTCTTTATTCTTTGTATTTTAATTTATAACATACTTTTATTTTTAATACCTGGCATCTTATTAAAGTCAATTTTTCATTTGGGTTTTAACAAAATAATTACCAAAATTAGAATACTTACTAACCACGATAGTATATATTTGATAAAAAAATTAAGTGATGAAATAGAAATAAAATAATTTTAGAATAACTACTTGACTAGTTTGTTACATTTTTTTCTTTGAAGTACAATTTCTAGTAAGCGTTAAACAGCGTGGCTTTTGTATTTTCTTAACTGTCAGGTTCTAAGGACAGCCTCTAATAGATCAGTTTCCACTTTTTATCATCCTTAGCCTACGCGCTGCCTTGGGAAAATGAACCTCCCTTGCTCCCTTTTAGCAAATTACTCCTTTTTTTGCTTTCTATACTTTTAAATGGTATTTTTGTCATTTCATTATAAAATTAATAAAAATTGAGATATAAAGATTTGAACTTGACATCATACCATCATAGTATTTAAACGTGTAATTTTACCATTTCAACTAAATTTTATTTTATTTTATATAAATTTTTAAATAAATATTTGTAACACCCTTAACCGGTATCTATCGCAGGAATAGGGTTACATTATCGAAGATTTCAGAACTGTCAAAACCATTTTTTTTAACGGATTTGAAAAACGGGGATCGACTTTAAAAATATGGAAATGGAGTCGCCACCGATCTTCTTATTCGAGGTGTGATCGGATCACCTTGAGATGGATTATTTTAATAAAACATTTTGATTTATTAAAACAATAATTTTGGTCTGCAAATCTAAGAAAACAGGTTCAGGAGTCGGTTACGCAAGAGGAAGGATTAGCACCCTCGCAACGCCCAAAATTGGTACCAAATTGATTAATTAATGTCTTGATGCCGAAAATTTGAAAAGATTCTAGATTACGATCCATTTACTTAAGATATATTTGAACAGCATCATATTGGGTGCCGAAAGTTCTTATTTCGAAGAAATAAAATATCGTACTCAGTAAGTTAGGGCACAATATTTTATATTCTCAAAATTAGATTCATCATTCGACATTCAATACTCATTCATTTAAAAATAAGAAGGATATTCAATTATTTGGGTCAAATGAAAAATCGCAACCCAGTAAGTTAGGGCACTATTTCTCAAAATTCCCGAATACGGAATATTGCCTTTGTTCTTTTGAAATTCTTATTTCGAGAAAATAAACCATTACACTCAGTAAGTTAGGGTGCAATGTCTCAACTTCCCGAGAATAAGCTTTTTTTATTTAAAATATCATGCATTTTGATTTAAGAGAGAAAGGATACTCGGTTATTAGGTTTTAAATGAGGAGAATCGGAACTCAGTAAGTTAGAGCACGATTTTTCGAAACCACTAAACACGAACATTGCCTTATTTTGAAGTTGTGAAGAACATGAATTCGTTATTGTTGGAACGCCGGTACCCCATGGCGCAGCAAAATAAAATTAGATCCGGCGATCCAAACCATGAATCCATGTGTAAGGAACGAATCGGGGTGAAATAAAGGTTTCAAAATTACCAAAACTTCAATCTGAGTAGACAGCGACGCCTTGGCAACAAGAGTTTTGATCTATTGTCGAATCAAGCCACAACCTTTTCCGATATCTGCCTCTACGTAATCCACCCGGTTTGACTATAAACGGAAGAAATCTCCAAAACTGTTTTGGAGGTTTATTTGCTTGACGGCTGCTAGACCTAACAAGCAATCACTTAGGGTTTTTCATCTTCAGCTTTGTCTCCTTTGATACCTTTATAATGGGTGTCTTTTTCATTGGGCCTTTTATAATTGGTATCTTTTTAATTTGGCCTTTATAATGGTATCTCTTGAATGTATTATAAGATTAAATAAATACAATAAAGTTTTAACCGAAAATTATAATTACATTAATTATATCCGAAAATTATAATTACGTTAATTATAATAAGGATTTCGGTAAACTATATTTATTTAAATTTTATATGAATCAATTCATATATTAATAAAATTATGTTATCATTATGTGTACAACATCCTTGTACATATAATATGTTCAATATTTGATTGCCCAATTAATTAATCTTTAATTAATTTAATTCATGTGACAACCAAACACAATACCAACTATATTTTATTCCGTTCATTTCAACCATAGGGTGTGACCCTGTAGGTTCTTGCAACGTTAGCAGTAATACTAGACGATTCTATTGTCACAAACAATGAGTGGCATCTAGCAATGCATCATTGCTACCTAAGTTACAAGAAGTCATGATTCGACATAACCTTTGTGATTAACCTTTCATGCATGAATCCTTAAGTCCTTTATCTCTGGAACGGATACAAGTCATGGGATAGTCACACTTGCATAGTCCATCCCATGTTTCTTGATATCTTGAGTAGACTATGATATTCAAATTAGTATGACATCTCATATCAACTTATTTGAGCATGGCCATGCATTTCTAGTCTCACTCAATCAAGTGGCCTAAGATATTACTCCTATTATGTAGGAGGGACTTATCCTTTATTGATCAACCATATCCCTCTACATAGATTGTGGTATATCCAACATCAGCCTTTATAGAACAACCTGTTACGGTGTACGTTTGACTGTATCAAAATATACAACTCACGATGCTGGGATAATAATGATCTCAAGTCTGAGGATCATATACATATTAATCACTATGAGTAATGTTGTGACAATTACATAATAATCCAAGAAACATACTCATAGCGGGTCAATCCAATATGTTGTTCTCTAACACACATATTCATGCATTGATTTTGACACTCCATATCAATGACAACTCTTTATCATCAATCAACTACATGTTAGCCTTAATGCATTATTGTTGTCCTAGTCAACAATAATACTCGACTAAGGATCTTTTAAGAATAATCATATTATTCTCAGGACATTATTATAAAATAGTTTATCCATACACACAGAAAGAAAAACTGAAATAATAATGACAACGCTTTATATTAATAAACATGGTAAATTAAGTATGTTATTACAAACATCTCATTATTGATCTTTAGGCATACTCTTACAGTTATTTGGTCAAACAAAAAACCGAAACCCAGTAAGTTAGGGCACGATCTCTCGGATTTCCAAACACTAAACATTGCCTCATTTGAAACCTTACGTAAAGCTATTTTTAAAATTTAAAGGGTGTTAAAATAAAATGCCATAGCATATTAACATGTAATGCGGAGCAATTATTTACAAGTGACATATAGTGCTATTGAATCTCAAGTAACAAATAAATATAGAACGAGAATTAAAAACATACATAATAACATGATTATTAAGCGTTAGATCAATGATAAAGAAAATTAGTTAAATTCATGCAAGTATAACATATAAAAGAAGTATTCTAAGTAAAAAAAACGATTTTAAATATATTATAATAATAAATAAAAATCATATATATATAAAAATGATAACGATATTTAAAAGTGTTTGGAAATAAATATAGAGTATAGTCTTTTAAAGAGACAAATTATAATATAAAATCGATAGTATATGTATAAGAATATATTAATATAAATTATTAAAAACAATAGTAAATTACTAAGTGGATAAAATATTATATGATAGCTTAAATAAAATAATAGTAACAATAATAACGATGATAAAAACAAGAATTTATTAAGATAAAAAAATAGAATAATAATAGTAATATTAACATTAATTAGAAATGATAATAACAATATTAAAAATAATATTCAGAATAATATTCAAAGTAACAATAATAATAACAATATTAAATTAATGACAAATAATCAATAAAAGGGATTAAATTAAAAAGTATTCGAAAAAATCAGGGGTTATAGCAGCAAATACTTAAACAAGAACACAGTGTAATAACTGGATTAAATTAAAAGTATACGTAAATTTCAGAGGCTAATTAGACAATAAAGACTAAGTATAATGAAACTGATTAAGAACAATATAAAACTTGAAAGGACTAAACGCACAAATTCTCCATTAATTGCAGGAACACGCGGATCTGCGCCGAAATCGGGTCGGGTCGTCGGGCAATGGACAACACAGTACCGTTTCAGGTTATTAATGCGAACCCAAATGATGCCGTTTCTATGATGGGTTAATAACCCCTTAAAACAGAATTAAAAAAAAACAAACCAATTCCTTTTTTAACGAAATGAAACCCTAGTCCCCTTTCTTTCTTTCTCTCAGCCGAAAACCCAGAAGGTGCCTTCGTCCGACCACTATTCCGCCATGATAATCAGCGACTAGTTACGAAATCCGGCCTATTACCGCTTGATATCCCCCTTTCGAACTTCGATTTCAACGAAGCGAATAGAGATCCGGTGATGGTGTCAAAAGCTAAGTATTCCGACTTTTATTTCTTTTGCATACAATAGATTCGAAAGGAAAAGAAAACAAATTGAAAGTCTACTTAATAAACTCAGAAATTTTGTAAGAAAATGCAAATCGAAAATCACCTTTTGACTTTTTTTTTTGTATTCTCTATTCGAATAATCGTGTCCCTTTTACAAATGGTTGCTTCGATTTTATATAACCGAATTTGAAAAGTAAAAAAAAAAAGGAAAAAATAATCATTTTCTTTGCTGTCCATTGCTACTCTGTTTGTTGTGCTGGTTTTTGTCTGTTTGTTTTGTGTTTTTCCGCAGGTACGAAGGTACGGAGGCCAGCCTGGTACATGGACGTGGCGAGGGAGGCGCATGGTGGCGTGCTTGGTAACGCGAGTGGAGACACGCGCGCGACGCTGTTAAGGGGGAACCCTAGGGTTTCTGTTTAGCTAAATCTGTTGGGACGTTCGGCCTGGTCTGGATATTGGGTTATTGGGCCTTTTTGAATTTGGGTTTTGTAAATTTGTAATGGACTGGACATTTAAACATTTTGGGCTTTTAATATTTGTATTGTTTTTTGGTTAAATATGGGACGGGCAAAATGGGCATATTACAGCTGCCCCTCTTTGCTCATTGTCGTGTAACGAGAATAGAGCAAAGACTTCAAGAAGGGCCAATTTTGCCCAATCTTGCCAAATCTTGACCTCTTTCAGTGCTTTTCTTCTTCGAGTAGCTTCGTTCCATCCCGCTGCATCTTCAGGGGCATGAGAACTAGTGCTTCGATCTACTCCAATGTAATTTCAGGGAGAAGAGATTTGTAGCTTCGATCTACTCCACTGGAACTTCCAGGAGATGAGAATTCAGAGAGAAGAGATTTGTAGCTTCGATCTTCCTACTGAAACTTCTTGAAAATGAAAGTTGATCCTTAATACACTCAGGGAGGAGGGATTTGTAGCTTCGACCTGCTCAACTGGGACTTCGAGGTGATAAGAATCCAGAGAGAAAAGATTTGTAACTTCGATCTTCCTGCTGAAACTTCTCAGAAATATAGGTTGATCCTCAATATACTCAGGGAGGAGGGATTTTTAACTTCGACCTGCTCCACTGGAACTTCGAGGATATGAGATTTGCTATCTTTAGTCTGCTCCACTGCAAACTCAGAGATGCTAGATTAGTATCTTCAATCCGCTTCGCTTAGGAAGGCAAGATCTGCTATCTTCGACCTATTCCATTGCCGGTCAGGGAGATAGGGCTGGTGGCTTAAATCTGTTCCACTACTGCTTAGGGAGATAATATTTGCCGTTCGATCTTGGTTCCCTACTGCTTAGGGTGACAAGATCTACAATCTTCAACCTATTCCAATGCTGGTCATGGAGATAGGGACTGGTGGCTTAAATCTGTTCCACTACTGCTTAGGGAGACCAGATTTGCCGTTCGATCTTGGTTCCCTACTGCTTAGGGTGACAAGATCTACAATCTTCAACCTATTCCACTGCTGGTTAGGGAGATAGGGTTAGTGGCTTAAATCTGTTCCACTACTGCTTAGGGAGACCAGATTTGTCGTTCGATCTTGGTTCCCTACTGCTTAGGGTGACAAGATCTACAATCTTTGATCTATTCCAATGCTGGTCATGGAGATAGGGCTGGTGGCTTAAATCTGTTCCACTACTACTTAGGGAGACAAGATTTGTCATTCGATCTTGGTTCCCTACTGCTTAGGGTGACAAGATCTACAATATTTGACCTATTTCACTGCTGGTCAAGGAGATAAGTTGATGTCTACAATCTGCTCCTGTAACTTCAGGATTGCCAGATCTGCTATCTTCGATCCGCTTCGTTCAGAAAGGCAAGATCTTTGAATTCACTGATGTTGCGACAACGTCCTCTAGGGGACCTGTCCTGTAAAATCAGTTTTGTATTTATGCCTATGCAAAATGGTTAAGATGCAATGATTAAAATGAATCTAATGCTCCTAACGAAATGTATTATGGACGACATTTGTATGAATGCGGAATGTCATGAGAATGGTTTTTTTTACAAATATTTGGATGCAATGATCGAAATGAATCAAATGCCCCTAAATAGATGTGTCTTATGGATGACATTTGTATGAACGCAGAATGTCATGAGAATGGTTTTTTACAATAATTAGGATGCAATGATCGGAATGAATCCAATGCTCCTAACTAAATGTATTTTGCGGAATTTCATGAGAATGATCCCTTTTTAGAAGTTTAAGGTGTCATCGCTCATTGTTCAGGCTTTATCACTGATGTATTATGCTGCCATTTTGTTCGGCTGATATTCTTGACAGAAAACCCGAGAAAACCAATATCTCGCTCAACAGACTTGCCCCACTGTAGCTTCAGGGTTCATCTCATTATGACTTAGGGGTATAGGATCTGAATCTTTTCCCATCCAACCCACTACGATTTCAAAATGTAAGATTCATTTCTTCTTCAATCTATCCTATTACTATTCAGAGGTACAGGATTCGTATCAATCTCCATCTATTTATCACTCCCCTAGGTTGCCCAACCAGATGTGTATGATATTTGCATGGATGTAGAATATCATGTTTTTTTCTGCGAATGATTCCCCTTTTTTACACTTGGGTTGACATTGCCCATTTTCCGTCCAGATTGTATCACTGACTCAATATCTTGTCGTTTGTTCAACCACCATTTTTGGCAAGAATCCTTAATTCGAACTCAAATATTTTCGACCCTTAAGCTTAGTGAATTCTAAACAATAATCATGTTTCAGGTTCTTGTATTATTTAGAAGTTTCCAGAGTAATATGCGAAACTCATTTTATGAAAATATTATTAGTCCACTAATCGTTATTTCATTGCAAAATGCCTGAAAAAGATCATAATCATAGATAAGAAGGAAATTGATTAGGAGCATAGCTGGAACAAATAAACTAAGCAAAGATAGCAATCACAGTTAAGAAGGAAGTTTATTGTGAACATATTTTGAAAAGAATATTATAATCACAAATAACAAATTTAAAATGGGTAAAATAGAAACTAGGTGCCCCAGATATCGCAGTTTGAGCTTCTCTGTTCCAACTTCTTGAGGACCTTTTTAAGCTCAATATGTGTTTAGGGGATCTGGAGTACTTTGTCGATGCCCCAAGACGTAGCATACTTCTTCATTATTAATTCAAGCATGGCAAGACTGCTGTATATCCCTTTTTGATCAAAATTTGAGTCGCCCTTTTCGGGTTTTCAACTCAAATCCCCTTTGGTCTCAAAGCGCCCTTTGCGGGTTTTCGCCTTGGCCTCTCCTTTCTCTTTCTTCTTTTTTGCTGACAATTTCTATTTTTTCTTTTTTTGATTTGATTTTTTTGATTTTTTTTTTGTTTATCTCTTTTTTTTTGAATTCACCGGATTGGGCAGGTCCTTGCCATCTATCTCAGACAATACCCACGCTCCTCCAAAATGGGCCTTCTTTGCCGTATAAGTTCCTTCCTAGTTTGGCATCCACTTTCTTCTAAAGTCCCTTTTACATGGGAAAAGTCTTCTTCAAAGCCCTATCGTGAAATTTTCTAGGGCGAATCATTTTTTTTGTGAGCTTGCATCACCTAACCGTGACAGATAGCTTTTAACATCAACTGATCATATTGAGATTGGATCTATTCTGTCTCATCCTATTTCAGCTCTGACGGAATTTCGACTCCAATGGGCAAAACCAATGGGAAATGTGTTGCCCCCGTGATAGTCTTGGCCAACGTTTGATAAGCATAGAGGGTAAATAGTAACTTCTGTATGCCAATCTTTACCAGTCTCAGTCCTTTTTTTTGCTGCCTTACTGTGACGTGGCACCTGATCTTTGAACAAACTGCAAACTTTTGACATTGTACGATTAAATATGATCTTTTTGAGAATTTTTTTTTTAATTTTGTTGGTATTCTTTCTTTCTTTTTTCTTTTTTGTTCTGATGACTATCGACTTTGTAATATTGGCATATGAAGCGACTTTTACCATCTCAGTGAAGTAACCGACATCCACGAAAATAAATCGATGTGGCTAGAAGCTTTTGATGAGACTAGCTTGGTAACATCTATGCCCCACATATAGGAAATCTTATTTCTGCATTGAGCTAGGCTTTGATCTTCATCTCCTTCCTTGGCTCGCAACGAAGGATCTATTTTTCATCCGGTATTAACAAATCAGAAGACAGGTTACGATTTTTGTCATCTTCAAAGCCCTGCGATCCCCTAGACCATATTTCATTCAAAAAGGGAATCAGTAACAGCATCGCCCACGACATTGATATCTGGGGACCCGTTGTGGGTGTGAAAGCAAATTCCAAAAAATAAATGATTCTAAAGATTATTATTTGCATGGTATGGTTATGAATAAAAAATGAAAGAATATTTCAAAAACCAAAGCATGTATAGTATGAAATGTAAAGAAGAAAAGATATTTACTTAAAAGATGCATCTCATTGAAATAAGAATTCTGGACACAAGCCTATTTCACAAAAAGATTCTTGTTGCTTTTAGGCTTAAAGCAACAAGTGCGTTTTGTACATTACTCCAAGTAAGCTCTAATACTACAGGAATTTCTTCTGCAGCCCAATTGTTTAAAACGCTCCCAGGTTTATATTCCTGCATCTGACGCGTCATCTAACCTCACAACACCCATGTTGATGAATTTTTCCACCAATTTCTTGAAAGTAAGGCAATTTTCTATCGAATGCCCCATGACCCCCACGTGGTACTCACATTGGGCCTTTGGGTCATACCATTTTGGGTATGGAGGTTGCATCGGTTTCGGGTAAAAAGGGGATACAACATGCGCTTCAAACAACATTTGGTATAACTCCCTGTACGTGATTGGGATGGGTGTGAACTAGGGTTTTTCTGCGTTCGGTCTTGGATCGGGTTCTTGCCCTGGGGAGACCTGACGGCTGGTAATTACAATCCTTGGCTGGCCCACTGTGATCAGCTCCTGGTTACCCTTGTTATACCTTCTCATACTATTCGCTTTATCTTCCTTTTTCTTTAGGGCATTTAAAGTCCACTCTTCTTTTTCTTTTGTTTCTGTTCGTGCAACCGGTTTGGCTCGATCATCCTCTAGGTTAGAACCTGAACTCATCGATAAGTTCAATAGGGCTGAAGTGCCAGTCTGACGTTGGGGTCCAATAATGACGGGTACCCCATGCAGATACGTGTTTGGTTGAGTCGGGGTACTTATCGGGGAATAAACGATATCTTTGTCACCATCCACACTGCTGACCACTAGGCCACTCCTTTTTTCAAGCCCTCCAACTAGTAATTGGGTTATCTGGCACATCATATTTATTTGATCTCGCATGTCCCGTTGAATTTTGGCCAACTGCTCTTGCATCAGTATTTGCCTTTGCTCTAATCTCTCCAATATTTGTTCCATGTTTTCCAGGTTAACTGAAAGAATTTTTGATTAATTAGGGTTTTCTCATGAAATCTAGCACATGCGATGTGATGCTATGTGAATGCATGAAGTGCAAAAGGAGCCGATTCTGATTCAATTCCATTTAGGAAACTTTATTTGAAAACAAAGCTCTTTACATAAAGCGGATTACAAATATACGGACATCCGTATTGTCTTCCATTTTATCAAGAAAGTTGTTTTCCATGTCGAGCTCCCTAATTTAGCAACCAAACCCGAATCGACACCTTTTCTAATATGAAAATGCATGCAAAGCAACAAAAATAAAACAAACTGTTAGTACGATATAAAGGAAGTTCAAAGCATGTAAAAAACATTCAAGCACCTATTGGGTGACCACTAGGGTGTATCACAACTCCATCTTAGGTAGGCTCTTAGGGCTTTCTATATGCAATTTGAGTTCTAAAGTTGAGGGTACTTGAACCAGCAGATTCCTCAATCCTCACCCATTATAGGCTCATATGGATCGAGTTCGGTTCAGGAGAATACATTTCCCTATGGCTGCACGGAGATGAAAACCTCACGAAGACATAGGTACGGATGTATTCCCGAAAGCGATTCACTATCCTGCACGGAGGTGAAAACCTCACGAAGGAGTAGCTTCTCACTCCCACTTAAAAATGTGTGACCCGACGGTCATGCAATATGATGCAAAATTATTTTACAAGACTCGAACCCCAACAATGAGATAACGCTAGCGAATGCAATAAAAAGGGATCGTAATTTTTGAATCAAATTCTCAATTTTTGACAAAAGGACAGAAATTAATCAATTTGTGGCCTGACTCTCAACCGCATCCCTAGTGGAGTCGCCAAGCTGTCGAAACCATTTTTTTAACGGATTTGAAAAACGGGGATCGACTTTAAAAATATGGAAATGGAGTCGCCACCGATCTTTTTATTCGAGGTGTGATCGGATCACCTTGAGATGGATTATTTTAATAAAACATTTTGATTTATTAAAACAATAATTTTGGTCTGCAAAATCTAAGAAAACAGGTTCGGGAGTCGGTTACGCACGAGGAAGGATTAGCACCCTCGCAACGCCCAAAATTGGCACCAAATTGATTAATTAATGTCTTAATGCCGAAAATTTGAAAAGATTCTAGATTACGATCCATTTACTTAAGATATATTTGAACAGCATCATATTAGGTGCCAAAAGTTCTTATTTCGAAGAAATAAAATGTCGTACTTAGTAAGTTAGGGCACAACATTTTATATTCTCAAAATTAGATTCATCCTTCGACATTCAATACTCATTCATTTAAAAATAAGAAGGATATTCAATTATTTAGGTCAAATGAAAATGTAACATCCTAAACGTGGGCCTGCGCATTAATGTGATAATTTAATATGTTAAATTGAGATTTTAAGGATCGGGCTGACTTTTTAATTAAATATATGGATTAGGGTTTAAATTAGTGCTTTGGGTATTTTAAAGTGATATATTGGGCTTTAAAAATTTGGGTTAGGTGGCTAATACATGGTGCTAGCTTATAATTTAAGTAGATAGTTAATTAAGTGACAAGCTGGGCTTGTGGCCCAAAGAATTGAGGAGCTTTAAGTGAGCATAAGGTGGCGTCATAAGGGAGAAGGAGTTTGGGCCTAGTATGGCCACTTAGAGCCCAAAATTTTAAGACAAAAATTCGGCACTTACAAGCCCTAGGAGTGGACGGCACACTAGCTACAAAATAGGGATTAAAATTCTTTTATTTTCTTGATAAATAGGAAGATAATGAAGAGAAAGATGATGGCTATTTTTTTTAGGAGATAAGGATTGGGTTATCAGGTAAGATAAAGGCTATCAGGAGAAGGGAAGAGTTGGCCGAAATTCCAACTCTGTGTGTGGATGATATGCCGAAATTTCTCTATAAATAGGGAGTAGTATTCTTCAATTTCGGTATTTTGAAACCCTATTCTTCTCTCATTCTCTGCCGAAATTTCCAATCCTTCCCTACAGTTTCTCTTTTTCTTTTTCTAAAAGCCGAATTTCTTTTGTTCATATTCTCTTCTCCATAGCCGAATCTACAAGGGAGGTTTCTGTTTCCCGAAGGTGCACCATAAGCCGCATACTCCTTAGTAATTTGGTGAGTTTCGAGATTTTATTCTATGCGATTTCACTCTTTCTTTTCATTCAGATCTAACCTGAAACACTTATTTAAGGCCTGTCAATTTTCCCTCTCTGCTTTTAGTAGCCGAATCTGTTTCATTAAAAATATCCTGTGCCGATTTGGTGGAAAAGCCGAAGGAAGAAAGGTGACGTTTTCTTAGGGATTTTCGGGATTCGACAAATAAGGCTCTACGTTAAGGATAATAGATTTTCGCGGTAACCAGGTGTGTAATACCTCCCCACCATCTAGATCTGCCTATTATTGTATGTTCATATGTTTTATATGTTATGATAAATGCCGAAATCTCGGTTTATTGATGAAAGCCCAAGGAGGGTAAAAGCGGATCCCCAGGTTTGTAAATAATCTGTTTAAATGATATAAGTAACATGCTTGTGTGTGATTGCATGGGTTGGGTTGATGAAAGGAGGAAGTAATACGTTATATGTGAAGCGGCTAATGCTGTGAACTGTTATACGGGCTTCGGCCATTAAATGTTATACGGGCTTTGGCCATTAAATGTTATGAGGGCTTCGGCCATCATATGTGGATGAGCAGCATGACTGCCATCATGGTGTGTAGTGGTGTGGGTCGATTGTAGAAATCCCCAATGGTGTGTACGGTTGGTTCGGGGGTGTGTAGCGGATGGAAACCTAGGTAAACGGGTTGGGCCTTGCATATTATTTGTTATTAATTTTTATTATGATTATTACACTGTTTATTTTGTTTAATGGGCTTAAGGCCCAAACTCTAGTGGTGCATGAGGGTTGCACACTGAGTCTCGCGACTCACCCTTTTAATTAACATTTCAGGTGATACTTAGTGATTCGGACCGGGCTGGAGAGGAACGCAAGGTGGCCATGCAGAAGAATATGCAGATTTGGCAAAAATAGACTCAAGTTTTATTTTATATTTTTAATTAATGGACTTCAAATCTCGTTGTAATAAGGCCATGGGCTATTATGTTTTATTATGGGCTTCTATTACCTTAAGTCATTTAAGTTTTTATTTTAATTAAACTAAGGCATGTATTTAAGTTTGGATTTTACTTTACTAAAGTATCTTCTATTTAAAACATATTTGGGCTTTTCTGAAAATACGACATGTTTTGAATGAATTTTTCTTAGTGACATACCAGATCCGGTTGTAGTGTTTGGGCCGGGTTTGGGGTGTTACAAATTGGTATCAGAGCCCGGTTCAAAACTCGGCTCTGGGGTTTTTGGGCTCAAAACGTTTTCTAAAAATGGGCTTTTGAAACATATATGTTTTTAAAGGATAACAGGTTTGTTAGCTCAGCATGGCACCTGCGTCTCCGGCCCAAGTCCGCCAGGTAAGTACTCCGAACCATTGTGTGATCTTTATATATGTGGGCTTAGTGGGCCTAGTGGGACGTAGACTAAGTTAGAATTAGAACTTGATGAACTTTAGGCTTAGTACAAACTACTTCTGAAAAATTCATAAAGCTTAATTTCACTGAACAAACCCGTTAACGAGCCGCAAGGCTAGGGTGTGGTAACCGTCATACGCATGTCTAGGAAGGATCCGGAAGAGCCTGGTATTTAAGCAGTCCTAGTGACTCACCTCCTCTTCACTGGACTCCTACCTGGTGCGTAGTGACTGTTCACCTTAGTCGAGTTAGGGTGTGGCAATAGGCAGACGCATGTCTAGGAGTGGATTCAGGGAGAGCTTGGTATTTAAGCAGTCCTAGCAACTCACCTCCTCTTCACTAGAATCCTACCTGGTGCGTAGTGACTATTCACCCTAGTTACGAGGACTGGTTGATGGGCTAAACCCTATGATTAAAACCCGAAAGGGATCAGCCATTTTTTTATAAAAAAAAATCCCAAGTTTTGTAAAATTTTCAAAAAATACCTTTGTTTAAAAAAAAAAAAAACAACAAACCCCATCAAAGTTTGAAAAATTACCAAATTACCCTTGTTTTGTGAAATGACCAAAATGACCCTGACTTGTAAAATTACCAAATTACCCTTATTTTGCGAAATGACCAAAATAACCCTGACTGTAAAATTACCAAATTACCCTCGTTTTGCGAAATGACCAAAATGACCCTGATTTGTAAAATTACTGAAATACCCCCGGATTTCCAAAATTACCGAAATACCCCCAGATTTCAAAAATCTCCGAAATACCCCCGGGTTTTCGAAATTACCGAAATACCCCCGGATTTCCAAAATTACCGAAGTACCCCCGAATTCTCAAAATTTCCGAAGTACCCCGAATTTTCAAAATTTCTGAAATACCCCCGGGACTGCAAAATTACCAAAATACCCTTACTTCACAAAATCACCAAGGACCTTATTTTGAAAAATTACGAAAATACCTCTGTAGGACAAAATTACGAAAATACCCCTGGGTAGTGAAAACGACAACAACAACAACAACGACACTTTTCTGTAATAAACGTGAGTTCATGAATGTTGATGGTTGAATGAACTTGAGACTGTATGGTGTGTATGAATTCGAAAGAACTACTTCTTAAAAACTACTACTCATAAGACTGTTCGTGATAAATCAGTGAAAAGAACTAATAATCCATAAAACTCTTAATCAGATAAACGCCAATCGGAGGAATGAGTTTAAGGGGTCGAGGACGTCCGCCGCGTGGACGCGGTAGGGGTAGAATGACCTCATCAGAGCCAGTAGGGTCTGGCCACGGGTCGGGAAACGAGATACCGGAACTACCGGCTGTAGAAGGTGAATTTTGGGATGAGGCACCCGGAGATGATGCTGTATCTCAGGCGATGTTGAGGGTTTTAGAAAGGGTTGCTGGAGTAGGCATGGGTACAGGAGCCCGAAAATCTGTGCCAGAACGGCTTAAGGCCAATGGAGCAGAAGTGTTTAGGGGAGTTTCTAGGGTAGCTCCTAACACAGCTGAGTACTGGATGGAAGCGACTGAGCGCATAATGGATGATTTAGACTTCACGGTAGAGGAAAAGTTGAAAGGGGTCGTGTCTCTCTTCCGAGATGAGGCCTACCAGTGGTGGCTCACGGTGAAAGAAGGTACTGCCGTAGATCGGGTTGACTGGGACTTCTTTAAGGAGTCATTTCAGGGGAAGTATGTCGGGGCCAGCTATATAGATGCCCAAAAGAAGGCATTCTTGAACTTGGTACAGGGGAGTAAGTCTGTGGCTGAATATGAAGCTGAGTTTCTGTGCTTGAGCCGTTATGCTCGAGGAATGGTAGCGATGGAGTATGAACGTTGTGTTCGGTTTGAGGATGGGCTGTGGAGTGAGTTAAGGGTTCTGATAGCGCCGCAGCAAGAGGGAATCTTTGCTGTTTTGGTAGATAAGGTTAAAATAAATGGTGGAGAACAAGAAAGGGATAAGGATCGGGGTAAGAGTAAGAGGAATTTTGGGCCATCAAGAGCATCCGGGAATTTTCAGAAGAGGCCTAGGACTGATGGGCCAGTTCGTGCTCCGACGAGTCAGAAATAGGCATGTTCTACATGTGGCAAGACGCATCATGGGGAATGCAGAGTGAAGACAGGTGGGTGCTTTAAGTGTGGATCCACAGAACATCTGATTAAGGACTGTCCCCAGATGGATCGGGGGCAGCCAGCGAGCCGAGGTGCTGATCAAGTGAGGAGAGGTGATCAGCCCGGACCAAGGGGTCGTGGTGCAGGAAGAGGAGGAAATGGGGCTGGTCGAGGTCGTGGAGCACTTGGCAGAGGTGCAGGTAATGTAGAGGCTAGGCAGCCAGGTCTAGTTTATGCAGTTCGTCGACAGGAGGATGGTGACGCACCGGATGTCATAACCGGTACGTTTCTTATAGCTGACAGCCCTTTTCTTGCTTTGATTGATATTGGGTCAACCCACTCCTATATTGCATGTTCGATATCTGAGACCTTAAGTATAGATCCTGAAACAACTACTAGGAAGATGACTGTGGTTAGTCCCTTAGGACAATCTAGGGTAGTGAACAAACTGTTTAGGGATGTACCTTTAGAGACTCAAGGGGTAGTGTTTCCGGCAGACTTAATGGAATTGCCATTCGGAGAGTTCGATCTTATCCTAGGAATGGATTGGTTGTCAAAGCATCGTGCTAAATTGGATTGTGGGACTAAGCGCATGGTGTTAAGTACCCCAGAAGGCGGAGAGATGGTTGTGTTAGGAGAAAGAAGGAATTATTTGTCCAACGTAGTGTCGGCCTTGAAAGCTGTAAAGATGATTCGGAAGGGATGTAACGTCTTTTTAGCTTTTATTAGTGCTTTGGATGCTAAAGAGGTGACTGTCGATGAGGTTCGAACAGTCAAGGATTTAGCAGACGTCTTTCCGGAGGAGTTGCCAAGATTACCCCCGGATCGCGAGGTGGAATTTGGAATAGAACTACTCCCGGGTACAGCTCCGGTATCAATTGCTCCTTATCAAATGGCACCGAAGGAACTGGTGGAGCTCAAAGCTCAGATTCAGGAACTGTTGGATCGTGGGTTTATTCGACCGAGTGTGTCTCCATGGGGAGCACCGGTCCTATTGGTGAAGAAGAAGGACGGATCCATGCGTATGTGCGTGGACTATCATCAACTGAATAAGTTGACGATTAAGAATAAGTACCCATTACTGAGAATCGACGATTTGTTCGACCAGCTCAAAGACGCTTCGGTCTTTTCTAAGATTGATCTAAGGTCGAGATATCATCAGTTAAAGGTGAAGAAGGAGACATTCATAAGACGGCATTTCGAACACGCTACGGTCATTATGAGTTTTTGGTAATGCCGTTCGGTTTGACGAACGCGCCAGCAGCATTTATGGATATGATGAATCGGGTGTTTCAGCCATACCTTGATTGATTCGTCGTAGTGTTTATCGACGATATATTGGTTTATTCCAAGTCTGAGGAGGAGTATGATGCACATCTTCGAGTGGTGTTGTAAATTCTGAGGGAAAAGCAGCTGTACGCAAAGTTCAGTAAGTGTGAGTTCTGGCTGAAGGAGGTGACTTTTCTAGGGCATGTAGTTTCCGCAGAGGGGATTAGAGTAGACCCTCGGAAAATCGAAGCTGTGTTAAATTGGAAACCGCCAAAAATTGGGGCGGAAATTCGAAGTTTCTTAGGATTAGCAGGATATTATCGAAGGTTCGTTGAGGGGTTCTCTTCAATAGCGGCACCATTAACTAAGTTGTTGAGGAAGGGAGTATCTTTTGTGTGGACTAACAAACAACAAGAGAGCTTTGAGAAGCTGAAGAGAATTTTGACGGAAGCGCCGGTGTTAATTCAGCCAGAGGCAGGAAAAGAATTTATCGTCTACTGTGATGCGTCACACACAGGTTTAGGGTGTGTGTTGATGCAGGATGGAAAAGTTGTGGCATACGCGTCTCGACAGTTGAGACCGCATGAGTTGAACTACCCTACGCATGACTTGGAATTGGCTGCGGTAGTGTTTGCTCTGAAGATTTGGAGGCACCACCTGTACGGGGAAAAGTCAGTAATTTACACCAACCATAAAAGTTTGAAGTATCTCCTTACTCAGAAGGAGTTAAATTTACGACAACGTAGGTGGATCGAGCTCTTGAAGGACTATGATTGCTCGATTGAATACCATCCCGGCAAGGCGAATGTGGTGGCAGATGCGTTGAGTAGAAAGGTGATAGCAGACCTAAGGGCAATGTTCGCTCATCTTAGTTTGTATGAGGATGGTAGCCTGGTAGCTGAACTACAAGTAAGACCTATGTGGACAAGTCTAATCAAGGAGAAGCAACTTTTGGATGATGTCTTAAGCACTCGAATCCGACAAGTGCAGGAGGGTGAAGTAGAGGACTATAGCCTGAACAATGATGGAGTTTTGTGTTTCCGTGGGAAGGTTTGTATGCCAAAAGATGAGGAGCTAAGGCAGATGATTCTTCGGGAATCGCATAGCAGCCCCTATGCCATGTATCCTGGAGGAGTTAAGATGTATCGGGATTTACGAGAGCAATTCTGGTGGCCAGATCTGAAGCGAGAAGTGACGGAATTCATAGGTAAATGTTTGACGTGTCAGCAGGTGAAGGCAGAACACCAGCTACCTTCGGGATTGTTGCAGCCGATAAAGATTTCGTAATGGAAATGGGAGAGAATCACAATGGATTTTGTTAGTGGGTTACCCTTTACACCCACCAAGAAAGATGCAATTTGGGTAATTGTGGATCGGCTGACGAAGTCTGCTCACTTCATACCGATTCGGGTCGACTACTCTTTGCAAAAGTTGGCTAAGTTGTACGTGGCTGAGGTTGTAAGAATACATGGTGTACCGGTGTCGATCATATCGGATAGGGACCCTAGGTTCACTTCACGATTTTTGAAGGCTCTTCATCAAGCAATGAGAACAAGGTTAGACTTCAGTACCGCTTTTCACCCACAGTCTGATGGTCAGTCTGAGAGGGTAATTCAGATCTTGGAGGATATGCTAAGGGGTTGCATCATCGATTTTAGGGGTAGTTGGGAGGAGTATCTACCCTTGGCAGAATTCGCGTGCAATAATAGCTATCAAGCTAGTATTCAAATGGCGCCGTATGAAGCCTTATATGGAAGGAGATGTCGTACTCCAACTTGTTGGATGGAGTTGGGTGAACGTCAGGTATTGGGTCCTGAACTAGTTTCGGAAACGTAGGAAAAAGTTAAGTTAATACGGACACGATTGAAGGAAGCATCTGATCGGCAGAAATCTTATGCGGATCTAAAGCGGAAGGAGGTGGAATTCGCAGTAGGAGACCAAGTCTTCTTGAGGGTATCTCCGTGGAAGAAAGTAATGAGGTTTGGACGAAAGGGTAAGCTAAGTCCCCAATTTATTGGGCCTTATAGGGTGTTAGAACGTGTGGGCCCAGTGCTTATCGTTTGGAGTTGCCTTCAGAGTTGGAGCAGATACATGATGTGTTCCATGTCTCGATGCTGAGACGTTATCGATCTGATCCATCGCACATAGTGCCAGTGGAAGAAATTGAAGTAAGGCCAGATTTATCTTTTGAGGAGGAACCCGTACGAATTTTGGATCGAGACGTAAAAGTGTTGAGAAGGAAGTCCGTTCCTTTGGTCAAAGTCTTGTGGAGAAACCACGGCGCAAAAGAGGCGACGTGGGAACCGGATGAGGTTATGCGACAGCAATATCCCCATCTTTTCTGATCAGGTAAATTTCGAGGTCGAAATTTATTTTAAGAGGGGTAGAACTGTAACATCCTAAACGTGGGCCTGCACATTAATGTGATAGTTTAATATGTTAAATTGAGATTTTAAGGATCGGGCTGACTTTTTAATTAAATATATGGATTAAGGTTTAAATTAGTGCTTTGGGTATTTTAAAGTGATATATTGGGCTTTAAAAATTTGGGTTAGGTGGCTAATACATGGTGTTAGCTTATAATTTAAGTAAATAGTTAATTAAGTGACAAGCTGGGCTTGTGGCCCAAAGAATTGAGGAGCTTTAAATGGGCATAAGGTGGCATCATAAGGAAGAAGGAGTTTAGGCCTAGTATGGCCACTTAGAGCCCAAAATTTTAAGACAAAAATTCGGCACTTACAAGCCCTAGGAGTGGACGGCACACTAGCTACAAAATAGGGATTAAAATTCTTTTATTTTCTTGATAAATAGGAAGATAATGAAGAGAAAGATGAGGGCTATTTTTTTTTTTAGGAGATAAGGATTGGGTTATCAGGTAAGATAAAGGCTATCAGGAGAAGGGAAGAGTTGGCCGAAATTCCAACTCTGTGTGTGGATGATATGCCGAAATTTCTCTATAAATAGGGAGTAGTATTCTTCAATTTCGGTATTTTGAAACCCTATTCTTCTCTCATTCTCTGCCGAAATTTCCAATCCTTCCCTACAGTTTCTCTTTTTCTTTTTCTAAAAGCCGAATTTCTTTTGTTCATATTCTCTTCTCCATAGCCGAATCTACAAGGGAGGTTTCTGTTTCCCGAAGGTGCACCATAAGCCGCATACTCCTTAGTAATCTGGTGAGTTTCGGGATTTTATTCTATGCGACTTCACTCTTTCTTTTTATTCAGATCTAACCCGAAACACTTATTTAAGGCCTGTCGATTTTCCCTCTCTGCTTTTAGTAGCCGAATCTGTTTCATTAAAAATCTCCTGTGCCGATTTGGTGGAAAAGCCGAAGGAAGAAAGGTGACGTTTTCTTAGGGATTTTCGGGATTCGAAAAATAAGGCTCTACGTTAAGGATAATAGATTTTCGCGGTAACCAGGTGTGTAATACCTCCCCACCATCTAGATCTGCCTATTATTGTATGTTCATATGTTTTATACGTTATGATAAATGCCGAAATCTCGGTTTATTGATGAAAGCCCAAGGAGGGTAAAAGCGGATCCCCAGGTTAGTAAATAATCTGTTTAAATGATATAAGTAACATGCTTGTGTGTGATTACATGGGTTGGGTTGATGAAAGGAGGAAGTAATATTTATATGTGAAGCGGCTAATGTCGTGAACTGTTATACGGGCTTCGGCCATTAAATGTTATACGGGCTTTGGCCATTAAATGTTATAAGGGCTTCGGCCATCATATGTGGATGAGCAGCATAACTACCATCATGGTGTGTAGCGGTGTGGGTCGATTGTAGAAATCCCCAATGGTGTGTACGGTTGGTACGGGGGTGTGTAGCGGATGGAAACCTAGGTAAACGGGTTGGGCCTTGCATATTATTTGTTATTAATTTTTATTATGATTATTACACTGTTTATTTTGTTTAATGGGCTTAAGGCCCAAACTCTAGTGGTGCATGAGGGTTGCACACTGAGTCTCGCGACTCACCCTTTTAATTAACATTTCAGGTGATACCTAGTGATTCGGACCGGGCTGGAGAGGAACGCAAGGTGACCATGCAGAAGAATATGCAGATTTGGCAAAAAGAGACTCAAGTTTTATTTTATATTTTTAATTAATGGACTTCAAATCTCGTTGTAATAAGGCCATGGGCTATTATGTTTTATTATGGGCTTCTATTACCTTAAGTCATTTAAGTTTTTATTTTAATTAAACTAAGGCATGTATTTAAGTTTGAATTTTACTTTACTAAAGCATCTTCTATTTAAAACATATTTGGGCTTTTCTGAAAATACGACATGTTTTGATAGAATTTTTCTTAGTGACATACCAGATCCGGTTGTAGTGTTTGGGCCAGGTTTGGGGTGTTACAGAAAAATCGCAACCCAGTAAGTTAGGGCACTATTTCTCAAAATTCCCGAATACGGAATATTGCCTTTGTTCTTTTGAAATTCTTATTTCGAGAAAATAAAACATCACACTCAATAAGTTAGGGTGCAATGTCTCAACTTTCCGAGAATAAGCTTTTTTTATTTAAAATATCATGCATTTTGATTTAAGAGAGAAAGGATACTCGGTTATTAGGTTTTAAACGAGGAGAATCGAAACTCAATAAGTTAGAGCACGATTTTCTCGAAACCACTAAACACGAACATTGCCTTATTTTGAAGTTGTGAAGAACATGAATTCGTTATTTGGTCAAACAAAAAAAAGAAACCCAGCACGTTAGGGCACGATCTCTCGGATTTCCAAACACGAAACATTGCCTCGTTTGGAACCTTGCGTAAAGCTATTTTTAAAATTTAAAGGGTGTTAAAATAAAATGCGATAGCATATTAACATGTAATGCGGAGCAATTATTTACAAGTGACATACAGTGCTATTGAATCTCAAGTAACAAATAAATATAGAACGAGAATTAAAAACATACATAATAACATGATTATTAAGCGTTAGATCAATGATAAAGAAAATTAGTTAAATTCATGCAAGTATAACATATAAAAGAAGTATTCTAAGTAAAAAAAAAAACGATTTTAAATATATTATAATAATAAATAAAAATCATATATATAAAATGATAACGATATTTAAAAGTGTTTGGAAATAAATATAGAGTATAGTCTTTTAAAGAGACAAATTATAATATAAAATCGATAGTATATGTATAAGAATATATTAATATAAATTATTGAAAACAATAGTAAATTACTAAGTGGATAAAATATTATATGATAGCTTAAATAAAATAATAGTAACATAATAACGATGATAAAAACAAGAATTTATTAAGATAAAAAAAACAGAATAATAATAGTAATATTAACATTAATTAGAAATGATAATAACAATATTAAAAATAATATTCAGAATAATATTCAAAGTAACAATAATAATAACAATATTAAATTAATGACAAATAATCAATAAAAGGGATTAAATTAAAAAGTATTTGAAAAAATCAGGGGTTAAAGCAGCAAATACTTAAACAACTAGAACACAGTGTAATAACTGGACTAAATTAAAAGTATACGTAAATTTCAGAGGCTAATTAGACAATAAAGACTAAGTATAACGAAACTAATTAAGAACAATATAAAACTTGAAGAGACTAAACGCGCAAATTCTCCATTAATTGCAGGAACACGCGGATCTACGCCAAAATCGGGTCGGGTCGTCGGGCAATGGTCAACACGGTACCATTTCAGGTTATTAATGCGAACCCAAACGACGCCGTTTCTATGATGGGTTAATAACCCCTTAAAACAGAATTAAAAAAAAAACAAACCAATTCCTTTTTTAACGAAATGAAACCCTAGTCCCCTTTCTTTCTTTCTCTCAGCCGAAAACCCAGAAGGTGCCTCCGTCCGACCACTATTCCGCCATGATAATCGGTGACTAGTTACGAAATCCAGCCTATTACCGCTCGATATCCCCCTTTCGAACTTCAATTTCAACGAAGCGAATAGAGATCCGGCGATGGTGTCAAAAGCTAAGTATTCCGACTTTTATTTCTTTTGCATACAATAGATTCGAAAGGAAAAGAAAACAAATTGAAAGTCTACTTAATAAACTCGGAAATTTTGTAAGAAAATGCAAATCAAAAATCACCTTTTGACTTTTTTTTTGTATTCTCTATTCGAATAATCGTGTCCCTTTTACAAATGGTTGCTTCGGTTTTATATAACCGAATTCAAAAAGTAAAAAAAAAAAAGGAAAAAATAATCCTTTTCTTTGCTGTCCATTGCTACTCTGTTTGCTGTGCTGGTTTTTGCCTGTTTGTTTTGTGTTTTTCCGCAGGTACGAAGGTACGGAGGCCAGCCTGGTACACGGACGTGGCGAGGGAGGCGCATGGTGGCGTGCTTGGTAACGCGAGTGGAGACACGCGCGCGGCGCTGTTAGGGGGGAACCCTAGGGTTTCTGTATAGATAAATCTGTTGGGCCGTTCGGCCTGGTTTGGATATTGGGTTATTGGGCCTATTTGTATTTGGGTTTTGTAAATTTGTAATGGACTGGACATTTAAACATTTTGGGCTTTTAATATTTGTATTGTTTTTTGGTTAAATATGGGCCGGACAAAATGGGCATATTACAAGAATAATCACAGCTAATTGTGATATTTAATGTTCATGACAAAACTGTCCGCTTGAGTCATAGTCACTAAATTATTTATATCTTGAGCTAAAGAGATCTAAATTAAGATCTGCTTGATTTTTACTAAACTAGACTCAAACATCTTCCTACCATAAAATTTTCAGAATTTATGGTTTAGCCAATAAGTACAGTTAATTCTTCAAATTCATTCCTATTCTGCTGTTTGACAGTTTCGACATTTCTTCACTAAAAATTAATTATATCTTAGTATGGGATTCAGATGATGTTCTCGTTTATTTCTCTTGAAATTCAGACTCATTAAGAAATTAAAAATATAAATTTAAACTCCCAAGTATTTTAATGATTTTTAATGATTTTCCAAAGTCAGAACAGGGGAACCCGATATCATTCTGACCTTGTCTCACGAAAATTAAAATATCTCATAAAATTAAATTATTTTGCTTACACAGTTTATTCTATGTAAAACTAGACTCAATAGGCTTTAATTTAATATTTTATTCAACCTCTATTTTGATATCCACAATTTTTGGTGATTTTTTAAAGTTATACTACTGCTGCAGTCCAAAACTGTTTTAATGCTAATTTTACTCTTTCATGATTTCTTTGTATTAACTTTCATTTAGACATTGTAACAACCCATTTGTGCCCGAGCCCATACAAAACAAAATAAATAAATAAAAATAAAAACAAAATAAATAAAATGTCCAGTTTTTTATTACAGTCCATTTACAAAACAGATTGCCCAAACCCAATCCATTACAACCCAGACTAATACCCACTACCCGTGGCCCAATTACACCCAAACCCAAGCGGCCCAAAAGGGCCCAACACCTAAACAGAAACAGAAGCCTAGGGTTTCTGAAACTCTAGGCACCGCAAGCACCCGAAACAGATCCTAGCTGTGCTACAATTAGCACAGATAGCCTTCGTCACCGCCGAGATTTGTGCTGTTAACCTGCAAAAAGGAAAGAAGATCGACAGTAGCAGCAAAAATAGGAATCTTGTATTTATTTTCTGATTTGTTTTTGGGTTACAAAAACCCTGGTACAATCTGTAAAAAGAAAAAAGAGAGAGGAATATACACACGAATATACAATACAATACTCAAAAAAATAAATCAAAGGACAGACGAGCAAAGGTTTTTCCTTCGTTATTTTTTGAATCTGTTTTTTTTTTGTTTTTCTTTAAGTTTCTTTTCCTTTTGTATTAAAGTTTATAAAAAAAAAGGAGAAGAAAACTACATTTTTTGGAGTTTGGCCGCCGCACACGGCGGCGCCGACGGCTGTGGACGGCCGAAATCTGGCCGGAAGACCTCGCAGGAATCAGGCCTAGGACAGAGAGGCAGAGAGCAAGCAAGGGGCTCTCTCTCATTTTTTTTTTAAAGAACCTGGAAAAATGAAATTTTCCTAAAAATTTTTTGCTTTTATAAGTGATTAAAACGGCGCCATTTTAGGCCCTGGCTAAACATGCCAAAACGACGTCGTTTCAATGCTGACCCGCGCGCTGACCTGACCCAGTTCCAGGATCCGCGTGTTTTCTACGGGAGGGTTAATTGCACTTTTAGCCCTTCCACTTTTTTATTAATTTATAATCAAGTTTCTTGTATTTTTTAATTTAACCCTATATTTTATTTCTGTTTCAGTTTAACCCCACATGAAGCACAGCGTTTTGGAGGGAAGGGATATTTTCCTCTTTAATCCCTCCTTGTTATTCGCGCGTTCAGATAGGTCCTTCCTTTTTATTTGTTTTCGGATTTGCACCCAAACTTTAATTTTAAGTTCAATTTCGTCCATTTTTTATTTCTTTTGTGATTTTTGTCATTCCATTAATAATCTTATTTTTTAAAATTCTTATTATTATTAATATTATTATTATTGCTTTTACTATTATTTTAACATTACCACTACTATTATTTCTTTTTATTTTTTTATAATTAACATTATTATTATTATTTTACTCATTTGTATTATTATTATTTTTATTATTACTTTCCTTTTATTATTTTTATTTTTATTTTTATTATTGATATTATTATTATTATTACTCTTATTTTTGCTATTATTATTTGTTTATTAACACATTATTATTATTATTGTTGTTGTTGTTGTATTTTTTGTCACTATTTTTATTATTTTTTATTATTGTACATAGTATTTATTTGTTTATTGATTTATTATTAACTTTTGTTTTTGTCATCTTTTTACTTATTATTTATTATTCGTTTTAAGTTTTATTTATTATTGTTTCCCTTGTTTCACTCTATTATGCATGTGTATTATAATTCATCCTCCGTTTTATTATAAAATCACATCACATTTTATCCGATTTTGGAAATAAGCAATTACTTCGTGTTCTAAGATTTGAAAGAAATCATACCCTAACTTACTAGGTTTCAATTTTTCTCATCGAATCTAAAGAACTAATTATTTTTAATTAAAGCATAAACTTCAAATCAAAACTTATAATCGGGAATTCAAAATGTTGTATCCTAACTTATTGGATACGATGTTTTGTGTCTCGAGGTATGGATTTTCTGCAAATAAAGAAAAGCTTAATTTCGAAGTTTTGAAATGTTGCATCCTAACTCATTGGGTGTGACATTTTATTTCTTTGAGATAAGAGATTCTTGGCTTTCTTTCAAATGAAGGAATCATATATTAAATTTTTTCGACATTAGGACATGAATTCATTAATTAGGTACAGATTTTTGGGCATTACGAGGGTGCTAACCCTTCCTCGTACGTAACCGACTCCCGAACCCATTTTCTTGAATTTCGTATGCCAAAATCAATGTTTTAAATAAAAAAATTTGTTTTATAAGGTGATCCGATCATGCCAAAAAAGATCGGTGGCGACTCCCGTTTTCGTTTTTCCAAAGTCGATCCCCGTTTTCTAAAAAATATTTTTTCGACAGCTTGGCAACTCCACTGGGGACATCATCAGAGCGTCAAGCCATAAATTGATTATTTTTGTCCTTTTATCGAAAATTAAAATTTGATTTTGATTCTTTCACCACATGAGTTTGTGACATATGTTTGTTATGGTTTGAGTCTCTTAATGTACTCTTGCATCATATTGCATGACCGTTGTGGTCGAACCTTTTAAGTGGGAGTGAGGAACTATGCCTTCGTGAGGTTTTCACCTTCGCATAGGCTAGTGGACTGCTTCCGGGATACATCCATACCTATGTCTTCGTTAGGTTTTCACCTCCGCATAGCCATAGGGAAATGTATTCCCCTGAACTGAACTCGATCCATATGAGCCTATAATGGGTGAGGATCGAGGAATCTACTGGTTCGGGCACCTCAACTTTAGAGCTAAACCACATTTAGAAAACCTAAGGGCTTACCCTAGGTAGAACTATGCCAAACCCTAGTGGTCACCCAAATAGGTGCCCTATTTTGTTATTTATTTCTCTTGTGCTAACGTGTTCTCTTTTGTTTTGATTGCATTGCATTCACATTATAGAAAAGAGGTGTTGATTCAAATTCGATTGCTAAATAGAAGAGTTTGTCATAAGAAAATGGATTTCTTGATAAAGTGGATTATAATACGGTCATCCAAATATGGTCCAAGTAAACACAATGAGAGAAGACTGATAGTCCGTGAAGGAATACAAGACTTTATTTGCCCAAGGATTCAAGCTGACAAAGACTATTTGAGAATTACCACGTCTCGACTTTCTTGAAGAGGCTAACAAGCATTGCGAGGATAAGTGAGGAATGAGTTGTGGCCCAAGCAAAAAGGAGTTAGTGGACGCATCTATTAGAAAGTTCGCGAGATTGGACCTTAATATCCGGATAAAAAGAAATGAATCAATGTCTTTTCTTGGAATATGAGGGAAAGGCCGTATAAATATCCGTTTTATGTAAAGGAATTTATTTTCTAGAAAAGTTGTTCTAATGTAATTGAATTCAGAATTAACGCCTCTCTTTCTTTTGCATTCATTTCATACATTTGCATTACATCGCATCATATGCATTAAAATCCATAGAAGGACCCTAATTAGTTGAAGTTATTTCAGAAAGAGAGAAAAGAAAAAGTTAATCTGAAAACTAAACATCGATACGATACTCGAGCTAATACAAGAGATATGGATCAAAGATTAGAAAGACTCGAACAGTTCCAAAGAGACATGCAAGACCAGCTGCAAGAGTGGTTGACAAAGATCCAACAAGACATGAAGGAACAAATGATGGAAGACCAAAGGAATATGGTGGCTCAAATGACTCAACTGCAGTGGGGCAATGGACAAAGGAAAAGGCCCCATGACTAATTCTAGAGAAGATAACGAAGACTATCCTCCAGGTTTCACCCCACCACTTGCACAGATACAATCTGAGGTGCATCCTCAAAGGCCATCTGTCATGATTAAGCCTCAACAAGGTCAAGCTGATACTAAAGTGCCCATGAACTTTCAAGTTGGCTCAGGATCTAACCCAAGAGATAACTCAGCTAATCCTGTTATCCCTGATTTGGATATAGCAGAGAGAGAAGGGGCAAGAACTGAATTGCCAAGGCAGTTAGAGGACCGTTGTAAATGGTTGGAAGAAAAATTCAAGGCCTTGGAAAATGCTGATAATCATGATGGAATTGATGCTAAGGACCTGAGTTTGGTTCCAGATTTGGTGCTTCCTCATAAGTTTAAAATACCAGAATTCGAGAAGTACAACGGGACTGGCTGCCCTGAAACTCATATTACCATGTTCTGTAGACGGATGACTGGGTATATTAATAATGATTAATTGTTGATCCACTACTTCCAAAATAGTTTGGTGGGGGCAGCATCCAAATGGTATAATCAACTGAGTCGTGCTAGGATTAATTCGTGGAGAGACCTAGCGCAAGCATTTATGAAGCAATACAGTCATGTGACAGACATGACCCCTGACAGAATTACCTTACAGAACATGGAGAAAAAATCAAATGAAAGTTTCAGACAGTATGCACAAAGATGGAGGGAAGTTGCCCTGCAAGTTCAGCCGCCGCTTCTAGAAAAAGAGACCACAATGCTTTTCATCAATACTCTAAAAGCCCCATTCATTAACCATATGTTGGGAAGTGCCACCATAAGCTTTTCAGATATAGTAATGTCTGGCGAGATGATTGAAAATGCGGTAAGGAGTGGGAGGATAGACACGGGAGAAAGTGCCAAAAGATCAGCCCCGAGAAACAAGGAAAATGAAGTGAGTATCCTGAGCATGCATCCCAAATTAGTCACCGTAGGCCAGCCGAAGGCTGTAGCCACTAGCTATCAAGGCTCTTCAAGGTAGGAATCTAATTCGAGGCCAAATACAGAAAAGCTCCAGTTCACACCCATCCCAATGACATATTAGGAGCTGTATCAGAATCTTTTTAATGTGCATGTGGTGTCTCCGTCCTACTCGAAACCCGTGCAACCTCCGTTCTCAAAATGGTATAATGAGAATGCCCAATGCAAGTACCACGCGGGAATAATGGGTCACTCAATTGAAAACTATACTACATTTTAAAAGTTGGTCGAAAGGTTCATTAAAATGGGAATTGTGAAGTTTGACGTTTCATAAGAACCTGATCACTTTGACGAGGTAGTAAATGCGATAGTTGAAGGAAGAGGCAAGAAAGTTGCTACTCCTTGAAGAAATCAAAAGTGAAGAGGGAACCAGGGAACGAGGTTTCCAAGCCCTTGCGTACTTGGGAGTGTTTTGAATAATGGGACTGTGGAAGAGATCCCTGTATTTTTAGAGCTAATTTAAAGTAATATTCAAAACAAGCTTGTTGCCTTAAGCCTAGAGGCAATAAGAACCCTTTTGTGAAATAGGCTTGTGTCCGAAATTTTTATTTTAATAAAATGCATCTTTTTGAGCAAATATTCTTCATTTCATACTGTACAAACAATTGTTCTTAGTTTTTTTTTCTCTTTTGACTTTCTTTCAAGTATTCTTTCATTCTTCATTCATAACCATACAAATAATTATTCTTTGAATCATTTATTCTTTGGAATCTTCCTTCGAACCTACAATAGGTTTCCATATATCAACGAAGTGAGCAACACTGTTACTGACTCAGAGTCTCCTATCGAGTAAGATATGTGTCTAGAGGTATCTTAAGACTTTGAAGATGCCAGAGATTGTAACTTATCTTCTGATTTGTTAAGAATGGTAGAACAAGATGAAAAATAGACCCTACTCTACAAAGGGTCAGTGGATATTATGAGCCTAAAAAAGAGGTGAAGATTGTAGCTTAGCTTACCACAGAAATAATGCGAGAAATCATTGAGTTATTTTCAAGAATTTAAAAATGTTTTTGCATGATCATATCAAGACACGCCTGGGAAAATCTTAAAAGAGGTCCATAAGGGTGTTTAAAGAACATGATAATGGTTATACAATAGCCAGGCTAATCATAAGGTTCGGATACTATTGGTCCACCATAAAAGGGAAATTGCTTCAGTTATGTCGTAAATGCCAAATTGAGGAAGACAAGACTCATGTGCCTCATCTATTTCTTCACAGATTTTTTATATGTAGGGAATGGATATTGTGGGGCCTATTTCGTCAGCTTCTAGTCGACATCGATTCATCATCGTGGTCGTTGTCTACTTCACTAAGAGGGTGGAAGTAGCTTCATATGCCAATGTTACAAATTCGATAATCATCAAATTCTCAAAAAAAAAAAAATCAGGTGTCGACAAATAGTGTTAAAAAGGACAATTTCAAAAGTTTGGAAGTTCGTTCAAAGATCAGACGACATATCACAATGCAGTAAAGGCAGCAAAAAAAAGAAAAAAAGAAAAAAGTAGAAACAAAAAAAACAAAACAAGGATCATGGGAAAAATGACTGAGACTTGTAAATATTGACATAATGAAGTTACCATTTACCCTCTGTCTTATCGAACGTCGGTTAGAACCTTTGCTGGGGCAACACATTTCTCATTGGAATAAAAATAGTTTTGCCAATTGAACCTAATCGAAGAAAAAAAGATTAAAAGCTATCTGTTACGATAAGATGATGTGAGCTTACGTTAAAGAGGTTCATCTTAGGGAATTCCACCAATGGGACCTGATGTTGAAAAAGATCTTTCTTATACAAGAGGATTTATGAGGAAAGCATATGTCAAACTGGGAAGGACCCTATGTAATAAAAAAGGGCCTGTTCTAGAAGAGTATTGATATTGACTGAGATGGATGGCAAAGACTTGTCCAATTCGGCGAATTCAGGTTCAGTCAAGAAGTATTTTACCTTAAAGGGGAAAGGCCAAGGTGAAAACCCGCAAAGGGCGCCTTGAGATAAAAAAAGATGAGAGGCCAAGCGAAAACCCACAAAGAGTGTTTTGAGACCAAAGGGGTTTTGAGCTGAAAACTCGAAAAGGGTGGCTCAAATTTTGATCAAAGATAGAGCATGTGGTAGTCTTGCTATGCTTGAATTAACAATGAGGAAGTATGCTACGTCTTGGGGCATTGACAAAGTACTCTGGATCCTCTAAACACGTATTGAGCTCAAAATGGTCCTCAAGAAGTTTGTACAGAGAAGTTTAGGCTACGATATCTGGGGCACCTAGCTTCTATCTTACCCATTTTTAATTTGCTATCTTTGATTACTTTATTCTTTTCATGATACACCCCAATCAATTTTCTTTTATGGCCTTGGCTATCTTTGATTACTTTATTCTTTTCAAGATACACTCCAATCAATTTTCTTTAATTGCCTTGGTTATCTTTGATTAATTTATTTGTTTCGAGCTATGCTCCTGATTAATTTCTTTCTTGTCCATTGTTGTGATCTTTTTCAAGCATTTTACATTGAAATAACGATTAATGGACTAATAATACTTTCGTAAAAGGAGTTTCGCATATTACTCTGAAAGCTTCTAAATAATATGAGAATCTGAAACAGGACTATTGTTTAGAACTCACCAAGCCTAAGGGTTGGAAACATTGAAAAGTGATTCTCTTCGAATTATTATTGGATAAGACATTTCGTCGGCGATACCATCTCGACAAATGACGAGCAATGTCAATCCAAGTATAAAAGGGGTCATTCTCGAGAAAAGAAAAATGATACCCTGCATTCATGCAAATTTCAGGCACATACATCTAGTCATTACACCTAGGGAATAGTGTAACAGATCAAATTGATTGAAGATGATACAAATTCTATACCTCTAAGTGGTAACAGATTGGATGGAAAAAACCAAATGTTATTCCCCTGAAGTTGCAGTGGGAGGTACAAACTTTATGTCCCAATGTTCAAGTGGAGTAGACCCAGAATTACCATGGGGTAAATTATTTGAGCAGAATATGATTGATACTTCGAGAGGAATGAGGATGACGAATAAATGAGTGATGACACCTGAAATAGGAATCATTCTCATAACATTTTTGCATTCATATATCATAGCATGTCTAAATAGGAGCATTTGACTCATTTCGATCAAGGCATCTTAATTATTAGACATAAGCATATACCCATTCTACAGGTTATGTTCTCTATAGGACAATGTAGTAGGGTAAAATATCACTAGCCTGCCTCCCTGAAATTGCAGTGGAGTAGACTAAAGACAGCAGATCTTATCTTCCTGAAGTTGCAGGAAGCAGATCGAAGATACTAGCCTACCACCCTGAAGTTGCAGCGGAGCAGACTGAAGACAACAGATCTTGTCTTCCTGAAATTGCAGTGAAGTAGATCAAAGATATCAGCCTGGCATCCCTGAGTTTGCAGTGGAGCAGACTGAAGATAGCAGATCTGGCCTTCTTGAAATTGCAGTGAAGCAGATCGAAGACATCAGCCTTGTCTCACTGAGTTTGCAGTGGAGCACGCTAAAAGATAATAGATCCTGCCTTCCTGAGGTTGCAGCGAAGCGGATCAAAAATAGTAGATCTGGCATTCCTGAAGTTACTGTGAAGCAGATCGAAGAAAACGGATCTTGCCTTCCTGAAATTGCAGGAAGAAGATCGAAGACGTCAGCCTTGCCTTCCTGAAGTTGAAGTGAAGCAGATCAAAGACATCAGTCTTCTCTCCCTGAGTTTGCAGTGGAGTAGACTAAAATAGCAGATCTAACCTTCCTGAAGTTGCAGTGAAGCAGATCAAAGACATCAGCCTTGTCTCCCTGAGTTTGTAGTGGAGCAGACTAAAATAGTAGATCTTGTCTTCCTAAAGTTGCAGTGAAGCGGATCGAAGATACTAGTCTGGCATCCCTGAGTTTGCAGTGGAGCAGGCTAAAATAGCAGATTTGATCTTCCTGAAGTTGCAGTGAAGTAGATCAAAGACATCTAGTCTGGTCTCCCAGAGTTTGTAGTGGAGCAGACTGAAGATAGCAGATCTTGTCTTCCTGAGATTGCAGTGAAGCGGATCGAAGATACTAGTCTGGCGTCCTTGAGTTTGCAGTGGAGCAGATTGAAGATAGCAGATCTTGCCTTCCTGAGATTGCAGTAAAGCAGATCGAAGATATTAGCCTATCTCCTTGAAGATATAGCCATTTGACAAGACCGGGCAAAATGGATCCTTTTATCGTCTTTGCTCTATTCTTATTACACGACAACGAGCAAAGAGGGGCAGCTGTAACAGCCCATTTGTGCTCGAGCCCATACAAACCAAAACAAATAAAAATAAATAAAAACAAAATAAATAAAATGTCCAGTTTTTTATTACAGTCCATTTACAAAACAAATTGCCCAAACCCAATCCATTACAACCCAGACTAATACCCACTACCCGTGGCCCAATTACACCCAAACCCAAGCGGCCCAAAAGGGCCCAACACCTAAATAGAAACAGAAGCCTAGGGTTTCTAAAACGCTAGGCGCCGCAAGCACCCGAAACAGATCCTGGCCGCAATTAGCACGGATAGCCTTTGTCACTGTCGAGATTTGAGCTATTAACCTGCAAAAAGGAAAGAAGATCGACAGTAGCAGCAAAAATAGGAATCTTGTATTTATTTTCTGATTTGTTTTTTGGGTTATAAAAACCCTGGTACAATCTATAAAAAGAAAAAAAGAGAGAGGAATATCCACACGAATATACAATACAATATTCAAAAAATAAATCAAAGGACAGACAAGCAAAGGTTTTTCCTTCGTTATTTTTTGAATCTGTTCTTTTTTCTTTAAGTTTCTTTTCCTTTTTTTCTTTTTTTACATGTATTAAAGTTTATAAAGAAAAAGGAGAAGAAAACTACCTTTTTTGGAGTTCGGCCGCCGCACACGATGGCGCCGACGGCGGTGGACGGCCGGAATCTAGCCGGAGGACCTTGCTAGACTCAGGCCCAGGACAGAGAGGCAGAGAGCAAGCAAGGGGCTCTCTCTCATTTTTTTTTAAAAGAACCTGGAAAAATGAAATTTTCCTAAAAAAATTTGGCTTTTATAAGTGATTAAAACGACGCCGTTTTAGGCCCTAGCTAAACATGCCAAAACGACGTCGTTTCAATGCTGACCCGTGCGCTGACCCCGACCTAGTTCCAGGATTTGCGTGTTTTCTACGGGAGGGCTAATTGCACTTTTAGCCCTTTCGCTTTTTTATTAATTTATAATCAAGTTTCTTTTATTTTTTAATTTAACCCTATATTTTATTTCTGTTTCAATTTAACCCCACACGAAACGCAGCGTTTTGAAGGGAGGAGATATTTTCCTCTTTAGTCCCTCCTTGTTATTCGCGCGTTCAGATAGGTCCCTTCCTTTTTATTTGTTTTCGGATTTGCACCCAAACTTTTATTTTAAGTTCAATTTTGTCCCTTTTTTATTTCTTTTGTGATTTTTGTTATTCCATTAATAATCTTAGTTTTTTAAATTCTTATTATTATTAATACTATTATTATTATTGCTTTTACTATTATTTTAACATTACCACTACTATTATTTTTTATAATTAACTTTATTATTATTATTTTACTCATTTGTATTATTATTATTTTTATTATTACTTTCCTTTTTATTATTTTTATTTTGTTGATATTGTTATTATTATTATTATTATTATTATTATTATTATTATTATTATTATTATTATTGCTAATATTATTTGTTTATTAACACATTATTATTATTGTATTTTTTGTCACTATTATTATTATTTTTTATTATTTTTTATTATTGTACATAGTATTTATTTGTTTATTGATTTATTATTATTTTGTTTTTGTTTTTGTTTTTATTTTGTCATCTTTTTACTTATTATTTATTTTTTGTTTTAATTTTTATTTATTATTGTTTCCCTCGTTTCACTTTATTATGCATGTATATTATAATTCATCCTCCGTTTGATTATAAAATCACATCACATTTTATCTGATTTTGGAAATAAGCAATTACTTCGTGTTCTAAGATTTGAAAGAAATCATACCCTAACTTACTGGGTTTCGATTATTCTCATCGAATCTAAAGAACTAATTATTTTTAATTAAAGCATAAACTTCAAATCAAAACTTATACTCAGGAATACAAAATGTTGTATCCTAACTTATTGGATACTATGTTTTGTGTCTCGAGGTATGGATTTTGAAATGTTGCATCATAACTAATTGGGTGTGACATTTTATTTCTTTGAGATAAGAGAGTCTTGGCTTTCTTTCAAATAAAAGGATCATATATTAAATTTTTTTCGACATTAGGACATGAATTCATCAATTAGGTACCGATTTTTGGGCGTTACGAGGGTGATAACCCTTCCTCGTACATAACCGACTCCCAAACCTTTTTTCTTGAATTTCGTAGGCCAAAATCAATGTTTTAAATAAAAACAAAAAAATTGTTTTATAAGGTGATCCGATCACGCCAAAAAAAATCGGTGACGACTCCCGTTTTCTTTTTTCCAAAGTCGATCCCCGTTTTCTAAAAAAAAAAATGGTTTCGACAGACATACATAACAGCAAAGCATATCCATAACTAGTCATTCCAATAGCTAGTCATTATCAAATATTTACATGCCATTCATTGGCCAATTTAACCTATACATCAACAATAAAGACTTAAACATATCATTTCCTTACTTTCATATACATACTCGTAACATCATACTTTATCAAGTCCACGCATACCCAATCACATTCAACATAACAACTTCCCACATGTATCATCTAGTCTAATTTCATTAAAATACCATTATAAACCACACCACAAAATGACATTGGCATAGGCATAGTAATTAATATGCTTGCAACCCATTAGCCAATATAAGCTAATTTATATGGCTACATACCAAATCAAGTCCTTAATCATTACAAGCCAATACATTTGGCCATATCATAATGACACATACACAAAATGACTAAGTCCCTATACATGCCATAGACTCAAAGGTTTGCGTTCATTTACCCAACATGATAGCTTGATAGTGTGATAGCATCTCCGGCGATCTCTAACCTGAGCTAGTTTGGTGACACTATGAGGCATAGGAAAGGAAGGGGAGTAAGCTATATAGTAAGTTCACATGCAAATAAATAGCAACATAATCATGAATATCATATAATTAACATAACATAATTTACATATATGTCATCATAGTTTCATAGGCATAACTTACTCATTTTCAATCTTACCAAAAGTTCATCACATACCGAGCTCATTCATATGAATTTTTGATACATACCTATACCAACTCGTAACATATCATACTCTTTCTCATCTTTGGCATAATCTTTGAATTACCCGTTGAACCACTTGGAATACTAAAGGATACTCGAGAATCTCATACACAATGTACCATACCAACGCCATATCCCAAACATGGTCTTACATGGAAATCTCATATCGATGCCAATAGCCCAACTATGGTCTTACACGAAGTCTCATATCGACGCCATATCCCAAATATGGTCTTATACAAAATCTCATAACTATGCCATATCCCAGATATGGTCTTA
This sequence comes from Gossypium australe, assembly GCA_005393395.2. NCBI lineage: Eukaryota > Viridiplantae > Streptophyta > Magnoliopsida > Malvales > Malvaceae > Gossypium > Gossypium australe. The sequence continues at coordinate 29,243,738 of CM016615.1, forward strand.
TACGTAATCTCAGTGACCCTAATGTCATGACGTTTGTATCCTATTTATTCCTAAGGTTCAAATGGAATTTTCTCATTTGTCATATCATCGTCGATTGTATCCACATTGTCATTTATATAATTCATATATTAATAAAATATTTAAAATATAATTGTAACATTGCATTATTTACACATGAACTTACCTCGACACAAGAATGGCGAAATGGGCCTAATCGTCACATACTTTGTTTTTCCCCCGTTCTAGGTCCGAACCTCGATTTTATTAATCTATAATATCACATTTGACTTATTTATTCATTATACTGTTCAATTTAGCCCAAAATCACATTTTGGCAAAATTTACATTTTTCCCTAAACTTTATCATATTTACATTTTAGTCCCTAGGCTCGTAAAATCATTTTCATTCAATTTCTTTGTACTTTGAGCCTAGCCGAACCATTTTCATACTTATAGCAGCCCACATTTTCCATTAAAATATATTTTTACAACACGTTTTATACTATTTTACAAATAGGTCCTTTTTATGCATTTTCATCAAAAATCACTTAGCAAAAGTTGTTTATCTAACATTAAACTTGCATAATCTACCATTAAACATCAAAATACACAAATTTCTAACATGGGTCAAACCCTATACCTTCATCATATCTCAAATTAATGGTAGAAATAGATAGATCATATTACAAGGATTTCAAAAACATGAAAATCATTAAAAACGGGGCTAGAACGGACTTACAATCAAGCTTGAAAGCTTGAAAAACCCTAGCCATGGTTTCCTCTTGCAAATTTTGACCAAGGAAGAAGATGGAAAATTTTTGGGTTTTTGTTTTGTTTATTAAATCATTTAATTACTAAATGACTAAAATGCCCCTAAATTAAAAATATTCTATTTCACCTATTTCATATCCATTTTTGTCCAACAAATTATCCAATGGTATAATTACCTTTTAAGGACCTCCAATTTAAAATTTCATAACAATTAGACACCTCTACTTCTAGAACTCAAGTTTTGCACTTTTTACGATTTAGTCCTTTTGACTAAATTGAGTGCCCAAACGTTAAAATTTTCAAACGAAATTTTCACGAAATCATTCCGTAGAACTATAGATCATAAAAATATAATAATATTAAATTTTTCCTCGTTGAATTTGTAGCCCCGAAACTACTGTTCCGACTAGACCCAAAATCAGGCTGTTACAATATTATATTATGGTACATTCATGATACGGGTGAAAACTATAATTATATAACAAAATATTTATAAAAAAATTAATATAAGTAACAAATGAGGATTTGATTGAATAATAAAGTATAAATATTGAAAACTATAAATAATTATGTTCAAATCCTATTATCCAATAATAGTTTTTTATTTTAATATAAAAATATAAAATGATAAAAAATTTAAATAATACAAATTTATCTTGTCATGTAATCATTACTAAATAGAGCTTGTGAAACCAATTCGTGTTTAATTATTTATATTATATTTAATATTGAAAATATTTCCGAAAGGAAAATCTAATAAAATTCAAACGGATTTGACATATCAAATTAACTATTTTGTGCATTAATTACAAATGAAATAGCAAAGAATTTATACTCCAATCCAATTAGATTTTTGGACAATTCCTATTTTGCACTTACAAAAGAAATTACATGTATTGAATCTAGGAGTGTTCACGGTTTGTCTAAAATCGAATTAATCTAATTCGGTTATAGATTAATTTAGCTTGAAATTAGGTAATTAACAAAATTAATTAAAATATTTGTTGTTTTTAAGACTTATGTGGTGTGTGGTTGTTAATCGAAATATCTTTTTGTTTTTAATCTCTTATTTATTATTTTTAACACATTTAAAGTTTTTTAAACTATTAAATAAAAGAAAATGAATATTAGCAATATATTTGTTATATGTTCTATACTTATTTAAACTAAAAGATAAAAAAATATAAATTTTAATTAATTCAAATAATTGATTGAATTAATCAAAATATTTCAGTTCAATTAATATATTTTAAAAAAAATAATTCAAATAATTGGATTAATAATACTTTTAACTCGATTCGGATATTAAGTAAAACCATAGTTTCAACACCCATACTTTGAGGGGGCAGTGTAACAGGGTTCCTATCTTTTGCTTTGCACCTTCCAATTGGAAACTCGTTATTCTTATATAACGCACAAGAAAAGGGAATAAAACAACTTTTTAAGTAAAAACGCACTTTCTATGAATTATTCATCTTTCGGTCCTTTTCAATTTCTATAAATATACAGTATTTAATAATAAACCCGCATCAACCCAAAAAAAAAAAAAACTGTAGGACCCTTGTTGAAGCTTCCACTCTCATCTCGGTATGTTTTTTTTTCTGGGAAAACTGTTCTGGTTTGTTAAGTTGAACCCATTAAATTTCATGGTTTTTTTTTTTTTTAAATTCTGATTTACTTCTACTGGTATCAACATCTTAGCAATTGGGTTTCCTTGGTTATGTTCTGTTTGATTTTTTGGTTGTTTTAAAAGCTTCCAGACTTATACTTTAATTTAATTTGTAACTTCCATGATGATGTATTTTCCCTTCCTGAACTGTAATTTTCGCTAACTACAGTTTTGCTTTCCCGCACTTGGCTTTGAACAATTTGTGGAGTTTATTTAATTGTCTGCATGAATTGAATTGAATTTTTGTTGTTGGCTTTTATGAAACATTATGGTCTTCTTGTTGGTTTATTTCTTTAATGGGTTTTTAGAGTTGATTTTTTTTTTGTTTAAATTTTGCCCTCCAAAGCATATGATTTCTCTTTTTGAATTGAGGATTCTGCAATTTTGAGGTGAATTGATGTTATAAGGTTTTGGAAAATCATTACATAAGTGTTAAGGTTGTCTCTTTAGGTCTTAAGTTTTCTATAAGCTTGCTTTAGTTCCAAAAGAAAATTCATTTACATACATGATTTTGAATCTGAAATCTAGTTATAAATTGCCCTGTACTTCATAACTGTTCTGTTAAAGAATTCGGGGAATAAACTTAGCATTTTTTAAGGTTAACCAACATGACTTAACCTTCATGTTCTAATTGAGGATCATACTGTTGTTGTTGTTGTTGTTGTTGTTGTTCTTTTTCAGTCTAATTAACACATATATGCAGAGTGGCCCTTCCATTGCTGCATTTCTTTTCTGTTCATGGATTCCACTGTTGGTCTTATCGAATCATTAATGCTTTAAATTGTTGTGATTTTCTCAGGTTCTTTTCTATTAAATTTGATGAAATTGCTGATCAGACATTCTTGTTACTGTCTGATTTACAGCCCTCATCAATTCTTGTTCTTGATTGTGGTGTGATAAAGAGTTTCAAAGTTGGCGAAAACAGTGTTTTAATGTTTCAAAACATTGTTAATTGAATCATGCAATTATATCATCATCCATGCTCATTGAACAGCCAAAAGGTGAGGCTTGCTTTGGAAGAGAAAGGCGTTGATTACACCTCATTTCATGTCAATCCTATTCTTGGCAAGAACATGGACTCCTCCTTCTTCAGGATGAATACAAGTGCCAAACTCCCAGTTTTCAAGAACGGTTCTCATATCATTTTTGACACAATTGAAACTATCCTGTATGTTCTCTATCTTTCATTCACAATCGAAATTTGCATTGCAAAAACCACTGGAATTGTCTTTATGGTACTTGGTAATGGGTTCTTGAAGAGGATAAAAGGTGTTCTATATTACTCTGATTCTTCATTTTTTTTGTAAAATATTTGTGTCTAGAACTTGTGTCCTTATTGGACATATATCTGAATCTGACACTCACCCCGAATCAAGGTAATGTAGGTCATGTCTCTTACTAATTGCTTTTAAACCTTAAAAGTAATTGGAAAGTACAGCATATCTGCTCCTTAAGATTTCTATGATGAAAAGGTGTCCCATTTTTCATATGTAAAAGAAGAATTCTGATCGAATATGTTTCAGAAATCAGTCAGTCCACCATTGTTACTTAAAGGGAAGATTCTAAAGTTAGCAAAGATAATTGCAGGTACATTGAAAGAATTGCTGTGGTCTCAGTTGGTAACGATTCCTTTAGCAACCAACAAGTAATTGAATGGATGCAAAAGATACAACAATGGAACCCCAAGTACTTCACCCTATTGCATATTCCTGACAAGCACCGCCTCTACGTTTCTAAATTCATAAGGAAAGTGGTGATCGCTCGGATGGCCGAATCACCAGACCTTGCTAGTGCTTACCACAGCAAGCTCAGAGAAGCATACGAGACCGAGGAGAAGCTGAAGAATGCTGATCTTGTTAAAAGGAGCACAGAAAGCTTGGTCCAATTGCTTGATGAAGTTGAAACAAAGCTGAATGACACAACATATATTGTAGGGGATGAGTTCACGATGGCGGATGCGACATTCGTACCCGTGCTGGCTCGGTTGGTGCTTCTGGGTTTGGAAGATGAGTATATAAGTTGCAGGCCAAACATAGCAGACTACTGGGGTTTGGTGCAACAAAGGCCTACCTATAAAAAAGTTATAGGAAAATATTTTAATGGCTGGAGGAAGAAGAAAACATTAATAAAAACTTGGTGCTCACTTCATATCAGAAATTTGCTGAAGAGATATTAAGGATTTGTGGGTTACAGGTGCACTGTAAATTGATAATACATAAAATGAGTTGGAAAAGGAAATTGCAACTGTATGTAACTTTTGCTTCTTGTTATGCTTTTCGCCAGGGTCTTTTTTTTTTTTTTTTCAATTGGTAAATTTGGTAAAATAAGAGATGTTGATATAAATGTGGAGTTGAAGGATTTAATGTATTATGATTGATTCCAAGGTTGATATGCTTGTTTCTCATGCATTCAGACTTGTCCCTTTCTGCTATCTGAAGAAGTTACCCAAATCATAGGAGGAATGTCTGGTTCTTTTACAGAAAAGCAGACTCCCAAAAGCATAGTTTTCATGGAAGGGAATAGAAATAATCAAACAGCAATGTCCTCTACCTCACATATGTTGCAAGCTGTAGTCTTGTCATATCTTCAGACAACTCTTATTATTTTTCAAGTTTCATCCATATACAACCTTAAGAAAGTAACCATGGAACCTACTCATTTATTCTCCAAACAAAACATAATATTCAGATAGAATCATGCTTTAAAAGTTTCTATTTTGGCTTTAATTAGATGTATATCCCAGTAATTATCTTGAACTGACTTATTTTTTTATATATTCAAGATATGATTGTTTATACAATGGAAGAATTAAGAAAAGTTATCATATTGATCATCAAAGCTAGCATGTAACACTATGCATGTTATGTTAAGAATGCTTTTTTTGGGGAAACGCAAATTAATTTCCAGTCTCTAATTAAAGCTCCTTAGACTAGATTCTCTATTTATTTAATCAAACATGGCCTTATTTAAAAAGACATATGGAATAATAAACTTTTTACAATAAAAAAAAATCCTTTTAAGAATATGTTTTAACAAAAAATTAGAATTCATTCATTCAAAAAGCTAGCAATTGTAATTGCTTTGTTTGGTTTAAATAATTGTTATCATTATATTTGTAAAAAATAATAAATATTTTTAATAAAATAAAATATTAATATCATACATTAGAATTAAATAAAAAAAATTTTTGAAGTTTAAATTTATTAGGTTATAGTAGGACCATGTGTTTAAATAGAACAAAATTACCAAGAAATTTGAAAAATCATCTCTTTAGGTGCAATTTGGAAAAAAAGAATTAAGCTATTGAAATCCCCTCTTGAAATTCCACACAAATAATTTTATTCAAACAAGTAAATTCATTTTTAGAATTTCACAAATAATTTTCTTTTGAAAACCTCTAAGCCCATCATCTAAACACACCCTAAAAGAGATTTAAATCTTTCTCTGATGAGCCTGAAGTCTGAAACTCCTTTTGATGAGCTTGAGCGATTTTCTCATCCATAACCTATAATTTAGTCCCAAAATCATATTCGTAACAATACGATTTGAAGCTTGGGTTTAAATATGATTGTTGTTGATCTAGGATGTATTTTGTCATGTAAATTGTACCAACCCATACCCGGCCTAGACGTTATAGCCAAATCATGGAGACTACATCATGCAAGCAAAAGAAACAAATGTTTAGTTTTGATTAAAACCCATTCCATCGGAAAGAAAATTCAAATAGAATAACTCTTTGAAAAACATAGTAATTTTCCAAAATCACAACTTAATTGTATTACTAAAATCAAAACCAATTTACATGAAACATTTACGTCCTAAAACATTTTAGAGAATTCCAATTAGTCCTGCAGTGGAAAACCTTATAGTGTACCGTTTATAAAACCGCGGTTCATTTTTAGTTATCATACGTTAAACATCCTTAAACCATAAAAGCTTTTACGTAATAAATACCAAAATAGTCCTAACGAACTAAACAAAAATTAAAATGTCCAAAAACAAACAAAAAAAAAAGTAAAAACCCAAGAAAGTCCAAAATGTCCATAATAAACAAATAAAAAGTCCATAGTGCTTAAACCATAATCATGAAACCCGAGCTCCAGAGTCACCGTCCATTCCTAGGTCGGAGGATTACCTGAAATGAAGCAAACAAATCGTGAGCTTTAAGCCCAGTGTGTGATTTGGCCCATAATCTTAGTACAAGCATAAATCATATTATGTCTTATCATATCAAATTTTATACAGATCATATATTATCATATCTTAACGAATCATTTCATATCGAATAATAACATAGCATATCTTATCATAATAATATCATGTCCTATCCCTATCCGTTACACATCATCTCTGTCTAACCAATCACACCATATAGAAATACAAGAGTCCATTCATCTAATCACGCCAATATGTGGCGATGTGCCAATCATATATTTGCAATTGAGCTGTCATACATAGATTTGCAGTCTAGCCACCATAATTGCAAAATAAACTATCATATAACACTTCCTCCATCATATCATAACCCACCCCCAAACACATGCATATCATAGTCATAAATCATTCATAAAAATATCATATATCACATGGCATGCATACTCGTATATTCTCATACAAATCATAGCATAGCTCATGGTATAGTTTAATATATCCTACTTAACATACCTCCTAAGCTTATCCATATATTATAACGTATTAAACTTACGCTTTTTCGGCCCCCCATGATGCCTACGAACCCAAATTCTGAGTCCCTCATATAGTCCCAAATTAAGCCCAAAAATTGGCCAAAAGGACCCACACGACCCAAAAAGGCCCACACGGGCTGCAAAAATACATACTACCATGTGGTGTACACGATTTACCACACGGCCGTGTGGCATTGGGCAGTTTCGAAAATAGCCCCTGTTTTATGATTTTATCAAGTTTCGTTTGAGTTTTTGGGTTATTTTTACACACTTGATGCTAATTCTGATTCACCACTCAATCAAGCACTTCAAATCCTACAAACGACACCAAAACACAATGATTACACTTCGATTTAATTACACAAAATACAATTAAATCCACACTTAAAGGAAAACAGTCCCAAATTTCATATATGAATGCTTACCATGAAAATAACAACAGCCCAACCGATTAGAAAACTTAATTTACCGAAGGTTTGTCTAATGCCTCACATTCCTCTCCTAGAACGAAATATTTCATCATTAATAGAGAAAAACCCCAAATTAAAACCCCAAAGTCTTTTATAATAATTCAATAAAGAACACTTACACACATCTGTTCGATAGACTAATGGCACGATAAAACACAGAACAATAGCGATGATAGAATGCAAAAATAAAATCGCAAGAACAAGAGAAGAAAAATAAAAAAACGACACAAGAAGGAGAATAGAAGAAGAAAATAACGTGAAAGAAGTTGGGGAAAACAACAGCAGCAATGAGCATAATTTGATACCTAAATATTCGGTTTGTTACCAAATTTGACTTTCAATCAGATATCATCCCTAAAGAAACTCCCTTAGACTTTCAATCCCATCCAACTTCCTCCACCTAGCCGACACCACTAAGAATTAGCAAAAATAATTACGTTTTGCTTACTTAGTAACTTAAACAATAGACCGAAGAGTGAACTAATAAACACCTTACCATCGAACCAACAAGCTCATTCTTGTCAATGAATTAACAAAATTAAAAGATAAACCCAAAGACTCAAATTAGGCATAACACAAAAATAAATCAGCAAAATCTCAAACATGGGAATTGAACTTGGGACCTTAAGTAGACATTTAAGGCACTTAACCAACACACCAAATCAAAATTATTTGTCAAACTTACGCAATTAAAATCCAAAAAATTTAGGGGTGTTACATAAATTATAAGCATTTTGGTCATATGATGTGCGCTTGAAATCATGGTATATGTATTGATGTAAATCCTATTTGGTAGCTTGATTGGTTGTGGTTTGTGATGGTAGATGCATATGTTGATATCTAGATGTATTTAAATGGTTGCTTTGGTATGTTAGGTTAATAGGTAACTTTGAAATGCTTTGTGCTTGAAGAATGACTAAATTGGTTATAGTAGATATGATTTTAGGATGAGTTAAATGAGTATTTGATGGTTTGGTTTATGATTGAATGTTGGTATTTGTTATCTTACATTTGAAGGATGTTTGAATGAATTTTACTTGTGATACATCTTTTGATTGGATGGTTGTTGTATATATTTAGAATTATGGTGTCAATGAGAGCACATTGGTTAGGCACATAGGTTAATTGTGAATTGGTATATTTTAACATGTTTAGGCACATTTTGAATATGTTTGAATGCTGGTTATTGTATAGCTTGGAGCCCAAGCTTTTGAATGTGAAATGGCTTGATTTTGAAGGTAGTTTCGGGCATGCATGGCCTATGACACGAGCTACCACATGGCCGTGTGTCCCACACAGTTGTATGACACAACCGTGTGGTTGCTTGATTTTCGGTGCAAGATTTTTCACACGGTCACAGTTGGTTACACGGACTGGCAACCCTATATTCGAATTGTACACAGTCTGAGAACACGAGCGTGTGGAGTAGCCACACTAGTTGGTCTCTGTCACATGGTCTGGCCACACAGCCGTGTAACCCCTTAGACGGCTGCGCGCGTGCACATTAAAACACTTAATTTATGAAACTATTTTTAAAGTCTAGTTTTACTGCAAATGTACAATGTCAGTTGTAATATTTATAGTGTTACAATGAAACACCAAAGTATTCCAAGGATCGAACCCAAAAGAGTCAGCGATTTAATGATTTCTATAAAAAAATACATGCAAGAAAGGAGTCTAGCTGGCTACTCACTAATTACTATAGTACGAAAAAGCATAAACAAAGATTTTTAACACTAATTTCTAAATTAACTATCCTAAAGACTAAATTGTAAAGAACACAAAACTAAGAAATTATCCAATGAATAACTAATGGTGGTTGGTTGATTTTGACATGGTCCACTGATCCTCAAACAAGGAACTTAAATCACTTAAATTATCAAGTGGCTCAATTTTATCTCTCGATCTCAATTTTATCGGCTTAAACGAATTAGGTTCAATTTATCTCTCAATCTCGCCGGTTAGTCCGGGACTGATGAATGGGTACGCGACAAGATTACCTCTCGGTTTCACTTTATCTTGATATTCCCTTAGGGGTGTCACTACTTAAGTTCTTATTTCTATTCGATTTAGTCCAATTTATTATAGTTTAATTCTTTGTCCAAAAATCAACTTACCCATATCTCCATCAACCAACCCCCTTGGGTTTAGTTACTCATTACCATATTAAAGCTAACAAACATGAAAGAAACAACTATGGAAGCCATTAACATAAACTTGAGCAAAAAGATGAAATCTTTTATTTTTAACTTGATAAACTTAAATAAAAAGCAACTAACACAAATATAAAGAAACAAGAACACTAAAGATGAGAGCTTTAATAGATGAAAAGAAAGAAAACTCAAATAACATTAACTCAAAGATTAAAGCGTGATTATAACTAAGTTTAAAGTTTTTAACATGTAAATTAAACTAAGCTACAACAAAAACTAACTTAACTAACAACTATGAAACTAAATAAAACCAGAAAAAAAAACATAAACTAAAACCCTAAAACTATTGAGAAGAAAACTACACTACTCCCAAGCTAAAAGATGAAAGAAAACCCTAAAACTAGAGAGCTTTCTAACTTAAAACTATTGCCTCATTACAACCAAAAATGGCTTTAAATAGCTTATTACAGCCCAATTTTTAGTGACCAAAATGCCCTTAGACGTTATATTTTGATTGGTGTTGGTGTTGGACAAAAACTACCCCCTGTAGTCATTTTTCTCCACGTCAAACAGTGATATCACGATACACAGGCGTGGGTATCCTCATTCCACGAATTGCATTGAGTGTGGCCTCGACCAACACGAATCAAATTATATAAATGAAAACGATTTAATTACTTTCAGTAGAAAAGTAATTTCTTTCTATAAAAATCAGTAATGATTGTAATTTCTAAAAAATAGAATTTATTTTAAGTAAATAAATTTCCAGTACTTTCTGGCAGAATAAAGATAATTCAATAATATATGAAGTGTGTTTTTAGGTCAATCGATGCTCTTTATTTATAGAGGCAAAGAATCACTATTGAACAAGTCCTTAATTGTAACATCCCAAGTTAGGGGGTTCTGTATTTCATGTTTCTATGTGTTTGGCTTGTTTTGCTTGCTATTTGGATGTGTTTGGGGGTCTTAGGAAGGCTCGGGTTCGAGTTAGAGTCTTGGTTAAATTTTAGTTTTAGGGCACTTTAGGGGAGAGCTTGTGGAGGTAGGTCATATATATATTTGAGTGTGTTTGATGACACAAAAAGGGGTGTGAAAGAGTGGAAGTGACACCTTAGAGAGCAAGGGGAGATGACGCCACAGGAGAGCAGTAAGGATGCAGGTTCAAGTCGCGCAGCTGGCATTTTGGAGTTCTTTTTGGCGTCAGGATGGAGGAGAGGTGGATTCAGCTAGGACTTTGGTGTGTAGGAGTTGAATGAGTCAACACATTTGAAATGAAAGGAGGAGAGGAGTTGGAGGAGTAAGAAGCTGTCAACATTTTTGAATGGGGAGTGGAGAGTGAAAGGTGGAGAAAGTTATGGGATTTGGAGAGAGGGAGAGAGGTTGGCCGATTTTGGAAAGGTGTGGTGTGTGTGTGTGTGTGTGCACGGTTTAGCTTGGTAGGTGGGGGTCGAACCTCCATTTGTTGCTTTTGGCATTTTTGTTGTGCATTCGGTCATAGGGTGAGAGTGTGCCGTTTTTCCCAAAGTGTCTTTGGAGGTAGTGTGGAACCGAAACCATTTTTTGCATTTTAGTCACTTTCTAGTCACTTTGATTCATTTCCTTTTCTACCAAAACCGCAACATCCTTACTCCATTTCCTTTCCTTCATTCTTGGGTAATAGCCGAATATCAGAGGGTCTATTTGTGCTTCTTTCTCTCCTTCCAATTTTGTTCTTTTTTCACTTGTGAGCATTGCCGAAATTCATAGTGACTTCTTCTTCTTTTCTTATATTTTCCCTTCAACCGAATTTGGTAGCTTCATTTCTTTTCCACCTTTTTGCCATTTGCTCCTCCATAGCCGAACCTACACTCTTTGCATCGATTTTGCTAATAGCCGAACATAGACTCTCCATTCGGTCTACTCTTGTTTCGGTAAGGAGTCTTCTTCTCTTTTCTTCTCGTTCTTTTTCCTTTCTCTCTTTGGTTTGGTTAAACCGAAGTTTCTGACTCACTTCTCTGGGCACTGACCGATTGTAGAGGGGTGTATTTCCATCATCTCTTCTTCGTGTGGCCTACTTTTAGAGGATCTTGGTAAGTGGATGTTGGCCAAATGTATGGAAGGGGTCTTTATCGATTCCTTTGGCCGAAAGGCCACTTCCTTTAATCTATTTTTGAGAATCGGTTTTAACATGGTGATTGTTTAGGGACTCAATCGGTTTCTTAGGCCAAGCCTTCTAGCTTTCGGTTTCTGCTGATCAAGGTAAGGAACTTCTTCGAGTGGGTACCTATTTTCTCTATTTTTTTCAATGCCTTAACCCAGTTTCCTAATCAAGATCTTTTCATGGATACGAATGCCAGTCAAGTAAAGGAGGGGGTTGGACTTGTAGTCCCTGCCCCTAAGTTCAAACAGCGCGTAGTGTCAGCCGTTCGGGATTTTTCACCGGATTGTGGGCCGGCTTCGGATCTGAATAGACAGATTGCGATTGTTCCCTCTTCTGAAAGTGTCGACAATATTGAGAGTTTAGTTCTCCGTGTTTACAGGTGTGCAATTTCTCACACCATCTATCGTTTGTTTGTTATTCACTAAGTGTATGCCTTATTTAGAGGTCGAGTTTGGCGGTGTATATTTGGTTTCCCTTGAAGGGTAAAATCGAGATACCAGGTTAGTGATTTTCTAAGTAAGCCGCTTAAAAATCTTCAGCATGGATTATATATGTTTTGATGATATTGCTTGTGTTATAAAATGTTGTATTCATTTCCATTATGTTCGCATGTTGCATGGGATTGGGGAAATGTTGATGATGTTAAGGGAAAGTGTATATCGATGACTTTGTCACACTATTCTGATGGCTCGGTGCCATGTTTATATATCGGTGACTTGGTCACATTGACTCGGTGGCAAGGCCACATCGTATTGACTTTGAGCAGCATGACTACCAAAGAGGAGTGTAGGGGATGGAGGGTTGATTGTAGAAATCCCCGCAGATGTGCTGAGGTTGGATATGGAGCGGAGTGTAGAGGATGGATCACTAGGATGGACTGGGTTTATCAAATTGATTATCTGATATGTTATTGTGTTTGGGCTTTGGCCGATTGATATATAGGGGCTTGGGCCCAGTTGTGATACATAGGGTAATTGCACACTGAGTCTTCATGACTCACCCATTCTGCTTGACTTTTGCAGGTGATTTTTAGTTCAGTGGATTGGGCCGGAATGGACTCGTGGTGGCTATGCACGGGTTTTTATTTAACTAAACTCTACTTTATTTTTTATTTTCTGTTTTTGGGGATTTTGGCTTTGTATTAAGGCCATTAACTATTTGGGTTTATTTTCGGTTTAAACTTTAAACGCTTTAATCTATGCATTAATTGGTAAGACGTTTCTTTATAAAATGCAATTGGAAGTTTTTCTCGCAACTTAACCAGCGATTTTGTAAATTAAATTGAACAACATCTCAAGTTAACCTAATACAACACTAAGTGTTTTCAAACATCACCTAAACGCAAGATTTGGGCTAATTACATTTTTTTTTTTTAAAAAAGAAATAAACACTGAGTTTTCGGTTGAACTACTGAACTTGAAGCTTTCAAAAGGGATTTTCAAAATTTTTCAGACGAACGCAAAGTTTCATAAAAATCTTCCCATATGACATTCCAGATCCGGTCGTGGTGTTTGGCCTGGGTTTAGGGCATTACAATTGTGGTATCAGAGCAAGGTTTAAAAACTCGGCTATGGGTTTTGGGTTCAAAACATTTTCCTAAATTGGTTCGAAAATAGTTTAGGGAAATATATATATATATGTACACGTTTTCTAGAAGCATGGGACCCGAGTCTCTGGCACCAAGTCCGTACGGTAAGTTTTCTGACTAACTTGGGTAATTTGCATGAAGTAAATATACTATGCCATGAATGCTAGAATTAAGAAACTCAACTTTAGAGATTGGAACCTTTAGGTATACGTATGTTCCGCGAAAAAACTACCTATAACTCTATTTTCATAAGACTACTTGTTAAAAGAACAGTGGAAAGAAATGCTAATGCATAAAATTTGTAATCAGACTAAAACGATACGATAGACATGAGTGCTAGAGGACGTGGTACACGCAGCCGAGGTAGAGGCCGGGGTGTTGAGGCTGAGTTCTCGGAAGCAAGGCATGAGCCTGAAAGTGAAGCACCAGTGTCACCCATGGCAGAAGCGGGATCTCAAGATAGAACTGGTGGGGATGATGTTTTGTCCCAAGCGATGTTACGGGTTCTGGAGCGAGTTGTTGGGGCAAACACTAGGACAGTATCTCGAAAGTCTATTCTTGAGCGACTTCGAGCGAACGGAGCTGAAATGTTTAGGGTATCTCTAGTGTGGCCCCAAATGTAGCTGAGTATTGGCTAGAGGCAGTCGAGCGGATTATGGATGATCTAGACTGCACAGCAGAGGAGAAATTGAAGGGAGCGGTGTCTCTTCTCCGGGATGAGGCATATCAATGGTGGCTTACAATAAGAGAGGGTACTCCAGCAGATCGTATTGATTGGGATTTCTTCAAGATGGCATTTCAGGGGAAATACGTTGGGGCAAGCTATGTGGATGCTCAGAGGAAAACATTCCTGAATCTAGTACAAGGGGGTAAATCCGTGGCTGAGTACGAGGCAAAATTTATGAGCTTGAGTCGTTACGCCCGAGGGATAGTTGCGACTGATTATGAGCGTTACGTGTGGTTTGAAGATGGGCTGCGAGACGAGTATTGATAGCTCCGCAGCGGGAGAGGGATTTTGCTGTTTTCGTGGAGAAAGTTAAAATAGCCGAAGAGGTTAAGCGGACTGAGAGACAAATCAGGGATAAGGATAGAGGTAAAAATAAGATGAGTTTTAGGCCGTCAGGGTCAGTTGGGGGTTTTCAAAAGAGGCCTAGGTTTGATGGGCCGGGTCGAGTTGCGATGCCAGTTGCTGTTGGTCAGTCTCGACATTGTGCTCAGTATGGGAAATCACATGCGGGAGAGTGCTGGGGAAGAGATAGAGGATGTTTCAAGTGTGGATCCAGGGATCATCTGGTAAGGAATTGTCCGCAAGAGTTAGCTAGAGCACGGTCAGTAAGCCAGGGTTATGTGCAGCCGCGGAGAGGTGGTCAGCAGATGCCGAGAGGTCGTGGTTCGATCAGAGGGGGAAATGGTGTTGGTCGCGGTCGTGGAGCACCAGGCAGGGGTATCGGTAATACAGATGCAAGACAGTCGGGTTTAGTCTATGCAGCACGGCGGCGAGAGGATGGCGACGCACCGGACGTCATAACCTGTACGTTTCTTATAGCTGATAAGCCATTTCTTGCTTTGATTGATATTGGATCGACCCACTCTTATGTTTCTTGTACTATATCTGAGACTTTAAGTATAGAATCTAAAACTGCTGTTAGAGAAATGACTATGGTTAGCCCTTTAGGATACTCCGTAGTAATGAACAAGATGTTTAGGAATGTGCCTTTAGAAATTCAAGGAGTAGTATTCCCGGCAGACTTGATGGAATTGCCATTCGGTGAGTTCGGACTTATCTTAGGCATGGATTGGCTGGTTAAGCATCATGCTAATTTGGATTGTGCGACTAAACGAATGGTGATAGAAGGAAGAATGAATTATTTGTCTAACGTGGTTTCTGCATTAAGGGCTGTTAAGATGGTTCGAAAAGGGTGCAAGGTATTCCTAACTTTTATCAGTGCTTTGGATGCAAAAGAAGTGTCTGTAAAGCGGGTTAGAACAGTGAAGGAATTCGTGGATTTTTTCCTGAAGAGCTTCCGGGGTTGCCTCCGGATCGTGAGGTGGAATTTGGAATTGAACTACTTCCAGGTACGGCTCCGGTATCCATCGCCCCATATAGGATGGCGCCGAAAGAGCTGGTAGAACTTAAAGCCAGATCCAGGAGCTGTTGGATCATGGTTTTATTCGACCAAGTGTATCTTCGTGGGGAGCGCCAATGTTGTTCGTAAAGTAAAAGGACGGGTCGATGCGAATGTACATTGACTATCGTCAATTGAATAAGTTGACGATTAAGAACAAGTACCTGCAGTCGAGGATTGACGATTTGTTTGATTAGCTTAAAGGGGCTTCAGTCTTCTCGAAGATAGACTTGAGGTCAGGTTATCATCAGCTTAAGGTCAAGGAGGCGGATATTCATAAGACGGTGTTTCGAACTCGTTATGGTCACTATGAGTTTTTAGTGATGCCGTTCGGGTTGACGAATGCACCAGCTGCGTCTATGGATATGATGAACCGGGTATTCCAACCCTATCTGGATCAGTTTGTCATAGTGTTTATAGACGATATCTTGGTTTATTCCAGGACGGAAGAAGAGTATGATGCACATCTTCGGGTTGTTCTGCAAGTATTAAGGGAGAAGCAACTGTATGCCAAATTTAGTAAGTGTGAGTTTTGGCTGAAGAAAGTGACCTTTTTGGGGCATGTTGTGTCTGCGGAGGGGATTAGGGTGGATCCCCGAAAAATCGAAGCTGATTTGGATTGGAAGCCGCCGAAATCTGTAGCAGAAATTCGATGTTTCTTGGGTTTGGCTGGGTACTACAGAAGGTTTGTTGAGGGATTCTCCTTGATTGCGGCACCCTTAACTATGTTGTTGCGGAAAGGGGTACCATTTGTTTGGACTGATAAGCAACAGGAAAGCTTTGAGAAGCTAAAAAGGATCTTGACGGAGGCTCCGGTATTGATTCAGCCTGATGCGGGGAAGGAATTCGTTGTCTATTGTGATACTTCGCACTCAGGGTTAGGGTGTGTGTTAATGCAAAAGGGGAAGGTAGTTGCGTATGCGTCTCTACAGTTAAGACCGCATGAGATGAATTATCCCATGCATGACTTGGAGTTAGCTGCGGTAGTATTCGCTCTGAAGATCTGGAGACACTACCTGTATGGGGAGAAGTCCATTATCTACACCGACCATAAGAGCCTGAAATATCTCCTTACCCAGAAGGAGTTGAATTTAAGGCAGCGAAGGTGGATTGAGCTATTGAAGGATTATGACTACTCGATCGAGTACCACCCGGGAAAAGCAAATGTGGTGGCAGATGCGTTAAGTCTAAAAGTGATATCAGATTTAAGGGCAATGTTTGCTCATCTCAGCTTGTACGATGATGGAAGTTTATTAGCTGAACTTCAAGTAAAGCCGACGTGGGTAAGCTAGATTAAGGAGAAGCAATTATTGGACGATGTGTTAAGTGCTCGACTTCTACAAGTACTGGATGGTGGGGTAGAGGATTATAGTTTGAACGGTGATGGGGTATTGTGTTTCCGTAAGAGGGTTTGCATGCCGAAGGATGTTGAGTTGAGACAGATGATTCTTCAGGAGGCGCATAGTAGCCCTTACGCTATGCATCTTGGTGGGAGTAAGATGTATCGAGATATGCGTGAACAGTTTTGGTGGCCTGGTTTGAAGCGAGAAATTACCGAGTTTGTGGGTAAGTGCTTGATGTGTCAGTAGGTGAAAGCAGAGCATCAGTTGCCTTCGGGGGTATTACAGCCGGTGAGGATTCCATAGTGGAAATGGGAGAGGATAACGATGGATTTTGTTAGTGGGCTACCTCTTACGCCTACCAAGAAAGATTCAGTATGGGTGATTGTTGATCGGTTGACGAAGTCCGCCCATTTCATACCTGTTCGTATTGGCTATACATTACAGAAGCTGGCTAAGCTGTATGTGGCTGAGATTGTGAGGATGCATGGGGTACCAGTGTTTATCATATCAGACAGAGACCCTAGGTTTACGTCGCGATTTTGGAAGGCATTACATCAGGCACTGGGTACAAGATTTGATTTCAACACGGCTTTTCATCCACAGACTGATGGTCAGTCTGACAGGGTAATTCAGATCTTGGAAGACATGTTAAGAGGTTGTGTTATTGACTTCAGGGGTAGTTGGGAGGATTTTCTACCGCTGGCAGAATTCGCATACAACAATAGCTACCAATCCAACATATAGATGGCACCCTACGAAGCGCTGTATGGTCTTAGGTGTCGAACCCCTACCGGTTGGACAGAGTTAGGTGAGCGATAGTTGTTGGGTCTGAAATTGATTTCAGAGACAAAAGAGAAAGTTAAGCTGATTCGGGCTCGGTTGAAGGAAGCCTCCGACAGGCAGAAGTCTTATGCAGACCTGAAGCGTAAGAAAATAGAATTTGCAGTGGGTGATCGGGCTTTCTTGAAAGTTTCACCTTGGAAGAAGGTATTGAGGTTTGGACAGAAGGGCAAGCTAAGTCCCAGGTTCATCGGGCCTTATCGGGTATTGAAACATGTGGGACCAGTGGCGTATCAGCTTGAGTTACCTCCGGAATTGAGACAAATACATGCTGTGCTCCATGTCTCGATGTTGAGATGTTACCGTTCTGATCCGTCTCACATTGTGCCAGTGGAGGAAATTAAGGTAAGACCAGACCTGTCTTTCGAAGAGGAACCAGTGTAGATCGTAGATCGAGACGTTAAGGTATTGAGAAAGAAATCAGTTCCATTGGTGAAAGTCTTATGGCGAAATCACGGTGCAGAGGAAGCCACGTAGGAGCCGGAAGATGTAGTGCGGCAGCAATACCCTCATCTCTTTTGACCAGGTAAATTTCGAGGCCGAAATTTCTTTATGGGGGTAAAAATGTAACATCCCAAGTTAGTGGGTTCTGCATTTCATGTTTCTGTGTGTTTGGCTTATTTTGCTTGCTATTTGGATGTGTTTGGGGGTTTTAGGAAGGCTCGGGTTCGAATTGGAGTCTTGGTTAAATTTTAGTTTTAGGGCACTTTAGGGGGGAGCTTGTGGAGGTAGGTCATATATATATTTGGGTGTGTTTGATGACACAAAAAGGGGTGTGGAAGAGTGAAAAAAACGCCTTAGAGAGCAAGGGGAGATGATGCCACAGGAGAGCAGTGAGGATACAGGTTCGAGTCGCGCAGCTGGCATTTTGGAGTTCTTTTTTGCGTTCGGATGGAGGAGAGGTGGATTCGGCTAGGACTTTGGTGTGTGGGAGTTGAATGAGTCAACACATTTGAAATAAAATGAGGAGAGGAGTTGGAGGAGTAAGAAGTGGTCAACATTTTTGAATGGGGAGTGGAGAGTGAAAGGTGGAGGAAGTTATGGGATTTGGAGAGAGGGAGAGAGGTTGGCTGATTTTGGGAAGGTGTGGTGTGTGTGTGTGTGCATAATTTAGCTTGGTAGGTGGGGGCCGAACCTCCATTTGTTGCTTTTGGAATTTTTTGTTGTGCATTTGGTCATAGGGTGAGAGTGTGCCGTTTTTCTGAAAGTGTCTTTGGAGGTAGTGTGGAGTGTGCCGTTTTTCTCAAAGTGTCTTTGGAGGTAGTGTGGAACCGAAACCATTTCTTGCATTTTAGTCACTTTCTAGTCACTTTGATTCATTTCCTTTTCTACCAAAACCGCAACATCCTTACTCCATTTCCTTTCCTTCATTCTTGGGTAATAGCCGAATATCAGAGGGTCTATTTGTGCTTCTTTCTCTCCTTCCAATTTTGTTCTTTTTTCACTTGTGAGCATTGCCGAAATTCATAGTGACTTCTTCTTCTTTTCTCATCTTTTCCCTTCAACCGAATTTGGTAGCTTCATTTCTTTTCCACCTTTTTTCCATTTGCTCCTCCATAGCCGAACCTACACTCTTTGCATCGATTTTGCTAATAGCCGAACATAGACTCTCCATTCGGCCTACTCTTGTTTCGGTAAGGAGTCTTCTTCTCTTTTCTTCTCGTTCTTTTTCCTTTCTCTCTTTGGTTTGGTTAAACCGAAGTTTCTGACTCACTTCTTTGGGCACTGATCGATTGTAGAGGGGTGTATTTCCATCATCTCTTCTTCATGTGGCCTGCTTTCGAGAGGATCTTGGTAAATGGATGTTGGCCGAATGTATGGAAGGGGTCTTTATCGATTTCTTTGGCCGAAAGACCACTTCCTTTAATATATTTTTGAGAATCAATTTTAACATGGTGATTGTTTAGGGACTCAATCGGTTTCTTAGGCCAAGCCTTCTAGCTTTCGATTTCTATTGATCAAGGTAAGGAACTTCTTCGAGTGGGTACCTATTTTCTCTATTTTTTTCAATGCCTTAACCCAGTTTCCTGATCAAGATCTTTTCATGCATACGAATGCCAGTCAAGTAAAGGAGGGGGTTGGACTCGTAGTCCCTGCTCCTAAGTTTAAACGGCGCGCAGTGTCAGCCGTTCGGGATTTTCCACAGGGTTGTGGGTCGGCTTCTGATCTGAATAAACAGATTGCGGTTGTTCCCTCTTCTGAAAGTGTCGACAATATTGAAAGTTTAGTTCTCCGTGTTTATAGGTGTGTAATTTCTCACACCATCTATCGTTTGTTTGTTATTCACTAAGTGTATGCCTTATTTAGAGGCCGAGTTCGGCAGTGTGTATTGGGTTACCCTTGAAGGGTAAAATCGAGATACCAGGTTAGTGATTTTCTAAGTAAGCCGCTTAAAACTCTTCAGCATGGATTATATATGTTTTGATGATATTGCTTGTGTTATAAAATGTTGCATTCATTTCCATTATGTTCGCATGTTACATGGGATTGGGGAAATGTTGATGATGTTAAGGGGAAGTGTATATCGGTGACTTTGTCACACTATTCTGATGGCTCAGTGCCATATTTGTATATCGGTGACTTGGTCACATTGACTCGGTGGCAAGGCCACATCGTATCGACTTTGAGCAACATGACTGCCAAAGAGGAGTGTAGCGGATGGAGGGTTGATTGTAGAAATCCCCGCAGGTGTGCTGAGGTTGGATATGGAGCGGAGTGTAGAGGATGGATCACTAGGATGAGCTGGGTTTATCATATTGATTATCTGATATGTTATTGTGTTTGGGCTTTGGCCGATTGATATATAGGGGCTTGGGCCCAGTTGTGATACATAGGGTAATTGCACACTGAGTCTTCATGACTCACCCATTCTGCTTGACTTTTGCAGGTGATTCTTAGTTCAGTGGATTGGGCCGGAATGGACTCGTGGTGGCCATGCGCGGGTTTTTATTTAACTAAACTCTACTTTATTTTTCATTTTCTGTTTTTGGGGATTTTGGCTTTGTATTAAGGCCATTAACTATTTGGGTTTATTTCCAGTTTAAACTTTAAACGCTTTAATCTATGCATTAAATGGTAAGACGTTTCATTATAAAATGCAATTGGAAGTTTTTCTCACAACTTAACCAGCGATTTTGTAAATTAAATTGAACAACATCTCAAGTTAACTTAATACAACACTAAGTGTTTTCAAACACCTAAACGCAAGATTTGGGCTAATTACATCTTTTTTTTTTAAAAAAAAAAGAAATGAACACTGAGTTTTCGGTTGAACTACTGAACTTGAAGTTTTCAAAAGGGATTTTAAAAATTTTCAGACAAACGCGAAGTTTCATAAAAATCTTCCCATGTGACATTCCAGATCCAGTCGTGGTGTTTAGGCCGGGTTTGGGGTGTTACATTAATAAAGAATATTATTTAAATACAAAACACACTCCCACTTTAACTAGAGTAGGAGGGGGAGGCACATCCTCTTTATTTCTATTAGGGTTGTCACCCCTAATACTATATATGAGGGCAAATTGGGTCTCGGTTGTATTGGGTCCAACTATATGTGCTTTTTGTACTTTTAACCCAACACTTTACAATTTAATCCAACATAATATTTATTTTCTATTTCCTAAAATAAATAGTATTTACCAATTAATTAAATTAACTTCTCTATTAAATAATTTTCTCAACTCAATTCTAATTTCGTTAGGTCATAATAACTTTACCATAAAAGAATCTATGAGGAAATATATTTTATTTTTTTATTCAATAGATTCATAATGACTAATTAATTTTATTTTATTTTCCAACTTCAATTATTTAATAATAATTAATTAAATATTAATTAGAAAAACTTAAATTAATTCTCAATTTATTTTTGTACTTAGCAAGAAAATGTATTCACTGCAAATGCGATACATTTATCTTATTTCATCGTTTCTATTATGTATATTCATTTGGTTCTACATGCAATTCATTTCTGATTTAAACGAGCTAGCGGAGGGATCGATTGAACATATATAATTAGGGCACAAATAATTTATAATTAAGTTTTGGCTTTTCACTTATTAATTATAAACTTATTTAGTCACAAAGTCATTCCACAATAGTATGGTGACTAAGCTCTCTCTTATGATATACCATTGCGAAAGCTACTTAATAAGTGCTCTTCCAATGATCTTATCATAAGCGTGTTACCCTCATAGGATATCCTTAATCTCATTGGGATAAATTTGTTCTCCCAATATAATTTTATTTTATCTCACGCTAACCATTACATCTTTATTCATGAATAGTCAATCACTATCAAATAGTAATCAAGTCACTTATCACAATGACAAATGACTCGTGACCATGTTTATTTTTCATCTATCATGTAATATAGATGAAAGGATACCATTTACCCTTTAGTTGGGCTATGAATTTCACTATTGTGAAATGATGCTACATGTTGGAGAAGTCGTATAACCAACGTACTAGCTCTCGGTTCCTTATCTATTTTAACTTATGTTTTCACTTACATTAAAGTATAAGAGTCACACATACATCGTCCAGCATCCACTCAAGATTAATGTATGCCACATTATGAATTGCACAAGTGAATAAATCCATAAATGAATCTAAAACCTATTCTACTTGTGTTTTTTCCGATGTATTGTTAGTCCAATTAGTCATATTTATGTCTCTCTCTTCTGGGAGTCATCAACTTTGTTACTTAAAACAAAACATCTCCCTAATTAGACTTAATAAACGAAATATTAGTCTTTCAATTGGTTTGCTTGTTTCTGATTAGACTAAGGACATGTTTAGATTATTTATTAATATATGTTGTCTTTTTGTATTACAATCCAACCACGTAATATCACTTAGTATTAGATAAATGTTAGATAACCAATAACTCAATATTTGCTTCCATTTTGCTTTCCATGCAAAACTCCTTGAGGAAAATATACAAACAATATTTATGTAATTAATGGATATTTTATTAAACCATTTTTTTTTGAAAAACAAAAGTATACATTGACGGAAATACTACACTAAGGGCATTAGATCCCAACAATCTCCCATTAGCCCTAGTGAAGTAGATAAATCATATTTCGCACTCACATGCTTTCTACATGTTTCTCAAAACTCCTTGCTACTAGAGTCTTGGTAAATGGATCCACAAGGTTGTGATCTGATAAGAAGTTGCATACATCCACTATTCTGTTTGTTGTTGCCTCCCTTATGATTTGTGTAACGCCTCGAAAATTCTGATATATCGTTGTCGTAACCATTCTTTGAAAAAAACGAGAATCAACAATAGGGAGTCGCCACCGATCTTTATTTAGGTGTGACCGGGTCACCTTTGTTTTAATAAAACATTTTGATTTACTAAAACAATAATTTTGGTCTACGAAATCTGAGAAAACGGGTTTGGGAGTCGGTTACGTTCAAGGAAGGGTTAGCACCCTTGCAACACCCAAACTTGGTACCAAATTGATTGATGTTGTCCCAATGTTGAAAATTTGAAAATATTTAGGGTAAAAAGAATTAAAAGAATGGGTTACCTAAATTGGAATTGAATCTCAAGATTAACTCGTTTCAAAGGAATAAAAGTATCATACCCAACACGTTAGGATATAACACTTTTACACCCTGACATCGAGATCACCTTTGATCTTCAAGACATGCAATTAAAGGAGGGTGTTTGGTTATCAGGTTGAACAGAAAATTGAAACCCAGTACGTTAGGGCATCATTTTCTGACTTTCCAAACGCACAAACATTGCCTTATTTTGAAAAACGAAGTTTTATATTAGGCTTAAAATGCATTTGAATAAAATATTTAATAAAAACCAGAATATGTTTGAATTTGAAGCGTAACAGTAATAGACATTAATCAAGAAATATACACAAATTAAGATTATGTTAACAACATGCTATAAAATGCAAGTTTACTTAAAGAAAGTTAGTTTATATTAAAACTTTAATATATAACGGTTTTTGAAATGAACAAAACATATGACGAATCACGATTTTAAGAGAAAATACATTATATTAATTGATAAATTTAAAATATATCTATACACATAAATAGATTTAAAAAAAATACATGCATAAAATAATGTGAAATAAGTAACATATGCGTAAAAATAATTTAATAACAACAATAGAGATTTGTTAGTTAATGAATTAAGTACTATACATAGTAGTTTGGATATAATAAAACGATAATAATATATTATTAAAACCAATAATATGAATAGCTAAACAATGGCAAAATGACAAAATAATTAAAGAAAATAAAATGTACAAAAAACTAAATTAAAATGACAACAGGAATCCAGTGGCAAAAGCAAAAATAAAAGAGAACTAGATGACGTAAATGAAATGCGCGCAAACAATAAGGGATTAAAATGGTAATTATTCTCGAAGCTCAAAACGCAGCACCCAAACTGGATTAAATTGAAAGCGCGTTAAAATTGTAGGGTAAAATCAGGGACGAAGCCAGAACAAATTTTTGGGGGGGCCGAATGAAATTTTAATTTTTTATAGTCTATATCTTTATAATTTTTAAAGGATTAAATCGAATTTCTATAATTTTAGGGGGCCAAAGTGCAATTTTAACTTTACTAGTTTAAAAATTTTAAAAAAAATTAAGGGGCTAAATTTAAAATTTACATTTTAGGGGGGGTCGGGGCCCCTAGTAGCCCCCCTAAATCCGCCCCTGGGTAAAATAGCAATAAATAAAAGACACAGCCGAAAGGACCCAATCGAATCACCGCAAAATAGAGGAGGACTGGTGCAATAAATATCCCTTTTAAACAAAACACGCGGACCCCCGAGTTTCCAAATCGGGTCGAATCGGGTCAGCCCATTCGACGTCGTTTTGAAGCCATTGAAGAAGGCTTCAAACGACGTCGTTTATTCCCTCTTATAAACACAACAATTTCCCTTTTTTTAAAAAAAACCAAATCACCGGCCTCCTTTTAGAAACCAAAACCCTAGCCTCCCTTTCTCCTTCAGTCGAAACCAAGCCCCTCTCGCCACCGAACTAGACGCCGACGACCCAGACTCCCTTTATGACTTCGATTTCAACGAAGCAAAGGGGGAAACCGACAACGGCGATCGATAAGGTAAGCGTTCGTCCCTTTTTATTTCGTTTATATAAGTTTAAAATAATGAAAATAACAGCAATAAGAAAAACAGTAAGCAGTAAACTAAAACAAAATCGGGATCAACCTTGAATCTCTTATTTTTCTATTGATTGCTGATTCATGAAATTGGTCCAAAGAAAAAACTTTCAAACTTCCATTTTATTTCTGTATTTCTGATGTTCCTTCGTTTTTCAGATCGAAAAAAAAAAAAGAAAAAAGGCCTTTCTTACATCGATTTTGAACGGCCTTATAGCCGAAGGATACAACATCTTTGTTATCCTATTATTCCCCCATATTTCTCTGCTCTTTCTTTCTCTCTTTTCGCAGGGTATGGGCGAGGGTGCGCGAAGCCAGATGCGCATGGGGCGCTGGAGAGGCAGAGGCGTGCGAGACCGAGGCATGGGGAACGACGCATATGGGTACGAGGAGCGACGCGCATGGGGAGTTGGAGCGATGCGCGTGGGAAGCTAGAGCGACGTGTGTGTGGCGGACGCGTGGGGAAGACGAAGGGTCGGCGCGTGTAGTGGGGGATACAAAGGGTCGGCGGCGCTGGAAGGGGGAGACCCTAGGGTTTCTTGGTTGCTTCTTAACTGTTATGGGCTAAGGTGGCGTTGGGCTTTTGGGCTGCTTTATTTTTTTTGGCTCTTTCAGGTTTATTTTGCAAATGGGTTTAGGGGTATATTGGGCTTGTAATTTGTAAATGGACGTTTTGTTTATTTGTATTAAATCTGGGTCTGGTATTTTGTTTTGTAATTGGACATTTAAATGGACTGGTTTTTTTATTATTTTTTAGGTTTTTGTTTTATCTGGTATGGGCCGGGCAAAATTCGGTTATTACAGCTGCCCCTCTTTGCTCATTGTCGTGTAACGAGAATAGAGCAAAGACAATAGAAGAACCAATTTTGCCCGGTCTTGACCAAGCCTTGACTTATTGGTCTTCGTCTTCCTCAAACCTCTTCAAACTCTACTATAACCTATTGCTTTGATCCACTCCACTGCTACTTCTGCGAGACATCACCCGTAGTTTCAATTTGCTTTTCCTCAATCTTATTTATTTTTAACTTGCTCCAACATGACTTCAGGACACAAAGAGATTTGTAGCTTCGATCTATCAATTGCTCCACTGGGACTTCGATGAAACCTGAACTTTTTAAACTGCTTTCTTATCTTCGCAATATGAGTTGACTTTTTACCCCTTTTTTTTGGAAAATAGAAATTGAAAATGGAAATTGAAAACACCTCGGCGTGTCCCGAGGCTCAACTCACCTCTCGTATTATGAGTTGATTTTTGAACAGAAATTGAAAGACAAATTTTAAAAATCTCTCGGCGTGCCCTGAGGCTCAACTCACCTCTCGTATTATGAGTTGATTTTGAAAAGATAGAAATTAAAAATACCTTGGGGTGCCCCGAGGCTCAACTCACCTCTCGTATTATGAGTTGATTTTTTAACAGAAATTGAAAGACTGAAATTAAAAGTACCTCGGTTTGCTTCGCTTAGGAAGGCAAGATCTGTTATCTTCGATCTGCTTCGCTCAGGAAGGCAATATCTAATCTTCGATCTGCTTCGCTTAGGAAGGCAAGATCTGTTATCTTTGATCTGCTTCACTCAGGAAGGCAATATCTGATCTTCGATTTGTTTCGCTCAGGAAGGCAATATCTGTTATCTTCTATCCGCTTCGCTTAGGAAGGCAAGATCTGTTATGCTCGATTTGCTTCGCTTAGGAAGGCAAAATCTACTTTTCGATTT
Organism: Gossypium australe; assembly: GCA_005393395.2. NCBI lineage: Eukaryota > Viridiplantae > Streptophyta > Magnoliopsida > Malvales > Malvaceae > Gossypium > Gossypium australe. Next base: position 29,270,400 of record CM016615.1, read on the forward strand.
GCTTCGCTTAGGAAGGCAAAATCTGTTATGCTCGATCTGCTTCGCTTAGGAAGGCAAGATCTGTTATGCTCGATTTGCTTCGCTTAGGAAGGCAAGATCTGCTATCATCGATCTGCTTCGCTTAGGAAGGAAAAATCTGCTTTTCGACTTGCTTCGATTAGGAAGGCAAAATCTGCTTTTCGATCTGCTTCGCTTAGGAAGCCAAAATCTGCTATGCTCGATCTACTTCACTTAGGAAGGCAAGATCTGCTATCATCGATCTGCTCCTCTCGTATTATGAGTTAATTTTTTATCAGAAATTGAAAAACACCTCAGGATGTGACCTGAGGCTCAACTCACCTCTCGTATTATGAGTTGATATTTAAAAAAAATAAAAATTGAAAAACAGAAATTGAAAATACCTCAGCGTGCCACCTGAGGAGTTGAATTTTTATGCAAACAAAAATTGAAAAACAGAAATTAAAAATACCTCAGTGTGCGACCCGAGGAGTTGATTTTTGCAGACAGAAATTGAAAAACAGAAATTGAAAATACCTCGGCGTGCGACTCGAGGCTCAACCCACCTCTCGTTATTGAGTTGAGTTTTGAATAACATATCATCTAGCGGAACTCGGATGTCTTCTTTTCCTTTGATTCGATATAGCTATCGTCAAAACTTCTTGCTTTAATGGCGTACCTGTATGTGTCATGCGTGATGTTATCCTGATATGCACGTGTTTGTCTTAAATGCTTTTATGCCTACATGTTTATGCTATGCGCCCTGGGTTTGTTTGTCATGTATCTCTTTTTCGTCACGACTTTCATGATGACCTATATTCATTGCTTCGATTCTTGACTTCCCTTTCAGGTTTTGTACCCGTCCTCAAACCTCAGGAGTAATCTGCGTTTCACGTATATCACCCTTTTGCCCTACTGTAGCTTCAGGGCTCATCTCATTATGACCTGGGGGTATAGGATTTGAATATCCTCCATTCATCCCACTGCGACTCTAAAACATAAGATTTGTCTCTTCTTCAACCCACCCTCTTGTTATTCAAAGGTACAGGATTTGTATCAGCTTCCTTCTAACGATCCCTCTTTAGGTGACCCAACCAGATGTATATGCATGATGCTCGCATGAATGCAGAATATCATTTCCTTTCGAGAATAATTCTGGTTTTGCACTTGGGTTAACAATGCCCATTTCCCGTCAAGATTGTGTCACTAATGCGATACTTTGTCATTTTGTTCAATCACCATTTTTGAAAAAAAATCCGAAGTGATAACCTTAATTTGGACTCAGATATTTCCAACCCTTAAGCTTGGTGAATCTTGAGCAATAATCCTGTTTCAGACTCCTGTATTGTTTAGAGGTTTTCAGAGTAATATGCGAAACTCCTTTCATGAAAGTATTATTAGTCTAATAATCGTTATTTTAATGCAAAATGCTCAAAAAAGGACCATAATGATGGATGAAATGGAAATTTATTTGGAGCATAGTTCGAAACAAACCAGTTAATCAAAGCTAGCAGATGCAATGAAGAAGCAAGTTTATTTAGAGTGTGTTTTGAAAAGACAAAGATAGCAGACTAAAAATGGGTAAAATGAAAACTAGGTGCCCCAGATATCGCAGCTTGAGCTTCTCTGTTCAAACTTCTTGAGGACCATTCTAAACTCAATATGTGTTTAGGGGATCCGAAGTACTTGGTCGATGCCCCAAGGCGTAACATTCCTCTTCATTGTTACTTCAAGCGTAGCAAGACTACAGTATGCCCCATTTTTTATCAAAATTTGAGCTGCCTTTTTCGGGTTTTCAACTCAAACCCACCTTGGTCTCAAAGCGCCCTTTGCGGGTTTTCGCCTTTGGCCTCTCCTTTTTCTTTCTTCTTTTTTTTATAAGAATTTTTTTTGTTTTTTTTTGTTTTTTTTATTCCCCTTTTTTAGGTCAAATCTGAATTCACCGAATTGGACAGGTCCTTGCCATCCATCTCTGTCAATATCCATGCTTCCATAGAACAGGCCTTCTTTGCTGCATGAGGTCCTTCCTAGTTTGACATTTACTTTCTTCTGAAGTCTCTTTTGCATTTCAAAGCCCTATCATGAATTTTCTAAGGCGATCCTTTTTGTTGTAAACTCGCTTCATCTGATCGTGACAGATATCTCTCAACATTTTCTTTTCAAATTCACTTGATCACATCGAGATTGGATCCATTCCACCTTATCCAATTTTGGCTCGGCCTCTGCCTGGGGAAAAGAGGATTTTGACTTCACTAGGCAAAACCTACTGAGGAAAGCGTTATCCCAGCAGAGGTCCTGGGCGAAGTTTAATGAGCATAAAAGGGTAAACGTAACTTCTATATGCCCACATTCACAATTTTAGGTCATCTTCCTAACAATCTTTGTTTTGTTGCCCTTTTTTTTGCACTATGACGTGGCACTTGATCTTTGAAAAGACCGTAAACTTTTGACATTGCGCGGTTAAATATGATCTTTTCACCTTTTTTGTTAATATTTTTCTTTTTTCCCTTTTTGGTCTAATGACTATCAACTTTGTAATATTGGCATATGAAGCGACCCCCACCCTCATAGTGAAGAGAACGTCCACAAAAATGGATCGATGCGGACCAGAAGCTTTCGAGGAGATTGTCTTGGTAACGTCCATGCCCCACGTGTAGAAAAGAGGAAGAGGCACATAAGTTCTGTCCTCCTTGATTTGGCGTTTGATGCAATTTTCCTTTCTGGGTAGACCAGTAGCTCGAACCTCTTGATTGGCTTAGTCAGGATAGAACCATCAGCATGTGATCTTCAAATATCCTTATGGACTTCTTCTGTGACTTCCTTAGCTTTAACAGCATACTCGTGCCTTAGTACTCGGTGTGTCTTAACGTAATGATATGGAAATATCTTTGAACTCTAGGAGATAACTCAATGATTCCTTGCCTTGTTCCTGCGGCAAGATAAGCTTCCATCTTCATCTCCCTTGTAGTGTTTGCTGACAATTCTTAAGATAGGATCTACCATTCTTGACAATTTAGGAGATAAGTCGTGACCTCTGTCATCTCCACAGTCCTCCAATCCCTTTAGACACATATCTCGTTAAAAAGAGAGTCAGTAACAGCGTCGCTCATGTCATTGGTATCTGGGGGACCCATTGTGGGTATGAAGGTAGAAAATTAAAAGTATGATATGAAAATGAAACGATGTAGAGTATGAAATGCGAGAAGTGAAAATAAAGGTGCATTTTATTAAAATAACAATTCTGGAAACAAGCCTATTTCACGAAAGGACTCTTGTTGCCTCTAGGCTTAAAGCAACAAGCATGTTTTGAATATTACTCCAGATTAGCCAAAAATGCAGGTTTCTTTCACAATCCTATTGTTTAAAACACTCCTAAGTGTGTAAGGTTTCAGAAAGCTTTATGGTCTTATTATTCAAAACACTCCCAAGTGTGTAAGACTTCGGAAAGCTTCATGCCCCCGTTTTCCTTTTGAATGTGTCATTGGCGTTCTGACTTCTCGATTTCTAGGCTTCTGATAACTTCTTTAGGGAACCGAGACTCTCTCGCCCCCTCCTTCAATTATCGCAAATTATTGCTCTGGTCGACTCATCGAACTTCAAAACCCTATTTTAATAAGTCTCTCCACCATTTTCTTAAATGCGATGCAGTTATCGGTTGAGTGACCCGTTATTCCCGCGTGATACTCGCATTGAGCATTCGAATCATACCATTTGGGGTATGGGGGTTGCACTGGTTTCATGTAGTGAGGAGTCACCCTATGTGTATCAAACAGGCTTTGATATAACTCCCCATATGTCATTGGAATTGGTGTAAACTGGAGACGCCTTGCATTGGATTCTTGACTTGATGATCCTTGATGACCAGTGGTCACAGCCCTCGGTTGACCTGCAGAGACTGCCTTGGAACACTTGCTCAAGTTGTTCACTTCATTTTCCATATTTCTCGAGCTTGACCTTTTGACACTTCCTCTTGCATCTATTTTTCCACTCTTTATGGCATTCTCAATGAGTTCCCCAGACATTACGATATCGGCGAAGTCTTTTGTGGCGTTTCCCACCAGCTTGTCATAAAATGGCGCTTTCAAAGTGTTGATAAAGAGGACCGTTATCTCAGTTTTAGTCAGTGGGGGTTCTACTTGGGCCGAGATATCCCTCCATCTTTGAGTGTATTGTCTAAAAGTCTCTATTGGCTTCTTTTCCATCATCTGCAGTGCTAGTCGATCAGGCACCATATCGAAGAAATGCTTGTATTGTTCACAAAACGCTGATGCTAGGTCCTTCCATGATCGAATCCTCTCTCTGCTGAGTTGATTATAGCATCGGAAGGCTGATCCGACCAAGCTATCTTGAAAACAGTGTATTAATAATTTGTCCTCACTCACATAACCAGCCATCTTCCGACAAAACATGATAAGATGCGCCTTTGGACATCTCGTTCCATCGTATTTTTCAAAATCTGGTGCTTTAAATTTCGGAGGCAGAACCAGATCGAGGACCAAACTGAGCTCTTTGGCACTTAGTGCCGAGAAGACTTCAGTACCTTCTATCGCCTTGAGTCTTTCTTCCAGACTCTTATACTTGTCCTGAGCATCATGATCCTTCATTCTCAGCTTGGCTATTTCTATCGGATCATCCAAATCTGGGACGATTGGATCAGCAGGATTAGCTCCGGGGTTTGATACGAATATTCCTTGCCCTAGATGAGCTGGTGGTACAGGTGGTTGTTCTGGGCCAGTAGATTCCTTTTGAGGCCAACCTTCTTGCATTGCATGGGCATGAGGTGGAGTGAATCTTGGGGGAGGGAACGGACCCTGATTAACTCTCAAGTAGGGTTCTGTAATATCGGGACTTTGTGCGGGTCCTTTTCCTTTGACCAGAGCTGTTATCATCTCCATCATTTTGGCCATTTGATCCTTTTCCTCGAGCAATTCCTCTCAGGATCTTACTACCAGATCTATTGTTTCCTGTTGTAACTTAGCCATCTACTCTTGCAACTCTCTTTGAATCCATTCCATTCTTTCGATTCTTTCGTTGAGTTCTGCATCCATAGCTCTAGCTCTTAGCCGTGTCCTATAAGGATGACGTGATTTTAGATTCGTAGTGTCGCAACCGTAGATTATACGATTTTAGCCTTAGTGAATGATTAGGGTGATATGATACTACTGCAGGCAATGCTATGCAAATGCATGGTATGAATGCAAAAAGGTGTCAACTCTGATTCAATTCCCTATAGGAAACAAAGCTCTTTACATAAAACAGATTACAGATATGGTTTGGCCTTAGCGCCTAGATCCCTAATCTTTCGGAGTAACGAAGCCAACTCCTGTCCTTGGCCTGTCCGTGACTCATGCCGCACACTTAATACCTCCGCCTCTGCTGCCAAAATTTGCAAGTGCTCGGCCACCTCTTGAATCTGATTTATGGCCTCTCTCATGAGATAGTCCCTATTTTCAATTTGCTTCTGGGCCTTATTTAACTCCTCCTTCTGTTGCTCTTTACCCTCTTTCAAGTACCTAATATAATCCTGACAACCCCGCAGTGCCCCTTCTAGCTCTTCGGTCTTCTTTTCCATTTCTTCGATTCTACTCAAGCTTGCCTTTAATTCTATCACCGAGTTGCGATTTCTATAATGATTTAAGGACCTTTCCAACTCCGCCACTCTAGTCTTCAATTTATTTCTTCTGTTTTGGCCTTCTGACACTTGCTTTTCTAAGATCTCCTTCTGAGCCTTCATTTCTTGGAATTTCCTTTCCCATTGCTCGGTCTTAGCTCTTTCCTCTTGTAACTCTTGTCGCCATTGACCCGAAGTCTTTCCTAGCCCCACAGTTCTTATTGAGAGACGCATCTTTTTGTAGTCCCTCTTTAGGCTGTCCAACTCTTCTTCGGCTTTGCTCTTTCCCTTTCTTATCTTTTCTGTTTCTGATTTCTGTATCTCTACATCCAACTTCAAAAGCATCTTCTCCTCCTCCAACTACTCAATTTTCTTCTCGAGCTCTGAACTCCGCTTTACAAAATCTTGCTTTATAATTTCTAATTCCGTTGGTATCATTTGCAACCGTTCCTCCCTAGATTGAGCATTATTTGAACTTGGTCTCGGGATATTATCGTTGATTCTTTTGTTTAGCCATACTTTATCTTCAGAAGTCGCCGTTTCGCCCACAGTCAACCTCTTCATCCGGTGGGTTTGCTTCCAAGCACTTGTAATTTCCTTAATCTTCATCTTATAACTTTCTCCTGTATAAGAGAATTCGCTTCGATCCAACCCATGTGTTGCTGGCACGAACTGTCTAGACTGGTATTGTCTTGCTGCTAGCAGAGAGGCATATCCGATGACTCCTCAAATTCCGGGTAGAGGGACCCAATTAAAGTCTCCACACCTGTAAAGGATCTCTCCAGGCACCATCCATGGAGCTCTCCACTCAATGTCTCCCTCCTGAAGATTCTGAAGAATTGTCCTCCATCCTTCTTCTGTTATATCTTCTCGTCTTGACACGGCCACTTCCTCCTTTATCGGTGAATAATCCTTATAAAAGGGTCGATGAGAGACTTTATCCATCTTCCAAAAATGCCCATAAAACCATACCATTAATAGCTGTGCGCATCCGATAAACCTTCCTTCTCCCGCTCTTCTGCACGCATTTAATGATCTGAAAGTCTCTGCAAGAATTGCTGGGACAGGTGTAACTTGTTTATCCAATCGATCGAACAAATCCACCACTGCTTCATCTATGCGTCTTAGGGCTTTTGGGAAGATGACTAGTCCGTAGAGGCCTAAGGCGAAGATATCAACCTTCTTCCTCACATCAGGGTGCATCAAAATCAGATCCCCTAAATTTACCCAAGGAATACATCTCCCTTCACCTTTCTGTTGAATCTTGGTTGAGATCCACTGTTCACTCATTCTCGTAATTTTCATCAATTTCTTCGTCAAATGAGGGACATAGGCAGGCCTAATATAAACCTTGTCAACTTGTATCCCGGGACTACGAAGTAAAGTGGTATATTCTTCTACTGTTGGCACCAAATCCACTTTCCCAAAAGTGAAGCAACGGTATGCGGAATTCTAAAACTGGACCATAGCTCGAAACAGGTGTTTATCTATCTTAACATCCAATAAGTGAGAGACATCACCATAACGGTGGTAGAATGTCTGTTTAGCTTCATCTTCCCAATGGGTCCAGATATCTCGCCACTCTTGGAGCTCATTTTGTGTCACGCTAACATGGGTGAAGTCCCTCAGCTTTGACGTATGACCTTCAACTAAGCTATCTCCTTTTTCCAATTGCAACTTTTCTGACCATGCGCGCACGGCCGCATTGTCCTCTACTTTATCAAGAAAGTCGTTTTCCATAGCAAACTTCCTATCTCAGCAACCGAACAGAAATTGACACCTCTACTATATGGAATGTCATGCAAATCAAACAAATCAACACAAGTTAGTATTGCATAATCAAAACAAGTAAAAATATCATTAAACACTTATCTAGGTAACTATTTCGACATCCTGCCTAGGGTAGGCTTTAGGGCTTCTATATGGGGTTCAGTTCTAAAGAAGGATACCTGAACCAGCAGATTCCTCAATCCTCACCCATTATAGGCTCATACGGACCGAGTTCGGTTCAGGAGGATACATTTCCCTATGGCCATGCGGAGGTGAAAACCTCACGAAGCACATAGGTACGGATGTATCCCGGAAGCAATCCACTAGTCCATGCGGAGGTGAAAACCTCACGAAGGCTTAGTTTCTTACTCCACTTAAATGTGTGACCACAACGGTCATGCAATGTAAATGCAAGTATTATGAGACTCGACATTATTGCAGTTATAGCACAAACAAATGCTTTAGAAGAAACATGATTTTTTTTAAAAAAACAATTTTTCAAGTTTTCAATCAAAAGGACAAAAATTAATCAATTTATGGCCTGACTCTCGATCTCCCCAGTGGAGTCGCCAAGCTGTCGTAACCATTTTTTGACAAAATTGAAATCGACTTTAAAATAGGGAGTCGCCACCAATCTTTATTTGGTGTGATCGGATCACCTTTGTTTTAATAAAACATTTTGTTTGCTAAAACAGTAATTTTGGTCTACGAAACTCGAGAAAACGGATTCGGGAGTCGGTTACGCGCAAGGAAGGGTTAGCACCCTTGTAACGCCCAAAGTTGGTACCAAATCGATTGATGTTGTCCTAATGTTGAAAACTTGAAAATACTTAAGGCAGAAAAAAGTTATTAAATCTGAATTGAATCTCAAGATTGACTCGTTTCAAAGAAATAAAAGTATCATACCCAGCACGTTAGGATATAATGCCTTTATACTCTGACATCGAGAGCATCTTTGATCTTCAAAATATATGAAAAGGGTATTTGGTTATTTAGTTGAACGAAAAATCAACACCCAGCACGTTAGGATGTAATCTTTCGTGTTTCTAAACACACAAATACTGCCTTGTTTTTGAAAAACTTTTGAATGAAGTATAATGAGCTTGTAAAAATATATTTTTATTTTGAATAATAATCTATGTAACAATATCGCATTTATAAACTATCATACACAAATATTAACAAAGCGATTATAATACAATAGTGTACAATATAAAATACAACTAAAATGACCACACCATAGTAATCATAAAATAATAATAAATAAAAGGGCATTATATAGATATATATATATATATATAAGCAATATATGTAAAACAATAAAAAAACCTAATAACAAATATATAACTTAATACTTATAAAAGATAATGCGTAATATACATATATAATAGTTTTGACTAAAGATGTTTTTTTTAAATATATATATATATATATATATATATATATATATGTGTGTGTGAAACATGTTACAGAATATAAACAAGATTAAAAATTTTTAGAAAATAATATATGATATAATATAATACTATGTAGTATAAAAAGCTAAAAAAACTCTAGAAATAATAAAAAATTTTATATAAAATAAAACTCTAGAAATAATATATAAATATAATGCTATATAATATACAAAATATAATATAATAACTAATAAAAATAGAATATAAATTATTAAACGAGTGAAATAATATATAGGAATAATTAAGTATACATATAAAATATATATAGGAAAATAATATGAAATATATAATATAGTAAAATAATTTAATATACTATATAATAATGAGAATAAAATAAAAGGATAAGAAAAAAATAAAAAAAGAAATCAGGGGTCAAATAATAATTAAAACAGATAAAAAATTAAATTAAAATGCGCGTTAAATCCTAGGGACTAATGTGGAAATTAAACATTTTTACGAAACAGCGACGTTCTGATCGGATTGATGGACTAGATTGGAATCGAAACGAAACTTTAGGGATAAATACAACAAATAAATAAAAATGCAATTAATACTGAATCAAAAAATGTAGAAAATGCGAAAGGACTAAGATGGTAATTAAGCCATTTAAAGAAAACACGCGGATCCTCCGATGGCGAGTCGGGTCGCGCAGGTCAGAGCCATGAAACGGCGCCGTTTTGGGGTTTAAAACCCCAGGCTAAAACGACGTCGTTTTCAATTCGTATAAAAGGCTAATTTTCCTAAAAAAACAAATCATTTTCATTTTGTTTTCCTCAAAAAACTCTCTGAAACTCTCTGCTGGGCCATTTTCGGCTTGCCTCCGGTGAAGTTTCGACCGCCGTCCACCGCCGTTGCCGGCCACCATGCGCAGTGGCCGGAGTCCCAAAAACGTAAGTTTTTTTTTTTAGTATTATATATGTATATATATGCTATATGTATGATAAAAAAATAAATAAATAAATAAATAAAATATGTAAAATAAAAAATGTACGTAAATAAAAATAAAATTAAAAATAAAACAATACCTCCGTTTTTTATTTCTTTGTTGAAAGAGTTTTAAAATAAAAAAAATGAAAGGTAAATAAACAGTAAGTGAAGATAAAAATCAAAATCAACCTTAACGCTTTTTTGATTTCTGATTGTCCTTTTTTGGTTTTCTGTTGATTGTTGATGCTCGTCCCCAAATCCCTCTTTTTATTGATATTTATTCGTGGAGATTCGAAGTAAACAAGAACAATGAAACGGCCGTACGCGATAATTGAAAAAAGAAATCAACCTTTTTCTTTGCTTTTTGTTTTTGATTGATTGTCTCTGAAGAAGTTCTTTCGTTTCCAATGGTTTCGGTTTTCTAACCGATATACAGATCATTTGTTATTTTTTTTTATTCTTTGCTTCGTTCTCTGTTGTTTCGTCTTTTTCCATTTGTAGGGTATGGGCAAAGGCGGAGGCGTGTATGAGTCCTTCGGTTAGCGTGCGTAGTGGCGCTGGGGCAACAACGACGGGCGTTCGATCGAGGCATGGGGAAGAGCAGAGACGCGCGTGGGCATGCACGAGGATCTGAAAAGGCACGCGTGGGAAGCCAAAACGCGTGGTGACAGACGAAAGGTCGTGGTGCGTACATGGGGGCTACGTCGCTTGGAAGACTGAGGGTCGGCGCGTGTAGTGGGGGAGACGAAGGGTTGTCGGTGCTGGAAGGGGGAAACCCTAGGGTTTCCTGGTTGCTTCTTAACTGTTATGGGCTAGGGTGGTGTTGGGCTATATTGGGCTTTTGGGCTGCCATTTGTTACGTATTTTTGGGTTTATTTTGCAAATGGGTTTAGGGGTATATTGGGCTTGTAATTTGTAAATGGACATTTTGTTTATTTGTATTAAATCTGGGTCTGGTATTTTGTTTTGTAATTGGACATTTAAATGGACTGGTTTTTTATTATTTTTTTGGGTTTTTTATTTTATCGGGTATGGGCCAGGCAAAATTTGGTTATTACAGCTGCCCCTCTTTGCTCATTGTCGTGAAACGAGAATAGAGCAAAGACGATAGAAGAACCAATTTTGCCCGGTCTTGGCTAAGCCTTGACTTATTGGTCCCTATCTTCCTCAAACATCTTCAAACTCTACAGTAACCTGTTGCTTTGATCCATTCTGCCACTACTTCCGCGAGATATGACCCGTAGCTTCAACTCGCTTTTCCTCAATCTTCTAAGGGGTGAGATTTGCTTGCTTCAACCAGAGAATTGTAGCTTCGATCTACTAATTGCTCCATTAGGACTTCGATGTGATGAATCTGGACTTTTCAAACTGCTTCCTCGTTCTCGCCATATGGGTTGACTTTTTTTTTGAAAAACCGAAATTGAAAACACCTCGGCCCATGACTCGAGGCCCAACTTACCTCTCGTATTACGAGTTGATTTTTTTTGAATAGGAATTGAAAGACAGAAATTAAAAATACCTCAGCGTGTGACCCGAGGCCCAACTCACCTCTCGCATTATGAGTTAATTTTTGAACAGAAACTGAAAGACAGAAATTAAATATACCTCGGCATGTGACTCGAGGAGTTGATTTTTGCAAACAGGAATTGAAAAACAGAAATTAAAAATACCTCGGCGTGAGACCCGAGGAGTTGCGAACGGAAATTTGAAAAACAAAAATTAAAATACCTCGGCATGCGACCCGAGGAGTTGATTTTTGCGAACAGGAATTGAAAAATAGAAATTAAAAATACCTCAGCGTGCGACCTAAGGAGTTGATTTTTCCAAACAGGAATTGAAAAGCAGAAATTAAAAATACCTCAGCGTGCGACCTGAGGGGTTGAGAACGGAAATTGAAAAATAGAAATTAAAATACCTCGGTGTGCGACCCAAGGAGTTGATTTTTGTGAACAAAAATTGAAAGACAGAAATTGAAAATACCTTAGCGCACGACCTGAGGAGTTGCAAATGGAAATTGAAAAACAGAAACTAAAATTACCTCGGCGTACGACCCGAGGAGTTGCAAACGGAAATTGAAAAATAGAAATTAAAATACCTCGGCGTGCGACCCGAGGAGTTGATTTTTGCAAACAGGAATTGAAAAATAGAAATTAAAAATACCTCAGCGTGCGACCTGAGGAGTTGATTTTTGCCAACAGAAATTGAAAAACGGAAATTAAAAATACCTCAGCGTGCAACCTGAGGAGTTGATTTTTGCAAACAGAAATTGAAAAATAGAAATTAAAAATACCTCGGCATGTGGCCCGAGGTTCAACTCACCTCTCGAATTATGAGTTGCTTTTTTGAAAAACAGTAATTGAAAACGTATCATCTGGTGGAACTCGAATGTTTTCTCTCTCCTTTGTTCGGTACAGCTATCGTCAAAACTTCTTGCTTTACTGGCGTACCGGTATGTGTCATGCGTGACGTTATCATGATATGCACGTGTTTGTCTTAAATGCTTTTATGCCTACATGATTATGCCATGCGCCCTGGGTTTGTTTGTTATATATCTTTTTTGTTACGGCTTTCTTGATGACCTGTATTCATTGCTTCGATTCTTGACTTTCCTCTCAGGTTTTGTACCCGTCCTCAAGCTTTACGTGTAATCCGTGTTCCTTGTATATCGCCCTTTTGCTCCCTGTTGAACTTTGTCTTTGTTTTGAGGCTCTTGTACTTACCAAATTCTTATCCAGGTAATGCTCAATATTCCTTTTGTTTAGAGTATGTCATTTCACTATTTATCATTTAAATGAACCAAACATGGGATGTATGACAATGGCCACGTGGGTATGAAAGGGATACCTCACATCTATATTTATTTTAAAGGCAATAAGCAAAGAAAATTGACAAGGAATAATTCAATAACGAAAGCACTATATAAAAAAAAGCTGGGTTCAATTGTCACAAATGCTCTAGATATCCGACGCATGAACTCCTCCACGTTCCTTCATCCTAGATCTTTTTGAGCAAAGCTTCTTGTGTAGAAGATTTTGAGCTTCCGAGTCTGCTTCGGATATTATGATCTCGCCATTTGACTCTCTGTTCAAATCACCTTACTCCTTAAGCCGAACCCCCTTCATTAGGACGCCCTTTCGGGTTTTCATCCTAACCTTTTTTGTTTAGTAAGACGCCCTTTTCAGGTTTTCATTCTTTTTCCTTTTTTTTTACATCAGGACGCCTTTTTGGGTTTTCATCTTGATCTCTTTTTCGTTTTCTTCTTCTTCTTCTTCTTCTTTTTTTACATCATACTTCTTCACAGCATCTGAGTTCACTGGATTTGGTAACTCCTTCCCATCCATCTCAGTGAGAATCAAAGCTCCTCCTGAGAAAGCTTTCTTCACGACATATGGCCCTTCCCAATTTGGTGCCCATTTTCCTCAGAAGTCCTTTTGTATTGGGAGAATCTTTCTCAGCGCGAGTTCTCCTTTGAGAAATTCCCTTGGTCGCACCTTCTTGTCGTGGGCTGTGATCATTCTCTTCTGGTACATCTGTCCATGACAGATTGCCTTCAAGCGTTTTTCTTTGATGAGATTTAGTTGGACATATCGAGCCCGAACCCATTCTGATTCTTCTAGTTTTGACTACACTAAGACTCGCAAAGAGGGGATCTCAACCTCAATGGGCAGCACAGCTTCCATTCCATAGACCAGAGAGAAAGGAGTTGCTCCCGTGGATGTCCGCACACATGTGCGATATGCATACAAAGCGAATGGTAACTTCTCGTGCCAATATTTATATGTCTCGGTCATTTTCCCAATAATCCTCTTAATATTTTTGTTAGCAGCTTCTACCGCTCCGTTCATTTTTGGACGATAGGGTGAGGAATTATGATGCTTTATTTGAAATTGCTCACACACTTCCTTCATCATCTTGTTGTTCAAATTCAAGGCATTATCTGAAATAATTCTCTCAAGCAAACCGTATTGACATATGATCTCCTTTTTTAAGAACTTACAAACTGCGGTCCTTGTCACATTAGCAAACGAAGCGGCTTCTACCCATTTAGTGAAGTAATCTATGACCACAAAAATGAATCGATGTCCATTAGAAGCTTTTGGGGAAATTGGCCCTATAACATCTATACCCCACATAGAAAAAGGCCACGGAGAAGTCATGACGTGAAGGGGCGAAGGTGGTGCATGAATTTTATCATCGTAAACTGGACATTTGTGGCACTTTTGCGCGTAACTAATGCAATCGCTTTCCATTGTCAGCCAGTAATAACCGAGTCTCATAATATGCCTAGCCATAGTGAAACCATTAGCGTGCATGCCACAGATTCCTTCCTGGACCTCTTCGAGTATCTTTCTGGCTTCAACAGTATCCACGCATCTCAAGAGCACTTGATCTTTTCCTCTTTTGTATAGGATGTCCCCATCAAGAACAAATCTCACTGCCATTCTTCTGATTGTTTTTTTGTCGTTCTCATTTGCTTGCTCGGGATATCTTTGATTCTTGACATATTCTAAGATATCATGGAACCATGGTTGTCCATCTGCCTCTTTTTTAATGTTAAAACAATGTGCCGGGACCTCATATATGCTCATTTGGAGAGGCATTATCTCCGTTTCTCGATTCGCTTTGAACATTGATGCCAAAGTGGCTAGGGCATCAACCAATTGGTTTTCTTCTCGTGGGAAGTAATTGAAAGTCACTTCTTCGAATTCTTTGACCAGTTCCACTACAAGATCGTAATATTTGACCAACTTTGAGTCTCTCACTTCCCAATCTCCACGGATTTGGTAAATCACCAACGCTGAGTCCCCTGATACCTCTAAGATTTTGATGTTTCGTTCGATAGCAGCGCGAAGTCCCATGATGCAAGCCCCGTATTCTGCTATGTTATTGGTCCAATCCCATGCCCTAATGCATTCAATGCACCGTCAAAGCTCATCTTCCACAGTTTCTCTTTCGACGACTCACACTCTTTTTCTGTAATGCACATCAAGTCTTCATCTGGAAAATCAAATCTCAATGGCTCGTATTCTTTCGTTGTTCGAGTTGCTAGGAAGTCAGCTATCGCGCTTCCCTTTATCGACTTTTGACTCACATATACGATGTCGTACTCCGATAGTAAAATCTGCCATCGTGCCATTCTTCCTGAGAGTGCAGATGATTCCATCATGTACTTTATTGGATCCAGTTTTGAAATTAACCACGTCGTATTATACAACATATATTGTCTGAGCCTTCGAACAACCCAGACCAAAGCACAACAGAATTTCTCAATTGACGGGTACTTTGCTTCATACTCTGTGAATTTCTTGCTGAGGTAGTAGACCGCCTTTTCTTTTTTTCCGACTCATCATGTTGCCCCAGTACGCAGCCCATTGAGTTTTCGAACACAGTCAGATACAATACTAACGGTTTTCCAGGAGTTGGCGGTACTAGCATTGGAATGGGAGACAAATACTTTTTTATCCTGTCAAAAGCTATTTGGCATTCCTCATTCCATTCCCCTGGATTGTGTTTTCGAAGGAGTCGAAAAATTGGATCACACTGGTTGGTAAGTTGAGCAATGAATCGAGCGATGTAGTTCAGCCTCCCTAAAAATCCTCTGACTTTCTTTTGTGTGCGCGGAGGCGGTAGTTCTTGTATGGCTTTTATTTTATCCGGATCAACCTCAATACCTCTCTCACTGACTATGAAGCCTAGTAGTTTTCCGGAGGTAGCTCCAAACGTACACTTGGCTGGATTAAGCTTTAGATGAAACTTTCTTAGTCTTTCGAACAATTTCCTGAGGTTCTCCACATGTTCTCTTTCCCCCCGAGATTTGGCAATCATATCATCGACATAAACTTCTATTTCTTTGTGCATCATGTCATGGAACAGCATAACCATAGCCCTCTGATAGGTTGCCCCGGCATTCTTCAATCCGAATGGCATCACCTTGTAGCAGAATGTTCCTCACATTGTTACGAATGTAGTTTTCTCCATATCCTTGGGAGCCATCTTTATCTGATTATAACCCGAAAATCCATCCATGAAAGAAAACAATGAATGGTTTGCTATGTTATCCACCAACGTATCGATGTGTGGCAAAGGAAAGTTATCTTTAAAACTTGCTCGATTCAGATCACGATAATCTACGACATTCGCACCTTGCCGTCTTTCTTCTGTACCGGGACTATATTAGCCACCCATTCCGGGTATTTAGAGACTTGGAGGAAACCAGCATCAAATTGTTTCTTGACTTCTTCTTTTATCTTTAAAAGTATTTCGGGTCTCATTCGTCTCAACTTCTGTTGAATAGGTTTGCATCCTGGTTTCAGTCGGAGTCTATGGACCACTACATCCTCGTTCAAACCTGGCATGTCCTGATACGACCATGCGAATACGTCTTTGTACTCATGACGCAAGGCGATCAAATCATGTTTGGCATTCTCTGAAAAGGAGGTCCCAATATTCACTTCTTGCCTCTTTACTTCCCAAATTTACTGTCTCAGCAGGTTTTTGATAGGGCAGAATCTGTTTATCTAATGTCTTTTATCATTCTCAGTAAGTCAGGAGACGTTACATAGTCTTCAGTGTCTTCTTCAGCTTCGCATTCCCCTAAACAAATAGCTTTCTCAAAATTGATTTCAGGACTTGTAACGGGATTGTTCATGTCATTGATATCTGAGCGCCTGAAATGTGAATGAGAAAGAAAACTATCGAGGAGTATCAAAGTATTGGAACCAAACAAACACAATATTATGGCATGATATGAGGTACCTATAAGGATATGTCATGAGAAGAGGGAGCAATTATAAAGTTAACGAAAATGAAAGGACTATGCCCAAAATGCATCTCCATTAATGTTCATTTAAATGATAAAGAACAAATGTAAGCTCTTACAAAAGGATTCCACTATTACTTAGAAGCATACAAAAAGAGTTAACGTTGAGCATTACTTTGGAGAGGACTTAGAAACTACAAGAAGATCCACAGCAGTCCAATTGTTCAAAACAAATCCAGGGGGACCAGGGCGTATCATCGAAATATCTTCAACTGTATCATCCACTTTGTCAATGACGCTCACGTTCCTTTCAGTATGGTTAGGGAGCGGATTTCCAGCCACATTACTAGTACCACCAAAACGTAAAATGCCTGCATCAATAAGACCTTGAACCCTTCTTTTAAAAGCTAGACAATTTTCTGTAGAATGCCCCCGGTTTCCAGCATGGTACATGCAACTAGCATTAGAATCGTACCATTTTGGGTAGTGAGGTTTTAGGGGTGCCACATAATGTGGGGATATTAATTGTTTTTCTAGTAGTTTCGGGTACAGCTCTCCATACGACACAGGAATAGGGGTGAATTCACTAAGGCTAAAATCTTATAATCTACGGTTGCGACATTACAAATCTGAAATCACGTCATCCTTATAGGACACGGCTAAGAGCTAGAGCTATGGATGCAGAACTCAACAAAAGAATCGAAAGAATGGAAAGGATTCAAAGAGAGTTGCAAGAGCAGATGGCTAAGTCGCAACAGGAAGCAAGAGATCTGGTAGTAAGATCCCGAGAGGAATTGCTCGAGCAAAAGGATCAAATGGCCAAAATGATGGAGATGATGACAGCTCTGGTCAAAGGAAAAGGACCCGCGCAAAGTCCTGATTTTACAGAACCCCACTCGATAGTTAATTAGGGTCCGTTCCCTCCCTCAGGATTCACTCCACCTCACGCCCATGCAATGCACGAAGGTTGGCCTCAAAAGAAATCTACGGGCCCAGAACAACCACCTGTACCACCAGCTCATCTAGGGCAAGGAATATTTGTATCAAACCCCGGAGCTAATCCTGTTGATCCAATCGTCCCAGATTTGGATGATCCGATAGAAATAGCCAAGCTGAGAATGAAGGATCATGATGCTCAGGACAAGTATAAGAGTCTGGAAGAAAGGCTCAAGGCGATAGAAGGTACTGAAGTTTTCTCGGCACTAAGTGCCAAAGAGCTCAGTTTGGTCCCCGATTCCTGTGTCGTATGGAGAGCTGTACCCGAAACTACTAGAAAAACAATTAATATCCCCACATTATGTGGCACCCCTAAAACCTCCCTACCCAAAATGGTACGATTCTAATGCTAGTTGCATGTACCATGCTGGAAACCGGGGGCATTCTACAGAAAATTGTCTAGCTTTTAAAAGAAGGGTTCAAGGTCTTATTGATGCAGGCATTTTACGTTTTGGTGGTACTAGTAATGTGGCTGGAAATCTGCTCCCTAACCATACTGAAAGGAACGTGAGCGTCATTGACAAAGTGGATGATACAGTTGAAGATATTTCGGTGATACGCCCCGGTCCCCAGTGGAGTCGCCAAGCTGTCGTAACTATTCTTTGAAAAAAACAGGAATCGACTTTAAAAATAGGGAGTCGCCACTGATCTTTATTTAGGTGTGACCTGGTCACCTTTGTTTTAATAAAACATTTTGATTTACTAAAACAATAATTTTGGTCTACGAAATCTGAGAAAATGGGTTCGGGAGTCGGTTACGTGCAAGGAAGGGTTAGCACCCTTGCAACACCCAAACTTGGTACCAAATTGATTGATGTTGTCCCAATGTTGAAAATTTGAAAATATTTAGGGTAAAAAGAATTAAAAGAATGGGTTACCTAAATTGGAATTGAATCTCAAGATTAACTCGTTTCAAAGGAATAAAAGTATCATACCCAACACGTTAGGATATAACACTTTTACACTCTGACATCGAGATCACCTTTGATCTTCAAGACATGCAATTAAAGGAGGGTGTTTGGTTATCAGGTTGGACAGAAAATTGACACCCAGTACGTTAGGGCATCATTTTCTGACTTTCCAAACGCACAAACATTGCCTTATTTTGAAAAACAAAGTTTTATATTAGGCTTAAAATGCATTTGAATAAAATATTTAATAAAAACTAGAATATGTTTGAATTTGAAGCGTAACAGTAATAGACATTAATCAAGAAATATACACAAATTAAGACTATATTAACAACATGCTATAAAATGCAAGTTTACTTAAAGAAAGTTAGTTTATATTAAAACTTTAATATATAACGGTTTTTGAAATGAACAAAACATACGACGAAACACGAACTTAAGAGAAAATACATTATATTAATTGATAAATTTAAAATATATCTATACACATAAATAGATTTAAAAGAAAATACATGCATAAAATAATGTGAAATAAGTAACATATGCGTAAAAATAATTTAATAACAACAATAGAGATTTGTTAGTTAATGAATTAAGTACTATACATAGTAGTTTGGATATAATAAAACGATAATAATATATTATTAACAACAATAATATGAATAGCTAAACAATGGCAAAATGACAAAATAATTAAAGAAAATAAAATGTACAAAAAAACTAAATTAAAATGACAACAGGAATCCAGGGGCAAAAGCAAAAATAAAAGAGAACTAGATGACGTAAATAAAATGCGCGCAAACAATAAGGGATTAAAATGGTAATTATTCTCGAAGCTCAAAACGCAGCACACAAACTGGATTAAATTGAAAGCGCGCTTAAAATTGTAGGGTAAAATAGCAATAAATAAAAGACACAGCCGAAAGGACCCAATCGAATCACCGCAAAATAGAGGAGGACTGGTGCAATAAATATCCCTTTTAAACAAAACACGCGGACCCCCGGGTTTCCAAATCGGGTCGAATCGGGTCAGCCAATTCGACGTCATTTTGAAGCCATTGGAGAAGGCTTCAAACAACGTCGTTTATTCCCTCTTATAAACACAACAATTCCCCTTTTTTTTAAAAAAAAAAACAAATCACCGGCCTCCTTTTAGAAACCAAAACCCTAGCCTCCCTTTCTCCTTCAGTCGAAACCAAGCCCCTCTCGCCACCGAACTAGACACCGACGACCCAGACTCCCTTTATGACTTCGATTTCGACGAAGCAAAGGGGGAAACCAACAACGGCGATCAATAAGGTAAGCGTTCGTCCCTTTTTATTTCGTTTATATAAGTTTAAAATAATGAAAATAACAACAATAAGAAAAACAGTAAGCAGTAAACTAAAACAAAATCGGGATCAACCTTGAATCTCTTATTTTTCTATTGATTGCTGATTCATGAAATTGGTCCAAAGAAAAAATTTTCAAACTTCCATTTTATTTCTGTATTTCTGATGTTCCTTCGTTTTTCAGATCGAAAAAAAAAAAGAAAGAAGGCCTTTCTTACATCGATTTTGAACGGCCTTATAGCCGAAGGATACAACATCTTTGTTATCCTATTATTCCCCCCATATTTCTCTGCTCTTTCTTTCTCTCTTTTCGCAGGGTATGGGCGAGGGTGTGCGAAGCCAGAGGCGCATGGGCCGTTGGAGAGGCAGAGGCGTGCGAGACCGACGCATGGGGAACGACACGTATGGGTACGGGGAGCGACGCGCATGGAGAGTTGGAGCGACGCGCGTTGGAAGCTGGAGCGAAGCGCGTGTGGCGGACGCGCGGGGAAGACGAAGGGTCGGGACGTGTAGTGGGAAAGACAAAGGGTAGGCGGCGCTGGAAGGAGGAGACCCTAGGGTTTCCTGGTTGCTTCTTAACTGTTATGGGCTAAGGTGGCGTTGGGCTTTTGGGCTGCTTTATTTGTTTTGGCTCTCTCGGGTTTATTTTGCAAATGGGTTTAGGGGTATATTGGGCTTGTAATTTGTAAATGGACATTTTGTTTATTTGTATTAAATCTGGGTCTAGTATTTTGTTTTGTAATTGGACATTTAAATGGACTGGTTTTTTATTATTTTTTGGGTTTTTGTTTTATCGGGTATGGGCCGGGCAAAATTCGGTTATTACAATCGTGACATAATTCCAAGCTTGAATACTGAGAAAATTATGAAAATTTTATGGAATGACTCAAATAAGAAAATGTTATGAAAGGAATTTGATATTGGAGATGAGAACATATGAAAAGAATTAGAAAAGTGAAAATGTGACGAAAAGGACTAAGTTATAAAATTTGAAAAGTTAGAAGACTAATGTGTAAAATTATCCAAAAATGGAAAATATTAATTATTATGGATTGTTTGAAATGAAATATATTGGAAGGTGATTTCTTTGTGATGAAAATCACTTTTGGGACTAAATTGGAAAAATTAAATAGTATAGGGACTAAACTTTAATTTTTCCCATTTTTTATTAGGAAAAGAGCTAAAGTGTAATTTTCATTACTCATAGAGTTATAAAACATATAGGGGATGATTATGAACTTGATTTGGTCTAAATATCAAAATTTGAGAAGAAATAGCTAAAAAGGGTAAAATGGGGGCAAAATGATAGTTTTACCGCAAAAGGATAATTTGGTCAATTCTTGAGACTTTTGTGACACAAAAAATAATTAAATATGATTTTCATATCTGGAATTGTTATAAAGAAATCACTGAAACCTCTTATTAAGGAAATGAGCTTCAAATTGATATAAATTGGACTTAAAAAGTGAGCATATGCCTTAGGCTCATTTGTGGATATTTTAAATGATTGAACACCCATCAGCCATTCATTTTTTTCTCCCAATACCAGTTGGCCATAGAAGCGTGGAGAAATTTCTCCATTTCTCTCCATTTTCTTCATTTTCTTTCAATCTCTACACACTTTTCTTCAAACTTTTCACCAATTTTCATTGATTCCTTGTAAAATCTACTTACCAAAACCATTGTTGAGTTACTCCATCTATCATCTCCATTATTCATGAAGTAGGGGTTTAAAATCTAGTGTCAAAAATTGTAGGAGTGAGGAAAGACATGAACAAGGTAATAAATTATGGGTTCTCATCACACACACATATATAGGGGTGAGCTTTCAATCAAATCGAATGAAAAAATTTCTAGTTAACCGAGTTGACTAGTCATATCTTATCATCCTAACTCGATTTAAAATTTTCTCGAATCGAGTCGAGTGAGATGGAATTCGAATCGAATCGAATATATTTGTTTGAGTTAAATTAAAAAAATTATTTTAGGTCATTATAATCATTGTCATCCATCATAATCAAATTTGTTATTAACTTTAATCCCCCTATAATTTATTTATTAATATTTTATATACTGGTTAACTTCTTTGCTTGCTTAGTTGTTTCAATTATCTTCTTACTCTTGTCACTATGTATTTTGAAATTAAAATATATATTAAATGTAAAAAATGTGATTTTTTTAATAAAAATTATTTTAAGGATAAAATGTGAAATTGATACCAATAAAAATTTATTATTATTACAAAATGTGAAATTTAATTTAATAATATAAATAGTAGATATAAATATTTTTATTATTATTTATGTTTAAGAATTTTTTTTGGATGATTTTAATTTTTTATTTGGGGGTAAATAGTGAGAAGTAAAAGTCTAAGGGGGAAACTAAAAAGTTTTGGAAGTTGAGAGAGTAAAATTTTGGGGGCAAGGGAAATAAATGGGAGGAGTAAAATTTTGGGAGAGAAATATTCAAAAAAGGGGGGTGAGTTTGGGGTAAAAGAGGGTGAGATGGGAGAGAGCAAAAGTTATGGAAGAAAAGTGGGAGGGAGTAAAAGTTTTGAGAGGAAAGTGAAGAGGTTTAGGAGTTTGGGGTGATAATGTAAATTATTATAGTTTGATTATATACTGGTTAACTTCTTTGTTTCCTTAGTTGCTTCAATTATTTTTTTACTGTAACACCCATAACCCGTATTCAACGTCGGAACAGGGCTCAAGGCATTACCAGACTTTTAACACAAGCATTCACACAATTTCGAGTTACAAATTTGCGTCCAAATTAAAACCATTCATATTCAATCATAAAGTCCCTTATACGAGCCTACGAGGCCCAAAACATGTTTTGGAAGTAATTCGAGACTAAACCGAGAACTTTAGAAAATTTTACAAAACTTAGAAAAATTTTCATGTTACAGGGGTCAAGGGACGCACCCGTGTGACCCTGAGACACGCCCGTACTACAAGCCGTGTTCAAATTAGGCTGCTCTCTGAATTGTGCCACATGGCCGTGCCACACGCCTGTGTGCTAAGCTGTGTGAGCAATTTAATTTTCATAATTTTTCATAAAATAGGTGCAGACTTCACACGGCCGGGGCACATGCCCGTGTTCAAGGCAGTGTAACACACACGGCCGAGACACACGACCGTGTCTCTGCTTGTGTGCTCGATTCTGAACATTCTATTTTGCAACAATTAAGGTGCAGGGGACACACGGCTGAAACACATGTCCGTGGGGCAGACCTTGTGTCTACCCGTGTGGACAAAAATAAGGTTATTTACCAAGTCATTTGCCACCCTCATTTACACCTACATTTACACCAATTCAATGACACAATTCATAGCATACTTAGGCAACTAAAACATCCACAACCAATGTATTAACATATGAATATACTCATAACCAACATTAGCCAACTTACATGGCCATGTACAAACTGAAATCATTAACCATTATAAGCCAATACATTTGGTCACATTACCAATGACACATATAACAAAATGACCAAGTCCCTATACATGCCATACATTCAAAATGCTAAGACCATTAATACCCAAAATGAGAGTTTGGTAGTGTGATCCGAATCTCCGACAATCTTCGATTCCGAGTTAGCTTGGCGACGTTATAAAAACATGGAAAATAAACGGAATAAGCTATATAGCTTAGTAAGCTGTATGCAAGAAATAAGCAACCCTACTATGCACATAACATTCAGATAACATAACATAATTAAATGTGAACCTACCATAGTTTCATAATCACAATTTACCCCATCACAAAACTTACCTCATATTCATCATTTCACACATTTAATAAGCATAAGCTTTACATACATACCTGAGCCATCTCAAAATGAATGTACACATACTTTCATCATTGACATACTCGTGAACCACTTGGAATAACAATTTCATATACTCGAGAAACTTTGCACACTAAGTGTCACATATGTAGCCAAAGCTACCTAAGTTTCATATCACATAATCACTCACTCTCGAGCTATCGACGGGCCTGCTCACACAAGCTGTCAGTCAATATGTAACTATAAGGTGCTGCTCACACAAGCTGTCAAGTATTCGCAACATATGCCAGTATACTCAGGCACCGATAGAACGTACGTGACCAGCACCCGGATCACATAACCACATAAGACATAATGACCCTAGTGACATGTCACTTGTATCCTAACCTATTCCTAATGTTCATACGGAATTTTTTGCTTGTCGATTCGTCTTCGGACTCGTTCGTAGGAATACTCATTCACCAAATCAAACATACAATTCATGAAATATTAAGACATTTAGATACAATTATTCTAAAGCTTATTTTTAGCATACGAACTTAACTCAGTACAAAATGGATAATTGTTCGATTTAGTCCACAATCTTGTTCTTTCCCCGGTCTATGTCAGACCCTCGTTTTTCTTGATCCATAATATCAAATTTAGCTTATTCAATTATCACATTATTCAATTTAATCCCAAAAACACCTTATGGCAAAAATTACATTTTTGCCCTTAACTTTTTAAGTTTTTACATTTTAGTCCTTAGGCTCGTAAAATAAAATATAATCAATTTCTTCAAAACCCAAGCCTAGCCGAATCTTTTTCATGCTCATAGCAGCCCATATTTTTCATTTATTCACATTTTTACACTTATTTTACAACTTTTACAAATAAGTCATTTTTAGGTATTTTCATCAAAAATCACTTAGCAAAAATTGTTTATCTAACATCAAACATACATAATCTACCGTTACACATCAAAATACACAAATATCTAACATAGGTAAAATTTTAGACTTTGATTTTCTTTCAAATTAATCCTTGAAATAGCTAGATTAGGTTGCAAAGATCTCAAAAACATAAAAATCATTAAAAACGAAACTAAAACGGACTTACAATCGAGCCTGAAAGTGACCAAAACCATAGCTATGTCTTCCTTCAAATTTTTGGCACAAGGGGGACTAATTTGAGAAGATGGACACTTTTCTTTTAGTTTTATTTGTCTTTATTTACCAAAAGATCAAAATGCCCTTAATGCCAAACTTTGAAATTTCACCTAGCCATGTCCATTTTTGTCCAACTTAGTAAAATGGTCTAATTACCACTTAAGGACCTCCAATTTAAAATTTCATTTCAATTAGACACCTCTAGCATCTAGAACACACATTTTGCACTTATTGTAATTTAGTCCTATTAGTCAAATTGACACTCTATCAATAAAATTTCTTAACGAAACTTTCACACAATCATTCAATCATACTGTAGACTTTAAGGAAATAATAAAATTAACATTTCTACTTTAGATTTGTAGTTTCAAAACAACTATTCCGACTTGACCCTAAAACGGGCTGCTACATTTACTCGTCACTATGTATTTTAAAATTAAAATATATATTAAATGTAAAAAAATGTGATTTTTTAATAAAAATTATTTTAAAGATAAAATGTGAAATTGATACCAACATAAATTTATTATTAGTACAAAATGTGAAATTTAATTTAATAATATAAATAGTAGATATAAATAAATTTATTATTTAGGTTTAGGAATTTTTTTGGATGATTTTAATTTTTTATTTGGGGGTAAATGGTGAGAAGTAAAAGTTTAAGAGGAAACTAAAAAATTTTAGAAGTTGAGAGAGTAAAATTTTGGGGACGGAGGAAATAAATGAGAGAAGTAAAATTTTGGGAGGGAAATATTAAAAAAGGGGGGGGGATGAGTTTGGGGTAGAAGGGGGTGGGATGGGAGGGAGCAAAAGTTATGGGGGAAAAGTGGGAGGAAAGTGAAGAGGTTTAGGAGTTTGGAGTAATAATGTAAATTATTATAGCTTGATATTCGAATTATTTGAATTATTTGAATTCGAAAATCAAACTCGAAATTCAAAAAAAAAATTCGAGTTGACTCAAATAACTCGATTCGTTTAACTCGAAATTCGAAATTTTTTTTATTTTTTAGTCGAATCGAGTTTTGCTCACCCCTACACATATATATAATTTTACCTTTTTATCAAGTTATGAGGTTGGTGAGCCAAAGTAATGGCTATCTAATGTTTATGTTCTTAATGAAAAAAAATTTATTCACAAAAGATAAAAAAGAAGAAGCAAAGAAATCAAGCAATGAGAAGAGAGAGTTAATCGATGGAGTTAGAAAGGAAGTTCCTCTTATCATTTTTGGTGATTTTGTACAGTAAGATATTTGAAAAATCCTAAAAATATTTATCTTAAATTAATGTTTTTAATTGATTTATTGTTATTAAATTGAATAAGTTATAGTATATTAAGGTTGAACATGTATCTAATATGGTTTTGGACTTGTATGAAAAAGTTTGACTATATTAGAATTCAACAAGACTTGGTTTAATGGCCTTATAATAAATATATTGTTGAATATGAATATTTATATGTTGTTAAAACGTGTTTTCAGACCTATTTGTAAAAGTTTTTTATATCGAAAAATGATAAATTTGTTAATGATATGAGGACTACGTGGTATTTTGATTTTCGGATGAAATCTCCTTATGGAGAAGTAAAGGAAAGTTTTCAAGATTATAATGTAGTGAATTTACTGCTATTACTGAAATAATTGTTTTTTTGATCTAGTGGCTAGTGCCACATATTTTGTTTTTCAATTGTGACTTGATCTAGTTAATGAGACAATGAGATTCTAATAATACTGTAAAAAGGCCCTAGTAGCTTAGTTAAATAGTTAGCATACGATTGGCATGCCAATAGGGGACTTCTATTACTAGTACTATAGTACTTCTGTTATCAGTACTTCGGTACATTTGGTACTAGCACCTTGGTGCGATTTTGATATGGTCTTTGGATACTCATGCCTCAATGTTTCTGTTATTGTGGCTCTGGCCAACTAGTCTCTAGTATCGCTTCTTTATTTACCTAGGCTTACTATGGGCTGAACTCAAACCGTTTCGATCATTGTATAAATGATTTCTTAAACTTGAAAAATACTATCATTTACACATTACCATTTTGAAAACTAAATGGTTTTCTGATTTTTGAATTGTTGAATAGATGTTATGAGCATTGTTTTTTTTTTTCAAATGTTTTACAAGCTATTGTACAAAGTTCAAACCACAATTATAAAGGTAAGTATATAAGATATTTTTGTATTATCTTACTAAGCTTTATGCTTAACATGATTGTATTTGCGGGTAGGTTTTCCAGATTTGAAGCTCTGAGTGTCACATCCTGGTTATGCGAACCAGATCGGTTTGAGAGACTTGCCAGTGGAGACCTCTTAAGTTGCAAAACTTAGAACGGGTGAGGGTGATAACTTAGTGGTGGAGAGCTACGAACAATTTTGCCAATTTTGCGAAGTACCAGTCCTAGCAGTAGGAAGGCTATAGAAGGGCAAAGACCTTATTAGGCAGACTCTCCCACTAATAAGATCGCCACCCGTGTTTTAGTATCGATGGCTTGTAGGATATGTTTAAGTCACTTGGCATCCTAGTGGAGATAACATGTCAATAATTAGGACACTTGTAGAGCATCGTAAGATGCAATTAATTAGTAGATGCGTGCAAGAACAAGTAATGATTAGAGATAATCCTGAGTGGGATTTGGACGTGAGTTAGCTATAAATAGGATAGCCTGGTAGTGGAGAGAAGATTTCTGATTCATCTTCTCCACCAGACTTTGTTATCATTAAAGAAACTAGGAGGGTTCTTCGTTGTTAGCAAGGGTATTAATTGTAAAAGTTAGAAGACCTTCGGTGCTAGTTGTCTGCTGGTAATTTCTTAAACCTTTCTTTAAGTTTTACAAGATAGATAGCGAAGTTAGCTTAAGAAGAATATTGGTAGGATTTCTTTAACTACTGGGTAGAAAAAAAGCTCCTAACCGTAAATTGTATGCATGTCTATAGATTCTTGTTGTATCTTGAGGTTTTTTTTTTTTTGATGATTAAAAAAGTTGTTTCATTATTTAGATAAAGAAACGAGAGAAAGTCTCAGTGCTAAAGGAAAAGAACCGGTAAGTAGAGTATTTTAGTGAGTTCCTCTGTACTTTATGCGTGGTATCTATGTTAAATTATTTACTCCTAAACTCTATATAGCCAAGTGAGTGGCTTAGTCATTTGTTTCTGATGTTCTTGTCTAAGAGGTCTTATTCAAAGAGTTAATGCATGCATGGCTAATTATGGTTAAACAGGCCCAAAAAACCTGGTATATATATACAATATGAGTACTCATTCCTTGGTGCACAAGCTTCATATCCAGATGGGTGTAAGGAGGTAACAGAGGGATATTGTATATAATGATAAAGAAGATATAGGATAATACGATTTGCCTCCAATATGGCACTTGTTGCAAATCGTGATTGGTGAAACCCGAGCTTGCGAGAGAACACTTCAATGTTCACAGAAGGGTGGGGGTTAGGAGGATATGGTGGTGATGTGGTTGCATAGCTCAGATAAGTAGATTTGAAGATACATGAAATATTTGGTTATTTAAGAACTAAGGATCAGAAGCTAGCACAAGGAAGAGAGTACGTAGAAAAAAGGGTGCATTTGATATTACATGTTGCATGAGTGCATGAGCAGTAACCCTATCCATTATAATGGGTAAACCACACAAGTGGGGTATTCGCGGAGTAGATGTGCCCGTGATTGTCTTATATGAGTGTAGAACACAACCTTGTTCGCCAATCGGCTGAGTTGAATTGCGGTATCATCCGCCAGTTGCTTTAATTTCAATTAGAAAAATAATATATAGAAGTTACATATATTATTCATTATTATGTAATAATCATTCTTGATGTTAATTATTCATGATCACAGATAAGTCAATAAAATATATTCTAATAAAATGAAAGTAATAAAGAGGTTAAGAACTATTATATAACTAGATTATAGCATATTTATAATGTGAGTGAAAATTTATTAAGAAATATACTTGTTGAAATAGGTTACCAACAAGAAGATATTAGTTCAAAATCAAATAATGAAAATGAGTTGAATATAGATACCTGACCTGTAACGACACTAACACCTGGCCAACCCGTACAAACATAAATGTCATGGTATGAACCGTCACGCAACACTACAAAACAAAGGACGACCTATTATATAAACCTAGGTGCATGAGGGAGCGGGGATCCTTCTACTTGCCCATCATCTATCATTATTGCCTTTTTCTCCTCCCTTCTCTTTCTTTCTCCTCTAGACAACATCTTCTCCCACTCTCCTACCACTAGCTCTCTACCTCACCTAGGTGAACCAGTATCTTCTTGTTGGTAACCCGTTTCAAAAAATATACTTCTTAATAAATTTTCACTCACATTATAAATATGTTATAATCTAATTATACAATAATTATTAACCTCTTTATTACTTTCATTTTATTAAAATATATTTTATTCACTTATTTGAGATCATGAAATGTTAAATGATAATTAACATCAAGAATGGTTATCACATAATAATGAATAATATATGTAATTTCTATATATTATTCTTCTAATGGAAATCAAATCATGAAAATGAGTTTACGAGACCTCTAGAGAAAAAAAAATTAGAATATTGTCTATCAAATTATATTTATTTTATAATTTAAGTGTTATAGTAATAATTTTTTAATAAGTTTACCAGACTTCAAGAATGTGTTTTAAATATGTAATTTTCACATAAATATGTTTATTTCTGAATTACTAGTATAGATTTATGTAAATGAGGATCGAGAGGTAAATGATTTAATACCTTTTAAGTTTGAATTTTATAAATAACAAAAATAACATTTAAATTTTTTTATTTTTTTTATGGATTTAACTTTTGATACAATTGGGCTCATTGTTATTATAAGACTCAATACCAGGATTTCAAACAAATATATATTACTAGATTATGGCTTGTCCATGACATAGGTAAAAAAATAATGTACAAAATGTATAAAAAAAATTATTTATAAATTAAATATGGCTTTGATTGAAATGGTAAAGTTAAGATAATGAGCATTAAGATATGTCAAGTTTTTTTTTTTTTGATCATTTTATGATATGTTAAAGTTTAAATCATATGAGTCTGCCTTTGTGGCACGTTTCTTTTGATTTTTTATGGTATTTGCAATCTGGTTGGATCTTTGAATGGGAAGTGGCGACAGTGATCATCCGTCAATAGAGCGAGTTTTGGCAGATCTGTTGTTAGATAAAATAGGGGATGAGGGTTGGTGTGTGGCAGTAGGCGGGGAGGGGAATGTAGCCGAAGATGAGTTCTATGCGGTGGGCAATTTTCTAACTACTAGTGACATTCAATTTCAAGCGATGAAGTCCACTCTTGCAAGTCTTTGGCACCTACATGGAGGAGTGACGATCTTTTACTTAGGTGAGAAACAGTTTCTATTTAAGTTTCATTATGAGATCAATTTTGAAAGATTCATTGAGGGGAGTCCTTGGACTTTCAATAGGCATCTATTGGTGTTTCATAAACTAAGTGCGGGGGAGGATCCGATGATGGTTCTGCTGGTTCATGTGGATTTCTAGGTTCAGATCCATAATTTGCCCTCTGGTTTAATTTCGAAAGTTATGGGAAGACAGTTTGGGAACTTTATTGGGTCCTTTTTAGAATATGATATGAAATTGATGGGA
Source organism: Gossypium australe (assembly GCA_005393395.2). Lineage (NCBI taxonomy): Eukaryota > Viridiplantae > Streptophyta > Magnoliopsida > Malvales > Malvaceae > Gossypium > Gossypium australe. The sequence goes on from CM016615.1 coordinate 29,300,751, forward strand.
AGCGATTTTTGGGGCTATATGAGGATTAGGTTTCGAATTGACATTAAAGAACCTCTAAAAAGACGTAAGAAGATTATTTTATCCTCCCATAGCAGTGTTTATGCTCACTTTTAGTATGAGAGATTATTTGTTTTATGTTTTCTGTGTAAGAGATTGAGCCAGTCAGAAGGTTTTTCCCAGCTTGTATAGTTCATGGACGAATGGAATTGCCACTAGAGTGGGATTTATCCATTAAGGCAACACGACGGCGAGCAATGATTGGAAAGAGTTGTTGGCTTAAGGAGGAATGTGAAGTTTTCCAAATGGATACAGTGCAATGGCTTTCTAATAACGGTCCGAGTAGGGGTCAGGATGATATTTAAAGCGTCTTTCAAAATAATGCCCTAATGAATAATATGGGTATTACTTTGGGATTGAATCTTGGGGGGCCGAAAGCAATATCATCCTGAGGGGAAGGAGAACGTCAATCTGAATGTGAGCTTGAGTGAATAGGATTCTCTCTTAGTAATTCGAGAAAGGAACAAAAGGTCCTGTAATTTTGTGGTCAATCCTGTTTTTGAGAGTGGATTCGGAGAGTACTGTTGTTGAACGTTCTATTGTTCACTTTTTTGGAATATCGACTGGCTCTGTAGGACAAAGCAACCGGGTGCCATGAAAATTTTAAGTTGGAATGTCCGAGGGCTGTGGAACCCTCAGGCAGTGCGTCGCCTTCTGCATATGTTGAAGGATTTATGCCTTAGTGTGGCTTTTCTCATAGAGACAAAGCTACCACAATATCGAATGGATAGGGTACGTAGAACTCTTGGTTTTCAGTGTGGGATTGAGGTAAGTAGTGAGGGCTCAAAAGGTGGTTTGGCCCTTTGTTGGAAGGAGGATTGCACGGTTCAATTACGGAGTTATTCTTTAAATCATATTGATGTTTTGATGGTGGAGGATGCTACTGGTCATCACTGACAGTTCACCAATTTCTATGGGTCACCAGTTGAGAGTCGTCGTTTTCAATCTTGGGAGCTTCTGCATTAATTATCTGTTGTGGATGACTATCATGGGGTTGTCTTAGGAGATTTTAACGAGATTATTATTCCCCACGAGAAGTAAGGTGGTCGATTACGGTCTAAGCAAAATATGGCTAATTTTATATCAGAGCTTGATGTTGATTTAGTTTGTTTGGGATATGTTGGATAGTGGTATACGTGGGAGAGGGAAAGCTTCCAATGAATAATTTTTGCGAGCGTATTGGCAAAAGGGTTGCGCGGGCTGCCTTGGAAGGAGTTATTCCCAAATTATAGGCTTACGCATTGTGTTCACTCTATTTCTGATCACTGTCCTTTACTTTTAAAAATAGAGGTCTCAGTAGTGTGTTAGGGTCAAAGGAGAGTGTTTTCGGTTTGAAGCTTATTGGTTGTTGGAAAATTCATGTGAGGTAGAAATTAAACATCTTTGGGAGAGTTCAGTGAGTGTTGTTCCTAATCGTATTTGTTGGTTGGGGGAGGGTTTACTGTCTTGGGCCAAACGGATTCGAATTCAACCGAACATTGATGTAAAACGGTTACAAGACCGGTTGAGTGTCTTAGTTGGGAAAATGCTTGATGATAATGTGTTGGAGGACATGGTTCTCGCCAAAATAAACCTTAACTTGGAAATTTATAAGAATGAGATGTATCAGGAGCAGCGATCTCGGGCTAATTGGTTACGGTTAAGTGATCGCAATACAGCGTTTTTTCATAAGTTTGCTTCCCATCGACGACATGTTAAAGCGGTGGATTAGATTGAGGATGCTAATGAATGAGTGGTTAGCATGGTTGCATAATTTGAAAAAGTGGCTTGCCATTACTTCAAGGATCTGTTTACCACCAGGGGTAGAGGAAATATGGATCGGTTGTTATCGGCTATTCCAAATTGTATTTCTGTAGATATGAATAGTTATCTATGTTCTACTTTTACAGAGGAAGTTCTTCTCGCTGTTCAGAGTATGACGCCCGCCAAGGCTGCTGGGAGAGATAGTATGCCTACTTTATTCTATCAACATTTTTGGCATATTGTGGGGAAGGATGTTAATGCTTCTTGTTTGTATGTGCTTAATGATGGTGCCTATTTTGATGATATTAATGATATAAATATAGTGCTTATTCCTAAGCAACGAAGTCCACAAAACATGACCCATTTTGTCCTATTAGTCTTTGCAATGTGTTATTTAATATTATATCGAAAATGATTGTTATTAGACTGCAAAAGGTTATGACTCATTGTATTGATGAGGCACAAAGTGATTTTTTACTTGGGAGGCTAATCACAGATAATACACTTGTGGCTTTTGAGTTGTTTCATTCCTTTAGGAAAAAGCGTAGAGGGCTTAAAAGTAGTTTTACTTTGAAGTTGGATATGAGTAAAGCTTATGATAAGGTGGGATGACACTTAATTCAAAGGTTATGCTTAGAATGAGATTTGATACGAGTTGGGTTCACCTAGTAATGTGGTGTGTTTGTTTGGTCAGGTACTTAGTAGTTGGGAATGGGGAAGCTAGGGGGATTTTTGTGCCTACTCGGGAGTTGAGACAAGACAATGTGATCCATTGAGCTCATTTTTGTTTCTTTTCTATAGTGAGGGCCTTACTTCTCTATTGAAGTCGGCATTTACTGATGGTCTTTTGAAGGGGGTAAAGGTAAGTCGTTCAAGGCCTCGCGTATTTTATCTATTGTTTGCAGACGATAGCTTGGTTTTTGGAGTGGCTTCGATTGAGGAGGCTGAAAATGTGGTGGAAATTCTGAAGGAATATGAGCAGTTTCCGGGCCAACAAGAAAATTTTGGCAAATCTCTTGTTTACTTTAGCTCGAATATGAATCAAGGATTGCGTCGGGTCATTGCGAATAAGTTGGGTCTGCAGAGTACAATGGATCCGGGGAGTTACTTGGGCCTATCATTGGTGGTGGGAGGTAATAGAAAGCGAGCATTTCGCGATATTAGGGATCGTTTTCTAAAGCAAATTTCGCGGTGGTACAATCGATGTCTTTTGCAAGGTGGTAAGGCCGTTTTTATTAAGTCGATTCTTCAAGCCATTTCAAATTATATTATGTCATGTTTTTTTACTTCCTAGTACTTTTTGTAAAGATTTAGAAGCCTTGATGTGTCGTTATTGGTGGGGAAAATCTAGTTGGAGGAAAGGGATTCATTGGTGTTCTTGGGATAGGTTGTGTGATTTAAAAGAGGTAAGAAGTTTGGGGTTCCGTAATTTATCAAAGGTTAATATTGCATTGTTAGCCAAACAGGGATGGCGCTTAATGAATAATCCTAATTCTTTAGCTGCACGTGTGATTAAGGCTAAATACTACCCTACGGGAAGTTTTATGGAGTCAGAGTTAGGGAGTCAACCTTCTTTAATTTGGTGAGGCATTTTGGCTACAAAAGGCCTTTTGCAGATGGTTTGTGGTTGGCATGTGGGAAATGGACGCTCAATATCAGTCTTGGAGGATGCGTGGCTACCTAGGAATCGAAGCTCGTGCTAATGGGATTGATAGAGTCGCAGACCTTATTGATGATAATCAACAGCAGTGGAATATGGAGTTCATCAGAACATCTTTTACTGACCATGAGGTGGAGCAGATATTATCCCCTTAGCCTCATGTGCCTTGGATGATCGGTGGAAATGGTATCTGGAGGAGTATGGGGAGGGGAGTATACTGTTCGTAGTGGGTATAGACTACTGCTACGGGGGTTCCCAATGACAGATGGGGATAAGTACAACAAGATAGGCCAAGATACACGACTCATTTACAGAAAGTTATGGGAGGCTAATGTCCCTGACAAGATGAAAATTAATTGCTGGAGATTTATTAAGAATTACATGCCCACAAAATCTAATCTATTTCAACGGCAGATTGGGCCGGATAGGATGTGTTCGCGCTGTGGTATTGGCCCTAAAACAAATCTTCATGCGTGCAGAGACTGTCCTGGGGTATTGGACGTCTGGCAACAGCTACGTATTACTTGGACTCTTCTTGACGAAATGGTTAATGTTCCTATTGTTTGGATAGGACAGCTGTTTCGTAATGATGCGAAGCAAACTCAGTTATCTATTATCACACTTTGGGCCATTTGGCACTCTCGAAATAAAATTATTCATGAAGGAATCTACCAATCTAGTTAGAATTTACTTATGTTTGTGCTGGGTTATGTCAGAAAGCTGAATTCTTTGCCGCGGGAGTGTTGTTTTTCGGAGACTGTTGCCTTGGGGATCTGGAAGCCTCCATTTGAACCGTGGGTTCAGGTTAACTTTGATGTTGGGTTCTATGGTCATCTACATGCTGCAAGCGCAGGAGTTGTTGTTATATATTTAGAGGGGTTGTTGCTTGGATCAGTCTGTTTCTGGAGTGAGTATGTACTGGATGTGGTGGTTGCGGAGGCTTTGGCTTGTGTGAATGCTATTCGGTTTGCCAGGGATCTAGGGATTCGGCGAGTGGAGTTTGAAGGGGACTCAGCAGTGGTCATTTCCAAGCTCAAATCTGGCGTGATTGATAGATCAAACATTAGTGGGTATAACTGGGATGCTCGACAGTTGTTATTAGGCTTTAAGCATTTCAAATTTCAGCACATCAAGAGAGGGGGAAATAGAGTTGCGCACCTGTTGGCTCGAGAAGGGTTCCTCCGAAATCGGGATGAATGTTGGGTAGAGGAAGGGTCGCTGTCGATTCGGGTGGAGGTTGATCAGGAAAGAAAACGTGGACCTGTAAACTGCTGACTCAAGATGGATTATAGTAGTTGCGATGCCGATCTGGTCGTTTTTAGCAGTGATTGTTTTGGGTCGTACCTTGGATGATGATCGGAGGAGTTTTGCTGGTACTGACCTTTGCCGGACATGCGTGTGGAATTCTTGTAGCTAAGAAGTCTTTTCTAAGCTATGTCTTTTTGTTTGCTTTTGTGTGGTTTAGTTTGCAATTTTATTTCTGTTTGAGTTGCATTTATTGGTGATCTGCCCGACATTTTTTTTATTACTTTTGGTTTTTCAATAAAGCATGCTTGGTATTTCTATTAAAAAAAAAACACTTAAATCCTATGTTTCCTATATACTTTTTTTTTCTAGATTTTACATAATAAAAAAAAAAAGTGATTTGCTGCATTGTATAAGGAATGTTTTTGGTAATTTTACAACTAAACTCTAATACTAACTCAACTAAAGTCTTAAATGATAAATTAGGAATATAAATCAAACTATTTTAGCGCCTAAAAACATTAAAATATACTTTAAGTTCATGTACTTTTCGTGTTTTTGAAATTTAGTCTCTTTACTTTTATTTGTAGGAATTTTGATCTATCTGTTTTTTAAATTTTAAAATCTAAACTCAATTATTAACACTTTTACTATTTAATTTGTTAGTGTGACATTTTAAAATAATAAAATATTCATTAAATTGCCATGTAACAAAAAATTAATATTGTAATGAATTTAAATTTAACAGTAAAACTTAAATTTTAATTTTTTTGAATAGAATAACTAAGTTATTAAAAATATAAATAAAAATAAAAATAAAAAGATTAAATTCTAAAAATAAATATTCGAAAATGTATTTTTTTATTTCACAAATAACTTTATATTTTATCATATTATATACTTAAAACCTACTTCTAACTGACCTAAAAATGATGGTGGATGGAATGAAATGCAAAGCAGACTTAAAAGCCCTAGTCTGGTCGCGAAACAAAAGCAAACCACTGGGATGAACTTATCTCATGGCATGTGACTCCACCCACCCTTTTCACTATCTCCCTTTCCTCCTCCTAAAAGATAAAGAAACCGCAAGAAAAATAAAATAAAAATTAAAAAAGAAAAGAAAATACCCTTTTCCCTTTTTTTGCTTTTATCCCGCGCAACTTCTTTTCACTCTTCTTTCCCAATCAAATTCCCCTAATTACTCCCTTCTTTCACTGATTATTCTATGTTCTTTCCTTTTAATTAACCCTAGCAATCCCAATCGGCTGACCCGACCCTGCTTCCTTCATGGACGATAAAACTGGTGGCGCTGCCGGTGGTACTGCTGAGTCCTCGAGACTGGCTGCGCCCAAGGTCATGAAGTCCGGTGACCGTCAAGTTTTCACCGTTGAGCTCCGGCCTGGTGAGACCACGTATGTTTCGTGGAGGAAGCTTGTTAAAGACGCCAACCGGGCCAATGGGTCTTCTGCCGTTGCATCTGTCTTGACTGCGCCAGCTCCTGAGCCGCCTCCTAATGCCCACCTTAATCTCCAGTCTCGCATCGCCCCAGTAAGACCCGCTTCTTCAATCCCTATTCAGTTGTAATTGCATTCTGTTTTTTTTTTTTTTAAATAATCATTAGTAACTTCTTTAATTTTCTTATACATGCATGCGCATATGATGTTTAACTTAGTTGTTTTGGCGGCGTTTTATTTAAGAAAGCGTGCTTGAATATTTTGGTATATTTGAATGTGTTATTATTATTTGGCTGCCAAGCAAATGTGGGAAAGTGAAAGAAATTCTGCTAATCGTGTTTTTTTAATTACTTCTCCGCCATAATCATGCTTCACAATATTTAGGGACAAGCTGCTGAAAAAGAAGCCAAAGATGAAGCACCGGGTCCAAATCGTTTCAGTGCTGTTATTGAGAAGATTGAACGTCTTTACATGGTATTTCTACGTTTTATTATTGTGTTTGCTAGCATTAAGAGATGCCCTTTGCATCATTTATGAATGAGAAGTGGAATTCTTTATCAGGGTAGAGATAGCAGTGATGAGGAAGAATTGGATGAAACTCCGGATGATGATCAGTATGATACAGAAGATTCTTTTATTGATGATGCAGAGCTGGTTAGTTCTAAAATCTATTACTTCTATTGTTAGTCTATGTTGGTTTTTACTCAGCAGTAGTAGGATTATTCTTCTTGTAACAAGGACTGTGCATTGTAGTTTTACTGCTTTGTTATGTTGCTTCATTGCTTGTTGTGCAGGATGAGTATTTTGAAGTTGATAATTCAGCCATAAAACATGATGGATTCTTTGTTAATAGGGGAAAGTTGGAAAGAGTGTGAGTTTCTTTGGACTTCTGTTCCGTTCTTTCTTCTTCTTCTGCATTGGTTGGTGAGAACGCTTTAGTAATAATTCTTTTCTTATGGCTATTCATATGTATCCTATAACATACTAGAAGCAACCATACATTTCTTATCAGTTAAAGCTAGGTTAATTAATGAATTTATTTTCTCTCTTAAATGGAGACAAATTCAGCTTGAAGACTAAAACAAAAGGGGATCCACAGTTATGCATGCAATGCAACTTTGACTCCTGATAATATTATGAACATTGCTACGCTTATTCTTTGTACTGTAATGGGTGTGAACGACCCCTTGCTTGTCTTGTAAGAAGTAACCTTATATCATTTTAATTTTTTGTTTCTTTTCTCATTGCAATGCAGATGAAGCTAGTATTCTTGATTTATCATATTAATTTTATATTTCTTTTTCATGTTGCAGTACTATTAGTTGATTTCATCCATTTATGCTTAACTAATTTCTTCTTTATTTTTTGTTCTTTTTTTCAAGAAATGAACCTCCTGCGATACCTAACCAGCAGCCAAAAAAAAGGCGAAGAAAAGATACTCCAAAACCTCCTAGTGAGAGTGATGATGGCCATGTGTCAAATAAACATGTAAAGACAGTAAAGGTGACTGCTGGGAGGGTTGAACCATCTCATGGGAAGAATAATTCTAATTCTGCTGAGAATTTGACTACATTAAGTGAACAACATGGAGATGTAAAAGCTCAGAACCAGTTATCAGTTTCTGGTGATCCTTCCAAGAAGAAATCTTCTGAGACAAGAGTAGCATTGGATTCTTCTGCATATTTGAAAGTTCCGAATGGGGATACTTCTGTACCCTTGGCAGATGTGAGGGATACTGAAAAGTCAAAGATGGGATTTGTGCAGTCAAAAAATGTTGTCAGTAATAAATTGAAAGATGCAACTGGTTCCTCTGATGTTTTGCAGCAGAAATACCATGATAAGAATGCTTATGCACAATCCAAATCCCAACATGGAAAACGAATTAGCAATGCTGATGAGCTTGAACAATCATTTCGACCAAGAGAGAAAAATGGCATCTGTGAACTGCCAGACGCTAATATTTCTGATGGCAAACATGCTATGCAGACTGCAGTATGTTACCATTTTGTCTCAACTTATATTTTGACAAGTTGCTCCTTTTCTCAGTTTTACTTTGGCTGGTTTGTTCTTATTAGTAATAGTTAGTAGCTACATGACCTAGTTTGAGTTTTGACACGAACACAGGCTTCTGTTAATGACAACCTACAACATCTGGAAACAGTAGGAGTTCAATACCTTTGTGTGTTTAATACAATAAGAAAAGCTCGAACATACATTTACATGACATCTTATTAACTGAAAGAGGGTGCTAAGTATTAAAGATAGAATTGAAACAGATCTGCTTTAATCTTTATAGTCTCTCTTTTTTTCACTCTCTTTTGGAAATCATAGTCCCTCAAATTTCATTTGAACACAGTGCGGATTGCTGGAAACACACTGCGAAGTTCAAGGATCTCATAGACCTTTCTTTGTCAGTGCGTGTGCATCCGCATGTAGTGCAAGATATTAGAGTAGAGGTTTCTGCTATATTCCAAACTATTGCTCATCAGAGAGACGTGAGAAATTATTTTTGCATTAGATATTAATGTTATCATACTGGTTTTGATTTTATGTGTAATATATCATGCAGAAATCTTCTCACATGTCAAAAAAGGATGGTTCTACACTTAGGCCCAAAAGTTCCATTCTTGAAAAGGCCATTAGGGAGCTAGAGAAGTTGGTTGCAGAATGTAAGTTTATATGTGTCTTGTGCAATGTAATTATGTAATTCTGTAATTGTAAATGATTCCTTTGAAAGTAACGTTCTTATTCCTCCTGTCCATATATTACAGCAAGGCCACCTGCTGTTGAAAATCAAGAAGCTGATGCTTCATCTCAGGGTATTAAGAGGAGATTGCCTAGAGAAATAAAGGTCAAGCTTGCTAAAGTTGCTAGATTAGCGGCGGTATGGGACTGTTTTGAGCAGTTTATGTCCTGTAAAATAACTCATTTTCCGACTGTCTTTTCCAAATAGCTTGATTGCGGCTGAAAAAAAATTAAGTTTTCCATTTCTATTTGATATTTGTAGCAGGCCAGCCAGGGGAAAGTTTCTAAGGAGTTACTAAATCGCCTCATGAGCATCCTTGGTCATTTAATACAACTAAGAACACTTAAGGTATCTTTCTTTTTTTATCTATGAGTAGGATACCCACCAACTCTTTACACTTACTAAATCAAAGTTTGAAAAGGGCTTGGAATAATATCTTGTTATGATTGCGTGTCAACATGCTAATTACTCCCAAGCCTAAAAATAGTTTCTGCCTACTCTCCCTTTTCTACTTATGGACCTTTGGCTTGTAGTTCATGTGATGCAGCTTTTGTTTCAATGAAGAAAGTTTCCATCTTATGTTTGATTACTTGCAACTGTTGTAACTGCTACTATGGTCACATTTTACTGTAATTTAGTGCATATATATCGGGTTTTGAATCATACAATCAAGCTTTTTAGATCTTGAGGATTGTTTGTTTACTGCCAAATCAGTTATCATCTTATTAAATTGCAGATCTGGCAAGAGAATTAATGGAGCATGACAAAACTATGTAAAATTTGTGCATTACTATTTTTTGCTTTTCTGAGAGACTAAACCTTCTTGTTTGCTCTTAACGATCCTTTCCAATACTGAGTATCAATTTGTATCATCTGTGTAGATTACATATCTATGAATATTGAGACAATATTTTGGGTGCAGAGGAACCTCAAAGTCATGATTAGTATGGGTGTCTCGGCAAAGCAAGAAAAAGATGCTAGATTTCAACAGATAAAGAAGGAAGTCATTGAGATGATAAAGACAAGAATTCCTTCTTTTGAGACAAAGGTTTATTTACTCTTCCATCCCCCTCCATTCATTATGCCTTTTCTCACCTTCTCATCCCATGCTATTGTACTTCATCTTGTATCCCTTTTTATTTTCATGTCGATTGTTTAGTTTAAATACTGTCATTGCAGATTCCATGACTGTTTTCTCCCTTTTTTTTTTTTTTTTTTTTTTTTGATCCTGCTATATAAGAACAATGATCTTTGATCTTGTTCATAGTTACCCTTGTATTATCAACTAAATTTAGAATTTTGCTGCTCTTGATAAAAAAGTTCATAACTGTTTTTCAGATATTAGAGCCTCCACCTGGAGCTTCCGATGATTTTCAAGAAACTGGTTCTGAAGAAAGAGTTAATAGAAGGAAATTTGGCATGGATGCAACATTGGAGAACAAGATTTGTGACCTTTATGACCTCTATGTTGATGTAACAATATGTCCTAACCTTTGAAAATTTTCAGCTCTGTTTTGGGAAATTTCTCTACTTAATGAATCTTAAGTTTTATTGTTTATTTATTGCAGGGATTGGATGAAGATGCAGGTCCTCAAATTCGAAAGCTTTATGTGGAGGTTGACTTATTGCTTCTCTCTCTACTCCTGAAGTTATAATAGTCATAATGAATTTCTTTATATTGCTGCCATTAGGCATCTATGAGGGTGGCAAATATGTTTCTGCAGTCACTGTTTTCACTTATCTTTTGATAGTATCACTCTCTCGCCTTTTGGTTTAAGAGGAGAAGCGTGCATAAGATTGTTGTGTCTCACTTTTATGTACTCTCTTTGCATTCTCTTCCCCTTTAAGTGCATCTTCTCTTCTTATGACTGACAAAAACCTTAACACTTCTTGTTTCTCAGCAAAAATCCATAGAGTTTGTCCTGCATTTCATTGTTGTTCCTTTTCAAATAATTTGAATCATCTTTTCATGTTTCTTCTTGAGCTCATTTTCTGATGTTACCTTTAACAGATCTCTTTTTCTTTGTCTTGGACATATTCCTTCTGTATTAATTCATTGGTGATGAAACTATTGATTCATTGTTGTTAATGCTTAAGCATGGTTCTATTTTCTATGTTACATTGTTATCTTACATTTGGAACTAAGCTATGAGCAGCTTGCACAGCTGTGGCCAAATGGTATGATGGACAACCATGAGATCAAACGTGCAATTTGTAGGGAAAAGGAAAGACGAAAAGCAAGGTACAATAGATGTAAGGTATGTAAAATCGCTTTATTTTGGTTCTTGTGTCAGGTGTATTTATTTTATTTATTGGCATGTCTATGTTTTCAAATTAATCCGTATGGCTTAAACAGACCGGATCTAATCCACAGTAATTGAAGTTTCCTTGGGCTTGAAAACCAAAAATCTTTATTTTCTAAACACGTTAGGCAACCTAGCCTGTCTTTTTTTTATCTTTAGGGTCTCAGACCAGTATTTGGTGGATGCTGGGTGTTTTGCTGGCCCATGTTCTCTATTCTTTACAGTGTATCCAAATTTATTGGTTGTTGGTAATGAGATGAGATGACGGACTTGCCATTTCTCTGTAGACAAAGATGCTTATTTTCTATGATTTGTCCGTCGCTGTTTGCTTATTGTGTTCATTTTTGTCTTTCTATCAAGGAACAAGAGAAAGTCAAGAGGAAAAAAATAGTGGCACCGGGATTGGAGGAGAGTGTTCGAGTGGAGTCTGCATTGAGTGCTCAGCCACAGCATATTCGAGAGAGGTCGGCTACTGATTCTGCTAGTCAGGTTTTACCTTCAACTAATAAATTAACATCAAGCACAACAGCTGCTGCCGTCCAAATTCCCGGTCCCTCTACAAATGGTTCCAGTTTGGACAGGGTAAAACAGGAGAAATTAAAGGGCATTTCAAGCAATGCCATGGAGGAAATAAAAGTGGCAGATAGCTCGCTTCCAAAGAAAAAGGTAAAAAGGAAGCCTGAAACGGAGTTGGATGCTTCTCATTTCCGTCCAGAGAAGTCATCTTTGCAGCCAGGTGACGACAGGCACAAGTCCACAAAGCAGCCTGTGAATGTTACCCCGAAGTCAAGCCTTCTGCCGACTACTACAAGTTTTGAACAGTCAAGCTGACATCATGTCTATTTTGGGCTACAAAATTATCATGTCCATTTCAGGGTCTGAAGTTTGAAGCAGTGAAAGCTAACATCATGTCATCCATTTAGTGTAGAAAAATGGGAGTGATATTTTCATCTTTTGTCCGATCTGACCTACTGAGTACCATTTTTGTAGTTAAAAAGCTCTTTGTGTTGCAGTTGCAGAGTGAAGAGCTGCAAGTAGGAGATGGCAAAAAAAAGAAGGTAGTGGTGCTAATGTATTTGTAGCAACTCTTTTTGCCTTTAGATCTTTCCCAAACCAGTAGTGCTTCTCATTTCTTTCCCCACTTAGTTTAATTGTTTTTCATTTATTATTGGTTAAATGGTATAAAAGATCATTAAACAGTAGCAAAGATTAAATTAAGCTCCCATCCTTTTATGGCATTCATTTAGCTGTGGTTGAACATCATTTGTCCACCTGGATCTCATTACACATCAAATGTTTTCATTATTGAATGCCAAGTTTTTCACATTTTCTTACTTTTTTAGGTTTTGGGTGATTTCGGTGAAGGGCAAAAGAAAAAATACAAGGTAGGGAAGGGAAAGAGAATCATATTTAACATTGTGTTTCTTAAACTATTTATAAATATAAATATTATCTTTTTTTAAAAAAAATTTTATTCTATATGCAAAAAATTTATTTGTTCAAATTATTTTTGTTGTCAATAACTTATATTTTTCAACTTATTTTTTTGGTCACCTCAAAATTCACTTAAGAAATTAAAAAAACTTAAATCGGTTTTTTAAGAAATATTTACTAAATTGTTTTTATTTTATTATTCTAGCTCAAAAATAGATTTAGAATTCAAAATTCATAAAAAAATTCTAGAAAGTAGTTAAAATTTCTTATTTTAAATTAAAAGGAGAAACTATTATATAAATCCCTCCTACCATTTCTATACAATTAATTTTGTTAAAACAGAAATTTAACTGGCTGGACCTACAAGTGATGTGATAAAAAGGGTGTATAAAACAATTTTTCGTTAGTATCCTATATAGTAAAATAACAATAAAATAATTAAATAATACTCCACATTATCTTAAGTCAATTTGTGGAGTTTTTTTATTAATAGTGGACAGAATAATTATATTAATTTAATATCTAATTTAGTTAAAAAAAAAAGATTGACTATTTAGGATTCATTACAAACCCCTGAATCCTATTATTGATAATATTTTAAATAATAAAATTTAAATTTACTTACTATATAAATAAATCATAATTTTTTAAAAACACCAGTAATTAAAAAACGGAAATGTGCAATACAATATAATTATAAGTAGCAACATGAAACCAAAACATAGAGGTTAAGAGTAACTATTGATTTTTACCAAAAATAAAAAAGAAATTACTATGAAGAGATGATATTGCAATAAACAATATTTTACTTTGAATGAATCAATTGAAGTGCATCAAATCAAAAGGGTTTTCTCCCAATCACAGAACTCTATCCTAAGAAAAAATCATGATTACATTTAGCATTCTAAACATTGGAGAGTGGAAAATAACCCTTATTCCTTAAATAAATTATGAAATTGAAAAGTTTACATATGCATTTGGCAACAAGCATATATAAATAATTTTATATAATATTTTTTTCTAACTTCATAATCATAAAATTTATTCAATTTTAAATCTAATCATATATTAATTTTGAGACAACGTTTATTTTTACTTCAAATAAATATATTAATATTATCTAAAAACAAGCATATTAAATTGCATGTTTGTTTATAATAAATATAACCGAAAAATGCTAAAATTAATAAAGTTTGATTTTAATAAAGTGTTTGGTGACCTAAACATATCAAAACTACTTGTTCAAGTATAATAAATATTATTTTTGTTATTTTTGTGATAATCAAATTTTTAGCAATCACGTTTGAATCACATTCCATCAAAATTTTAATATTGGATAATACTTTAGCTCAACTTGGAAAATACTCTTACAAATTTAAATGTATAAAAGATGTTGTTTCAATATAAATATTTATTATTTTGTTTATTTTAATATTGAAAAATATCAAGTATCAATATTAAATCTTTTTAAGAACTTTAATTAGCTATTAATTTTGGGTATTGATATCCCCTTATCAAGATATCAATACTTAAAGTCAAGGTGCCGATATCAAAACCCTATGTATCGATACCATACTGCTCTCAAATATTCATTCAGATGCTAAATTTGAAATATTGATACCCCTATCTTAGGTGCCAATACTCAGCTATAGTACAATAAGAACCTTGACACCTAAGTTACTTTTTATACGGGTAACAACTTGCTACTAAGCTTCATAAGGGATTATGAACCTTATCAAGATATCAAGGTATCAAGTCACAGCTAAGCTTTGTAATTTTACTACCTCGGTACTTTAGTTTTTGGATGGCATACCTTTGACTAAAATAGTGAAACTCATAGTGTAATCAAGATGAATAAATATCCTCTCATCACATTGCATGGCTCGTGAAAAAAGACACGTTACTACGGGTCATTTGTTTAAGATGAATGGTTTTATTACCATATGTTGGTAATACATTTTTTCATAGAAGAAGATGCAGTGATAACCATAAGATAAAATATAATTATATTAGGTGAACGGATTTAACCTAAAGGGATAGAGCATATCCTATGAGGGTAGTACACTAATGACAAGATCATTGGACGAGCAAACTTATAAGTCACTTTAGTAATGGTATATAAGTCCCTCTGCAATCGAGTACACACCTGTTTCGTTTTCGATGTCGAACTCTTCTAAGATCACCAGAACCTAAAAACCATTATAAAAAACCCTAAAATCAATCCTAATTCACGATTGAACAGAAACCGGGAAGCCGACAGCAATGCTTTTAAGGTGTTCAACACTTACCCCAACACCACGAATCAATTGACTACGAAACAGCACAAGGAGAGCCTTGATCCTCACGGTATGGTGCTGTCAATAACGTCAATATAACCCCAGTAATTTGAAAACAAAAAGATTTTATCAAAATAACTCCCAAATCCCATATTTTTCTCCCATGAATCCACTTTTCAAACTTTTAGTTTGACCGAAACTCTCTCGGTCAAATGAGTAAAAATAAACTCCCTCGCTCGCGCAAGGATTTGAACACAAGACCTTTAGCAATCTAACACTCAACTTAACCACCAGACCAACAGGCCAATTCTGATATGATTTTACAAGTAACTAAATATGTAACGGACTAATTTTCAGTGGTGTCGGAAATGGTGATATGAGATCACTAAATCCGACAGGTAAGATTGAATAAGATAGTAATTTAATATTTATGAGCCAAGTGAGAATTTAGAAGAATTTGTGGATTGGTGAATTTGGTGAATTAAAAGAATTTATTAGGTCAAATGGGTCAAAAACGAGGTATCGAGACCTCGAATTTGAAAACCGAGCCATAAAAATATTTTTAGAAATATTTATGGAGTGTTATTAAGTTAGCATTAAAGTTTGGTTGAGAAATTTAAATGTTTGGGTAGTCAATTAAATAAAAAGGACTAAATTGTAACAAATGCAAAATTGCTAGAAGAATTAAATAGCTCAACTATGTGAAGTATTTTAACAATGGTTGTGAATGGCAAGGAACTTTAGTAAATGTTTTGTTATTTTTTGGAAATATTATGTGTGGAAAGCATTACTTTTAAACCTATGAACTTACTAAGCTTCATTAAGCTTACTTGTGTGTGTTTGATATTTTTATGTAGATTGAATTAAAGAGAAGTTGGTAGATCGGATCATCACAGCAAAGCTCACTATCTAGATCAATTTCGGTAGCTTTTGTTTTATGTTTAAAGATTTATATAGCATGTATAGAGTTTAAATGAGATGGAGTAAAGATGTTATAAACTAGTTAACAATATTTTGCAATGAAACAGTTTTTGAATTACAGCAGTGACATGATTTGCAAAATCACCAAAAATAGAAGAAATGGAATTAGAAAGTGAATAAGATATATAATTGAATCTTATTGAGTCTATTTTCACATAAAAGAAACATAACAAACAAATTATTCTTATGTTTTGAGATATGTGAATTTTTGTGAGACTAGTTCAGAATGATTACGTGATCCCCTGTTCTGATTTTGAAAAATCATTAGAAATTTTAAAAAAATAATTGTGGGATATAGTTTATATGTATGGAATCCTGAATGAGTCTATTTTCAAATGAACTAAATAAGAAAGTCATATGAATTCTGTACGAAGAGTAATTTGATTCGTAGTGAAGAGAGGTCAGAACAGTTGAACAGTAAAATAGGGGAAACTTTAATGAATAAACTGTACTAATTGGCCATATGAAAAATTCTGGAAAAATTATAGTAAAAATATATATGAGTCTAGTTTCAGGGAAAATTAATGGATCTTAATTTGGAGTTCCGTAGCTCCAGATATAAATAATTTAGTGACTATGACGCAGATGGACAGTTTTAAATTTTATTCCTAATTAGTAGTTAAGTTTAGTAATGCCTCGTGCTCGACTCCGGCAACGGCCTCGGGTAAGGGGTGTTATATTTATTGGTATCAGAGCTTTGGTTTAGACGATTCTCGGAACAAATGTGATGTATAAAATGTCTAGAAATACATGCCATATAAATCTGTGATAGTGGGATGTGAATGATCCGATCTAACTATTAATTTTTGTTATAGATTGTAAAGATGTCTGATAGACCCGAGGGTGCTGATCATGAAGAGGAAGTTAATAGTAGAGTACAGACTTCTGAGCAGGGAACAAGTAATAATGTTCCGATTTCTTTGATGAGAGAGGAAGAACTTAAAAATTTGATTTACGGGGTAATGAATCAGTGGTTTAGTGAAACAATACAAGGAAGAAGTCAGGCACCTCCCCCTACTCTACCACCAGTTACAACCCCAGTTGCTCCTCCTTTAATAGATGAATCTAGCAAAATAACACCGATTGAGAAACTCAGAAAGTTCGGAGCTGAAGAATTTAGAGGAAGATCGGATGATGATCCAGTTAAAGCAGAGTATTGGTTAAAAAGCTTGGAAAGAGTTTTTAAACAGATGATGTGTTCTCCGGAGGACTATTTGAGGTGTGCGATTTCATTACTGAAAGAAGAAGCGTATAATTGGTGGGAAACCATTGAGGCAGTGTGTAATACCCCTATACCCGGTTCAATCATTCAGACCCGGTATAAGACTATTACATTTGGTGCCAAAACAATTATGGCCAGATACTGTTTAATTAAAACATTTGTATATAATATTTTAACTTACCAACCATTTTTACTAACATATTTATTGTTTATTAATTCATTCCATATATACCAAAATACTTCAAGTAACTGAAAATAGATAAAATTTCAAGAATCTACATTTTAGTCCCTATCACATGGGAACACCTTTGAACTACATATGTACATGCCATTTTAATACAAAATATAGTACCTACTTTTGAAGCCCTTGAGGATGTGATGAGATGAACGATCTTTAGTTGGACTTCTCTCCTAGTCTAATTGTACCTACGCGTTAAAATAAACGCGTTAAGCCGGTGAAGGCTTAGTAAGCACCACAAGAATTATTAAATAAGTAAATAATCATAACAAAATATTTTAAACTCATTCAATTATTACGTATCGACTCACATATAAGTTTCTTCAACTATGCCTTGCTTTAATAAAATTTAACTTATCTTTTGTAAGGTATAAATCTTACCTTAACACATCAGTAATTCACTTTGTTCTCATTTCACATTCTTAGCCCAAAGTAGACTTTATAGAACACATCGGATATACGGAACATATACAGAGGTGCATTATGATGCACAAGTGAACAGAGAGCACCAATGTGCTAATAATCAGAGAGCACTGACGTGCTAATATCAGAGAGCACCAACGTGCTAATATCAGAGAGCACCAACGTGCTAATATCAGAGAGCGCGCTAAAGTTCCTTAATGGCATGCCACTAATATCCCAGTAGTTCTAAATTCCGTCTACTTGGGCATTAAAACTGAATCTCATATATTTAAATTCACATAAATAATTCAAAAAGGATAAATAACAATAATTTTAAAATTCTTGTAGTACTTACAACAAAAGGTTGAGGTGATATAAATTCTTCTTCCTTCATTCCTTAACCTTCTCTTTTCCTTTTCCTTCAATTCGGTCCTCTCCTTCCTTTTCTTTTTCTTCAATTTCATATAAACATATAAGATTTATATGTTAAAAATAATCAAATAATTTCCTGCACTATTTAATAAAATAAACATGTATTTTATGATAATTTCATGCTTTCTTACTTTTGCTCACATTTCAATTTAATCATTTACTCATAAACTTATTCAAAGCTGTCCTTTTGTGTCATAGTCACAAAATTATTTATTTCCAGAGCTACAGAACTCCAAATGAAGAACCGTTAATTTTCCTTGAAACTAGACTCATATATATTTTTACTGTAATTTTTCCAGAATTTTTGGTATGGCCAATCAATACCAGATTTTTCTTAAAGTTTCCCCTGTTTTACTGTTTGACTGTTCTGACCTCTCTTCACTGCCAATCAAATTACTCTTTGTAAAAAATTCATATGACCTTCTTATTTATTTCATTTGAAAATAGACTCATTCAAGATTCTAGACATATAAACTTAAGCCTCTAATTATTTTTCTCCAATTTTTTATGATTTTTCAAAGTCAGAACAGGGGATCCCGAAATCCCTTTAAACCAGTCTTACAAAAATATAAATATCTCAAATTATAGAATTCCTTTGCTTTCCCTGTTTCTTTCATATGAAAATAGACTCAATAAGCTTTAATCTCATATCTCATCCAACTTCTAATTCCACTTATACGATTTTTGGTGATTTTTCAAAGTTACTCTACTACTGCTGTCCAAAAACAGTTTTCTTATAGCTTATTTTACAATTAAATCCTTTACCCAATTCTAACTTCAAATTCTTTCAATTTAAACCACTAATTCATCTTTTTGTTCATCATATGTTATGTTTAGAAGCTTTAAACTCCAAAAACCTCAATTCAAATTCATCAAAACTTTGTTCTAAAACTTATAAAACATCAAAATTAAAAGAAAAGGGCTAAATTAACATACCTATTAAACTTTCAAGCTTCAAATCTTTAATTTTCCCTTTTCTTCTTTCTTTTCTCTCTTTTTCTTTCTTTTCCCTGCTCTCTGTTTCGTTTGCTTCTCTGTTTCTTTCTTTCCCTCTCTTTTTTTTTAACCTTATTATATTTTATATTATATTAACATAAAATAATATTTTATTTTATCACACAAAAATCTTAGGATTTTTACACTTATGCCGCCTCAATCATTTAAAAATGGTATGATTGCCATTTTGGTCCTTCATAATTTCTTTTAATCTATAATTAAACTTTTGCACCTTTTTCGATTTAATCCTTTTTCTCAAATACTTCTAATTAAGTCAAATTCACCTAAATAAAACCTTATTAAACACACAACTAACTTTGTAAATATTTTTAATAAATATTTTATGAGTCCGTTTACTAAAAATAGAGACCCAATAACTCATTTTTCAATATCCATACTTTTGAGGTCGTTACACAGTGGTACCTGCAGATAAACTTACCTGGGAATTTTTCCAAAATGAGTTTAGAAAAAAGTATGTGGGAAGGAGATATTTAGATAAAAAGAAGAGGGAATTCCTTGATCTTCGACAAGGGAATAAAACAGTGGCTGAATATGAAAGAGAATTTGTGTATCTCAGTAGGTATGCTCGGGATGTTGTACCGACAAAGGAAGAAATGTGGATTAGATTTGAAGAAGGGCTTAATGATGAAATCAGAATCATGATTGGAGGTACAGAGATTCGAGAATTTGTGGTTCTGTCTGATCGAGCTCAAAAGATGGAAGAAGTGTATAACAGAAAGATGCAAAGAGAAAGAAAAGGTAAAGAAGTATATAAAAGAAGTTTCTCTAGACCAACTTCGACTTTTCCAGCTAAAAAGTTCAAAGATGATTTTAGTCGATCTGTTACAATTCCGGAACGATCGAATAAAAGTAAAACAACTCAAAGAGATGTCGGAGTGACTAATAAACCAGCAGCTAGTACTGGTAGTGTGCAAAATATTCCGAGACCTAGATGCAAAAATTGTGGTAGATTTCATATTGGTGAATGTTGGGGAAGAACCGGAGCTTGTTATAGATGTGGTGGAACTGATCATTTTATTCGGGACTGTCATCAGTCATTAAAAGAAAATAAAGAACAAGGCGAGAAGCAAACAAATACTTCTCAGAAAAGTAGACGTTCGGGTCAAAGTAGTGTTGCTGAGACTGCTCGTTCGGGAATGAGAGATACTGTAGCCCGATCAGAAACAAGGGCACCTGCACGTACATATGCTACTCGGGCAAGAGAGGAAGCTTCTGCTCCAGATGTAATAGCTGGTATTTTCCATCTTTTTAATGATTCTGTGTATACTTTAATTGATTCTGGATCTACGCATTCATATATTTGCACTGCATTAGTGTCAGAAAAGAAAATGACTATTGAGTCCACTGACTTTGATATGCAAGTCACTAATCCGTTAGAGCAAAGTGTGTTAGTTAATTTAATATGTCGGAAGTGTCCACTGAAAATACAAGGCTGTGAATTCTCTGCTGATTTAATGTTGTTACCTTTTCGAGAATTTGATGTTATTCTTGGAATGGATTGGTTGATTAAACACGATGCCATAGTGAATTGTAGAGAAAAACGGGTTTTTTTAAAATGTCAGACAGGGGAAATAGTTTCAGCTGAGTTTGGAGATAAAAAGAATGATGTCAGAACTATTTCAGCCATTACGGCTCAGAAATTGATTCGGAAGGGTAATGAAGAACTTATATTGCCAGTTGTTAATGAGTTTATTGATGTGTTTCCTGAGGAATTACCTGGTTTACCCCCAGATCGTGAGGTTGAATTCATAATTGATGTAATTCCGGGTACAGCTCCGATATCAATAGCACCGTATAGAATGGCACCAGCTGAGTTAAAAGAGTTGAAGACGCAATTGCAAGAGTTATTGGATAAGGGGTTCATCAGACCGAGTACATCACCTTGGGGCGCACCTGTTTTATTTGTGAAAAAGAAAGATGGCTCGTTGCAATTGTGTATTGATTACAGACAGCTGAACAAGGTAACAATTAAAAATAAATATCCATTACCTCGTATCGATGATTTATTTGATCAATTGAAAGGTGCTGCAGTGTTTTCAAAGATAGACCTTAGATCTGGGTATTATCAACTGAAGGTTAAAGAGAGTGATGTGCCAAAGACTACTTTTCGAACTCGGTATGGTCACTACGAATTTCTGGTAATGCCTTTTGGTTTAACAAATGCCCCTGCTGCATTTATGGATTTAATGAATCGGATCTTTCAGCCTTATTTGGATAGATTTGTGGTGGTATTTATTGATGACATATTGGTCTATTCAAAGACAGAATCCGAGCATGCACAACACTTGAGAATTGTATTACAGACTTTGAGAGAAAAGCCGTTATATGCAAAATTTAGTAAATGTGAGTTTTGGCTTCATGAAGTTGGATTTCTGGGCCACATTGTATCAGCTGAAGGAATTCGTGTGGATCCAAGTAAAGTTTCAGCAGTGGTGAATTGGAAAACACCGAAGAATGTAACTGAAGTGCGAAGTTTTCTGGGACTAGCAGGGTATTATCGCCGTTTTGTAAAGAATTTTTCCATGATTGCTTCACCAATGACTCGTTTATTACAAAAGAATGTTGAGTTTGTGTGGTCTGATGAATGTCAACAGAGCTTTGACCAATTAAAGAAAATGTTAACAGAAGCTCCAGTTTTGACTCAACCAGAATCAGGTATACCGTATGTTGTGTACAGTGATGCATCTTTGAATGGGTTGGGTTGTGTGTTAATGCAGTTAGGAAAGGTGATGGATTATGCTTCACGGCAATTAAAACCACATGAAAAGAATTACCCTACACATGATCTTGAATTAGCTGCAATTGTTTTTGCTTTAAAAATTTGGAGACACTATTTATATGGTGAGAAGTGTTATATTTATACGGATCACAAAAGTCTGAAATACTTAATGACTCAGAAGGAACTGAACTTAAGACAGAGACGGTGGTTAGAGTTGCTGAAAGATTATGATTTGGTTATTGACTATCATCCAGGGAAAGCTAATGTAGTTGCTGATGCACTTAGTCGAAAGTCAACCTTGTTTGCACATCGGACAATGAATGCTTAATTGGCTCTTAATGAAGAAGGTGCTGTATTAGTAGAATTGAAAGTGAAACCCATGTTTCTTCAGCAAATTCAAAATCTGCAGGATGAAGACCCGAAATTGGTATCTAAACGACAGATGGTTCGAGATAATTTAGATTCAGAGTTCAGCATTGATGATGAAGGTATGTTGCGTTATCATAACAGAATTTATGTTCCAAACAATTCTAATTTGAAGAATAATATTCTTTCTAAAGCACATAATAGTATGTATTCTATTCATCCGGGCAGTACAAAAATGTACGGTGATTTGAAAAAGATATATTGGTGGCCTGGTATGAAAAGAGAAATTTCAGAATTTGTTGCAAAATGTTTGATTTGTCAGCAAGTTAAAGCAGAGCATCAAGTGCCAACGGGTTTATTACAACCCATTATGATTCCTGAATGGAAGTAGGAGCGTGTTACAATGGATTTTGTGTCAGGATTGCCTATGACTCCAAGAAAGAAAGATTCGATATGGGTGATTGTTGATAGATTGACAAAGTCAGCACACTTTATTCCAGTCAGAACAGATTTTTCACTTGAGAAGTTAGCAGAATTGTATGTGTCAGAGATTGTGAGACTACATGGAGTTCCAGTATCTATCATTTCAAACCGGGATCCGAGGTTTACTTCGAGATTTTGGAACAAACTGCAAGAAGCTTTAGGTACCAGATTAAATTTTAGTACAACATTTCATCCTCAAACAGATGGACAGTCAGAGCGAGTGATTCAAATTTTAGAAGATATGTTAAGATGTTGTATACTCGAGTTTGGTGACAGTTGGGAAAGGTATTTACCTTTGGCTGAGTTTGCTTACAATAATAGTTATCAGTCTAGTATAAAAATGGCACCGTTTGAGGCTCTTTATGGTAGGAAATGCAAAACCCCATTGTGTTGGTCTAAATTGAGTGAATCAAAAATAGTTAGGGTTGATTTGATTCGGGAAACTGAAGAGAAAGTCCGGGTTATTTGGGATAGTCTAAAAGCTGCTTCAGACCGTCAGAAGTCATATGCGGATTTGAAACGAAGAGACATAGAATATGCAGTGGGTGATCGAGTATTTTTAAAAGTTTTACCATGGAAGAAGGTGTTACGGTTTGGCAGAAAAGGAAAATTGAGTCCGAGATTTATAGGGCCGTATGAAATTGTGGAAAGGGTTGGTCCTGTAGCTTATCGGTTGGCTTTACCTCCGGAACTTGAGAAGATCCACAATGTGTTTCATGTGTCTATGTTAAGACGGTATAGGTCAGATCCTTCACACGTAATTCCTTATACTGAAATTGAGCTTCAACCAGATATGACTTATTCAGAAGAACCAATGAAGATTTTGGCTCGTGAAGTTAAAGAATTGCGAAACAAAAAAATACCATTGGTTAAAATATTATGGCACCGACATGGTATGGAGGAGGCAACCTGGGAAACAGAGGAGTCAATGAGATCACAGTATCCAAATCTATTTTCAGGTAACAAATTTCGAGGACGAAATTTTAAAAGGGGGGAGAGTTGTAACGGCCTAATTTTCAGTGGTGTCGAAAATGGTGATATGAGATCACTAAATCCGACAGGTAAGATTGAATAAGATAGTAATTTAATATTTATGA
The DNA here is from genome assembly GCA_005393395.2 of Gossypium australe. Lineage (NCBI taxonomy): Eukaryota > Viridiplantae > Streptophyta > Magnoliopsida > Malvales > Malvaceae > Gossypium > Gossypium australe. The sequence goes on from CM016615.1 coordinate 29,324,626, forward strand.
GCCAAGTGAGAATTTAGAAGAATTTGTGGATTGGTGAATTAAAAGAATTTATTAGGTCAAATAGGTCAAAAACGAGGTATCGAGACCTCGAATTTGAAAATCGAGCCATAAAAATATTTTTAGAAATATTTATGGTGTGTTATTAAGTTAGCATTAAAGTTTGGTTGAGAAATTTAAATGTTTGGGTAGTCAATTAAATAAAAAGGACTAAATTGTAACAAATGCAAAATTGCTAGAAGAATTAAATAGCTCAACTATGTGAAGTATTTTAACAATGGTTGTGAATGGTAGGGAACTTTAGTAAATGTTTTGTTATTGTTTGGAAATATTATGTGTGGTAAGCATTACTTTTAAACCTATGAACTTACTAAGCTTCATTAAGCTTACTTGTGTATGTTTGATATTTTTATGTAGATTGAATTAAAGAGAAGTTGGTAGATCGGATCATCACAGCAAAGCTCACTATCCAGATCAATTCCGGTAGCTTTTGTTTTATGTTTAAAGATTTATATGGCATGTATAGAGTTTAAATGAGATGGAGTAAAGATGTTATAAACTAGTTAACAATATTTTGCAATGAAACAGTTTTTGAATTACAGCAGTGACGTGATTTTGAAAAATCACCAAAAATAGAAGAAATGGAATTAGAAAGTGAATAAGATATATAATTTAAGCTTATTGAGTCTATTTTCACATAAAAGAAACATAACAAACAAATTATTCTTATGTTTTGAGATATTTGAAGTTTTGTGAGACTAGTTCAGAATGATTACGTGATCCCCTGTTCTGATTTTGAAAAATCATTAGAAATTGTAAAAAAATAATTGTGGGATATAGTTTATATTTATGGAATCCTGAATGTGTCTATTTTCAAATGAACTAAATAAGAAGGTCATATGAATTCTGTACGAAGAGTAATTTGATTCGTAGTGAAGAGAGGTCAGAACAGTCGAACAGTAAAACAGGGGAAACTTTAATGAATAAACTGTACTAATTGGCCACATGAAAAATTCTGGAAAAATTATAGTAAAAAGGTATATGAGTCTAGTTTTAGGGAAAATTAACGGATCTTAATTTGGAGTTTCGTAGCTCCAGATATAAATAATTTAGTGACTATGACGCAGATGGACAGTTCTAAATTTTATGCCGAATTAGTAGTTAAGTTTAGTAATGCCTCGTGCTCGACTCCGGCAACGGTCTCGGGTAAGGGGTGTTACAAAATATATACCCATTGAACAGAGATAGGGCTTAATTCTAAAAATAATCAAAATTTGTCAAAAGCAAGGATTGAACTTGTGTCACATTTGTGTCATACAATTTTAGGGTGTTACATAAATAATTAAAGTTCAAAGTAAGAATTAAATTTATTAGCCGTAATGGATTTGTCGAATAATGCAATTAAATATATTTCCTCATAAATTCTAGTACGGTAAAATTGTCATGACTTCAACGGATTTAGAATTGGGTTGAGAAATTAACTTTGTTAGGGCCCCTTTGGATATGCAGTGCTTTTACCTGCTGTTAGTGTAAAAACAATGGTGGCGAAGAGATTAGATATTGTAGCGATACTGTAGCGTGAGACAAAAAGAAAGCTAAACGCATCACACTTGAGATAAATGCCCATCCAAGGGGTTCCTTAATTAATTAAATTAATTGGTTAAATAAATAATGTTTGGGAAATAGAAAATATTTATTGGGTTAGATAAAGTATAAGTGTTAGATAAAAGTCCAGATAATACATATAATTGGATCTAATACATAAAAGATCTAATTAAGCCTTGTGAAATACATGGGGTGGCAAACCTTAGTGTATTTTAGGGTATGTTGTCACCCGTAGCTCTTCTACTTGAAGTAATAGTTTCTATTAAAATATTATTATTTAATTAGACCTTATTCGAATAGAACTCTTGTACCAATTCTCTATAAATAGGAACGATGTGTTGAAATATGCACTCACATTATTTGCGTCATTATTCCGTTAAAAAATAATGGAAATTTATTGTACAAAATAAATTCTATTTTATGGGGAAAACACATAGTTTCTAGTTAAAGAGAGAATTAACTTTTCTACCAAAAGTTAATAAAATTTTTCATTCTATGTGATTGGTTCATGTTGTTTGAGCTCACTCTCAAAGCAATTCGTCGTTTGAGAATTGCAGATAAGTCGTTCAATTAAAGTCAAGATTAACTTAACCGCCTTATACAAAACACATGTATAATTTCAGTTAAGGGTTTAGTGTTATAAATATCATAAAGGCTCAGTTTTAAAGAAAAATTTAAAACTTTCGTTGTGCCTAAAAACATTGTTTTCTAAACCGATTTTTCCAACACATATGGTATAAACTGGTATATATGTGATTATGGATGTGTTATAGTGAAATTGAAATTACTAAGTAAACTTTGCCCTTGTAAACTTAGAGAAGCAGTTAAATATATATATATATATATATATATATATGAAGTTCTATTTTAGCCAAGAGTCTTGTTGCCTTTGGGCTTTGCAATTTGGTGCCTTTGGTGTGGTAGAGGTTTCGCACTTATGTGCACTTTATATCGCTTTTGGACCTTGCACTTAGGTGCATCTTAGTGTGATGTGGTTATGCTCTCTTGAGCCCTTTTGTGTGTTAGGAAGGATGTTACATGATGCCTTTGGGCTAGCAATCTTATGCTTTTTAATGTGGTGGAGGATTGTCGTGTATCGAAATATTATTCTATTAGTGTTTACTAAGGGCTTCGTGTTATAAGAAAAAAAACAAAAGCATAATGTATAATAATATTAAATCAAACATGAATTATGAAATGAATTCTAAAGGTAGAAAATGACTTAAATGAATACTCCTACAAGTATAAGTTAATATTGAAGTATAAGGTTAAATGACATTGAGAAAGTGAAGAATGAGTTATAGACCATCAATCTACTTAAAATGGAATTCAAATTCATGAAAGGTATGAAATAAGAACTAGAACTCTACTCATTTTAATATCATTATAATGTGAAATAACCTCATATAAACCCTCAAGGTAAGTTGAGTACATTCCTTGATTACTTACTAAGCATTTATGCTTAACGCGCTATTGTTTCTTGCCCGTAGATTCGTTTTTGGATTATGAGAAGCCACAATCATTTGGGACTTTCCATCACCTTTGCAAAGTTGAAGAGTATTTTTTAATACTTGATCCTTATCTCTTATAGCATCACATGTATATAAGTTGAGTTTCATTCAATAATTAGTTTGTAAATGTCAAAGGCTAAATTTATTGAATTTTTTAGAATTAGAACTAAAATGATAGATTTTGTAAATATTGAGACTAAATTTGTCAGATATTTTTAGATTTAGGATCAAAGTGATAGAATATGTAAATATTGGAGGGCTAAATTTGTTATCAGATCAATAAAAAAACTTTAAAACTTGCAAAGTAGTAAAAGCTAGAAAACCACACCTTAAAAAAATAAAATACACCATTAGTCATTAAGCTATGGCAAATTTTTGATTAAGTCATTTAACTAAAAGAAGTAACAATTTGGGTACTAACATTTCCGAAATCATTTTTGGGTAAACTACAAAAATAGAACTAAAGACATAGTTGGGTAACCATTTTTGTAGTTTACCCAAAAAACAATGTTGGAAATATTAGTGATCAAATTGTAATTTTTTTAGTTAAATGACTAAAATAAAAACTTACCATATTTTGGTGACTAATGATGTAGTTTTTTTTTTTAAGTTTTTTTCTTGGAGATGGGGTTTGTACCACAGGGGTGTGCAAATTTCGAGTAAAACCGAATTAATTCAGTTAACCGACTGAATTCGGTTAATCAGTTGGTTAACCGAATTAATTCGATTGGGGGTCAGTTAATAATTGTTTGGAAGTTTCGATTAATAGTTAATTCGGTTCGAAATCGGTCAGTTAATCAAATTAACCGAACTTAATAAATAATATTATAATATATAAGTATTAGCCCAATGCTCAGTACCCACCTAGACCCAGGTCCCCTCCACCGGCCCACCCCAACACTTCTAAGTCCTACCCAATATAAACCCAATCCAATATATATAAACCCAACCCAACCCAATCCTAAAAAGTACAAATAATTTAAATTATTTAATAATTTAATAAATAAAAATGAAAATCCTGGAAACTAAAAATCACACACAGTCACAAAATTGAGAAATTCTTAACCCTCAAAATTCAAAATCCCTAATTTAAAATCTTTCAAAATCTCTACTACCAGTGTCAGTCACCTTTGTGAACTGTCCGATGTCCACTAATCACACCATCCAGTGTCCACCAGGTCACCATCATCGTTCGACGTTTGTCCGCCATCAGTCATCGCAATGATGCACCTTCGATTTGGATTTCACTCACCACCATCGGCACTCACTTTGAATTTTTCAGGAGTGTTTTGTTAAAGTTATTTTCTTTGGGGCTTTGTTACTATGACTCGGGTGGTCAACAATCCATGGATGTTCAATACCAGCCACCCATATCTTTAACTAAGAAGCGGGTAATATATGTTTCAATACTAAGATATTGTGCGATGTAGATATGTAGTAATGATAATTAAGTGTGAAGTTGTTTGTTTCGTATGTGGCTAGGTAGTAGTTCAATGAGGACCATAAATGGCACTACTGTAATTATATTATTCTTTCATTGTGATAATAATCAAGCGGGAAGGTATTTCTTATGCGGCAAAGGATTAATTATTCATCTCTTCTTTGTAATAGTAATGATCAACAATCACAAAAACCATGCCTAAAACTTAGAAGTAAACATCCTGCTTCTGTTAACACCAAGCTTAGTTTCTCGATATAGATTGACAAAGGAAACTTGTTTAATTGAGTCGATAAAACTATCGTTGTAGGGTTGGATGCTGATATAAGTGTTTTGGATTTTGAAGTTAATAATGCTCCTGGGTTTATAGGATGATCATTATGGGCAATATGTGATTGTAGAGTTAGTTCAAGTTTTAATTTTTAATTGAGATTTGCTGATAGGGGAATGGTGGTTACTAATTCAGTTAATACTAATTTGGGTCGATTAATCGCCTTGATATTTGTTCATTTGTAACAAAAAAGAAAAAGAAAAAGCAATATAATGTTTTTTTGCCTTGAATATATAAAATATAGTTTAGAGCTTTTATTTCCCCAATTTTCTTGGCGGTTTTTTTTTTTTCAGCCCTACCAAATATTTTTCCCCAATTTCAAAAGTTGCGAACATGCCAACAGTACCACCATTCCCACGGTCCCTAAGTCCAACTCTCTTCAAGTTCAACCCTCGCCAGTTATCATTGCCAAAATTTCGGGGATAAAGGTTAAGGAATCAAGTGGAGATGATGATGACGACGAAGGCGAAGGCGTTCATGGGATCGAACGTCTTCATGTCGCGAAACCTCGTCCCCCCCGAAGTATTCGACAAGCTTCACGGCGTTCTCAAGGATAACGGTGCCCAAGTCTTCCTCTGTTGCGACCCTTCTCGCAATGGCCCCGATGATTTCCACGTTATATCCTCCTTCGATCACGTACTCCCCCCTTTTTCCTTCCCTTTTTTGTTGCATTTTACGATATGTTTGGCATCTTTCTTAAATGTCTTCTTTTTTATTTAGTTATTTTACTTTTTTTTCAGGAGAAATTTGAGGATCTTAGAGCTAAAGGCTGTAATTTGATAGGTAATGTTCTCCAGTTGTAGAATTCTTCTTAAATTTACCATGCTGGTAATTTATGGGAGTGTTTATTTTCTTTTTATTTTTTGCGTCATAGGTCCTCAATGTGTGATTTCTTGTGCAAATGAAAATAGAGCTCTACCTAAACAAGGATTTAGTTGCTGTCTTGCAATGGACGGTCTCAAAGTGCTGGCATCCGGTTTCGACATGGATGAGAAGGTATTGGAATTAAGGTTCATGCAAATGCGTTCATTTTTATCTACTCGGGTGACTTATATGAACCCTGAGTTTCTATGGTTTCTTCTGATGATTTTTGCTCGTAGGTTAAGATTGAAAAATTAGTTATAGCCATGGGGGGAGTTTTGCATACTAAAGCATCTCTAGATGTTAGCTTCGTCATTGTAAAGAACGTCTTGGCTGCAAAGTATAAGGTATGTATGATTCTTGTAAAATGATTCTCTCTCTCTCTCGCCTGCCTGAATTTGTTGTGTTTAAGTGTGCAAATATTGTTTAATTGGTGTTTTTATGAACTCATCATTGTTAGGACTTCTATATTCTTAAAAGATAGCTGGTTTTATGAACTTAGAATACATCATAGTGAAATCAGAAAAAAATAATATTATTAAAGGTATTTTCCAACTTGAGTTAGGTGAGAAGGTGTAAGAAACTGCTATTTGATCCCTGTCCTGGCATATTTGGAGATCGTCATGCATGTGGGAGGAAAAATTTGAAAACAATCCTGGTAGTCCTTGCAGGAAATGAATGTTCCCATTGTGGAATATTTAGTAATAAATTTTTGAATTTTGTGCACATCTGGCTTTGAGTTGGAGTTTCTATTAACCCTTTTTATTGGACTGAAATTGAGAATAATTGTCTTTGGAGTTTCTTGGAGAAGGTATTATCAGAAAGAAGCTAATGGTTGCACATCACTTTATTATATACTATCACTGATTCTTATAATTATTTTCTGTCTGTGCAGTGGGCTTTAAATGTTCTGAAGAAACCTATCGTTACTATTGAATGGTTGTATCAGTGTTGGAGTGAGCACCGTGTTGTTCCTCAGGAGTCATACAGGGTTCTTCCTTTTACTGGATTGACAATATCTGTTACCGGAATTCGTGCAGGTTTATTATGTCAATCATATTGGGCCTGCTTGTGACAGACTACTTAATCATTGAATTCTAATTTTCTCTTCCTCTCAGATGAGCGAAAGGAGATTGAAAAGCTTATCATACAAAATGGTGGAAAATATTCTGCTGAACTCACCAAGAAGTGCACACATTTGATTTGTGATATATCCTTTACATTGTTCCTTAAGATCTAAGAATTGTTGTTATTAGTTGCGTATTCTTAGGTTCTACACTTTCACTCCACAGGTAACATACGTCTAATTGTGATCATTGTTGCATCTACTTATTTAAACTTCAGTTGTCTATTCATTTCTGTTCAAGGAATGTTATTCAGTTCTTGAGCCATTTGCAAGTTTTCTTACATCTTTTTGATGTTTATGCATTGCACGTCAATAAATGTTTTACTTCCATCCTTTCCTCTCCTCAAAATAACCATCCATGGCCTATTCTGAGTATTCATTTGTGATCTTGACTTTCCATAAGTTCCTGAAGGTGACAAGTATAAAGTTGCCCGAAGATGGGGTCACGTTCATATCATTGTTCGGAAATGGTTTGATCAATGTATTGCCAGAAGAGGTAATGCTTTATTGTTAGTAATGTCTAGTATTCCTGAGTTATGATATCTGGAGTATTTGTACTACCATGTATTATCAACGACTTCAAATTGTATCTGACCATGAATAATCCTTTGTCCCTGGTGGATAGCATGCCTTAACGAGGAGTCCTATCCTGTTCAGGGTGGCAGTGCATCTTCAAAGAAAAGTGTGAGTGGTTCCTTGTCAGCACAGCATAGTCAAGACAAGTTTAGGGCAAGTTCAGTGTCTGCAACCTCCTTGGTGGTTCCTGAATTTAATATGTCCACAGTGCCTTCTACTGGATTGGGAGATCCAGATCTTGAAGCTGCTCATTCTCAGAATACACCTTCTGTGGTATCAGATGCTCAGGCCATTTTTGAAGAGGATGGTCGTGAAGCACCAAATTTGCAGCCCTCTACTGAAACAAAGCTTGATGGTTGTGTTGCCAATGATTCTCAATCTGAAGATAATGATCTATACTTGTCAGATTGTAAAATTTCACTTGTAGGCTTTGAAGCTTCTGAAATGTGTAAGCTGGTTACCATGGTGCGTAGAGGTGGTGCATCCCGGTATATGTCATGTAATGAAAAATTGACGCACATAGTTGTTGGGGCTCCATCTGAATTGTAAGTATTTCTTCTTTTTGTGCAAACAATGCTGTGAGTTTTTTTTTCTCCCATGAATTTCTTCCTTCGAGTTCTTTCCAAATTGTGCTTTGCAAGCCATGCGTTTTCATCTTCTGGCCTCAATGTACTGATACATTTGTTACATTGACTGTTTCCCCCTGTTTTCATAAAGCTTTCTCTTTCGTATGTTTGTCCTTTTGTCTAGGGAAAAGAAAGAGGTAAGAAGCATTGCTGCTTCAGGTGTTATCCATGTGGTAAAGACCAGCTGGCTTGAGGACTGTGATCGTCAAAAGAAAGAAATCCCTGTTCATCAGAGGCATGTTGCATATGACTTACTTCTTCCTAAAGGTTGCCAATTATTCTCTGAAATCAATCAGTCTTCATCTTGAATTCATGTTCATGCTGGATGTATTTTGTTTTTGACATTCTCTTACAATAAAAAGATAGAGATCTTGTTCTGGAATTAACAGATATCGTCAGTAAGTTCTTTATAGCTTCTGTTATGAATTATTTTTCATGCGTTTAACTGATCATCATGCTTGGACAGATTCTGCACACTCTGTCAGAGGAGCAGTGACGGGAATTATCAATTCAAATCAAAGTAAATCCTCAGTTCCTACAAACTCTGGAACTGGAATGCCTTCATCATTTGGGAAAAGTCTGGATGATAAACCTAAAATCAACATGAATGGGGGAAGCTGTTTGAAAGCTACTGTAGGATCATCCAAGCAAGGTCTACTTCCTACAATAAATAATACAAGTAATTTTTGGCAGAAGCAGCAATGTGATTCTGTAGTCCAAGATCCTAAGAATGTTATTTCATCAACTGTATTTAAGGGGAAAACATTTTGTTTTTCAGTTTCCTTTCCTGAAGATAGGGTAAGAATCTTTCTCTATGAATATTTTGACCCAGCATGAGTATTTGGTTGTGAATTTTTGAGATGATTCAACTTGAAAACGTTGATATGGACATATGATTTTCAAGAAGAAATATACTCAAGTACACTTGGCAAAAATCTTACTAGTACTACACTCACCATAAGTATGCAACAGTATGCTTGAAAGTTGCCAAAAGAATTTATGCTTGCTACAATAACCACCTGAATCCATCCTCCCTGTTGAGATTTTTTTTGGCCAAGCAACTGACTCACCCAACTGAAGAAGGGAATTGCCTTGTTTTCCCTGTAACTAAAATTTTAAACTGGAGAAGGGCTCTGGAGGAACAAAGGGCAATTTATTTGCCATTGGTCAATTTGGGATGCCCTAATCTTGTAACTAAAGCCCCTGCCTCAAAGTAAGAGGCACCTGCACATATCAATGATTTGATAACCATTTAAAACCCCCGTCTTGTTGCTGTCTAACATCTCAGATATTTAACTGCTTTTGAACTGTTTTAGCATGTCGTATTTATTTGTATCTGATATACTTCTTACATTGGCTCTATGGATTGCTATCTATCTTAGTTCTGATGGTGACTGTTTCTAGTGCTATTTCCTCCTTAATATTCTTTCAATTTCTTCTGCCAGAGAGCTGAAATTGTCGAATGGGTGGATCAAGGTGGTGGACAGGTTGTTGAGGATCAAGTGAAAAGGAATGTGAATTTTATTATTGAGTGTCATGGTGTGATACCCAGTTGTATGACTGCTTCCCAGATTACTTATGTTTCTACTCACTGGGTCAGGTCTTGTTTAGAGGTATGCTTAAAACTTCCTCTTTGGTCATGATATGCCTTTTTCTGGTTACATATAGTGCATAGTACATTATGTGTACTTGTCTAATACTGTTGCTACAGCTACCACTGCTGCTTCCTTTGGTTTCTTCTTTACTCTAAACCATCATGCATTGATATTTCCTTTAACTGAAAGTAGTAATTGGGTCTGAATAACATCTGGTTGGATTATATGTGTTTTCATAATCTTGTCAATGCTGATGGAGAACTGGTATTCTAGGATGGATGCTTGCTGGATGTTGGAAGTCATATTCTTTATTCGCCACTTCCCTGTCAAATTCCATTTCCTGGGTTCAAAAACTTCCGCTTTTGTGTTTCACAATATGAAGAGAAGGATAGATTGCTATTAAGAAATCTATGTTTTATTCTTGGAGCTAAGTTTGTGGAAAAACTTACAAAAAAGGTGACGCATTTGTTGTGCAAGTTTACTAGTGGACCAAAATATGAGGCTGCTTGTAAATGGGGAATACGGTCAGTTACATCAGAGTGGATATGTGAATGTGTAAGGCAGGTATGGTTCTGATTCTTTCTCCCTCTCTCTCTCTCTCTGCGCTCATCTGCCCTGAATTTTTGTTGTTTTTCCTTAGAAATGATAAGATCAACAAAATTCATGTGTTCAATTTAAATCTCGTAGAATAAAGTAGTATCTCTGGATCCATTTTGCCCTAAAGAAGTTACTGCTCAAGACCAAGAAGCAGGATTATGCACTGTGAGCCAGTTTCCGACTCAAGCTGCTCAAATGATGTCTGTAGATGTTCCCTCTCAGTTTAAAAGTCAACCTCAGGGTCTGAGAACACAAGATCTTGGTGTTAAAATGGGAAGCATTACTGGAAATGATGGCTCTAGAGATGAGGCCGAACAATCAAATGATCATTTTAAAAGGGCAAGGCACTTAGAAGATGATGACCAGAATGATCTGCTTGCTTCTCGAGTGCATTTATGCGAGCCTTTTCTGAATGAAAATTCTAGTGGAAACAACAAATTAAAAAATGCAGGTGAAGCTGCCCAAGTTTTGCCTGATGTAGATACTGTTATAGACTTACTGGAGCAAACTAGTAAGGTGAATATTGTTGTTCCTCTAACTGTATCACCTAATTGTTTTATTGTTCAAGATTGCTGGTTGGCTGACTCAATTATCTATGCTTCTTTTCAAGATTCATGATCAGAAGTCACCAGAAAGGAATGGGTGTGACAGAAGTGTATCCTTGTATTTGTTGAGTTTTCGATGTCTAGATGTCTACTCTTTATCTCTTATATAAGTTCCTTTATGTTATCAATCCTTAATGTGGAGCAGATATTTTTATCTGATTGTACGGGCCTTCGTCAAGATCATACAGATTCTCATTCTGTTATTGGGTTATCTCGACACTGGTTAAACCGGTACCTTGTTATACGATTACCAAATAATTGCTCTCCCTTTTAACATTTTAATATTGCCGTATTAGTTGAACCAAAAAAAAAGAAAAGTATTAATGTCTGAACTTTAGTTGACTGCCTTGCATTTGCTAGAAAGCTTAATCAAGAAAGAACCTACTGAATTTTGGGACAATTGCAAGGCCAGTGGGGAATTATATTTCATTATAGCAAGCAAAAATCATTTCATTCTCATCTCCAATTGACCTAAATTTTTTTTTCTTTCCAGGAATGTGAGAAAAGATGAAATCAGCAGTCATTCCCGAGATGTGAATGCGGGAAGCCTATATGGTGGTTTCAGTGAAACGCAAACAGAGTCTCAGGTTTCAGATCTTACTTGTCTAAGAAGTTCCATTTCCATCCTATGTTATTCAGACTCGATCGAGAAAAATGAAAAGTGGGAGCAACATATGCTTCAACAGTTTAATGAATTTTAAATCTGTAAATCACCTATGATTAGTAATCCCAACTTTCAGGCTGAAGCCTCTTCATCTATCCATTATTTGGAAAATGCAGGTTGTGGGTTACGAAGAAGATTTGTCAGGCAGGCAAATGCTTATAGACCGAGTTCGGACCCGAAGTAGCATGACTTGAAAGTACTCAGGCCCGCCCTTGCCTACCAGATGCAACTTGGTGGTTTAAACTCAGCCACTCAGGTATACTGCTTTCAGGCCTTACTATGCATCAATCAAGTTATGAAGCCATCAGCTTATATACATAAATACATGCATATATATATGTGTGTTATGTATGTATGTTCTGAAGGGGGAGATAATGTTATGGAAATTGTAACACTTATATATGCTTGTAATTTGAGCCTGTAAATCAATTTTCGCTGTGGATAAACATTGTGCTAATTTTGTGTACTCTATAATTGTTTTTTTTTTGAATTTTTTTCAACTATGTTAACTTTATGATTTGATGCTCTGATGGAAACTTCAAAATGACCGAGTATTAAGACCTGTTGATTCGTGTATCCATGTGCTTGTGTATTTTTTTCATGTCAGAATTGTATTTAAGATATTTTATATTTATATAAATCAAATTTATAATTAGTGTAAAATGCAAAGCTGTTTCAAAATGATGCTTTCAAAACGGGTAATTTTAGGATTTTGGACATTTTCAAAATGTTAGTATGTTAAAATACATTATTGTAAAATGTTAGTATTTATGATTATTTTGTTTTGATAAATAATTTTTGAAGAAAATGTAGGTTACTGGATTCCTAAATTAAAAAAGAAAATTACAGAAGGATAAAATAATTTAATATATAAAAAGTATGCAATCATTATATTGATTAAAATATATAATTATTTTAATAATATAAAATAGTTGATATGTATAAGAATGAATTAAGCATTGCCTTTTAAAGTTCAGATTTTTTATTTTATTTTGTTTTATGGAGGAACTATATTAATTAAAAGAAAAGGATTTTGAAAATTTAGGTGGAATTTGAGTTATTAAAAAATTATTTTAAAAATTCTTTATATTTTTAGAATTTTAAAAATTTTGATAAAAATAAATATATATCATTCCAATAGACTCCACAAGTTTAAGTTGATTTTTCTTTATCAATACATTCAACGGGAAAAATAATCTAAATACTGAATCGAAAGATGAAACAAAATTTTATGAGGTAAATGACAGTTTTGACACATATAATACTATTCAAATTAAATTATTAGATTTTTATCTGATTAAGTTAGTATCATAAATTAACTTAACAAAAAAATTATTAAAATAATCTAAGATATAAGTTAATTATTACAATGACATTTTCTTATTTAAAAAAATCAATTCAAAAATTGTAAATGTTACAACAACCAAAATTTTATTTTATATTTTTATCCACGTTGTACATTCATTATAATGATATCTTTATCTAAACTTTATTTATTTATTTTAATTTTGTATATTATTATTAGTTTCAAAAGTTTTATTATTTTTAAACACATAATTTTAAAAATTCTTTTATTTTATTTTATTTAGGAATAATCAGAATTAAATGTTATAAAATAAAATAAAGGTAGAGACATCACATCAAGAAATTCAAAACCAAAAAAAAAAAAAAAAAAACAGAAGCAGGAGAAGAGCCAATAAAATCACTCCAAAATCTCAACATTTTGGTCTTCTCTTCCTTTATTATCCACACAACAATTAAATTATTTCTCATTATCCACATTATTTTTTTACCAATAAATACTTTTCAACTTTAAATATAAAAGAAAAACAGAAACAAATAGTGAAACTAAACTTCCCTATGGTGGAGTGTCTCTCTGCGTGCCACGTGGCGATCGTCGGCATGAGTAGGTTGTCTCCGGTGGCCGGATATTTCTTGCCCTTCAAAATCGATGGCAAAAGCAGCAAGGCTTTTGGGTTTGTGTTGAAGCGTAAAGTGGTGGTAAGGAAAAGGGTGAAGCTTGTAGTAAAGGCGGAGCTATCCAAGTCTTTCTCTCTCAATCTGGGTTTGGATTCTCAGGTTTATTTTCATTCACTTCGTTCTCTTTCACTTGGCCTTTATATCTTTTTTTCTTTTTTCTTTTCAACTTATTTCAGTTTCAAGTTCACTGTGTTATTTAGACAATTACTGTTCGACGAAATGACCAGCATAGGGTGTTGGTTTGATGTTATCGAATTTCTTTGTAATTCTATTGTTTCTGCTGATATGATTCTTGGGTGTTTTGACTAACACATTTGCAATTATACGTTGATAATGTTTTAGGCATCCTTAGGGACTATACTCATCTCAAACTTCAGTACCTTTCTGTCTATTTTGTTTTTTTTTTTAAAATATGTTTTGAACGAGCTCAATGGCTGGGTTTGTGTCGTATTGACCCTTGCTTGTGCAATTTCTCAAAAATACCAAGGAAAAGAAAGCCATGTGATTCTTTAGTTTCACGGAGTTAGCTGGTTTTGTTCTTTTTTTTTTTTTTATTTATTTATTATTATTGTGTTTGTTAAAAGACACACTATCAATATTTTTTTTTGAATGTTTCATTAGGGTATATTTTTAGTATATGAATGAAGAATAGCTCTATAAGAAGGACGAGGTCTCTTGATTCTTTTACGCAATTTATTGAACTTATACTAAATTGGATACACTGATTATTGAGATTCCATTATGACATCAAACTATGTCTTCCAGCAAGTTAACTATATTCTCGTCAGCGATAATAATTGCTCAAGATTATCCTTCTCAAGGCTTTTTGTTTTTTACTACCACGTCTCTGTCTTATGATAATGATGATGACTGGTAGCAAGTACATGAGTTAAGTTGCTACATTTTTCTTCTTTCATGATGCTTGTTTGGCCTTGCTCCTTTAGTTTAAAGAGGAGATATTAAATTTCTTGCATTATCTGACACTGCTTTATTTGGATTAAAAGATCGCGCAGTCACACGATGTGTCACAGTTACGCTGGATTGGTCCAGTTCCTGGGGATATTGCAGAAGTTGAGGCTTATTGTAGAATTTTTAGAGCGGCCGAAAGGCTACATGCTGCTTTGATGGACACTTTATGCAATCCATTGACTGGAGAATGTAGTGTTTCATATGATTTCACACCAGAGGAAAAACCATTAGTAGAGGATAAGATTGTGTCTGTGCTAGGGTGCTTGCTATCTCTTTTGAATAAAGGAAGAGAAGATGTTCTTTCTGGAAGAGTCTCAATTATGAACACTTTTCGTGCAGCTGATGCAAGTGTGATGGAGGAGGATAAGCTTCCACCACTTGCACTTTTCAGGAGTGAGATGAAGAGGTGTTGTGAGAGCTTACATGTTGCTCTTGAGAATTATTTGACACCTGACGATTCTCGAAGCCTGCATGTCTGGAGGAGGTTGCAAAGGTTGAAAAATGCTTGTTATGATTTAGGTTTTCCTCGCAAGGAGGACCATCCATGCCATACATTGTTTGCAAATTGGCAGTCTGTTTGTTTGTCCACCTCCAAAGAAGAGATAGAGTCTAAAGATTGTCAGATAGCCTTTTGGATGGGTGGTCAAGTGACAGAGGAAGGTCTGACATGGTTGGTTGACAGAGGATTTAAAACCATTGTTGATCTAAGAGCTGAGACTATTAAGGATAACTTTTATCAAGCTGCCATGAATGATGCTATTTCATCTGGGAAAGTTGAATTTATAAGATTTCCAGTGGAGGTTGGAACTGCACCTTCAATGGAACAGGTTGAGAAGTTTGCATCTCTAATTTCAGATTGTAACAAAAGGCCCATCTATCTCCATAGTAAGGAAGGAGTATGGAGAACTTCTGCAATGGTCTCTAGATGGCGGCAGTACATGACTCGCTTTGCATCTCAGTTAGCAAGTGATAGATTATCTCAAGATGCAAATGGATCAGGAGATCATCAGGCATCTTCTAGTACTGAAGAAAAGCTCAAGTTACAGGAGACAAATGAGTTATTGCAAGAGACTTCGAATGTGATACATAGTTCGAATGGAGCACATCAGAAAGAAGCCTACTCAGATGATAAAGAAGATCACAAAATTTGTGGAACTGACATTGACCTTGTTTCCAGCCAAGTTATGACTCCTGGCGAAGCAGTCGACGCAGAAGGAGCAGTAATTAACATCTATGAGACTGCAGATCCTCTAAACGCTCAGATTCCTCCTTGCAATGTTTTCTCCAGAAAAGAGATGTCTTGGTTTCTGAGGAGTAAAAAGATCTCTCCTGCATCGTATTTAAATCATCAGCTCAAAAGATTGGAACCTGTTCCAAGGGAGACTTCTATTACAGAAACATGGGGAAATGAGGTTGTTCGTGCTAACTCTGAATCATCGCTTGGAGGGACAAGAAATTCTGATGGAATATTCAGTAATAAAAGTCCATCTAAAGAGCATAAAATCACTGCTGCTGGCACTGGGAAGTACATGAATGGTTCTAGTTATGCTTCCAGTAGCCCAAATATGAATGGATCTCTTCAAGGACATTCCATGACTGAAACCAAAGTTGCTACTTTAGATGGGAATTTCAGTAAGCGCACATCTACCTTGTCTAGCAAGAGTGAGAATAGCAATGGTAAGGCCTCCTCATATTCAAGTGATGATGAATTGGGGTCAATGAAGGGAAATATGTGTGCTTCTGCTACTGGTGTCGTAAGAGTGCAGTCAAGGAAGAAAGCAGAGATGTTTTTAGTGCGGACGGATGGGTTCTCTTGTACCAGGGAGAAGGTGACTGAATCCTCATTGGCATTCACTCATCCTAGCACCCAGCAACAGATGCTTATGTGGAAGTCTACACCAAAGACTGTCTTACTGTTAAAGAAGCTGGGGCCTGAACTAATGGAAGAAGCCAAAGAGGTAGCATTTGAAGATATTATTTGTTAAATTGTTTGTTAATGCCAATAATTGCTTCCCTGCACTTTGATAACTTACCAGAATGTTCCTATTCCAATAAGTTTTCATTTCTGTCTGTGTATATGGTTGTATAATCTGAAATTGAATCACACTGAGATCATCAGTTATGGTTTATGTGCATTTTGATGATGCAGAGTATAGACATATATAGCCCTCAAGTGTACATGCTTGAAATGTTTCACTTATTAGGGTCTTATTTGATTTGGTTCAATTTTAAGTCCTGCTGTTGTTGTTGCTGCATTGATTACTCCAATTATCAGGAACTTCTTAAACGATTTCAGTATTTAGTGCTGGAATTAGTAAGGAGAGGTGTGTATGGGTGGTGGAGGGACAGAGCTGGTGATTTGAACTTGTGACTTGTTGAAGGTAGTGGGGATAACATCTGGTAGGAAGCCAGTCTAAAGCACAATGAAGAAACATTCTCCAAGTCTAACTTGCAATGATAGTTTCTTGAACTGCCAGCTGGATATGCATCTCTTTTTTATCTGCATTTGATAGCAATAAAGTCGCTTGTTTGATCTTAGCAACTGTAAATATATATAGTTTGTGTGATGTGCAGGTTTCTTCTTTCTTGTATTATCAAGAGAACATGAATGTCCTTGTTGAACCTGATGTCCATGACATATTTGCTAGAATTCCTGGGTTTGGATTTGTTCAAACCTTTTATAGTCAAGATACCAGGTACTTCATGATTTTTTTTTTCCCACAGAGTTGATAATAAACCTGATTCGAATCCTACTTGTTTTATGCTCTTATGAAGTGATCTGCATGAGAGGGTTGATTTCGTGGCGTGCTTGGGTGGAGATGGGGTTATATTGCATGCATCAAATTTATTTAGAGGTGCTGTGCCACCTGTTGTATCATTTAATCTTGGATCTCTTGGATTTCTCACTTCCCACACGGTAAGTTACTCAGTATGTGATCTTTGTTTTGGATATTGGATGTCCTTACAATTTCCAATTTGTTTAATTTTTTTCCACCTTTTTTGATTGATATAGTTTGAAGACTACAGGGAAGACTTGAAACAGGTCATCCATGGTAACAATACAGCAGATGGTGTTTATATAACTCTTAGAATGCGCCTACGATGTGAGATTTTTCGAAATGGTAAAGCAGTTCCAGGAAAAGTATTTGATGTCCTAAATGAGGTTGTTGTTGACCGTGGTTCTAATCCATACCTTTCTAAGGTTGAATGTTATGAGCATGACCGACTTATAACAAAGGTTAGTTAATTATTTTCTATGAAAAGAACGGAAAAAAAATTTTAGCCTCCATTGACAGATACAAGTGAGTTCTAGCTGTCACACCTGTTGTTACCGACAAAGTCTTAGTTTATTCTAGGTTGTGACTGTTAAAATATCTTCTCTCATATAGCTCTAGAGGTGTTCAAATCTTTTGTTGCTTTCCCATGCTTTTATTTAACTTAAAATATGCCTTTAGGTGCAAGGTGATGGAGTCATAGTAGCTACACCTACTGGAAGTACTGCTTACTCTACAGCTGCTGGAGGTTCCATGGTGGGTTGTCCTTTCAAGTTTTCAGAGATACATATGAGGTTTATTCTATATAGACCATTTTGAATCATGGTTATTTTGCAAGTAACAACATACCATTGCTAATGCAGGTTCATCCAAATGTTCCTTGCATGCTTTTTACTCCTATCTGCCCTCATTCCCTCTCATTTAGACCAGTCATACTTCCAGATTCTGCAAAGCTTGAGTTGAAGGTAAAATTATTCATATATGACCATTCATAGTTCATTGTAGTAGAACTTTTCTCCATCTAATAAGAATCTGGTGGAATTCTTCTTTAAACTAGGATACCGTTTTTTTTCTTTAATTGGTCAAACTAGGTTAACAGTCTACTTCTTCGATGGACATGTTATTTCTCATGTTATATATTAGAAAAAAATCATTACCAATTTTGTTGTGCATTATGGTTCATTGCTCATCTAAAGATGTCGACGGGGAAGGAATAAACTTATGTTCTTTGATATGCTAATCCTAGTTTTTCAGGTTTAAAGTTTAGGGTTTAGGTTTGCGGTTGTATTTCTGAAACTGCTTCCCATCTTGTCATAAAATTTGTAGCTTGGTGGAGAGTTGTGGGTTTCTTTTGCACAAGCTGAGGTCACTTGTTACTAAACCAAGCATAAAAAAATTGTAACGAATATGTTTTTTCGAGATGACATCACTGTATTGGAATCTGAAGGAAATTTCTTATCTACGTGACCTTTTTATATGTACATTACATAAAGCATTGGAACATTGCTGTTGTTGGTTTCACAGATCCCTGATGACGCTCGAAGTAACGCATGGGTTTCTTTCGATGGGAAGAGAAGGCAACAACTCTCTCGAGGGCACTCTGTCAGAATATCTATGAGCCAGCACCCCCTTCCAACTGTCAATAAATCTGACCAAACAGGTGATTGGTTCCACAGCTTGATTCGCTGCCTTAACTGGAATGAGAGATTGGATCAAAAAGCCCTCTAAGGCCCCCCACAGCTTCATTCTCAAGGTAGGTTGAACCTTCATGTAAATTGATGTACAGATATAAAATTACAACTTGGAAAGAGAAAAAAAGAAAAAGAAAAAAAGAGTTTAATATACAAAGAGTGAATGCTATTCATTACCAACATATGCTTCCCCACAAAAGTAGTGTTGGTCAATTTTTACCCTTAGATTGTACAAATACTGTCAGATACGGTACTCACAACGGCTTTGAAATAATAATAAAGAAAGATCTCATAGTATTTTATTTTGTGAAAGAATCTAATCAGTTAGTGTTCTGTATCAAGGCTGTAAGTTATCCTCAGGGGCGAAACCAGAAATTTCTTTTTAGCGGGCTGAAATTAAATTGTAATTTTTATAATAGTAAAAATATAATATCACCATTTTAATAGCCTATATCTTTATAATTTTTAAAGGATTAAATCAAATTTTTATATTTTTAGGGAGTCAAAGTATAATTTTACTTTTACTAATTTAAAATTTTAAAAAATTTAAAGGACCTAAATGGAAAATTTTTCATTTTAGGGGCACAGATTTGCCCCTGTCCTGTATTTCTCTGTTTTTTTCTGGCAGTAGTATGTATAAAGTTATAGAGAAAGTTCCCTTGATGTTGAAAATAATCCCAAGGTCCACGCAGAGATCCACTCTATGACATATGATATGATGACTTTGTTAGTGACTGAAATTGTTGCATGTTTGATAGGGCTTTCTATCTCTACTACTTATGAATGATAAAAACAGATAAAGGCACCTAAGTTTACAAGGACTATAGGCATATACTTGGATTTCATGTCATCTTGCTGCCTGATCAATATTCTGGCCAATGGACTGAAAAAAACAGTGAAAAGCATCCACCATATATTTAATAATGTTTCGGTGTTTTTGTCTTCCATTTTTATAATGTAACCCGAAAATCTGAGATTAGATTGATAAAAGTTTTTGTTCCTTTTCTTCTATAGGAACAGAACATGCATTCCAGTTCTATATAAAAAAAATCAGAAAGACTTTTCTTCTTTTTCTATATTGTGTATGGAGATGCATGTGGAGCATGTTCTAGGGAGGCACCTGTTCTCACTGAAGTAATGTTAAATATTAAAATAAAGGGAAACAGAAGAAAATCGGAATAAAAATGGACGACAAGCACTGCTGATATATAATATAAAAATATACTTTTAAGTAGTCAAAAGCTCATAGCTGTTTCTTAAAATAAAAGAGTAGAAAATTCATAATAAAATATATATGTGATTCAAATTTACACACCCAACTTTAGCAATTTGATCGAGCATCTCATCATGTTCATCACCACAAACTCCAGCCAAAAAAGGAAAAGAAAAAAAAAACACAACAAACAAACAAACAAACACCCTAGTAACATTGTATACTGACTTGAGCTCTTCATATCCTTCCCTGCAATTTTATTTTCCAGGAAAGAAAGGGCTCTACTTTTTCAGTCAAAAACATCATTCATGGTTTTGAGCTTCTTCTTGGTATTACACTGCCCTTACAGCTTGGAACCTTGGTTCCTTGGGAAGGAACTTCTGCTGAACATAAACAGACATATAATCCCCAAAAACAAACTTGGGATAAGTTTGTTCCACTTGTTGGTTTGTTTTTTCCACCAGCTGTGGTGCAGGAGCAATGGTGGCTTTCAGACTTGGATTGTAAAATGAAGCAATGGATCTCCTGATCCCATGGACGGGGCTCAGGACTCGGTGCCAAGCACTCTTGTAGCGGCCGTTGCTGAGGACCTCAATCTGATCACCTGTGTTGATGACAATGGTGTTAGGCAAGGGCTGGACATCAATCCATTCTCCATCTTTCAAGACTTGAAGTCCCCCCACCTTGTCGTCTTGGAAGAGTAAAATGATGCCACCAGCGTCTGTGTGGGCTCGAAGACCCTTCACCCTCTCAGGGTGAGGACATGGTGGGTAGTGGCTAACCTTGGTGCCAAAGAAGGCATTATCACCATCTCCATCATTGAGTGCCTTCCTTATGTATCCCTTCGGTAATCCCAAGTTTTCATCCATAACTTGCATCACCTTTTCTGCCAATTTCTTCAACTCAAACCTGTATTCCTTCATGGTTTCCCTGTCATAAACATCAACAACTAGTTAGACCATATACATACATACATACATACATACATATATGTATATATATTCAATCAAATTAATGAATATGAATTAGCTTACTGGAAGCCAGGTGTTTTGGATGGCCATTCATTATCATCCAAGAGAGTGATAACATCTTCCCAATCCACATTCTCCAAATTTTCACAACTCTCATCCAACAAATCCACCTCCTTTGACTTGTTGAAATTCTCCTCCCTCTCTCCCTTATAAAACTCTGATGAGACCTTCTTCACCCTCTCCAGCAACTCCACTGGGATGCCATGGTTCACCAGCTGCACCACCAAATATATATATATATATATATAATAATTGCATCATTTTACAATCTTAATTCCTATAATACAGTTAGAGATAAGAAAAGGGTACCTGAAAAAAACCCCATTCTTGGCATGCATTTGCAATCTGAGCCATTGTTTTGGCCCTATCCTCACCATTGAGCTTAGAGAAATCAATCACTGGAATTGCCATTGAAGACTAAAACAAATACCAAAGAAGAAGAAGAAGAAGAAGAAAAAGAAGAAGAAGAAGAAGAAGAAGAAGAAAAACTAATGAGTAGTAGTAGGGGAACGGTTAGCAAAGTTTGCAGTTAATTGTGGTTGAGAAAGGGAAGAGGATTGGCCCTATTTATAGCAAATCACAACCAAGCTTTCCCGCCATTATGGATTTGTCGACCTTTTTATTTTTTATTGTTTTTCTTTTTCCTGCTTCTCGAAGTAGCCGTTGGAGTGAGCCATGGGACGGTGAAACTATGGATAATTAATTAATGGGTAAACTAAACCCAAGTTATTAAACTATTAGTAAGTTTATGTTTTGGTCACTCAACTTTAAAAAGTTACAAAATGATCACTAAACTATTTGAAAGATTTCATTTAAGTCACTAGATTGTTAAAAATACTGTTGTATGGCCTTTTTTGTTAACAACGCCTATACCAATCGAAAACTCTCCTCTTTCTCTTCTACAGTTTAGTTTTTCTTCATGAAACAATAACTTTAGAGGTCAACAATTTTCTTCTCCAATCTCCAGCATTGATCATCAGCTCGACTTAGATTTAAGGTATGTTGTTTAATTGTCGATGGGTACTAATCCACCGTATAGATTGATGAATCGCCTCTTGGATCTCGCTAGCCGAACTTAAAAAGAAAAAGCAGTCTAATGACTTAAATAAAATTTTCGAATAGTTTAATGACCATTTTATAATTTTTTAAAGTTAAATGCCCAAAATGTAAATTTACTAATAATTTAGTGAATAATGTTATAATTTACCCTTAAATTAAATTAGTAAAAGCATGCTCAGATTACTTCAATTTGTATTACTTGTTGACAGTAAAAGAAATTTCTAATAATTTTATTATTACATTTTGATAATAAAAAGTGGGAGCATGAGTTTTGTTCAAATTTCATAACTTATAAACCATTTTTCTTTAGTGATCTCCATTAAACAAAGTTATCTCTCTTTTACTTATCAATTAAACTCTAATTGGTATGGCTGCCACGTACCAATCATCCTTCAGATTTCGAGACAAATGAGATGATGAGCTCTCATCTCTTTCAAATATTCAATTGTTAGTCCCCAAATCATGTTCTATTAATTAAACCCCAAAGTGTTATTTTCACCAAATCAGCCTCCGATTTCCATAAATTAGAACCTATGGGCTATTACTTGGTTCATTCATCTGCCACATAATTGGAATCTTACACTCAAATAATCCATGCCAAGTTCCATTCATCATTCATGTGCACTTTTTTTTTATAAGGAATAAGGTATAGGATTGTTTAAATATATATTTTTTTGCTACTCCATAAGTGATTCAATTGGCATGTACAATTTTATTAGTTTTGAGATTAGTCATATTGGCTTATTCGTGCAATTTCAATTTTTTTAAAAAAATAATATTTAATAGATATTGAGTTTAAATATCAATATTTATAAATTTTTAAGAAAAAAATTCAAGTTACACTTCTTTTGTTTGAATAAAAATATGCATCCTACATTTAAAGATTATAATATAAAAAAATGTTATAATTATTAGGATCCATACACTTAATCTATTAATATTATAATTTTTTTTCAAAATATCCTTATCGTCGACTAAATCATAGATAAAATGATAAAAAAATTATGTTTAAATTTTCAGTTAATATCAAACTCGAGTTTACTTTTAAAATAATCTAAATTTATATCTAGAGATGGTGTTGTATTTAAATTTTATTTTGGAAGGATGTTACTTGTAATTTAAATCATTGCCGACTCCCCAACATTAGGCATAGATGTTGAAGGGTGTAGCCCCCCAATCCATCACCGTCTCATCATCTCCCACACCTCAATTGCTGCTCCTCAACCAAATGCACTCTTATAAATATACATGTTGTAGTACCCATAGTTTAAGGGTTAAGCAAAACAAACCCAATAAACACTTGTATTATATTAATCATCATTTTATTATTGCATTTGTCAACTCCTTTTATCTTATTATATTCTAACTAGTTTCCCTTTTTTTCTTTTCCTGTATTTTTCTTACAGTTGTTATTGTTAATTGAGAAAAGTTTTGTTGCTGGTGTTGTTAAATTACTTGACGCCTTTATGTATTATAGACTTTGAATTCAATTAGTACTTCTCTTATATTTTTAATCTTGAAGTAAATACATGATACGATTTATGTTACCTTTAATTGAAATATTACTTTTTTTTTTTTACTTTTATTAGATAGTTATAATTGGTAATTTTTAACCATTTATATGACTTATTTGTGACGAAGAGAATGAAAACTTTTTGCTTATTTTGAAGAGATCTTCTTTTTACAAGAGTTTTTACTCATAGTTCTAATTGTATGTTTCAATTTGTACTAATTATTCTTTATTTTATATCTAACTATATTAGAACATATATGTTAAATTGTTATGTGTGGCAGGAAACACTGTCATTTAGAACTTAAATGGGGTTACTGAAACGCTGTCATAATGGGTTTATGAAAACATTGCCATTTTTGTTTTATTGGTCGCTATTTGGTTATAACAAATTTCTAGCCAGTTAATAAAAGAGGAAAAGGTTCGTTAATGATCATTATCCAAAATTTTTAAGAATTTCATTCATTCTTCTCTCGATCTGTCCTTCTTACTTCTGTTCCAGCTTTAGTTTGTAACAATTGGGTATCAGAGTCTTCAATTATTCTTTTATGGCTGGTGATGACATTACTACTTGCAACCAAAAGGATGCCAGACAGCTGCACTAAGATGTTGCCAAGTTGTAGGCTGAGGTTTCCTAATGGGACAAGAAGCTGGATGCAAAACTTTAAAGATTTCGTGAAGAGTTTCGTGCTAAACTTAAATCTAAGATGACATATCTTTTTGAGCGCTTCTTGGGAAAATTCGATGCTGCTACCAAGGTTCCACCAGTCTCCAAGGACAAGGTTAAGAGCATCTTGGGCGCTCCTCCAGGATTTCCTCCTAAGGAGACTATCATTGATGCTCCTTTGGCTTTGATGGAGGATGTTGGTTCGAGGGGGGAGGAAAGGTGGTTCCATCTATGGTCGTAACCACGCGTACAAATTAAAGTGTCCTAAGTTTGATGGTTAGGATTTTAGTGGTTGGCAAGCTAAGATGGAATAATTTTTGAAGGGCGAGTTCGTGCTTGATAATGTCAAGGTGCACATAGTCATGCTTTAGTTGGAGGGCAAAACCTTGGATTGACATCATTTTTATGTTTAGTAGAAGAGAGGTCTACATTTGTTGGAATGGGATACTTATTGGTAGAGCATGCAAGAGAGGTTCACTCATATTCGTTTATAGGACCCCATGGTCGAGTTGGTTATTATGAGATAGTGCAGTTCAATTGAGCAGTATCATGAGGAGTTTGTACGTATTCTCAACCAATTGCAACTACATGAATTGTATGCTCTTAGCATTTTTGTTAGCAATTTGAAAGGTGAAATAGCTCAGTATGTTAAATATTTTAGGCTAACTAATTTCATAAAAGGGCTTCATGTGGCCACACATGTTAAGAATATTATGGCTGCTGGTCTTAGGAAACCTTTTATGTCTTCCTATACTAAACCTAACACCTTGATGCTTGCTCTTAAGACCTCTTTACCAATGGTTATACGTACCAATCAGATTGTTGGTAGTGCTCGGCCTGTTTCAGGTTCAAATAAATCAACTCACAAATTTCCTTCTCCTACTAAAATTGAAGATAGGAAAAGAAAAATGCTTATGTTATTGGTGTGGTGCCAAATTTGTTCTTGACATAAATGTACGGGGTCATAACTCTATCATATTTTGGTGAAATTTGCTTAAGATAAGGTGATGTGGATGAATTTCATGACTGTGAGGATCACCAAGAGTACGAGACATCTAGAGAGAAAACATTGATGCTTTTTCTTCATGCCATACGACAGGGCACGAGTGGTGAAACTATGATAATAAGGGTTAAGCTTTGTCCATTATGGGTCATAGCTTTTATTTATTTGGGTAGTTCCAATAATTTTATGGATAGTTCCATTGTTAAGAACACGGGGGCTATGGTTTGGAAGCAATATCAGTTGAAAGTGGCCATAGCTGATGGAGGCTTTATGTACTAGAAGGTTGTGCAAAAAATTAGAGTAAGAGTCCCAAGGTATTTGTTTTTCCACTAATTTCATAGTTTTGCCTTTAAAAGGGTGTGATGTGGTGTTAAGTGTTTAATGGTTGGGACAGTTAGGGCTAATTGTGTGGGACTTTCACATCCTTACCATGAAATTGCAATGAGGGTAATCAAACTTGTGTATTGCAAGGATTAATTCCTAGTTCTTTTCAGTTGATGGATGTCAAGCTTAGTTCTAAAGCTTTATCTGCAATTGGGGCTGAGTGGTAACAACCTTGTGCCTATTTCATGACTAGTGATGCACAACCTATATTAACAGAAGAACTAGATTTTCACCTCTATTACAATTTGCAAACATTATTGGATGAATTTGTTGATGTGTTTTAGGGACATACTGGTCTGCCTCCCGCAAGACTTTATGATCATAAAATACCATTGATGTCAGACCTTACAGGTATCCATCCATTCAAAAGGTTGAAATTGATAAAATAGTGAAAGACATGTTAACTGCGGGCATAATTCGGGAAAGTAATAGTTCATTTGCTTCCCCAATAGTCATGGTCAAAAAGAAGGATGACTACTTTGTGGGGATTATGAGCAACTAAACCGGATTACCATGACAGATAAATTTCCCATCCCTGTTATTAAAGAATTATTGGATGAATTAGTTGTTTATTTTTTAAATTGGACCTTAGGTCTAGCTATCATCAAATTAGGATGTGGGAGCCCAATATCCATAAAACAACATTTAGGACCCATGAGGGGCATTATGAGTTTCTTTTCATACCTTTCGGTTTGACAAATGCTCCCTCTAGCTTCCAAGCCTTTATGAATTCGATGTTTAAAAAACATTTAAGGAAGTTAGTCTTATTATTATTTTTTGATGAATTCAGTGTTTACAAAACTTTAGGGCTATTAAAATTGAATATATTGGTCACATTATTTCACAAGGAAAGGTATATATGGATATGTCAAAAGTTGATTGCCTGCTTAATTGGCCTATTCCTACTTCTATAAAGGAGTTAAGAGGTTTTTGGGGCCCTTAAGTTATTGCATACATTTTATTAAGTTGTATGAGATTATTGCTAAATCACTAACTAACTTGTTGAAGAAAGGTGAATGGTCTTGGTCTTAGGAAGTTGGTGTTGCTTTTGACAAGCTGAAGCAAGCTGTGTGTTATGCCCTAGTCCTGACCTTGCCCAATTTCTCTTCTGAATTTGTAATTGAGAGAGATGTATATAATTGTGGCATTGGAGTTGTCTTATAGTAGTAGGGGAGACCATTAGCTTATTTTAGCAAGGAATTTGGACCTAAGCATCAAGCCTTTCTATCTATCACAAAGAGATGCTTGTAGTGTTGCTGGCTGTTAAAAATTGGAGTGCATATTTAGTTGGCAGACATTTTAATATTCAAACTGATCATCAGATTTTAAAATTCTTATATGATAATTAGGCCGTTACTCCACTTCAACAAAAATGGGTTGCCAAGATGCTTGATTATGACTATGAAGTTTTCTACATGAAGGGTACTAGCAATGTGGTGAAAGATGTGCTATCTTAGAATTCGAAGTTTGGTCATTCTTAGTTGCAACAACTCACCCGTGTCATTATGACCGCTAATTTGTTTGCTCAAATTAAGGAATCTTGTTTGACAGATTCTCAGTTAAAAAACTGATTTTTGAGTTGGAGTTAGGATTGACTTCACATCCTAAATATAGTTAGGATGATCATTTTCTGAGAAGAAAAAACAAGCTAATGGTGGGTGTTATGGGTGACTTGAGGAATGAGTTATTTGATTTTTTCCACAGTAGTGTAGTGGGGGTCACTCTAGTATTAATGTTACAGGAATGAGAATGGCAAGTTTTTTGTACCAGAAGGGGTTAAGCAAAGATATGGCAAGTTTTTTGTACCAGAAGGGGTTAAGCAAAGATGTTGAGTTTTAGATTAATGCTTGTGTAGTTTGCTAAAGATGCAAAACTAATAACTCTGTGAAGCCTGGTTTATTGCAACCTCTGCTAATTACTGGTAGAGCTTGGGTAGATATTAGCATGGACTTTATTGATGGACTACCAATACTAAAAGGAAAAAAAACTCCATTTTTGTGGTGGTTGATATACTGACGAAATATGATCATTTCATTGTATTGACTCTCCCTTATAATGCAATTATAGTGGCATCAGAGTTCCTTTTAAATGTTTTTAAGTTGTATGGCCTGCCCAACTCTATTGTATCTGACAGAGATAAGGTTTTTGTCAGCACCTTTTGGTAAGAACTTTTCAAAAGGTTGGGTACCAAATTAAAGTTGGCAATTGCTTACCTCTTGAAAATAGATGATCAAATAGAAGTGATCAACATATATCTAAAAAGCTATTTGCGATGCATAACAGGGGTGGGACTTAATGACTGGATGAATTGGTTGGCTTTGGCAGAATGGCGGTATAACACTTCCTACCATTCCACTATTCACGCAACTCCCTATCAGGCCTTGTATGGTTAGGACACACCTCTATATATTCCATATTTGGTTGGGGCATCTTTAGTTCACTTGGTGGATAGAATCTTGCAATATTGAGAGACAACTTTGAAAATGTTAATGTCGAAACCAATTTTTAATCGTGTTTTGAAAAAACGGGGATCGACTTTAAAATATGGAAATGGAGTCGCCATTGATCTTTTATTCGAGGTGTGATCAGATCACCTTGAGATGTATTATTTTGATAAAACATTTTTATTAAAACAATAATTTTGGTCTACGAATATTTGAGAAAACAGGTTTGGGAGTCGGTTACGTACGAGGAAGGGTTAGCACCCCGTAATGCCCAAAATTGGTACCTAATTGATTAATTAATGTCTTAATGCCGACAATTTGAAAAGATTCCCGATTAGGATCCATTTATTTAATATATATATGTATTTGGACAAAACCGTATTGGATGCCAAAGCTCCCTATTTCGGAGAAATAAAATGCCGTACTCAGTAAGTTAGGGCATAACATCTTATATTCTCGAAGTTGGATTTATCCTTCGACATTCAATACTTGTACATTAAAAAAATAAGAAGGATATTCCATTATTTGGGTCAAATGAAAAATCGCAACCCAGTAAGTTAGGGCGCTATTTCTCAAAATTCCCGAATACGAAATATTGCCTTTATTCTTTTAAAAATCTTATCTCGAGATAATAAAATATCACACCCAGTAAGTTAGGGCGCAATATCTCAAAAATCCCAAGAATAAGTTTTTTATTATGTATTTTGATTTAAGAGAGAAATGATACTCGGTTGTTGGGTTTTGAGCGAGGAGAATCGGAACTCAGTAAGTTAGAGCACGATTTTGCCGAAACCTCTAAACACGAGCCTTGCCTTATTTTGAAAATTTTCGGTTTTTAAATAACAGCGAATACAACATGTAAAAGCATACATTTATTTTGTTTTGAAGTAAAATACGACAATTTAAGTTGGATAAATACATCGGGATTTAGCGCACAATGCAATGGCATAATATAAAAATAGAAACAATCATAGAACAAAAATACATGAATAAGATGCTATACGAATGAACAACAATTGTACGAAAATAAAAAATAACAAACTATAATACATACAAAGATGGCAATCGTATAATGTGCACTATTTAAATATTAACATCAATAATCAAAGACAAATAAATTAAACAACATATGTAACAATTTACAACAAGTATGAAGCAAGTTGATATAAATTAAATATCAAAAATATAATTTGAAATGACAATGAGTTACTTTAAAATTAATAATGTAAAAAAGGATTTTTAAATTAATAATATACAAAACAATTTTTTTTAAAAGATGATGTATAAAAAAAAACTTTAAACAAGATAGTGTGAAACACCCCAAACCCGACCCACGAGCCTTGACCGGATCTGGTATGTTCCCCGGTGTAAACCGTTTCAAATTCTTTTGTGACTTAGGAAAAACTTGTGTGTTTTGAAAGAAAATTTGTTTTGGGTTGGGCTTGAGTTGAAAACGAGTTTATTTGATTAAAAATCCTTTAGCTTTAGGTGACAAAACGTTTAGGGTTGGTTTTGATAATAAATTTACTTAATCTTTCAATTAATAAATATTCGTAACATAATAAATCAAAGTGAAGTAAAGAAATTCAACTATGGCCTTATTACATCAAATAATCCCAAAATAAACTTAAAATACTTAAAATAAAATAAAAGTCCAAATCGTAAATTTCTTGAGTGCATTGCCATCCCTAAGCTTCTGCCGAGCCCGGTCCATTACTGATCGTCACCTGAAAATAGTTCCCACAACGGGGTGAGTCAACAGACTCAATGTGTACACAACACTAAGTCTTAACAAATTTAGGCATTTTTTTATCATATCACATACAAATTCATATAACAGGTAAAAATAATGATGCAACCCAAACCCAAACCTAGATAGCCATCCGCTACACTTCCCCGTACCAATCTGTACACCGAGGGGACTACTAAGTCGACCCTCCTTCTGCTACACTCCATCGAAGGCAGTCGCTGCAGTCGACGTGCTCATCGCCCTTATAAAATTCGTGGTCTTAGGTCACCACGTTCAGATATTGTGGTCTTAGGTCACCACATTCAGATATCGCGGTCTTAGGTCACCGCATTCAAATAGCGTGGTCTTAGGTCACCACATTCACTTTCCCTTTTCAATAACCCATATGCCCCATATCATATTATGCATTAACATGCCAAAGTTCACATTCTTATCATTATTCTCATGTTAAATATAACATATTTCATAATCCTAGTAGGAGTAGGAAACGTACCTGAGTACTTTGTACCATAACATGGTACCTTAGCCATATTCTTACACTTTCATATTCTTAATATCACATACATATATTTATTAAACATGCCATAAAACATATTAAGAATTAGTGTGGGGTACACACCTGATTCGCTTAAGGTTTCCAATCCAAATCCCGAAAAGCTTGATCTAATGCCTTAGATCTTAGATCTCTACATTTAATCAATCATTTAATACTTAGTAAAGAGCCATTCGGCTATAAATCCAAATCCTAGTAGGATTAGTACACTAAAACTTACCTTGCTGCCGATTGACTTAAGAATCAAGTCCCGAAACTTTGTTGTATTCCTTCTTATATTCGACCAAACATTAAATCACATCCCAGGTTAGTTTTGGCTTTTTAAACAATTATGAAATAGATCTAGATATCAAAATAAGCCTTGGCTGAATGTTATAGACACTTACCTTGTGGATTTTAAATCCCGAAACTCACCGAATAACTAGGGAACATGCGGCCTATGGTGTACCTTCGGGAAAAGAACTTCTCCTTCCTTGTAGTCAACACTTAGTAAATCCCGAAAGATCTCTTCAAAGTTTCGACAACAAGATATTAAGGGTATTAGAATCTTAATTTCGACAGCCTTAAAAGAAATAGAATGAGAATCTAACCTAATCTTACCCTTACTGAAGAATTCGATGGAACTCTTGCTTGAACCCTTAGCAGTATTCGGCTATGGCTTTGATGTGGATAACAATTTCGGCTCTTGAGGCTTAGTGAGAAATCGGCTAGGGCTATTGGCATCTTCGGCTTTTGATTGTGTTTGTAATAGAAGAAGAAAAGAAAAGAGAAAAAGAGAATAATGGCAGAGAGAATTCGGCAGAGAGAAGAGGAGAAACTTTAGAGAATTTCGGCAGAGGTTTTCTTGAAGAGAAAAGAATGAATGAAGAATAGCCTTACTCTTCCTTTTATAGCCAGAATTACTAGGCTAGAGTCCCTTACTTGGCCACCACTCTCATATCTTTATAACTTTATTTAAAAATTAAAGAATAAATCCTCATTTATCTCTTGAAAATAATCTAAAATAAATCCATTATTTATCCCTTATTTATCCACCCTTTATCTCTTAAAAATAAAAGAATAAAAGCTCATTGAATTTAGCCATGTGCCGTCCAACTCCCTTGCTCCTTGCAGCAAAATAAAACTCTTTTATTTGCTCCCCAAGTGACTCGAACCCAGGCCCAATTGCACCTGCTTGTGGCGTCAACTCCAGAGGCCCTAAGTGGCGCCTCCAAGCCACTTTTCCAAGCCCATTTGTATGTCATATTTCACCGATAAATTTTCTTAAGGCCACCCTGCTTTACTTCCCTCTCTTAACCTCAAAACTTAACTTTTCCTAAAACGTTTCCTTACATTTCCTTACATTTCCTTACATTTCCAAGTTTCCAAAAATGTTCGTTTGCCTCCTTTAAACTTAACATTTCTTACATTTCCAAGTTTCCAGAAATGTTCACTTTCCTCTTTTGAACTTAACATTTCTTACATTTCCAAGTTTCCAGAAATGTTCACTTTTTCTCTTTTGAAACTTAACATTTCTAAATCATTTCCAAGTTTCCAAAAATGTTCATAATACATTCATAACACATAAGACATGCCATTTCGTATACTTAAATAAAAAATGCATAGGCCTATTTTTAGGATGTTACATAGTGCATATATATATACATATATCTATATATATAAAGTATAAAGGAAAATAATGTGAAGAAAACTTAAAATAAATAATAAATCAATTAAAATAAATAATATATAGAAGATTTTGAAATAAATCACGTATATAAAAATCTTAAAATAAACAATATATATAAAAGTAAAAAAGCAGTGCATAAAAGCTTAAAATAAATAAATAAATAATAATAATAATAATAATAATAATAATAATATAGTTTTTAAGGAAAATAAGTAAATAAATAAATTCATTAAACGGGTTGAGGATTATATTGAAATCGGAATAAAGATCAGGGGGCTGAAACCGCAGTAAATCAAAGAAAGGCGGACAGGGACTAGATTAAAGCGCAATGGGAATAATAGGGTAAGATTTTAAAAAAGAAAAGGGGACTTAATCAACCTGCGCTGTAAAAAGGAAGGACCCAGTACGCAATTATCCCTTTTAAGGGATGTGCGCATGTTCCCTTTGGAAAACGGTGTCGTTTCATTTCATTTTAAAAGACCCTAAAATCTGTTTTAACACATTTCCCCTAATTTCTTTTAAACACAGCAGCCACCGCCCCTTTCATTTCCTCTCAACCCTCTCATGCCCGACGGTTGAACTCCCTGGCGTTCCGTCGCACCACCATCGTATTCGGTGGTCGAGGTCACGCAGAGAGGAGCCTTTGATGCTCCGTTTTCGAACCCAACTACGACGACGGAATGGGCTCTCCGGCGACGCGTCTGTGGGTTCAAGTAACGTTTCTCTTTCCCTCTCTTTTTTTGTTATTTGTTTACAAAGATTCGAAAATAAAGAAAATAGAATGACAGTAGATAATAATGTAAAATAAAAGGGAAATCAACCTTTAAATTTTTGCTTTCGATCTCTTTTTTTGATTTCGTGTATTCTCTGTAAAAAAAAAATCTTCCCTTACAAATTTTCTTTGGTTTTATATATAACCGAAAAGAAAAGAAGAAAAAAGAAAAATATTACAACTATTTTTTTGTTCTCTTTTGCTTGCTGGTTGTTTGCTGTTTCTTGTGCAGGTACGAGGTGACGTGGAAGCACGAGGCTGGCGTACGGAGGCTTGCTGGCGGTACGGAGGCACGCGTGGAGGCGTGGGCGGTGATGCGCGTAGAGGCACGCGCGCGGCGCTGGTAGGGGAACCCTAGGGTTTCTGTTATCCCAACTTGTTTGGGCCATTTGGGCCGTCTGGGCATTGGGCTAGAGTTTGGTTTAGTTAGGCATTGGGCTTGTAAAAATGGACTGTTATTGGGACTATTATTATTGGTTTTTTCATTTAATTTTGGTTTTTTTTTTGGTTAATGAATGGGCCCGGGCAGATTTGGGCTCTTACAGTTAAAATTTCACCTTCAACAGGCTAAGGATCGTATGAAACAACTAGTGAACAAGAAAAGAAGTGAAATGAAATTAATGATGGGTGATTTGGTATATTTGAAGCTTCAGGTTTATAAGCAACAATTAGTGGCTAAGAGAAGTAACCAAAAGCTAGTAAGTTTTTTAGTCCCTTACTTATTTTGGCAAAGATGGGAAAGACAACTTACATACTTCAACTACCAAAGGGTTTGCAGATACATTCCACTTTTCACGTGTCTCTACTGAGGAGCTTTCAATTGTTGGTTTAGATGGTGCCATGGAAAAAGAGTCAGAAGCTATTTTTGAAAAGCGAATGATAAAGAAAGATAATCGAGCAATCAAAGAGGTTCTAGTTCATTTCCAAAATATTTCACCTAGAAGTTCTTCGTGAGTTGAAGTAGAAGTTTCCTTCTTTTAATCCTTGAGGATAAGGATTTCTACAGCAGGGGAGTATTGTTATGTGTGGGCAAGAAATGTTGTCATTTAGAACTTAAATAAGGGTTATTGAAACGCTGTTGTAATGGGTTTATGGAAACGATGTTTGTTATATTGATTGTCATTGGTTATAACAAACTCTTTAGTCAGTTAATAAAAAGGAAATGGGTCGTTATTGACCACTATCTAGAAATTTTCAAAACTTCATTATTTCTTCTCTCTCTCGCTCTTCTTCTTCTTCTTCTTACTTCTTTTCTAAGTTTAGTACATAACATAATTAAGTTTTTTTTCCTTATATTATTACGCTAGTAACCAAACATAGCATATATAATTTATAACGACTTTTGTAATTTAATGCAATGTAAAAAATTAAAGACATTAATTTATGTCATATATATATTTTTTAAAATGTTGAATTTTATTTATTTAATTTTTATATTACTTTAAGCATAATATATTTTAATGTTTGAATCATTTTTTTGTTGATATGAAGTTTAGGGATTGGTGGTTAAAGATGATTCACACTATGGTTATGGTGCTAAGTGTAATAAAGAGGTTTTGGAAAAATAATTGGTGGCTTGATGTTCTTGTGGAAGGAGGCCAAAAGGGGCCTTTCTATAGGTGAAGGGCCTTAGGAGCACTGTAAGTGGACCCTAGCAAATAGTACTACTTTAAAGACTAATGAGTAGTGTTATGGGAGATGTGACCAAATGAGAGAAGTCACGCGGTAAGTGGTTGGTGGCAAGCAACCATGATGTCTGGGACATGATGGGTGTGAAAAAAATGGGGCTTCTAATGGATTTTTAAGTAGGATATGGATGGTTCCTCAGGTGGACGAGTATTTTGTTGGATTTGGTGCCCTAAGTATGGTATATTCATTTTTTATACTTGTATTTTTTGAACAAATTGGTTTAATAAAAATATCCATTAATTACATTAATACCCTTTGCATATTGTCCTTTATTGTTTTTGCATGTAAAGAAAAATGGAAGCAAATATTAGTGCAATGGTTATCTATGTTTAACTAATACTAAGTGATATTACATCATTGGATCGTAATACAAAAAGACAACTTATATTAGTAGATGGACCTACACATGTCCTTAGTTTAATCAGAAATAAGCAAATCAATTGAAAGACAAATATGTCGTCTATCAAGTCCAATTGAGAAGATGTTTTATCTTGATCATCGAAGCATATTACTCCTAGAAGACAAAGACATATATGTGATTGACAAGACTAACAATACATCAGATAAGGCCCAAGTAGAATAGATCCTAAATCCGTGTATTGATTTATTCACTTGTGATGTTCATAGTGTGACTTACATCAATATTAAGTGGATGATGGGTTATGTATATGTGACTCGTATATTTTGTTGTAAGTAAAAGCCTGAGTTCAAATAGATAAGGAACCGAAAGCTGGTGCATTGAGTATATGCCTTCTGCAGTATCCAACATTATTCACAGTAGTGAAATTCATAGCCTAAGAAATGGATAAATGATATCATCTCACTAGCATTGCATGATAGATGAAAAGTAAACGTGGTCACGAGTTGTTTGTCTTTGTGATAAATGAATTAATTACTATTTGATAGTAATTGAGTTTTCATGAAGGAATATATAATTGTTACCATGAGATAAAATAAGATCATATTGGGAGAACAAATTTATTCTAAAGATATTAAGGATATCATATGAGGGTAACACACTTATGGCAATGTCATTGGACAAATACTGATTGAGTCACTTTAGTAATGGTATGTAATTAGGGAGAGCTCAGTTATGATACTATAATGAAATGATTTCCTTACTAAATGAGTTTATAATTAATAGACAAAAAGCTGAAACTTAATTATAAATCATTTGAGCGTTAGTTATATATGTTCAATCTGTAACACCCCTAACCCGTATCCGTCGTCGGATTAGGGTTACGAGGTATTACCAGAAGAATTCAACTTCCGTATAGCCACATAATCACATAAATCTCATTTGCAATCATTTATATTTTAAACTTTTGCTAGCTAAACATATGAATCATACTTCATAGTTCAATCAAATTTCATTTCGAACATATATCATGTTTACTAGCCAATGTACATGTCTCAAGCTACCCAAATACCATATAATACATATATGTATATAAATCATGAGTTTATTAACCAAGACTATATACGGTATTAAAAATGGATATTATGAACAGACTTACCTATCGTATTTATTAAAGCCAAACATACCTATTTCGATTACAAGCTCATTCATAAATAACCATGTTATTATTCTATCTTGCAAAACATCATTTACGGTTATGATCGATCAACTCAAAGTATACCTAGATCATTAGCATACTAGCATGTATAATAGCATTTCAAATTTGTCTTTACTCGACTAATTCATCTCATTTAAACTATAGCATACCCACAACTTCGTGTAAACTTAACTTATGCCATATGTACATATACCATAACCGAATTATCATGACTAACATTCAAACATTTAATAAAGAACATTTAAAAATCAAGTTTAAACCAAAGAGGTCAAACCATTTTCACAAAGCATCATGTTCATTATTTCTCAACTTTTAACTAAATAAAAGACTAATTACATCAAGTACATCACTCACTTACATATATACCATGAAATAAACATTTCAAATTAAACTTATAGCAAGGCCGAATATTAACTACATTAATATCATAACCAATATTACCAAATCATACTCAAGCATAAAAACATAGCCATTTTCGCATGGCATATGTATATATATATATATATATATATACAAGTCATTCAAACATATCCCAAAAGATTAAATCTATACATGCCATAAGATTCAAAAGAGAAACATCTACTAAAATACCAAGGTAGGTGATAGTATGATGAACTTCCAAGATGATCCCCAAGCGCGGCCAAGCTCCAAAAAGAAAACTACAAATACAAAACAACCGAGAACAAAGTAAGCTTCCACAGCTTAGTATGATTAAGCAGTTTACACACACACACACATATATATATATATATATATATATAAACTTATTCAGGGTTTCGAATTTGACTTATTGATAATATCCATGCCAAACATCACCAACAATTAAAAATTTAAATACATATCCACATCGTATGCTTATAATAACTTCCATAACCATCGTCACATATTAAGTAACTAGCACACATGTCATATAATTACCAAATCTTCTACTTACATTCCAAGCCACTAAAAGTCTCAAGATAGTAGGTATAATACATACCTCTAGTTTACTTACCTCCCCAGACTTAACCGTTCGGACATAACAAGTGACAATATACTCGTACATTTCCATATACTTAATATCATTGTTAATAGAAATCTTTTATCGAATCTCATACTTGCACACTTGTTAATACGATTTAGTAACATATCGCTCACATAGAGCCATTACTTAGCAGATCTTGTAACGTATCGCTCACATAGAGCTGTTACTTAACACTTCTCGTAACGTATCGCTCACATAGAGCCGTTACTTATTACATCTCGTAACGTATAGTTCACATAGAGCCGTTACTTAATACATCTCGTAACGTATCGCTCACATAGAGCCGTTACTCAACAATTCGCATACATAGTGCTTATTATAACCTGTCATTCAATCGAATATAAAATTTTATATAAAAAAAATCCAATCCACATCTTCACATATAAGCACATACATATATGGATAACATTTATGATTTAGCAATCCAATTCTATATTACATTCGGCTTAGACAATATCAAATCACCGACAAACCTTTTTAATATATATACTCATATTCCATTTCAATATTTCACATATCTAAAAGTATCAATATCATGTAAATGCACATTTCATGCAATTGTCTTAATATCCAAATAACCACACATTCGGCTAAATTTTACTAAGACCATTGATACATTCGGCTATGTATATTTAATACACTTACCACTATTCAAATTAAGCATATAATAAGGTATAAAATTCAATTTAATCCAATTGCTTAAATCATACCTCGGAATTTAACGGATTAGGGTTTTCTGGTTACTCGTTTAGTTTCGCCTTTCCTTCGATCCAATCCCGTGTCTTTATGCTCTTGATCTAAAAGAATTCCAATTTAAGCTTATTCAAATATATTTTCCTTCAATTTAATACAAAAATCACATAAATGGGTAAATTACCATTTTACCCCTGACATTTACAACTTTTACAATTTAGTCCCTATTGCACAAAACACAAAATACACATAATTTGGAGTCATTCTCTAGGGCCGAATACTACCAATGCCCTTACAAGGCCATACAATTTGTTTATTTCACATTCAGACCCTAAGATTTTACAAATTTTACAATTTCATCCTAATTATACAAATTTATCAAAATTTCCAATTCAAAGTATGTTAATTCAAAACATAACATTAATATTTTATCATCAACATTTCAAAACCTATGCATTCATCAATGGCCGAATGTCTAACATACATCAAATTCAAAAAATTTCCACATGGGTCGAGTAGTATTCGAAGCAACAATCTCAAAAACGTAGAAATTAACAAAAACCGAGCTAACCACATACCTTAATTTTGGTTTAAGAATGGCCGAACCAAGCTTGGCTTATTTCTTCCTTCCTTTGCATGCATTCGGTCAAGCCAAAAAGATGAACAAACATCTTTTATTTTATGTTTTATTATCATATATTAACTAATTGTTTATTTACTAATATAACCTTACTGTATAATATAACAAACATTATAATATAAAGTTAGTTAAGTACTTCGCCGATCACTAACTTAAGGATGGTCGTTTTGCACTTAAGAAGCTTCCAATTTAAAAGTCATCCTCAATTTGGTCCTAACACATTAAACCATAAAATTTTGACTTTACGCGATTAAGTCCATTTTAATAATTCGACCTTCAATCGATAAAATTAAATCTCGAAATTTTCACACTTAGCAATTCACACATAAAAGACTTGAAAATAATATTTTTAAAATTTTTCTGACTCGGATTCGTGGTCCCGAAACCACCGTTCCGATTAGGGCTAAATTCGGACTGTTACACAATCTATCCCTCTTCTAGCTCATTGTAACAAAAAATGAATTGCATAAAATATCAAATGAGCAAAAATGAATGGAAATGGTAAAGTTAGAGAAATGAGTCACATTCGGAAATGAATGTGTTTTCTCACTAAATATAGAAATGACTTAAGAATTAATTTAAGTTTTTTTGAATTATTATTTAATCAAACATTTGAAGTTTGAAAACGAAATTAAATTAATTGATCATTGTGAATCCGTTGAATATGGAAATTAAATATATTTTCTCATAGATTCTTTTATGGTAAAGTTCTCATGACTTTAACAGAATTAGAATCGGGTTGAGAAAATTAGTTAATTAAAAAATTAATTTATCTAATTAAATTAAATTAAATTAATAAATAATATTTATTTTGGGAAATGGAAAAACATGTATTGGGTTGGACTAAATTTTAAAGTGTTTGTTAAAAGTGTAGGAAGGACCTAATATAGGAGAGGTCCAAAATCCCTCATAATACATATGAGGGACGACAACCCTAGTATATTTAACTATGGTGTGCCTCCCTTTTTACTATTTCAACTAGGAGGCTAGTTTTTCTATTAAATAAGTATTATTTGTTTTCAACTAATTCAACAAGGATTCTCCTATCTCTCCCTATAAATAGATGGTACTGGTAGGCTAAAAATAAACAACTTTGGTATATTTTTATTCTGCTCGAAAATAGTGAGATTTTATTTTCTAAGTATAAATTTTATTTTTTGAGAATAACAAAACTACTTGTTTCTATTGGGAGAAAATTATTTTTCTACTGGAAGTAAGAATTTATTTCTAGTTCTATGTTTGATCCGTGATTGTTCAAGCCCACACTCGAAACTATTCCTGGTATGAGAATAGTGGAGAAGGCCATTAGGTTGAAAGCCAAGAATGTCTAGGACCTATCTCACACAAAGCACATGTACTTTTTGGGAAAAGTTTATTGCTATAAATATCACAAACCGTCTCAATTTTTAAGTTTTAAATTTTCCTCTATAACATAAAATCGTTTTTAAACTAGATTTTTTCCAACACATTTATGTTAGTAAGTCCCTTTTATGTCGACAAGCCCCTAGATTGGGTGGATGTTCTAGGTGGTGCATGTCTAGTGGGGTGTTGGTATAACAAGTGTCCTTTTCGTGGGGAGTATTATTATAAAGTAACATTTGTCAAGATGTTTGCATTCCTCTTGCTGAGCAAGTGAGAGAGGTTATTACTTTTGGTATGAGAATGGTGGTTCTTGGGAAGTAAAATCATGTGTTTGGGTCTGAAGTGGCAAGCTTTAGTATTGAGAGAGTGAGCAGACAAATGAGTTTGATGAGGTGAGCCCTAAACTTGAAAGATTATGAGGACATGTGAGCCTTTGGGGTATTAAATACAAACTATATTTGCAGCGTCAAATATTTCCTCTAGTTGTGTATTAAATACAAACTCATACATATTAGGTTTATCTTTCATAACTTAAAAGTAAAAATTTTTAATTCTACAAATAGCATTAAAAAATTGTTAGATGTTTCCTTATATATATAGTTTTTACTATAGTATGTATGGGTAGTATAGAGTAATTACAAGAAAATGTAATTGCTAGGATAATAGTTACACCAATTATAATGAATTCTAATTCCTTAGACGTGTTTTGTTGACACGATATAATCATATCTTAATTTCTTATTTGATGTTTGGTAGTGCAATTTGTAGATGCACAACTATTTACTTAAAAGAAGAATAAAAAAAAAAAAGAAATTTGAAAGTCATCAATACAAATTACTCGTGTAATTATCTCAATTTGAAACCATTTTGCTAAGAATTAGAGCAATTAATTGGGGTGCTCCAATTATAATCACTTTAGTGAAATTCACTAATTACAATAATTATCCAAATCTATTACTCATGTCATTATTTAAAACCCATTGGCAAAATCTAAAAACTATATAATAAATAT
The DNA here is from genome assembly GCA_005393395.2 of Gossypium australe. Classification (NCBI taxonomy): domain Eukaryota; kingdom Viridiplantae; phylum Streptophyta; class Magnoliopsida; order Malvales; family Malvaceae; genus Gossypium; species Gossypium australe. Next base: position 29,365,624 of record CM016615.1, read on the forward strand.
ATAGAATAACTTTCCATATATATCTTATAAAAAATCCATATATATAATTGTTGATGTGACAGATCATCAAATAGGAGACACATAGGAGGATGTGGTAGTGCTCACTAAGGCCGATTCGCCCTTTCTGGGCAGAGAGCTGGACAGTGGATAGAATGAAGATGGTGGAGGTGGAATCTAGGAGTAAATTAGCAGAGTGTAAGTAAGTGAGTTGAAAGTCGATCCTTTCTCCATCATCTTAGGGACTATTTATAGGCGAGGTCCCATGTTAGGTAGTATTAACATGGCGAACTCGCAATCAAGCCATCATTATGGGATACTAGGGTGGATATATTCGATGGGGTAAGGATGTCTGTGATGAGACGTATTCTGTCATTCCTTTTGATTGGAGGTATGGAGTAGTTGAACCCATGTGGGGTTTGATGACCAAATGGATCATGTTCTGAGCAGAAGTCGGGTGTTTGGAGGAACGAGTGGTGGCACATTCTAGGGAGCAAGTGGCTAGCTTGCTTGAATTGCTACCTCTCGTCTGATTGGGAGGTTGAGTTGGGAAGTGAAGCTTCTAGTGGTCTCCTAGTCTGTAACTGGTGGAGTATGTTCCTCAGGTAACCTTTTGTGCTGCCACATGTCCCCCATTGGTGGGGGGTATAACAATAACTAGTTTGCATGCTCGTATGATGAATGGGCTAATAGTGTTTGTCAATGTAACTATTTTTAAAAAGAAATAAAAGTTAATGTAAATTTCATCTCAACATTAAAAATTGATAATATATATTAGTAGTATATAAAATATATGTATTTTTGATGACTGTATGTTTTTTTTGCCGACTGACTTAATTTGGTTGGCATTGGCATTATTATCAGTGTAGAAGGACGTGGGTTTGATTGCGCTGAATCACGTTTATCCTCGTGTTTAAGGGTTGAGAGAGATTATGAGTAGTTTTAGGCATTGTATCAAATATATATTTTTTGTAACATCCTAAATTAGGGGTTGTTTGTAATTTAAATATTTTCCCTTGTGGGTGCTCGAAGAATTAAACTCTATGATCAATTGGCATGTTCTAAGGTCTAGAATTAAACCCGAGCTAGGCCTGACTTAGTGTAAAAAAAATTTTCTTTTTAAGTACCTAAAAGGAGGGAGCTAGGGGAGATAGGGCTTAAATAAAATTTTGGGCGAAATATGTCAAAGAATGGGCTTGGTACAATTGGGTTGGTGCGCCTAAGGGTGATGCAAGGGGGCTTCTCGAGGTCCCGTGTTCGAGTCCTGATAGAGGCGCGCGGGTGTTGTTATTTTTGGTTTTGCCATTAAGGTGAAGGAAGCTAGTGAAGGAGGTTTTAAATAAAATTGCGGCAGGGTTTATGTCGCACAAGACGCCTTGGCCAAGTGGCTAAGGGCGCTGCTGGAGGGCTGCGGCATGGAGGTCGCGCGTTCGAGTCCTAAGGGTAGCGCATGAGCAGGTTTTATTTTTTGTTTTAGCGTTGTGGCAATGGAGCGAGCGGAGGAGTGTTTAAAAGAAATTTGAGAGGGGTTTATGTCATGAAGTGCGCAGTGGCCGAGTGGCTGGAGGCTTGGGGGAGCCTCTCCAGGTCTCGGGTTCGAAACCCGTATGCTGCAAGGGAGGTTTTATCCTTTTATTTTTGGCCTGCGTGAAAAGGAGGGCCTGCATGGGCATTTATTGCATGAAGGCATGCATGCTTTATTTGATTTTATTTTCCCCCATGCTGCTGGGAAGTATGGGGTTTTATTTTATTGTTTTATTATTTTTTTATTTGAAGGATGATGGGATTAAAGGATGGGGTAGGTTCTATTTTATTTTGTTTCATTATTCTATGTATTGAAAGATGGGGAAATGATGGGATAAAGGGATTAATAATATTTTGTTTTTGGGTGATGGAATTATCACAAAGAAATGAAGCATGGCCGGCCTTGAATTTTGAAAAGGGGAGCATGGCCGAAACTCTTTGTGTCTTTTGCTTCAATTTGTGCTGGCCGAAATCACTCTAGCCTTTGCCCAAAAATCTTCAAAATTCCTTTCTTCTTTATCTTTCCCTAGTAGCCGAACCCTTCCACTCTTTTCCTTTTCTTCTCCTATTGGAACCTACTTGGCCGAATCCCCCTTAAAGAAAGGTGCTGTTTTCGGTTCTTTTCTCCTCCTTAAAGGTAGCCGAACCCCCCTCACAACACCAAGTGGTGCTGATTTGTGGTCTTTAAGGGCCGAAATAATTATCAAGGTAAGAAGCGATATCCTCTTTTAGGTGCAAAGATTATGGCCGAATGGCCTATGACTCTTATTAACGTGGTTAAACCGATTGTAGGGAAGCCATAGTCGATTGAAGGAAGCTTTCGGGATTTGTTTTCCTAAGGTAAGTGGTGGTAAGGATCTATTTTAGTAAATCATTTAGTTGGAAGCCGAAGGTTATTGATGTGGCTATTAATGATTGCCGATGGTAGGGAAGTGAAGCAGATTTGCATATCGTGAGGTGGTTAGTGTTCAAAGGACGTGTAGGTAAGGTTTCGGGTTCGTGGGTAACCCTTTGGTATTATTTTGGGTTTGGCCGAATGGTCTATGGCACTAACCTATGATGCCCGAATATAGGAGCAATACGGGGACAAGTTTGGGACTTTTGTAATATCGCGTAGATACGGGATTTCTATTTAGATCTTCGATTAAATAGGTGTGTAAACTCTTACACACTTTATTAGTATAAATTGTTATTATGATGATATTTATAACCTCTCATGTAGTAACTTTGCCTTGTGGGCATAAGCTTGGTTTTCGGGTAAGTCCCCTATTACTCGATCTATGATATATGTTGTGCATGCCATCATATGCTGTTAAATGCTACGCTATGTACAAATGCATGATATATGGGATCATGATACTTGTTATGTGAACATGATGATGGTGGGATTGATGAGAGGAGGGAGATGATCTCTATGGACTGTCACCAGTGGTTTGGTACCACACGATGGGTTGGCCCCATCACTTGATATTTGTGACTTCGGTCACCAGTGGTTTGGCACCACATATTGATATTTGTGACTAAGTCCCAGTGGTTTGGCACCACCAGTGGTTTGGCACCACATATTGATATTGTGACTTCGGTCACCAGTGGTTTGGCACCACCAGTGGTTTGGTACCACACGTTGATATTGTGACCTATGGTCATCAGTGGTTTGGTACCACACGATGGGTTGGCCCCATCATTTGATATTTGTGGCTTCGGTCACCAGTGGTTTGGCACCACAAGTGGTTTGGTACCACACGGGGTAGAAAAAGGAGCATGAATGGCTAGGTTGGGTTGCATAATTGCATGTATTACTAATATCTTGTGTATGAGTTGTATTTTCGGGTTGGGGATTTATACACTGAGTCTTGGTGACTCACCCCTTCCCATATCATCTTGCAGGTGAGTAGATCGCGGAGACGGAGCCAGAGAGGACTCGAGGCGGCCATGCTTGTTCCGTGGACTTAAAATTTTATTTTGCCCCGTTTTAAGTTTATTATTTACTAAATTTCGATTGGGTTGTAATATGGCCGCTTATTATTTTGGATGTTTAAGTAGTTGTTTTTACTTTATTATATGACTGATGAACTTATGAACTGTTAAGCAAATCGGTTAAAAAGTAACGTTTTTCAAAATTATACTCGTACTCGGTTTCAAAGATGTTACCATCGGGTAACGAAATTTTCTAAGTTAACAAAAACTCTGATGGTTCTAAAATTGTAAATGGCCAAATGTTTTCAAAGGAAAAAAGGGTTTTAACTCAACCGTATTTATCAAATAAATTCCACCTGAGTTTTAATAGACACCGTTTTATAATCTCATCAATTTTTTTTTTGATTTGTACCAGTAATCCGAATCTTTTAAAACGTTTTTACTCTGTGACATACTAGATTCGGTCAAGGCTTGTGGGCCGGGTTTGGGGTGTTACATTTTTTATTATGAAGTTTGAAAATATTATATTAAAATGATTATAATAAATAGATATGCCAATGTTTTATTATAAAATTTATACTAACAAACAAATTAAATTAGAAAAAAATATTATAGTTAACAATAACAAAAAATAATTTTGTTATAAAAAATAAAAATAAGATTAATTTAAAAAGGAGTTTTAAAAATGGTAATATACCTATATAGTAATTAAGTAATGTTTAAAGTTAGTGTATCAAATGAGGTGTGCCATAGTTAAAAAAAAAAACTATCATATAAAAATGCTTATCCATTTCTTTTTTTAGATAGAATATATATGATATGGGTAGAAGTATTATGGAGGCTTTTGTATTAGGAGGTAATTATTTTTTACTTTTCTACTAAAAAAATGAGCAAATTAATTCTTATATGTTAGATAAAAAAGAAAACTAATTCTTCTATTGTAAATTTCATTTATTTTTATTATTAAAAATTAGTCATGGCACGAAGAGTATAATTGTCTAATTATTCCATAAGTCATTTTAATTTTTAATAATAGGAATAGATGAAAATTTTAATAAAAAGAACAAATTCACTTTTTAATTCAACATACCATAACTAATATACACCTTTTATAAGTAAAAGAGAAAATGACCATATGCAGGGGTAGGACTGATCTATAATTGAAGTAACTCTTAGATTTATAGTTGGACATTGCTGATATCCATTCAATAATAATGTCCTAATGTTAGGGTACAGCTTTGAAGAGCCAGGTTATTTTGATCTCCATCATTATAATTTTGTTAAATCATAACAATAGAATCACACATATATTTGTTGACATGGACTTTGATGTCATGTTTTAATTATTTCACATACTAATAAGTTTGTTGATGCTATTTATCTAATAGTAGAATTAAACAATTTTTTTGTGTTACTTTTATAATTTTCAATATTAAACTTATATACTATTATTTAAGTTTCTGTATTGGTGTTATTTTCAATTAGAGTACCAATTCGGTTAGAAAAGTTATAAAATATTTTTCTATAATTAATATAAAATATATTATTTGAGAATACTTTATTAATAAAAATATACATATGTAAAATTTGAATTCAAAGTAATTACTTTAGCCAAATATTTATTTCACCACTCAATTAAAACTTTATTTTAATATTTTAATATTCTAATATATTTTAATTTTTTGAATTAACTAAATATCAACTCAATTAAAAAATTACGAAAATATCTTTCCATAATCTAATATTCAATCATGTTAATAATAATAATAATAATTTTAGCACCCTGCTAAATTAAGCATGTATACCAGCTTGAGATTACTATTCTAGGTATTTAAGAGACATGAAATATTTTGTAATTACTACAATTATTCATTTATTTTTTTTTATATTTGTAACACTAACATATTGACAATAATTTAAAATATTTTAATAAGATCAGATTAGATGAATCAAAGCAGTTGATTACATCATTAATCCTTTTATTAATCAATCAATCAATCTTTTATTAGTATATCATAATTAAAGTACAATAATTCATAGGGTTAATATTTACTAAATTCATTGCGTATTTTTTTTTATTTTATAAACAGTCTTAAAAACTTGTCATGTATATTTTTTTAATATTTTATTATTTTCCTTTGAAATATTTGTCAACCCCTTAACTCTACTTGTGAAATCTAAAAAACTTCATTAATAGTATACTGAATATTTTCTCTAAATCATAACCCTCAAATATTAAAGAACGGTCAACAAAATTTATTTGACCAATCTATACTTTATTTCGTTTCTATTTAAACTTTTAATTGAATTGGTATAAAAAATTAACTTAATTGAAAAATGATCAAGAATCATTCTTTATACAAAAAGAATAAATATCAATATTAGATTGTTTACATCTTTTTATATTTTATATAAAAATTAAACTAAGTTAGAATATGTCTATAAATATACTCATTTATAGTGAAATTTGAACCTAAAATAATATGATGTCAAAAGTTTCAATTTTACCATTTCAACCAAATTTTTATTTGATTGTTGTGAAGTTTTTTATTAATATATACTTTCTACATAAAATTTTCACCAATATCAAGAATTTCTCAAATCTAATATAATACTTTTAACTGAATTGGTGTATAATTAATCAAACACAAACTTAGTTGAAAAAAGTTTTAAATACCTTTTCTAGTAAAATAATGAATATTATTGCAAGAGTTTTTCTGTTTTTAATAATTTATATAATTTTATTTAAAAAAACTTAAAAAATTCAATATTAAAGTTTAAATTTTGGATGTTAAAAAAATGTTTTCTTTTTTAAATTTAAAGAGATATATATTTCGTAATTTTTTTTCACCTCGGTGTGACACTATCTAATTATCTCAATATCATTTTTTTTATTTAATTTAGTCAACAATTAACTTTTTGAATAAGTTTTAGAATGATTAGAAATTATATCACACACGTATGTTTGTAATTAGAACTATTCTAAAACTTTGTTCTTTGAGAATTTATTGAGTTAATCATATCTTGATTTTCATGTTTTATTTTTTTTAAAAAATGGTCTACGTTTACAATCATATTAATTAATAAATATAAATGCGACTCAAACTTGAATATTTAAAATTTTAGGATCTCAACTTTGTCAATACAACCAAAACTTTATTGGCAAAAAGAAAAGAAAAAATCTAAGTAATCGTTTGAAACACCCCAAACCCGGCCCACAAGCCTTGACCGGATCTGGTATGTTCCGCGGTGTAAACCGTTTCAAATTCTTTTGTGACTTAGGAAAAACTTGTGTGTTTTGAAAGAAAATTTGTTTTGGATTGGGCTTGAGTTGAAAACGAGTTTATTTGATTAAAAATCCTTTAGCTTTAGGTGACAAAACGTTTAGGGTTGGTTTTGATAATAAATTTACTTAATCTTCCAATTAATAAATATTTGTAACATAATAAATCAAAGTGAAGTAAAGAAATTCAACTATGGCCTATTTACATCAAATAATCCCAAAATTAAAATTTAAAATACTTGAAATAAATAAAAGTCCAAATCGTAAATTTCTTGCTGTGCATGGCCACCTTTAAGCTCCTGCCGACCCGGTCCATTACTGCTCATCACCTGAAAAATATTCCCCAACGAGGTGAGTCAAACAGACTCAATGTGTAACCAACACTAAATCCAAACAAATTCAGGCATATTATGCATTATCATATCACATACATATTCATATAACAGGTAAAATAATGATGCAACCCAAACCCAAACCTAATAAACCATCCGCTACACTCCCCCGTACCAACCTGTACACCATGGGGACTACTAAGTCGACCCTCCTTCCGCTACACTCCATATAGCGGTCTTAGGTCACCGCATTCGTGGTCTTAGGTCACCACGTTCAGATTACTGTGGTCTTAGGTCACCACATTCAGATTACTGTGGTCTTAGGTCACCACATTCAGATATCACGGTCTTAGGTCACCGTGTTCGTGGTCTTAGGTCACCACATTCACTTCCCTTTCAAAATAAAACCCATATGCCCCATATAATAGTAATATCATGCACATCATGCCTTAGTTTACATTCTTATCACTTTTCACATGTTACATATAACATATTTCATAATCCTATTGGGAGTAGGAAACGTACCTGAGTACTTTGTACCATAGCATGGTACTTAGCCATATTTTCACATTCTTAATATTATATTTAATTATAACATAGCCATGAACATATCAAGACTTAGGGTAGGGTACACACCTGATTTGCTTAAGGTTTCCAATCCAAATCCCGAAAAGCTTGATCTAATGCCTTAGATCTTAGATCTCTACATTTAATCAATCATTCAGTACTTAGTAAAGAACCATTCGGCCATAAATCCAAATCCTAGTAGGATTAGTACACTAAAACTTACCTTGCAATTTCCAAATCCCGAAAGTATTCCTTGCCTTATATGTCGGTCGAAATCCCTATAACTTCATGTTAGATCAATTTCTAACATTTATTCATAACAAATAACCCTTAGCCGAATGTTAAATATGACTTACCTTGTGGATTTTAAATCCCGAAATTCACCGAATAACTAGGGAACACGCGGCCTATGGTGTACCTTCGGGAAAAGAACTTCTCCTTCCTTGTAGTTGACACTTAGTAAATCCCGAAAGATCTCTTCAAGGTTTCGGCAACAGGAATATTGATGGGATTAGTCCTAGATTTCCACAAATCTAAAAGAAAAGAATAGAAATCAAACTTGTTCTTACCTTTGAAGAAATCGACAGCACCTAAGCTTGATACCACTTAAGATATTCGGCTATGGCCTTAAAAGGCTTACTTCCGGCTTTTGGAGGGATTAGAAAGAAAAGAGAAGGAAGAATAAAGATGGAGGATTCGGCTAGAACACAAGGTATTTCGGCTTGGCAAAAATTAAAGAAGAAGAAGATTTGGTGAAGAGAATTCGGCAGAGGCTTCAAAGAACAGAAAAGAATGAATGAAGAATAGCCTTACTCTTCCTTTTATAGCCAAAATTACTAGGCTAGAGTCCCTTACTTGGCCACCACTCTCATATCTTTATCACTTTATTTAAAAATTAAAGAATAAATCCTCATTTATCTCTTGAAGATAATCTAAAATAAATCCATTATTTATCCCCTTTTTAGCCGAATTTTAAAGAGAATAAAACTCCCCTTTTAAAAGCCTTGTTGCCGTCCACCTCTGTGCTTCTGGAAGCAAAAATAAAATTTCTTTTATTTGCTACCCATGTGACTCGAACTCAGGCCCAACACCCTTGCATATGGCGCCATTTCCAGAGGCCCTAAGTGATATCTTCAGGCCACTTTTCCAAGCCTGTTTGTGTGTCAAATTCCTCCTATTAATTTTCTTAAGGCCACCTTGCCTTAATTCCCTCTTTTTAAACCTTAAAACTTGACATTTCTTTACATTTCCAAGTTTCCAAAAATTTTCGTTTGCCTCCTTTAAACTTAACATTTCCTTACATTTCCAAGTTTCTCGAAATGTTTACTTTCCTCTTTTGAATCATTTCTAGATCATTTCCTTACATTTCCATACATTTCCATACATTTCCATACATTTCCTTACATTTCCTTACATCTTAGGGTTCCTAAAACTCCTCAGAACACATCCAACACACCCACTGAGCCCACTATCTCATGAATTACGCACGAACGTATAACCCCTAATCTAGGATGTTACATCGTTACTAGGACTAAAATTAAGATGAAATTGAAATATAATAATCTTTATCGACCGAAGCTGATTTTACTATTAAAAGATAATGAAGTATTTTTACAATTAAATTAAAAAAAATAATAGTTTTGTAATTAAAATTTTAATTTGGGTATAAAAAATGCATGGAATGGTAAAACATATTGCATTTCTAAAGAGAGATTGTAAATTCAAAACTTGAAGATGACATTTTTAGGAAAAACTTCAAAAAGATTTAATTTTCATGAACTGTAAAGCAAATATGAAAGATGATTATACCAAGAAAGAATAATAATTCAGATATTCAATCGGACTGTTGAATCTTCTTCAAATGAAAAAATTAGGAATATTTGTATATAACAAAAAAGAAAAGAAAAAGGTTTTCCTATTGATATGAGAAAAGGAACCATGTTTTAGGTATAAGGTTTGGAGGAAGGTGTTATACAAACAAATTTACTCCAAGAATTTTAATGAAAATATATATATATATATATATATATATATATATCATAACTAATGGGATCACAAATTAAATTAATTCATCGCTGTACTTTGTTTGTACCACGAAATTAAGCAGTAGTTAATTAATAATAAAGTGTGAAGATTGCATGCATTATTGGCATGTTTTGGATCTTATGATACACATGATTATGCCCCACGTTCCTCCTTAATCATTCCTCTCAACTTTCATTAAATTATCTCACTTTAAGAATTTTTTATCGAATTATGAATAATATATAATATATACTTTTGATTTTCATTCATATATATATTTTTATATAACTATTAAATTTTTAAAAATTATTAACTTTTAATATTTATTATACATATATAATAATTACCTTAAAATTGATTTTATATTAATATTTAAATTTTATTTTAATTTATAATTTAATATAAGATATATTTTTATTTTTAAATTTTTAATATAATCATATAATGTTTAAAATATATTTATAAATTTGAACATTTTCGGGTTTTAGATAAGATCTATTTCGAGCTTGAGCTCGGATCTATCTCATGCTCGAATTTTTTTGGATTCGAATTGTTACGGGCTCCAATCGACACTGTGGGGCTTTCAAGCTCAAGCCTGTTTGCCAGCTCTATTAAACACATGTTCGATCATTGAATTTGAAAATTTTAAAATTTTTTATTTGAAGATGATATAGAAGTATGAAAAGATAAAACTGTCATCATAATTATATTAAGGGTAAACTACCTTGTTAGTTACTCTAACTATGGGTCGTTCCTATTTTGGTCACCCAAAATAGAAATTGATTACCCCACCGTTAAATGATAACGGAAGACTAACGGTGCATTTCTACGTTAGTCACTTTAAAATTAGGGTAAACTACCCGTCAATCACTCTAAATAGGAGTCGTTCCTATTCTGGTCACTCCAAAAAGTCTCAAACAAATGCATCGCTAATCTTCCACTACCATTTAACAGTGGAGTGACCAAAATAAGAATAACCCTTATTTAGAGATTGGCATGTAGTTCACCCTAATGCTATTAATTATAATTTAAAAGAAGGATATTTCTATAATTTCATAACCGAGTTGGGGTGAAACAAACACAATAATGTGCTTAAATATAAGTAGTAAAAATTGTAACACAGTGTACGAGTGTGGAAACTGTGTTTAAAATACAGAGAAATATATAATAAATAATGAAACCTATAAATTGAGAATAACAAATGAAATATATACTATATTAAAATAAAAAATAAATTAAATTATGAGTGAAATAAATATAAAGGAAATATTCATTTATAGTTATCATATAGAAAAGGAAATTATGAGTTGGACTCCGTTTGTTGTAACGGTATGTATAATATTTTAGTAACAAAGATTTGAGGTTTGTATCGTAATGCTTTCCCCTCTGGAGTGATATATCTTCACATTTATATAATATACAAATTAATGTGGTTATTCAAAATAATAATAACGCTTTTGCTTTTGATTTTTTAAATAATATGATCCCCCAGTAAATTTTCAAATCTCATAATTAAATATAAATTATTGAGAATTTTTTTTTAAAGAAAAGCTATAATTGCAAATAATAGTTAAGACATATCTGAATTTTGACCAACACAAATATAAAATGAGACCTTGGGTGGAATGCTTTTTGGGGGCTTTACATTATTTAGTTACTTCTTAAGGGTTAAAGATGGAAGTAATCCATTTCCAAACAAATATCTTAAAAGCATGGAAATATAATTTTATATGAAATAAATAAATTAAAATTTATGGATTTTAGGGTTACATTTCTTCTCCAATCTCAGTGCTTTGGTTAAGTTAAAATAAAAGCAAATCTAAGGAGTGCAAAAAGTACACACCCTACACATCAAGCAACTTTTCTTAACTAACAACAGAAACCAACTTAAATTAATCTTCACATAATATTTAAATTGAAGGCAGGTCCCCCCAAGACATTTTTTTGGATTGAAAGTGCTTCGAGGGTTGTGCCATACATGAATCAAGGGTTAGAATTACAATTAAAATAAAACAAATTACATTTTATAACCATTGATTCCTTCTTTCATAGCTTAAAATCAAAGAAATAATTAAAAGTCTCTCACATGGTGCTCACTAATGGGTGTCTCTCATTACAAAGCATTTGTTTTCATGTCAAACAAATGGTCTAGGGACTCTGTACATGGATTTCATTTTTCTACTTCATGTCTTTCACCTTTTTTTTTTTTAAAAAAAAACAGCCATCATCCATATTTATTTAAAAATTATATATTCTTATTTAAAAAAGTATTAGTTAAATGCTTAATTAAAAACAAGGATTATTGAGTGGTCTTACTTCTGTTTCAAGTTTCTCTACTATGAGCGGTGATTGTGGTAAGTTGCTTTTACGGCTTTCCGGAGTCTCATAGAGTTGGGACTTATTACCGTCTCTTTCAACTTGTCGTGGTTGGAAGGTGACAGGTTTGGATGATGAGTGGGCGGCTATGTTTCCTTTTTATTTGTGGGAGATCATAACCCCCTATCAACTTACTGGAAAGGCTCACTAAGAAATCGTTGCCTCCTTGGGAGAGGGATGGCTCATTATGTGTTGTACGTGGGATAAGGAAGATGGCCCTAACTTCGCATCCAAATTTCTCCATCTCAAGAGTAGCGGCTGATGCTAATAAATTTTTTTAATTTACAAATTATTCAAGATTTAATTTAAAAATTATAATTTCCATAAGAAATTCCATAGTTTATATATTTAAAAGATATTTTTTAATTTACAAATTAACTTTTTATATTTTTAATACATTTTTATAAGAGATAATATATTAATTTTAATATATAAAATTTATATTTATAATTTAAATTATTCATGAGATAATATATATAAACTTAAAAAGATTTCTAAAAGGAATATTGAAAAAAATATATAATAATTGAAAATAAAAGTACAAAACAAAAATTATTTTTTTTAAAAGCTTTCTAGGTTTATTATCCTTTTATCCTTTTTTTTATTTCTAAGATGAATAATTAATTAATAAACCACAAGTTGAAAAATTTATCTTTAACTTATATATAAATATTTTTTTATATAATTATGTCTACAAAAAATAAAAAATAGATAAAAATGAAGATTCCCCGCTCTGACCATGATGCGATTATATTAGATACCGAAGATAGAAAGCCGAGAGATAGCCTGAGAGATTCTAGACTATGTTTTAAATATGATGTCTGCCGGGCAAAAGATGAGAAAGCAAAACAGATCATTAAGGAAGCTTGGAAGGGTGGCACTCAGGAAACTATGGAAAAAATTAAGAATGTGGGCAAAGAGCTTGGCAGGTGGCAGTATAAGAAGCTAAATCAAATGCGCAAACAAATTGGTTACCTACAGGCGAACATAAATAAAATCGTTGAAGTCAGGGGAGCAACTATGAGAGCAACAAACTCAAAGCTATGCGGGTAAAGCTTGGTAATTTGCTGGATAAAGAGGAAAAATATTGGGCCCAACGGTTGAGGGTCAATTGGCTTAAGGAGGGGCACATGAATACTCGGTTCTTTCACGTCAGAGCCACAAATAGAAAGAAAAAAAACAACTTTGCCAGGCTCAAAGACATTAATGGCTACTGGAGAGAGAACACAACTGATATATGCAAGGCCATCAGGGAGTATTTTCAACTTTTATTCAAGTCAAATTTAAACCTAATATTGTGCTAAACCTTGATTATATTGAAAGATGCATTTCAAGGGAGGTTAATGACAAAACATTGAAGGATTTTACGGACAGCGAAATCAAGAAGGCATTCAGTCAAATGGATCCTAGAAAAGCCCCGGGAATTTACGGTTTGTCGGGGAATTTTCTTAGAGAAAACTGGGACGTAGTTGGGGAGGATATTATTAAGTTGTGTCATGATATTCTTCGGGGTGAAAAAAATGTGGAATGTTTAAATGATACTATTATTGTGTTAATCCCTAAAATTAAAGAGCCTGTGGATGTGACTAACTTTAGGCCTATTAGTCTTTGTAGGGTGGTGTGCAAAATCGTTGCCAAAGTGCTCGCCAATCGGTTGAAGGAAACTCTCCCGTTATGCATTAGCCAAAATCAGAGTGCATTTGTGCCGGGGAGGATGATCCATGACAACATTTTGATTGCCCATGAGCTGGTCCATTACCTTCAAAGCGCAAAGAGTGGTCCAAACAAAGGTTTCATAATCAAACTCGATATGAGCAAAGCTTACGATCGAGTGGAGTGGACTTTCATTGAAGAGGTGATGAAAAAAATGGGCTACGCAAACACTTGGGTGACGAAAATAATGAGATGCGTTCGATCGGTCCGTTATGTTGTCAAATGCATTTCTATCCTATCCGAGATGATCGTGCTAGAAAGAGGCCTTAGACAAGGAGACCCTTTCTCTCCTTTACCTTTTTTTTATTTTGCATGGATGCTTTTTCTAAGTTGTTAATTCGTGCTCAGAATAATAACATGCTTAAGGGTATTCGGGCTAGCATAAACGGGCCCCGTATTAATCACCTTTTCTTTGCTGATGACACACTCCTTTTTAGTCAGAATAAAAAAAGGGACGTGGAGGAAATCATTAATATTATTGCCAAATTTGGTCGGGATTTAGGCCAAGAGGTTAATAAGGATAAATCTATGATTATGTTTAGCCCAAAAACCCCGGTGGCCAGTAGGCAACTTTTTAGCTCTATGCTTGGCATGCGCACTGTTGATAAGCTTGATAGTTATCTAGGCTTACCTTTACCTGTTAGTAGGAAAAAATCATTAGCATTTACTAACATTATCAATCGTTGTACATGCAGATTAAGGAGTTGGTCTAAACACTTACTTTCGTTTGGAGGGAAAGAGGTTTTCATCAAGGCAATTATTCAGGCCATTCCGACTTACGCTTTCTCAGTTTTCTTGGCTCCAAAAGGCATCATTGAGGATCTTCAATCACAAATGGGACGGATGTGGTGGACTAATAACTACAAATCTCGAGGGTGGGCCAGGATGGCTTGGGAAAAAATGTGTTATCCAAAGGGAGGCATGGGTTTTCCGGACTTACATCTGTTCAACTTGGCTCTTTTGGGCAGACAAGTTTGGATGCTTATGGCTCAAAAGGATACCTTGTGTTACAAAGTGTTAAGTGCCAAGTATTTCTCGGACGGGGACGTGTTCAGATACAAATAGTGTGACAAACCCTCCTTCACATAGACGAGCATTGTCAAGTCGGTTGAGGCGCTTAAGGACGGCTTCATATGGCAAGTGGGTGACGGCAATACGATTGATATCAGACGAGATCATTGGGGGGTTGAAGGAATTATAGGAGAGTCAGTTTGTCAGTCTCCTTTTACAAATAATGAGAGAAAAGTCAAAGACTTGTGGGACCATGAAAACAGGCGATGGAAAAGGGAGAGGGTTATCGAGATATATGGCAAAAATTTGGGGGACTGCATTTGCAATTTGCCTATTCCTCATAATGGCATCAAAGACACCAGGACGTGGATTCAAAACCCGCATGGCATCTACACATCCAAATCGGCTTATTGATGGATGATCCTTAAGAGAGTTGGGCTCGGCCCCCATAGATTGTTTTGGTGTGCCATCTAGAAACTAAAGATGCTCTCAAAGATTAAAATTTTCTGCTGGAGGATCGGTCATAATATCCTCCCAACTTTTGACAATATTACTCGTATTCGACAGGGGTTCAATAATACCTGTCCGAGATGCAAAAGCAGAGAAGAAACGCTGGTTTATGCGCTGAAAGACTGCCCAAAGGCTCGAGAAGTCCTTGTTGCTGGAGGTTTAAATAACAGATTGCTGGAAGGGGATTACAATGAATGTATCGACTGGCTCGAAGACGCGAGCTTGACAATAAGGCAGTTGCTAATTTCTTAACCCTCATCTGGAACAGATGGAATGAAAAGAACAATATGGTCTTTAAAGGTAAGTGGATGCTGCGGTGATGATTTGGGAAAGGGCTCAAACCTTAAGTAAAGATTTTAGAATCTTTAACTTTACCGAGCCTTCGGTTATCTCCCAGACTCCGACGAACAAGGGATGGAAAAAACCCCCAACGGGCTATGTCAAAGTGAACGTTGATGCTGCTGTTTCGAACGGGTGTAGTGGATTCGGTGTTGTCGCGAGAGACCATGATGGTTTTGTATTGGGGGGTTGCTATAAATTCATGGAAGAACCAATGGACGTAATATGGGCAGAGATGGAGGCGTTCCAAGAAGGTTTAAAGGTGGCTGAAAGGTTGAATGTGGCCCAACTAATTCTGGAATCTGACAGAGCCATGCTGGTCAACAAGGTCAACAAAAGGGAGCAGGATATCATTGTTTTGGGCCAGTGCATTAAGCAAGAGTGCGCAGCTTTGAACAATTTTATTTCGGTCCAAATTAATTGGATAAATCGTAATAGAAATATCGCAGCGGATTATTTGTGTAATTTAGCTATTAAGAATAAAAGTGATTTGTACTTCGATATGGATTATCCGATGGATATCCATAACATTATCATTCACGATGCAATAATATGAGGTAGACCCTAGGATCGTTTTTCTTTAAAAAAAAAAATGCTCATGTACCTTGTTTTATTATGTATTGGTTTCTTATCCTATAAGATGAATAAGTTAGTTGTATGTATAAATTGAAAAATATATATTATATTAATTTCTTAAAAATATTATATAAAATTAATAAATTTTGATATTTAAAATTTTAAACAAACATTAACACATACCAATTAATGTTGTTGATTTAAGAATTATAAAATATTTTATAATAATACTTAATTCGTGAAAATATTAATTATATCTATAAAGAATATACCAGCACTATAAAACATAATAACAAAACCAAAAACAATATTCAAGATACGATAGAAATTATACAAATCTTTTAGAAAACTATTGTATCTTGAATAAAATTATGCTATTTTTGGCTTCAATAAAACATAATCTTATCTTTTCTCATTCAATTCTTTTATGATTATTATATTATTTATTGATTCATTCTCTCACTTAATACTCATTACAAAGAATTCTTCTTTATACTAGTACATAATATTTGGATGATTGGAAAACATTTTTCTGTATACGAGCTTTTCGGAATATTTTGTTGTTGAGTATTCTTCTTAATGTTGTCAAATTGATCTGACTAGAAATAAGTAATCATTTTACAAAATAAAGAATAAGTGATTAAATTGAGTTAATTGTAAAACAAACAAATGGAATAAGAGATTAAACCAACACTACATTAAAGCATACTTGAAACAAATCTTGAACGAAAATCAAACTTTTAAGAGAACCGATAATACTTGAAATAATTAGAATTCAAATTATGAGTGAGGAGATACTATCTGTGTAAGGTTCTTCAAAATGAATTGCCATTACAACAAAAACTTAGAAAACAAAGACAAAAATGGTAAAGAAAATATGAGAAACGGATGCCAAGAACTCAAAGAATCAAAGGAAGATTATTCAACTTGTCGTCATCAGAATTAGACGATCGATGCTGGCTCTGATACTATGTTGAAAGTGCTTAAGATGACCAATAATTGATGAACTACAAAACTATTTTAGTTTTGAATCTGAATGAAAAAAACGTATTGTAGTATCATTAAATTGCAATAGCAAGATGATTTTATAGCCTAGTTCAACTAATTGCTGACTAGTAACTAATCTAACTACTACTAACGACTTTTTGTTATTCAACCAACTATCGGCATCTTTAACATTATAGGGTGAAAAAATGGGATAAATATAAAAAATACACATGAACTTTGATTGTGTTTCAAATGTATACATGAAACTTTAATTTTAATTTAATCATGCGCATTTAAAAAAATAAATACATCAATTTATTTTTATATTAGATAAGTATAATTATTTGTGTATGTAATATATAAACATAAGATGATGTTATATCATTAATTGTATTAATAATTTTTGAAAATTGACCAAATCGAAATTTCATGTATAAATTTGTTCAAAATTAAATTTCGTGTATAAAATTGCACATTAAACCAAAGTTCATGTATAGTATTGAGATTTTTCCCATGAAAAAAACTTAAGAAGTTGATGTGCAATTAATTTTTTTCCTTTTTTATTGGAATTGTTTTAATTTTAATTTGTTTTAGTCACTTTAAATATGGTAAAATATTGAATTTGTTTTAATCAATTTAAATTTGTGGCAAAAAATTAAGTAAACAATTAAATTTCCTTTAAATACTATTTATTTGTACCATAAAAATAATATAAATTTTAAATTAAATTTCATTTACTATTTACCTTATCATCAATCATGGCAATTAGTGCAGAATAACAAAATAAAAAAGGTAATAATGCTAAAATAATATAAAATTTTAAGTTAATTTAATATATTATTTTAGAATAATTAAATTTTATTTTTATTTATATATGGGAAAATTAGTTTTTTAAAATTTTATTTATCTATTTATTTTGAATATAAAAGTTATAGGGTATAAAGTTTAGTAAATGATAATAATTAAAATAAATACTAATATATATATATATATATATAGTATATAATTTAATAAAAAAATAATTATTTAATTTAAATTAAATGGAAAAATAAAAGTTTCAAAATTTTTATTTATGTAACTAAAAATTTATCTAATTTTTAAAATTTATGTTTATCTAGTTAAATATTTATTTAAACATAAAATTAACTTAAAAATTTATTATATATAAAATAATTAAATTAAAAATTTATTTAAGTTGAATTAAATGAATAATTTTTATATTTTTTTCAAGTTCTTTTTTTTATCTAATTAACTGTTTATTTTAAACATAAACCTTTATAATTTAATGGATAACAAAAAATTATAGAAATTATCTTTTAAAAATATATAAATTACATAAAAATATAGTTGCGCCACTTGTCATAATTATAGTGTGCCTTATTATATTATATATACTATAAGTTTTACCACACGCGTATGTGTGTGAAAATCACGTATTTAAAACACAGATGTGTGATTAAAATAACATAAGATAAATAATGAAACGTATGATTTGAAACTAACTAATAATAACATATGAAATATGTACGATATTAAAATAAGAAAAATTAGATTTAATTGTGAGTAAAACAAAATTTAAACACAAAAATACATCAGATTAAGAATACTAAACGAATATAATTGTTTATCATGATGTTGTCATCAATCCTGAGTTTGTGTCGAGTTAATTTGTGATACCAACTCAATCAACAACATTATTAATGCTAGAAACTTTATCATACACGTATGTGTGTGGAAGTCATGCATTTAAAATACAAATTTGTGTTTAAAAATGGTGTAAAATAAATAATAAGATGTATAATTTGAAACTAATTAATAATAACATGTGAAATATGTATGATATTAAAAAAATGATTAAATTATAAGTAAAACGAAATCTAAACAAATGAATACATCAGATTAATACTACCAAATAAAGACGATTATTTATCTTGATGTTGTCATCAATCCTAAGTTAGTGTTGAGTTAACTTGTGACACCATATCAATTAACAACATTATTAATATATACAATTAATGGAGGTAATAATGTAACGCCCCAATTTTCCTATTTCTGTTTCTGTATAATTTTGACACAAATATCTATTTGCTTCAGTGGTCAAGTGTTTTGGGTGTGTGTAAGAGGTCCCAAGTTCAAGCCCTATCTTTAGCAAATTTTGGTTATTTTTAGAATCAAGCCCTATCTTGTTCAGTGGGCTTATGTTAAATTATCTGTAAATTCATATTAGAATGAGCCTGTTGGTTCAAGTGGCAAGGGAGTTAGTGTATTGCAGGTCCTGTGTTCGAATCTTTACGCGAGCGTGAATGTTACTCTTTTTGCTCAGTCTCCTGTTAGAGTCTTGATGGAGTGGCATTCTGAGAAGTTAGATGTTAGTGGATTAGTGGGGGTAAAATAAGGGATTTGTAGAGATTTTAGGGATTTTTCCTTCTTTTCGAATTTTCTCTCTCCTCCAAGAGAAATCTGACGTGAATTTCTTTTGTTTCTCCCCATATCTGACATTTTTCTTTTGCTTTCCTTCTCTACAAAATCTCTGCTTTATTTCTTCTTGGATTCAATTCATAAACTCATTGTTCGATCGTGCTACTGTGGTTGTCTGGTTCTCCTTTTTGATTCGGTAAGTAGAATGTTGTCACTTTTAATTGGTGTTGGTATATTAGTGGTGTGTTGGGAAAATTTTAATTGGTGATTATCGTTGTAATCTGGTTTAGGAAAGGTTGCGAGGTTGGAAGTTTCACGGCTACGGATTGATTTGAGGTTGTGGTTATTTACTAGCAGTGAGTCGACTTTTGCTCTTTTTGCTAGATCGTATTAGACTCGTAATTTGGTTGCTAAGGGTATTGGATACTCTATCTTTAGGTTTTGGAAGGCTCGAAGTGGTTTCACATCAAATCGTTACCAGGTGTGTACCCGAAATGCATAAAACGATTGTAACAGCCCGTTTTAGGGTCAAATTGAAACAGTGGTTTCAGGGTCACAAATCTGAAGTAGAAATATTTATTGTGATAATATTTTAAGGTCTACAGTATGATTGACTGATTGTGTGAAAATTTAGTTAAGAAATTTTATTGATAGAATGTCCAATTTGACTAGTAGGACTAAATTGTAATATGTGCAAAATGTGTGTTCTAAAAGCTAGAGATGCCTAATTGCTATGAAATTTAAAATTGGATGTCCTTAAATGGTAATTAGACCATTATACTTCATAGTGGACAAAAATGGACATGGTTAGGTGAATTTCCAAAGTTTGGCATTAAGGGAATTTTGGTAAACTAGTAATTAAATGATTTGATAAGCTAAAAATAAGTCAAAATTTTTATTCATCTTCATCCTCCTATGCCAAAATTTCAAGGGAGTCCAAAGCTAGGGTTTTGGCCATTTTCAAGCTCGATTGTAAGTCCGTTCTTGCCCCGTTTTTGATGATTTTTATGTTTTTGAAGTTGTCTTAACCTAATCTAGCTATTTCAAGGACTAATTTGAAAAGATGTCAAAGTCTAAAATTTTACCCATGTAGAATATGTATGCATTTTGATATTTAATGGTAGAAAATGCATGTTTGTTGTTAGTTAAACAACATTTACAAAGTGATTTTTGATGAAAATGTCAAAAAGGGACCTATTTGTAAAAAGTTGTAAAATGTGTGTTAAAATGTGAATAAATGAAAAATGTGGGCTGTTATGAGTATGAATAAGTTTCGGCTAGGCTTGGTTCTTTAAGAAATTGAATGAAATTCATTTTACGAGCCTAGGGACTAAAATGTAAAATGTCAAAGTTTAGGGGTAAAAATGTAATTTTTCGCTAAATTGAATAATGTGATGATTAAATGAGATGAATTTGGTATTATAGATCAAGAAAAACGAAGTTCGGGTCTAGATCGGGGGAAAACCAAAGTAATTGACGAATAGACCCGTTTGGCTATTTTTGTAACCGAGGTAAGTTCATATGTTAAAGAAGCTTTACTTTAACTGTATTTTATTTGCTTAAATTTATGCATGAATTGTGTAATCGACCTTACGGACACATTTGACGATGATTTGGCAAGCGAGAAATCCCAATCGAATCCTAGGAATAGATTAGGATACAAGTGGCATGTCACTAGGGTTTATGTTATGTGATTCTGGGTGCTGGTCATGTACGTCCTACCGGTGGCTGAGTATACAGGCATATGTTGCGGTTACTTGACAGCTTGTGTGAGCAGCATCGTGTAGCTACATCTTGACTGACAGCTTGTGTGAGCAGACCCGTTGGTAGCTCGAGAGCGAGCACATATGTGTTATAAAATAAAGGTAGCAATAGCTACATATGTGGCACCCTGTGTGCAAGGTTTCCCATGTATCCGATATTATTATTTTGAGTGGTTCATTGGGTATGATAAGGATGAGACTAAGTACAAAATTATTATGAGATGGTACAGGTATGTACTCAAAGCTTATGATTATTAATTCGCGAAATGACGATTTTAAGTTAAGTTGTGATGAAGTGAATTATGATCATGAGGTTATGGTAAATTGTAATATCTTATGTTATCTTACTTGCATGATTAATGTATGGTAAGTGTAACACCCCTTACCCGTATTCAACGTCGGAACCGGGTACGAGGCATTATCGGACTTAACATACTTCATCATGTAATTTTTGGCCATAAATTTTCATTCAAACTTAAAACTTCTCATTTGTATTCACAACGTCCCCATTATGGGTCTACGAGACCCGAAACATACATATAGGATGGTTCGGGACTGAACTAGAATCTTACGAACACTTAGAAAATTTTTACTCAAAAAGGGCCACACGCCCGTGTGGATAGGGACACGCACGTATAGGCAGGCCGTATGGTTACACACGCCCATGTCCCTAGTCCGTGTGGATTTTATTATCCCAATTCGAACCTACAAGGGTTCTCACATGGCCTGACACACACCCGTGTCTATGGCCCGTATCCTTCACACGGCCATGACAAGCCCGTGTGTGAAAACCTCGACATTCTGTTTTTGACGTCATCATCTCCATAAGGTCACACGGCCAAGGCACACACCCGTGTCCTTAGGCCGTGTGGCGATTTAAATTCCTAAAAGCAAGGTCAGACTTCACACGGCCTGAGCACATGCCCATGTCCTATGGCTGTGTCATCCACACGGTTGAGACACACGACCGTATCTTAGCTCGTGTGGTTACTACTGGGCATTTTTTTTTGCTAACTTATAATGTAGGGGAACACACGACCGGACTACACGCCCATGTGACGGACCGTGTGTCACACACTGTCTAGACACACGCCCGTGTGTTTTCCCGTGTGGAAAAATTTCAAGGCTATTTACCTAACCCTTTTTGTCACCCTTACTTGCACCAACCTAAACCGCATCAAGTAACCTACTCAATCATGCATTAATACCCAATACTCAACCATACAACTTGCATATTCATGAGAAACACCATCATTTTCATATATTAATGATAAGAATTAGCCATCAATTATGGCCTTATACAAAATGAATTCATCTCCAAATTAAGCCAATCCATTTGGCTAAAACAATATGACACTTTACAAAGACTAAGTCCCTATACATGCCATAGTAAAAAAGATAAGTCTAACTATACCAAATGTTCCAATTGATAGTGTGATTGAGCCTCCAACGTTCTTTGATCCCCTAGCTTACTTGGTGGCACTATAACAAAATGAAAAAGAGAGGGAGTAAGCATAAAGCTTAGTAAGTCGCATGTAAATAATCAACAACAATTACCTTGCAACATCATACTCATAACATATTATAAACTTGCATAAAATTTTCATATAATCAAAGGCATAACGTACTTATTTCCATCCTTACTAACCATACAACACAATTTGTGCTCATTTCAAATCTCACTACATCCCAAATACATATCATCAACATTGCTCACATTTGCAAGCACTTATACCCTGCACTTGGCATCTCATAATCTCACGTAAATTCACTTATTAAAGTTTCTCTATGAATACTTCGGAATAATACCGAATGTACGGTGGTTTCGCACATAGCCCACCATTAATAAATAACACTGTGGTATCGCACACAGCCCACCAAATAACCACTTATCTATGGTGGTATCGCACACAGCCCACCAAATATCCATATATCTACAGTGGTATCGCACATAGCCCACCAACAATAATATATATGGTGGTATCACACACAGCCCACCAACAATCACTTATTCATGGTATTTATCCTTATCATTTTCCTATTTCGAAGGTTCATCCAAGAATTTCTTCACTTTCCATCATTTTAATAGATGTCAACAATAATCATAAAAATAATCAAACATATGATGTAATATCAATGGTTGAATACATAATAGCAATAGAGTTGTATTATTCACATACAACTTACCTCGATGTACAAAATTTTAGTGACTATTTCGATTTAGTCCCCTATCTTGGTTTTCCCCCAGTCTAAGTCTGGACTCCGTTTTTCTTGATCTATAATGATAAAATCCACTCATTTAATCACCACAATAATCAAAATATTTCAAAATTCATACTTTGGCAAAATTACCGTTTTGCCCTTAGACTTTTACAAAATTACGATTTTATTTCCCCCTTTAACAAGTTTAGCTGAACATTTATTACTCTTATAGCAACTCACAATATCAATTATTTCACACATTTATCACCTATTTTACAACATTTACAAAAAAAAGTCCCTTTTAGGTGTTTTCATGGAAACTCCTTTCACAAAAGTTGTTTATTTAACAACCAAGACTCATTTTCTTCCATAAAATTTCAACAAAAAACACTAATTCTCTCATGGAAAAACCCTAGACTTTCAACCATTTTGCAAAATAGTCCCCTCATTAGTTAGCTCAAGCTACAAAGGTCTTAAAAGTACAAAGATTATTAAGAAAGACCACCAAAATCACTTACTTGTAAGGGTTTAAATGGTTGAAAATTTTCCAGCTTACCAAAGGCCTTCTTTACTAAAATTTTTGATGGTTGTAGGAAGAAGACGAAAAGATGATATCATTTTATCTTTATTTTATTATTACTAGTCAATTAAGTCACCAAAACTTTACCTACTCTTGAAAAATCTTATTTTCTTGTCTCTATGGCCGACCTACTCATCCTTAAAGGTCTAATAGTACATTAAGGACCTTCAATTAATATTCTATAGATATTAGACACCTTTAGCTTGTAGAATAGAACTTTTGCACTTTATGCGATTTAGTCCTTTTTCGCAATTAAGCATGCAATCACCAAAATTAATGCACCAAAATTTTCATGCACTTATATAATCATGCTATAACTCATAAAATAATATTAAAAATTTTATCCGACCTCAGTTTAGTGGTTCCGAAACCACTGTTCCGACTAGTTCCAAAATCGGGCTGTTACAATAAGATTTGCTTATTTCTTACATACGGGCTTACTAAGCTATATAGCTTACTCCATTTATTTTTTCATGTTTTATAGTGTCACCAAGCTAGCTCAGATTGGAGATCGTCAAAGATCGTATCACACTATCAAACTATTATTTTGGGTACCGATGATTTTAAACATTTTGAGAATATGACATGTATAAGGACTTGGTCATTTTGTTGTATGTGTCATTATGATTTGGCAAAAAGTATTGGCTTGTAATGGATAAGTGTTTTATTTTGTATAAGGCCTTGAAAGATGACCTGTCTTGGTTTAATTGGATGTGAGTTATGCATGGGCTAATGTTATTTGTGATATGCCTTTTATTTGCTTGGTGGATGAATGATTGTGGCTTAATAATTTAGGTGTTAAATAGGGAGAATTGGCTTGATGGTAAGTTAGTGAAATTGGACTAGACTATACATACTCAAAGTAATCATATTGAATGCTTGTGGATGTGTTTGTGGTATGTTTGAGTTTGACAAAGTATGATGTTTTAAGCATGATAGATGTTGGCTTTTTAAATGACATGTTTAGGCCTTAGTTAGGATGGTATTGGTTGCTTGTTTGTGTTATGAATTATGCCATTGAAATTGTGTACAAGTGTGTGCAAATGAGGGTGGCAAATGGCTTGGTAAATAGCCTTATTTTGTCCACACGGGTAGTCCCACGGGCATGTGTTTTGGCCGTGTGTCCCCTGCACCATAATTTTGAGAAACATAATGCTCAGATTTGAGCACACGAGTAGAGACACGAGCGTGTGTCTCAACCGTGTGGACAGCACGACCTTGAACACGGACGTGTGCCCTGGTCGTGTAAAGTCTGCACCTATTTTTGTGAAAATTAATTTTCCCCACGGCTTAACACACGGGCGTGTGACTTGGCCGTGTGACTTCAATTTGTTCATGAGTTACAAGTCAGAGAGTTACACAATTGTATATTTGCATTAGTGGTTAAGTGCTCTAGGTGTGTCTGGGAGGTCTTAAGTTTAAGCCATGTCTTTGGAAAAATTTTGGTATTTCTTCTAAATCAAGCCCTATCTCTAGTCAGTAGGTTTAAGTTTAATTATTTGTAAAATTATGTCAGAATGGGCTTGTTGGTCTGGTGGTTAAGTGGAGTCTTGGGTGATGGAGGTCCTGTGTTCGATTCTCAACGTTGGCGAGGGGGTAGAATTTTTGCTCTTAATTTCAGCTAGAGTTGTGTTGATGTTGGACTCCGAGTAGTGGGATGTTAGTATGATTTGAGGGAGAAAAATAAGGGTTTGATGTAGTAGGGATTTTGTAAAACTCTCCTGTTATCCAAAATTCTCTCTTTAGGAAACTGACGTTCCTTTTGCTCTCTGCCATTTCTTATTTTTTCTCTTTTTTGTATTTGTTTTTTTCCGCCGCCTCTTCTGTCCCTTCTTATCGCTAAAATTTTGCTGTAATTCCTCGTCTCTCTGCCTTGTTATCTACCTAATCTAACTTCTTCTTTTGTTCTTTTTGTTGTTTCTCTTTCGTTGTTGACTTTTGTCTGCGATAGCTCGATAAGTTTTGGTATTTGTTGAATTCTAATGTTATTCTGAATACTGGTTAAGGAGGGGTTTTTGTTGCTATTTAGGAGTTAATCGAGGGGTTAGAGATCAGCCATTAACGTTTTAAGGGTGTGGAGTTCTTGTTATTCGAGCTAAGGTAAGTATTTTTGATGGGTGGAAGTCGTTTGTCTCATTATAACTTCGTTTAATTTTCGTGAGTATCACTAAAATTGGACTTTGGATTATCGATTATAGGTTTTGAAGTGCTCGGGGATCGTCTTATCTTCAAACAAAACTAGGTGTGTACCCAAAAATATAGAAAATAGGCTTTCAACGAAAGCCATAAACCCCACTGTCAATGCCACACGGGTGTGTGGTTGCCCGTGTAGTAGGCCGTCTGCCATAACACAGGCGTGTGATTGACAAGGCCAGGCCGTGTACACAAGACACGATCGTGTGATGGCTAGGTAGGCCGTGTGCGACACACGGGTAGTCCACACGGGCGTATAGGATTTTGGGCCAGGCCGTGTGATCCACACAGCCAAGGCCAATTTGGGCTGTGTGGGCCCACACGAGTAAGCACATGGGCGTGTGAGCCCATTTATCTGAAATGATTCCTAGGGTTGCACGGGTCGCCCAAGTCGACTGTGAACCTACTGTAGGTTCGATAAGCGTTACCTAGACCTCTAAATGTATGATCTGAGTGTATGTGATGCATGATAAATTATGCATGATTACTGATATATATATATATATATATATATATGTATATGTATGGCTGATGGTTGCATAAAAACATGACAAATTGTATATTTGCATTGCATTGGGTTGGGATGATGATATTTGGAGAAAGTGTACTGAAAGGCTTTAAGCCTATTATTTGGCAGCTTAGCTGCAATATACTGAATATGTGCCGTATTTGGTACTACTTAGAGTGTAGGGATGGGTGGGTGTTTTAAACCCCACATGGAGTGTAGGGATAGACGGAGATGGTGTGTAGAGGCTGGTGAGTAAGACTCTGTGTAGAGGATAGTGTGTAGAGGCTGGTGATGGACTAAAGCCCTAATGCATATCTGATACTGAACTAAAATGGGCTAAGGCCCAAACTACTACTGAAACTGTAACGGGCTTAGGCTCCAGACTGCATTTGACTGTTTACTGCTAATTGATTGTATGCATGTTTCTGTGGGGATTACACACTGAGTTCACGTAAACTCACCCCTTCCTGTTAATTTGTACAGGTAATCCCCAGACCTGATGGTTCGGTGCAGCAGAGGACTCGACAGTGGCCACACATATTTTAAATTGCTTACTTTTGTTTATGGTTTTATTTGTTTATGGGGTATTTTTATGTAGTTGGACTTTATGGTCTATTTTGCTTTAACTTTGGAAATTTTAACTACTTTTACCGGCTTACAACAACAACCTTAACAAAATACGAATTTTATAAAAACTAAGGTTTTGTAACACCCTTAACCCGTATTCAACGCCGGAACCGGGTACGATGCATTACCGTACTTAATTCGCTTGAACATACAACTTTGGGCTATAAAATTTCATTCTTACTTAATACTTCCTATTCACTTTCATAACATTCTTATCATGGGCCTACGAGGCCTTAAACATGCAAACGGAGGGTCTCAGAATCAAACCGGGAACTTTTGTATACTTAGGTAATTTTTGCCTAAACAGGGCCACAGGCCCGTGTGAAATGGGACACTCCTATGTGGGCAGGCCGTATGGTCACACACGCCCAAGTCCCTAGCCCGTGTGGAATTTATTTTACATTTCAAATCTACAGGGATTTTCACACGACCGAAAACACGCCCGTGTCCTCCACATGGCTTAAACACGCTCGTGTTCTCACCCGTGTATGAAAACCTGGGTATTCTGTTTATGACGTCAGCAACCATATAAGGGGCACACGGCCTAGGCACATGCCCGTGTGTCTAGCCAGTGGTCGACACTGACTTGCCACACTAACATGCAGGGGACACACGGCCCAGTCACATGCTCATGGGACTGACCATGTGTCACACACGGCCTAGACACACGTCCGTGTGCCTACCTGTGTGGACAAGAACAAGGCTATTTGCCGAGCTCTTTTTATCACCCAAACCCCTACAAGATAAATTACATTCAACCATTAATCAAACAACCCAATCATGTATCATACACATTCATGAATAACCTCATCTTTTCATATATTAATAATAATGAGCCATCAATTATGGCTATTTACAAAATGTTCATCTATGAAGGAGCCAACACACTTGGCCAAAATAACAAGACATTTCACTAAGTCTAGCCCCTATACATGCCATACTCAAAATTCTAAGTCTAAATATACCAAGATGAGTTGATAGTGTGAGTGATCTTTTGATTATCTTCGTATCCCGACCTGGCTCTTTGACACTATAAAACAAGGGAAAAGAAAGGGAGTAAGCTTTAAGCTTAGTAAGTTTACATGTAAACAATAAGCATCATAACATATGCTAATCAATCAATAACATTATATACTAAGCAAAAGCAATTCACATATCCATAATCATGCTTACTCATTCCATCTCTTACCACATTCCAACCATATAACAGATATAATGCTCACATTTACTTGCACACATCCCCTGCACTCATCACCACAAAGCACATGAAACATTTACTTAAACCATTTCTCGATGAACCTTTTCAGAATAATACTAAGTACCCGGTGGTTTCACACACAGCCC
The DNA here is from genome assembly GCA_005393395.2 of Gossypium australe. NCBI lineage: Eukaryota > Viridiplantae > Streptophyta > Magnoliopsida > Malvales > Malvaceae > Gossypium > Gossypium australe. The sequence goes on from CM016615.1 coordinate 29,394,416, forward strand.
ACCATTAATCAATAATAGGGTGGTATCGCACATAGCCCACCAACAAGAATATTTACGGTGGTTTCGCACATAGTGTAATATCCTAGATTTGGGGGTCATGCATTTTAACTTGTATTTGTATGTTAGTATGCTCTGCATGCGATTTAGAGGTATTTTGGAGTTTCGGGAAACCTCGGGCTTGGGTAGAAGCCATAGGAAAAAATTCTTGTTTTGAGCTGAGTAAAGGGGAGCTAGGGGAGCTAGGCCTTAAGAGGAATTATGTGTGGATCATGACACAAGAGTGGGCTTGGTAAAGTGGCAAGGGAGGCGCCACTTAGAGCTTGGGGGAGTGACACCTCAAGAGGGAGGAAGGACTTAGGTTCGAGTTGCAAGGGTAGCATTTGGAGTTTTATTTTGCAACAGGGAAGGGCAGTGTTAGGCGGCACAAGGGTTCTAGGAAGATAAAGATTAGACTTGGTTAATTTATTTTAAATTCGGCTAAGGTAGGAGGATCAAGGTTGACTCATTCAAATCTTTTTGAATGAGTGTTGAAGAGAAGTTTTAGGAGCAAGATAAGGGATAAGAGAGGAGGGTGAGCTAGTGGCCGAATATAGGGAATTGTGGAGGGCATTTTCAATTTTGTAGTGTGTAGGGTGTGTGTGTGCCGAAAATGTGTAGTATAAATAGGAGTGATCATCGTTTTGGGTATTCTTATCTTCATTCATTTTCTTTTTGCTGAAATTTGTTTCTCTTATCCCATTCAATTTGTTTCCTCTTCAATTGACCAAGCCGAAACTATTCAAGACTTCAATCTTTTTTTTTCTTTCTTCCTATTACCATCTTCCTCTTGTCGTCAAAGCCGAATACCATACTCTTTTACTACTACCCACCATAGCCTATTGTTCATTGGCACTAAACCGAATCTGAATATTTTATTATTATTTTTCTCTTAAAGCCGAAAGTTCACTTCTTTGTCACCTTTTGAAACTGATTCTCTTCTAGTCATCTCTCAAAACCGAATCACCTTTTCTCCTGTGGCCGAATCTCTTAGTAGTCAGAGGTGGTAAGGTTTTCCTTTCTTTTTATCGGTTTTCTCTCTTCTTTTCTTGGTTGGTCGAAACCAAGGAACTAACCATGTGTTTTTGATTGGCCGAAATCATGGAGGATTAGGTTGAGGGTCTTTTGCTGTTAGCTAGCGTTAAGGGTGCTAAAGAGCTCTCGGGATTTGATTCATCAAGGTAAGGAAGTAGTAGTATTCGGCCAAGGGGGGGCCACATATTTTCCTATGTCTTTAAGTATGAGGCCGAAACTAATATGGTTCCATTTAGGGATTTCGGCAGACTTTTAGGTGCAAACGTGTGATTTCGGGATTTAGTCGACTGTGCCAATCAGGTGTGTAGTTATCGTACTGTTCTCCTGTTATTTGGGTATGTTGTTATATATATGTGTGTGTATGATGTGTATGGTAGCCGGCAATAATGGCTAAGATGGTGGATACCCATGATGGGTAATCGAGTAACCAGGTCAGTATTTTATGGCGTTAATTTACATATGGTATATATATGAAATTGTGATGGCATGTGATGTTTATTTGTTCCAGTGATATGTTGTCATGATACATATATATGCATGGGGCCTGGGATATGATTAAAGAAGGACAGGGTGTACATATTTATGTACGTGGTCTAATGTTAGCCTTGTGCTACATTGGCGCTTGATGTTGTCTGTGTGCTTCATCAAGGTGGGGTGTTGGCTATGTGCCACATCGTGGACGGATGATAGCTGTGTGCATCACCGTGGATTGAAGATGACCTTGAGTCACCTCGTGGATACAGACATGTGGGGTCACTTAGGTGATCGGTGGCTAAGCCACGGCCTTGGGCAGCAGGTCTGCCAAGGAGGTGTGTAGCGGATGGAGGGCGATTTAGTAATCCCCTGGTGTGTGCGGCAGGTACGGGGGTGTGTAGCGGATGGACACTAGGTTGGGCTGGGCTTCATGTTGCATAATTATGTATGTGGACTGTGTGGATATGGGCCAAGCCCATATGGTGGAGGCATGTGAAATAACTATACACTGAGTCTGTTGACTCACCCAAATTTTTACCAAACATCGCAGGTGATTCATGATGCTTGGACCGGGTCGGAGTGGATACAAAGGTGGCCATGCAGAAGTTGTTTTTATGCCATGCAGAAGTTATATTTATTTATTTCATGCAGAAGATATTTTAATTGTTTTACGCATTTATTATTTTAAGTATTTTTGAATAATTATTTGATGTAATAAAGGCCACTTAAAGTATTTGAAGTTGTTACTATGTTTTAATTGGATTGACGATTAAATTACTATTTGGACATGATCTTATTTTTAGCAACTTATATTTTAAAAGTATATGTTAAAGTTTTAAATCCGAATAATTTGTAACATCAAAGTTTTACTTAGAGTTTTAAATACGAAATGATTTACCAACAACAACAGATTTTCATGTTTTCACTGCTAAGTCAAATTTTTTTCAAACGTTTTCCGCAGTGGCATTCTGAATTCGGCCATGGTGTATGGGCCGGGTTTGGGGTGTTGCACATAGCCCACCAAATGATAATATAAACAATGGTAATGCACATAGCCCATCGTGAATAAATAACATGGTGGTATCCCACACAGCCCACCAAAAAGATAATTACGGTGGTATCGCACATAGCCCACCAATTAATTATTACGGATATTTTTCCGCACTTTCATATCTATTCCCAGGTGCATACAAGAATTACTCATTATCTATCAATTTCAATCATAATTGATCTAATTTATACAATGCACCATTAAGTAACAACATATGTATTAAAGATGTATCGTTTACACATAAAATTACCTCGGTGCAAAACGTGTTAATCGGCGACTTAGTCCGTAACCTTGCCTTTTCCTAGGTCAAGGTTGTTTCTGCGCTCTTCTTGATCTATAATAATAAAATTTACTCATTCAGTCACTTTATATCTCATGATACATCAAAATTCCTACTTAGGCAAAAATGACCATTTTGCCCTTATACTTTGGCAAAATTATGATTTTGCCCCTAGTCTCGTAAATAATTTTTTCATCACATTTTATCATTAAACAAGCCTAGTTGAATATTTATTTCTCTTACAACAACTCACAAAACCAATTATTTCATGCATTTATTACACAATTATAACCTTTACAAATAAGTCTTATTAATGTGTTTTCATGGTAACACCTTTCACAAAAGTTGTTCATTAACTCACTAACATTCATTTTCCTCCATAAAAACTCAGAAAACAACATAAACATTCTCATTGAAAGTCCCTAAACTTTCAAGCATTTAATAAAATAGTCCCCTCATTAGCTAGGTTAAGCTTCAGGGGCTCCAAAAATACAAAAATATCAAGAAAGACCTCTAAAATTACTTACTTGTAAGAGAATAGCTTGGCTGAAAGTTTGAACTCCAAAATCCCCTATTTTCTTTTCAATTTTCATGGAGAAGAAGAATAGTAAAAGATGACAACTCTTTTATTTATCTTATTTTATTCATTTGTGGTCACCTAATTTCAGAAGATTTTTGACCAAATTAATGTCTTTGTCCCCCTTGGCCGGCCATCACTCTTAGGGTGGTCTATTTTCACTTTAAAAACCTCCAATTTAATATTCCATAGCTATTAGACACTCCTAGCTTGAAAAATAGAACTTTCACACTTTATGCGATTTAGTCCTTTTTCTTAATCAAGCATACAATCGGTAAAATTAAAGCACCAAAATTTTCATGCAACCTTATAATCATGCTATAACACATAAAATAATATAAAAATAGCTTTCTTCAACCTCAGATTGGTGGTCCCAAAACCACTGTTTCGACTAGCCCTAAAATCGGGCTGTTATAACTCTCCCCCCTTTAGAGATTTTCGTCCCCGAAAATCTTACAGGTAAAAAGGTTTGGGTGTTGTTCTCTCATGGTTTCTTCTGGTTCCTATGTAGCCTCTTCTACACCGTGTTTTTGCCATAACACTTTCACTAAGGCTATACTTTTGTTCCTCAACTGTTTAACCTCTCGAACCAAAATCTTATTTGGTTCCTCTTCATATGTCATATCTGATTGTATATCAATTTCGGTCAGAGGGATCACATGTGAAGGATCGGAACGATATCATCGCAACATTGACACATGAAAGACGTTGTGTATTCTCTCTAACTCTACCTGTAAATCCAGCCGGTATGCTACTGGCCCAATCCTTTCAATAACCTTATACGACCCTATGAATTGTTGACTCAATTTGCCCTTTCGGCCGAATCTCATTATTTTCTTCCACGGGGATACTTTCAAGAATACTTTGTCACCCACTTGAAACTCGATTTCTTTCCTTTTTAAATCTACGTATGACTTTTGTCGATCTGAAGCAGCTTTCAGGCTATCATGGATCACTTTCATTTTCTCCTCGGTTTCTTTAGTTAAATTAACCTGTGAATTTGCTTCTCACTAAGCTCTGTCTAATACAGGGGAGTCCGACACTTGCGCCATATAAAGCTTCGTACGGTGCCATCCGTATACTCGACTGATAACTGTTGTTATAGGCAAACTCAACCAAAGGTAAATATTTTTCTCAACTACCTTCAAACTCTAACATACAGCATCTGAGCATATCCTCAAGAACTTGAATCACTCTTTTAGATTGACCATCGGTTTGTGGATGGAGTGCGGTACTAAAGTTCAATCTTGTACCTAAAGCTTCCTGCAACTTCTCCCAAAACCTCAAAGTAAATCTTGGATCTCTATCCGAGATAATAGATATAGGCACCGCATGTAATCTCACCATCTCAGCAATATATAGCTCGGCCAACTTATCAAGTGAATAATCCACACGCACCGGTATAAAGTGAGCCGACTTCGTTAATCTATCCATAATAACCCACACAGCATCTTTTTTTAGGAGACATAGGTAACCCCATTACGAAATCCATTATGATTCGATCCTACTTCCACTCGAGAACCATCACTAGCTCAAGTAATCCCGAAGGTACTTGATGTTCGGCTTTCACTTGTTGACAGATCAAACACTTTGTAACAAACTCGGAGATGTCTCTTTTCATACCTGACCACCAATACAACTTCTTCAAATCATTGTACATTTTTGTACTGCCCAGATGTACTGACAAACAACCATTGTGTGCTTCATGTAAAATTTTCGGATTAACTCATCATCCTTATGTACACAAACTCTATCACGAAACATCAAACAATCGTCCATACCAACCCGAAAGTCAGAGTCACTTCCTGATCCACACTGAGCTCTCTTAGCTTGCATTTCTCTATCATTCTTTTGAGATTCACATATTTGTTGAAGAAACAATGGCATAGCCTTCAACTCGGCCAATATAGCACCATCATTGGACAATGCTAAACTCGTATTCATAGCTCTAAAAGCATACAGAGATTTTCTGCTCAAGGCATCCGCCACCACATTCGCTTTCCCCGGATGGTAATCGATTATTAACTCATAATCCTTCAATAATTCTAGCCACTGCCGTTGTTGCAAATTCAAATCCTTTTGGTCCATCAAGTACTTCAAGCTCTTGTGATCAGTGAAGATTCGACACTTCTCACCATATAAAAATGACGCCAAATCTTCAAAGCGAAAACGATCGCAACCAACTCCAAATCGTGAGTCGGATAATTCTTCTCATGTGGTTTTAGCTGTCTCGAGGCGTAAGCTACTACCTTACCCTCTTGCATCAACACACAGCCAAGACCATTTAATGACGCATCACTGTAGACCACAAACTCTTTCCCCGACTCAGGTTGTACTAAAACCAGTGCCTCAATCAATAATGCTTTCAATCTCTCGAAACTCTGTTGGCATTTCTCGGTCCATTCAAACTTAACATCTTTATGCAACAGTTTCGTCATCAAGGTAGTAATCATGGAGAACCCTTTGACAAACCGTCTGTAGTACCCCTCTAAACTCAAAAAGCTTCTAATTTTTGATACATTCCTTGGTCGTTTCCACTCCACAATAGCCGAGATCTTACTTGAATCAACTCTAATGCCATCACCCGACACAATGTGTCCTAAAAATCTGACCTCTCGGAGCCAAAACTCACTCTTGCTGAATTTAGCATACAACTGCTTGTCTCTTAAAGTCTGTAAAACAATTCTCAGATCCTCTGCATGCTTATTCTCATCCCAGGAATAAATTAATATGTCGTTAATAAAAACAACCAAAAATTTATCCAAATACGGTCGAAAGATACTGTTCATTAAATCCATAAAAATTGCAGGAGCATTCGTTAAGCCAAATGGCATGACAAGAAACTCACAATGGCCATACCTCGTCCGAAATACAGTTCCGGCACATCTTGCTCCTTAAACCTCAACTGGTAATAGCCAGACCTTAGGTCTATCTTAGAGAACACCGTAGCTCCCTTCAATTGATCAAATAAATCATCTATCTTTGGCAAAGGATACTTATTCTTCACTGTCACCTTGTTGAGTTGTCTATAATCTATACATAATCTCATCGACCCGTCTTTCTTCTTCACAAAAAGTACCGGAGCACCCTACGGTAAATAGCTCGGTCTTGCAAAACCCTTGTCCGTTAACTCTTGTAATTGAACCTTCAACTCTTTCAACTCTAATGGTGTCATCCTATACGGGGCAACCGAAATAGGTGCTGTACCCGGAACCAACTCTATACCAAACTTAACCTCTCTAACTAGAGGCAATCCGAGTAACTCTTCCGAGAACACGTCCGGATACTCGCACACCATAGGCACTGATTCAATCTTTACCTCTGACTTTTGAGTATTTAGTATGAAGGTGAGATAGGACTCATACCCTTTTCTCAAGTATTTCTTAGCTACCATAGATGAAATCGTTACAGACAAACTATCCGGTTCACCTTATTCAACCCGAATGACATCTCCATTTACACATCTCAATTCAATAAACTTATTACCACAGTTTACCAAAACATTATGAGAGTCAACCAATCCATACCAAAAATTAGGTCAAATTCATCAAACAACAACAGCATGAGATTTGTCGAAAAACAATGACCTCTAATCGTCAAAGGACAATTCCTACACACCTTGTCAACTAGCACATGTTTGCCTAACGGGTTTGACACTTTTACTACAAATTTCGTAGACTCAACAATCATACTCATGCTAGATGCCAATTTCATGCAAATGCAAGAATGAGTAGACCCCGGATCAATTAAAGCAACAACAGAGATATCATGAAGAGAAAAAGTACCCGTTATCACGTCTGGGGATGATGCCTCTTCACAAGCACGAATGGCATAAGTTCTTGCATGTGCTCGGCCTTCCGATCTCACAACAGAGTCTCTGGGTGCACCTCTACTACTAGTCCCGCCTCTCGGGTTCTTTTGTGATCTACCCCTCGAAGATGCATTGCTTGATCTTACTTCTTGTTTTCTTTCCTTCTCGTCCCTTTTTGGGCAATTCCGGATGAAATGGTCGGGTGAACCACACTTGTAACAATCACGATTATTCCCCTAGCACTCCCCAGTGTGTTGCCTACCACAATTTAGACACTCCAATTTATTAGACTTTGGATTGCCTACGCTTGCCATTTAGGTGACTTGAACTCTCGAGCCCGAATACGTATTACCTCGGTCTCGCTGTGAATACCCAACTGAAGAAGTCGTCCGAGGGTTCGCTTCCTTGGACCTCTTGGATTGAGCTTGGAAAGATTTACTCATTGGCCCTTTCCTTACATCTCGAGCCTCAATCATGGCTTTCCTCTTTTCTTTATTCAACTCCTCAGCCTTACAAGCTCTGTCAACCAAAACCACAAATTCTTTCAGTTCCAAAATCCCAACTAGCAATATGATATCCTCATTTAGTCCATCTTCGAATCTCTTGCACAAAATAGCTTCCGTAGACATACACTTTTGTGCATACTTGCTAAGCCTAACAAACTCGCACTCATACTTTGCCACAGTCATTTTGCCTTGCTTCAATTCGACGAACTCTTTTCGTTTCTGATCCACAAATCTCTGACTTATGTACTTCTTTCAAAACTTTTTCAAAAAGAAGTCCCATGTCACTCTCTCCCTTGGAACTACCGACTTCAACGTTTTCCACCAACGATACGCTGAGTCCTTCAGCAATGACACGACACATTTCAAGCTCTCCTCTGGTGTGCAGGAGAGTTGATTAAATACCCGCATTGAGTTCTCAAGCCAAAACTCCGCCCTCTCAGGGTCATCATTTATATTAGCTCTAAATTTCTCGGCCTCTTATTTCTGAATCTTGTCAACCAGGGGTTTGGTCATTCTCATCAAATCTATACCTTGAGGAGCCATAGGAACTGACTAAGGTATAGGAGGGGGTGGAGGAGGTTGAGCATTAGGGTTTGCTTGTACAAATTCGGTGTACCAGTTACTCATCATGTGGAGAAAGGCTTCCCGAGCCTTTTCTCCTTGGCCCAAAGTCTCGGGTCTACTTTCTACATGCGCAGTCCCTTGCACGGGAGCCGACGCGTTACTAGCAGTGTCATCAAAAGCCACTCAATCGAGATCCATTTACTATACAAAAACACAGTTCAAAATTGTCAGAAGTCACCACACTATCAATATACTTTTATGGCATGTATAACTAGACTCCTACACATGCTACGGTACTCTGGGAACCGACTAAACCATAGCTCTAATCCACTAAATGTAACACCCTTTACCCGTATTCAACGCCAGAATCGGGTACGAGGCATTACTAGACTTAATTCGCTTGAACATACAACTTTGTGCTATAAAATTTCATTCTTACTTAATACTTCCCATTCACATTCATAACATTCTTATTATGGGCCTACGAGGCCTTAAACATGCAAACGGAGGGTCTCAAAATCAAACTGGGAACTTTTGTAAAATTAAACAATATTTTCCTAAACAGGGCCACACGCCCGTGTGAAATGGGACATGCCCGTGTGGGCAGGCCGTGTGGTCACACACGTCCATGTCCCTAGCCCGTATGGAATTTATTTTTTATTTCGAACCTATAGGGGTTTTCACACGGCCGGACACATGCCCGTGTTCTTGGCCCGTGTCCTCCACACAGCCAAGACACGCCCGTGTCCTCACCCGTGTGTGAAAACCTGGGTATTCTGTTTATGATGTCAGCAACCATATAAGGGGCACACGGCCTAGGCACACGCCCGTGTGTCTAGCCCCGTGGTCAACATTGACTTGCCACACTAACATGCAGAGGACACACGGCCTAGTCACAAGCCCATGAGACTGACTGTGTGTCACACACGGCCTAGACACACGCCCGTGTGCCTACTCGTATGGACAAGAACAAGGCTATTTGCTGAGCTCTTTTTATCACCCAAACCCCCACAACATAAATCACATTCAACCATTTATCAAACAACCCAATCGTGCATCATACACATTCATGAATAACCTCATCTTTTCATATATTAATAATAATGAGCCATCAAATATGGCTATTTACAAAATGTTCATCTATGAATGAGCCAACACACTTGGCCAAAATAACAAGACATTTCACTAAGTCTAGCCCCTATACATGCCATACTCAAAATTCTAAGTCTAAATATACCGAGATGAGCTGATAGTGTGAGTGATCTTCCGATTATCTTCGTATCCCGAGCTGGCTCTTTGACACTATAAAACAAGGGAAAAGAAAGGGAGTAAGCTTTAAGCTTAGTAAGCTTACATGTAAACAATAAGCTTCATAACATATGCTAATCAATCAATAACATTACATACTAAGCAAAAGCAATTCACATATCCATAATCATGCTTACTCATTCCATCTCTTACCACATTTCAACCATATAACAAATATAATGCTCACATTTACTTGCACATATCCCCTGCACTCATCACCACAAAGCACATGAAACATTTACTTAAACCATTTCTCGATGAACCTTTTCAGAATAATACTAAGTACCCGGTGGTTTCACACACAGCCCACCATTAATCAATAATAGGGTGGTATCGCACATAGCCCACCAACAAGAATATTTTCGGTGGTTTTGCACATAACCCACCAAATGATAATATAAACGATGGTATCGTACACAGCCCATTGTGAATAAATAACAAGGTGGTATCGCATACAACCCACCAAAAGGATAATTATGGTGGTATCGCACACAACCCACCAATTAATTATTACAGATATTTTTCTGCACTTACATATCTATTCCCAGGTTCATACAAGAATTACTCATTATCTATCAATTTCAATCATAATAGATCTAATTCGTACAATGCACCATTAAGTAAAAACATATGTATTAAAGATGTATCGTTTGCACATAAACTTACCTCGGTGCAAAACGTGTTAATCGGCGACTTAGTCCGTAACCTTGCCTTTTCCTATGTCAAGGTTGTTTCCGCGCTCTTCTTAATCTATAATAATAAAATTTACTCATTCAATCACTTTATATCTCATGATACATCGAAATTCCTACTTAGGCAAAAATGACCATTTTGCCTTTATACTTTAGCAAAATTATGATTTTGCCCCTAGGATTGTAAATCATTTTTTCATTAAACAAGCCTAGTTGAACATTTAGTTCTCTTACAAAAACTCACAAAACCAATTATTTCATGCTTTTATTACACAATTATAACCTTTACAAATAAGTCCTATTAAGGTGTTTTCATGGTAACACCTTTCATAAAAGTTGTTCCTTAACTCACTAACATTCATTTTCTTCCATAAAAACTTAGCAAACAACATAAAGAATCTCATGAAAAGTCCCCAAACTTTCAACCATTTAACAAAATAGTCCCCTCATTAGCCAGCTTAAGCTTTAGGGGCTCCAAAAATACAAAAATTATCAAGAAATACCTCTACAATCACTTACTTGTAAAAGAATAGCTAAGCTGAAAGTTTGAACTCCAAAATCCCCTATTTTCTCTTTAATTTTTGATGGAGAAGAAGTGTGAATAGTAAAAGATGACAACTCTTTTTTTATCTTATTTTATTCATTTGTGGTCACCTAATTTCACCAAATGTTTGACCAAATTAATGTCTTTGTCCCCCTTGGCCGACCATCACTCTTAGGGTGGTCTATTTTCACTTTAAAGACCTCCAATTTAATATTCCATAGCTATTAGACACTCTTAGCTTGAAAAATGGAACTTTTGCACTTTATGCGATTGTATCTGATTGTATACAACAAGGTTGGGGTGTGGGCCACACGGGTAAAGGCCAAATTGGGCGTGTAGGCCACACGGGCATGTGGGCCAATAATTCTAAAATTTTCTCTAGGGTCGAACGAGTCATCTCGATCGACTGTATGCCTACTGTAGGGTCGGTAAGGGCTATTAAATCCCTATTTTCATGATGTGATGTTCCGATAGACTGATCTGAGTAGGATGCTATATGTATGCCTAACTGTACTACTATATGTATAACTTTTATCTATATGTAAGCATGTTGACCACGTGTAATCTTTTAAATCAATATCTGTTGTCTGTATCTGATGTAGGGTGGGATTTTTATGAGGAGGAAGAGATCTATACGGTGTTCTTCGCCTTTATTCTGGTAGCTTGGCTGTATATTATCTGATATGTGTCTAAACGACACAATATGGTATGTAGGGATAGGTGGGTGTTTTTAACCCCACATGGTGTGTTGGGATGGTCGGAGTTAGTGTGTAGAGGATGGGAATAGGATTCTGTATATCTAACCTGTACATTTGATTCTATTATCTGTATCTGAGATGGGCAAAAGCTCGATTCCGTATCTGATTGTATGAGATGTTTCTGTATGTTTGCTTGTCTACTTTTGTTGGGTTACATACTGAGTTTACGTAAACTCACCTCTCTTATCTATTCTGTTCAGGTAATCCACAAGCCTAGGCAGATCGGTATGGCGAAAACTCAGCGATGACCACTCGACTGTAAACTATTTAAAGTTATTAACTAATGGTTTTATTTATGATTTGGGTTTTATTCTGAGAGTTGTAATTTTCTGGGACTCTCTGGACTTTATGATTTTTAACTGTTGATTTTGGTTTGATAATAATTTGCATGCCTTGATAAATTCTTTTCCATGAAATTGACGGTTTTTGCGCAAAAGAGGTTTTCTAAACAAAATAACAAATCGAGTTTCTAAATGTATCGATTTTATCGACTTCCACTGTAAATTGGTTTCGGCAAATAAACTAATTAATTAACGTTTTTGGAATGATTATAAAGTATATAATTGAAATGACTTTACACAACTAAACCCATTATCTGTGACATCTTCGGATTCGGCCATAACGTCTAGGCCGGGTTCGAGGTGTTACAAATAAATTGTACATAATAAAATTAACATGTACAAAGTATTAGAGTATAACTTTAGTCGAGTGATAAATTTAAAGTTGTATTAACCTAATTGGCATGGATTCAAATCTAATCATATGTACATTTTAATTGGTTTTTTAAATAAAAAGATTAAATTACCCTTAAATAATATAATTTATTTTAATACGAAACAACTGATGGATAAATAGTATATATGATGTGTGGTTTTTCCTTTTTGTTCAAAATAGCTATATTAAAAAAAGCATCAAAATAATTCTGTATTTACCACTTTCAAATACATTCTACCATTTCTTTTAGTCAATAACTAGACATGTTAAACTGATTTCTAAATAATTGCCAAAAGGTAAAAAATCATAATGCCTTAAATAAAAGATAATTGTCAAAACTAAGCATATTAATTTGACACATGTTAAATAAATAGGAAGTCAAATATAACTTAATGAAATTGCCCATCTAGGATTATTACCATATTTCCTACCCTACCTTATAAATGAAATAATAGCAATAAATTTTAATTTTGATTAAATTATAAATATTAAAATAAATTAATTTAATCAATATTTTTATTAAAACATGTATTACCCTAAACTCGACTTAGATATTAAGGCCAGATTATGAAGGTTACAACGTTCGTAAAAACATTGTCGATTAACTTACATGAAAACTTAATTTTATTTTTAGAGTAATAAAGTTATTTAATTTATAAAAAATACAAGTATTCAGAAGATCGCGTGTTAACACTTTAACGCAAACCTTGTTTTGTTAATTTTATAAAAACAATCATGAATGTTTAACCAATTGAGTTGTAAAACAGCGTAATTAATTTCAAAACCTTGCAACGGAAAAATACTTTAAAAATTCTTATCTCTTAAAATCATAAGGTTCTATCAGTTATGTCGTATTGGGTGTGTTTACAAGTTATAAATAATACGTCTGAAGAAAAAAATACTAGAAACCAAAATTTAACGTTCCAAAACAAATTAAAATCCAAAAGACGGTAAAGTTTGAAATCAAAATCCAAAACATACTTATACCAAATTGTGTGAACCAAGCTCCGGAATCACCACCAAGTCCTAAGTTTGAAGGTCACTTGAAACGTATTAAACAAACGGGTGAGCTATAAGCCCAGTGTGTGACTCGACCCGTAAACAATATATACTTATAACAAACACAAATGTAAATACCATCACAAAAATTTTACTTATAATGTACACACTACCAGAAACATATGTTAGATCAGAATTCAAAGTGTCACATGTATTTCATGATCGGATACAAATGCATATTAAGATACAAATGCAAACATAAATTCTGATACAGATGCAATCATAGATCCTACCCCCATCTGCTACACAACAACTACATCCAACCAATCATACCAAATAGGACTACAAGAGTCCATCCATCCAATCACACCGAGTTGTAGTGGTATGCCACTCATAATAGTGCAACTGAGTTGACAGACAGATATTGTGGTTTAACCGCCAAAGTTGTAGTAAAACTCCCAGAAAACACTTCCTCCATCATATCTAAAACCCACCCCAATACACATGCGCATTCATAATAACATAAGTACATATCACATAAATGCTATGACATGCATCTCTAATCATATTTCTTACAGATCATACATATCAAATTGCTTATACTAGCAGTTATTCTACATACAGATGTCATACATATTTTTACGCATAATGGTGCTTTCAAAGTTATCAAAACATATATCATATATAAGTTTTTCACTTAGTCATATCACATACTGACAGGTATCATATTTCGAGTCTTATTTAAGCTTAATGGGCCCTACGAATGGTCTAATTACACATTTTTGAGTCAAATGGGCCTAAGTGAAAATTTTCAAAAAATGACCCCATAAGGCCCAACTGGTCAGCCTGTGTGGCCCAGACGACCTCACAGATTCCTATGTGGCCCATACAACCCAAATAGCCTAGACTGTGTGGCTCACACGGCCTGGCACACGACCGTGTGATGCAAAACAGTCTATATTTTTGAGTTTTTCCAAGTTCCAATTGATTTTTTGGGTTAGAATCACACAGCTGAAGAGATTTATGATAAACCACACAATAACACACTTCGAACCCTCACAAAAACAATAGCCAAAAATAACTAATTCGCTGGAAAATTGGCCCTTCCACAGTCAACACCCGTAAAAAGACAATGAAAGATGAATATTTGACAACACAACAAACCAAAGTATCGCGGGAGAAAAGGGAACACAATAGAAGCACAGCGAAAAAGAAAAGCGAAGCAATTTGACAGAATCGCAAAGTAAAATGGTAGAAAAGAGTAGTGGGGGAAAATAAAAGAAAGAAGACATAAGAAGTGGGAGTGAGAAAAACTAGATAGAAAAAGGGAAAGATAGTTGGGATAATTTTCCTATTTTCAATAACTACCCACAACCCTACCACTTCCTCTAAAATCTGATAACTACCTATCAGATTCTCTAGAATTCAAAACATTTTTTTTTTCATTTTGCACACATGGTGTTTCGAACACAAGACCTTTGGGTAAGCTAACACCTTACCACTAACTAACAGGATTATTCTGTCATCAGTTGAATGAAAATAATATATAAATAAGATGTTAAAATATAAGGATTTAGGAAAAAAATAACAAAAATGCAAGACAAAATATTTGAACTCAGAACCTTTCACACCCAAGCACAACACCTAACCACTGAACCAAATTAATTCACTTGACAAAATTTTCACAATCTTAACTAAAAATTAGGACATGACCATTCTTGATTTCACTAACCCAATTTCTTCTAACCCAATTTTTGGAATGTGACAACTCTCCATTCTTTAAAAGAATTTCATCCTCGAAATTTCGACCATCACACCATTCACTTAATCACAAGATTTGAAATTTCTCATTCCAAACTGATCACCACGCTATTGCTGCACAACTCTAATTTCAATCTAAACCCAGACAATTTTCCACTAACGATACGATCCCAAAGCCTCAGAAACTTTAATAATGATCAAACACTTAATCAATGTAGCGTACAGTTTCCATATGTAACTGTATTACTACCAGATACATCTTAGTTCTGACGACACCTAGTTGCACAAACCAGTCTCCGATTCCCTCTCGAAGTCGACACTTTCATCCGACTAAGGGAATGTCATGAACAGTCCCTAACATGGTGCTCAACGGATCCATATCTAAAACACACTCCCCATTTTCCTCCAACACTTGCCCTGATGGTGCCTATCACAAAAAACACAAATCAAAACCTAACATAAGCTCACAATTGCCTCAATCCGTTGAGGCATAACTATTTTGGTCCGTTTCCTAAATTGCATATTCAAGTCAACAGGACCAGAGCTCTTCTTATTATGTACTTATTCATTTCCTTTTCCTCACTCTCTAAACAATTAATCTCTTCCGGTAACTCGATCTCATTCGACCGAAGTTGCTTAGTCACAAACCCTCGAGTCACAGATACATGTTGGACCTCAACGACCCTTTTCCAAATCTCTAAACAAATTCTGGTACATAGTATCGTCTCTAACTTCTCGATTACCGCCCCCATAAATGGGTGTCTTCACGCACTAGCTAATTTCCAAATTGGGCATACTGCCTCAAGAAAAGAACTCGGCGTGAGTCACTTGACAACATTCACCACGTCCTCGCGCACCGTGTCCACAGGTATCGCGTAAATTCATTTTACTTATCTTCAGTTGAAAAGTCTAAAGTCTAGCTTAGTAAAAATCCTAAGTCTAAGGTTTAGCAGAAGTGCGTAGTTATTTTTAAGCAGAGAATATCTTATTTTTTAATATCTAAAGTCCATCAGACTAACTAAAGTAACTAAAGTGCAAATAACCAGGGTATAAGTAACTTACTTGGATCGACGTCAAAGACTCGTATTCACATTTTCATAACTTTAGTACATTTTTTGTGCAAAATCACCCACATTATAATTTCAAAAAATTTTCTTAAAAATAAAAAATTTCAAAACACATTATGCATAATTTTTTAAAACAAAAAACCACAGCCTGGGTTTTGCAACTTGACTCTGATACCACTAAATATAACACCTAAAGCCCGGCCTAGATGTTAAGGTCGGATTATGAAGGTTACAGTGTTCATAAAAATATTGTCAATTAACTTACACGAACACTTAGTTTTATTTTCATAGTAATAAAATTTTTTAATTTATCAAAAACACATGTATTCAGAAGACCGCATGTGAACAGTTTAACGCAAACCTTGTTTTATTAATTTAATAAAACAATCTTGAATGTTTAACCAATTGACTTGTAAAACATCGTAATTAATTTCAAAACCTTGTAGCAGAAAAATACTTTAAAAATTCTGATCTCTTAAAATCATAAGGTTCCATCAGTTATGTCGTCTTGGGTGTGTTTACGAGTTATAAATAATACATCCGTAGAAACAAAAGATGGTAAAGTTCCAAATCAAAATCCAAAACATACTTACACCAAATTGTGTGAACCGAGCTCAAGAATCGCCACGAAGTCCTATGTTTGAAGGTCACCTAAAAAGTATTAAACAAACGGGTGAGCTAGAAGCCTAGTGTGTAAATAACATCACAAAAGTTTTACTTATAATGTGTACACTACCAGAAACATATGTCAGATCGGAATTTATAATTTCAGAATAAAAAATCTCAAGCATATTTTCTTATACAGAATTAGATGTATTTCATAATCGGATACAAATGCATATTCAGATTCAGACGCATAATCAAATTCAGATACAAATGCAAACGAAAATTCTGATATAGATGCAATCACAGATCCTACCCCCATCCGCTACACACCAACTCCGTCCAACCAATCACACCAAATAGGACTACAAGAGTCCATCCATCCAATCATACCGGATCATGGTGGTATGCCACTCATGATAGTGCAACTAAGCTGCCAGACAGATATTGCGGTTTAACTGCCAAAATTGTAGTAAAACTGCCAAAAAACACTTCCTCCATCATATTCAAAACCCACTTCAATGCACATGCGCAATCATAATAACATACATACATATCACATAAATGGTATGACATGTATAGCTAATCATATTTCTTACAGATCATACATATCAAATTGCTTATACTAACAATTATTCTACATACAGACGTCATACATGTTTTTACATGTAATTGTGCTTTCAAAGTTATCAAAACACATATTGTATATTAGTTTTTCACTTACCTTAGTCATATCACATATTGACAGATATCACATTTTGAGTCTTTTTAAGACTAAGGGACCCCATGGATGGTCTAATTATGCATTTTTGATTCAAACGGGCCTAAGTGAAAATTTCTAAAAAATGGGCTCACACGGCCCAACTGGTCAGCCCATGTGGCCCACACGACCTCAAAGATGCCTATGTGGCCCACACGACCAAAATAGCCGAAACCGTGTGGCTCACACGGTCTGCCACATGGCCTAGCACAGGACCGCGTGACGCAGAGTAGTATAAAAAATAGTCTCTATTTCGATTTTTTTCGAGTTTCAATCTATGTTTCGGGTTAGAATCACACACCTGAAGAGATTTCTAATAAACCACAAAACAGTACACTCCGAACCCACCCTAGCAAAAACAATGGCCAACAACAACTAATTTGCTGGACAATTGGCTGTTCCACAGTCAACACCCGTAAAAAGACGATGAAAGATGAAGATCCAACAACACAACAAACCAAAGAATCGCAGGAGAAAAGAGAACACAATAGAGGTGCAACGACAAAGAAAAATGAAGCAATTTGACAGAATTGCAAAGAAAAATAGAAGAAAAGAGTAGTGGGGGAAAAAACAAAAGAAAGAACACGTGAGAAGGGGGAGTGGGAAAAATTGGACGAAAAAAGGGAAAGTGGTAAAGATATTTGGGATGATTTTCCTATTTTAAAAAACTATCCACAACCCCACCACTTCCACTAAAATTTGATAATTAACGATTTATCAGATTCTCCAGAATTCAAAACAAAAATAAATTTTCCACTTTGCACACACGAGGTTTCGAACACAAGACCTTTGGGTAAGCTAACACCTTACCACTAACTAATAGGTTCATTCTATCATCAATTGAATGAAAATAATATATAAATTAGATGTTAAAAGATAAAGATTTAGGCAAATAACAAAAATGCAAGACAAAAAATTTGAACTTAAAACCTCTCACGCCCAAGCACAACACCTAACCACTGAACCAAATTAATTCACTTAACAAATATTTCACAATCTTAACTAAAAATTAGGATGTGACCATACTTGATTTCACTAACCGAATATCTTCTAACTCGGTTTTTGGGATGTGACAAAATAAATTTTTCGGTTAGAGTGTAGAATTTTTTTAAGAATTAGATCACAATTATTTTTCTTATATATGGATGATATATTATGGATTAGTATTTAATATATTTGTAGTGTGCTTTTTTTTTTATTCTACAAAACAAAAAATTAAAAAAATTTGTCACATGTCTTTTTTTTTTTTTAAATATATTACTATATATCAAAAAAACACTTGTCAACCTTTTGACCTTAGTTGTGGAGTCTAAAAACTCCGATTCTGTACCAAATATTTTCCCATATAGTATTTCATAAATTTCGGAATTAAACTTGTTGGGGGGGGGACCAAGTTCTCTAGGAGAAGTTTTCAAAGTGTTTTTCTTGAGGGCACCGACCCAACCGATGAACAATGAAAAGTATTGTCTCCTAGGAAGGCTTATGCCCCTTTCTGTGGAGAGTCTTGTACAATTTGCAGATGGGGACATCTTTATTGTATGTGGATGTTTGGTGATAACGATAATATATACCGTTATTTAAGTACTTTTGAACTTATATTTCGGGCAAGTTAAGAGGGACTGATAACTGTTTAGTAGCTATTTTTGTTATATTTTTGTTGAATATTTGATATTCAAAGGTTTTACTTGAATAATAAATTTTTGGTCAATTTTTGTGCTAAAGTATGTAAATTTATTCTTGAAGGTAGCTATTGAAGTCCACTCAATGCCATAACAATGCCGCAACAGCGCCACAAGCCTCAAGACTAACGGGAACAAGCTCGCATGCATTGTTCGTGTTCTCAGCTCGGAAGCAACACTTGTTGGTGGGAGCTCGCAATATATAGCTCGTAGTGCTTGGAGATAGCTCGCACTTCACCAGCTCGCATGCATGGCTCACACTTCACTAGCTCGCATACATTTCTTGGAGACAGCTCGCACTTCACCAGTTTGCAGCTCTTAGTTCACAAGCTCTCTGTTCACAACTCGTGTTCATTACAGCTTGCAACATGCAATTCATAATCCTAAGGTCGCATGCATGGCTCGCCTACACACAGCTCGCAACACACAATCCACAGCCTAAGGTTATATTCATTGCTTGCCTACACGGAGCTCGCATTTCACCACCTCGCAACTCTCCTATTCATCAGTTTGCAAGCTCTCTGTTTGTAGCTCGTATGCTGTGCTTGGAGACAGTTCGCACTTCACTAGCTTGCCTTCAGTTTAGCGTGTACCTCGCACCTGGCCATTTCACCATATGTGGGAGCTGTTGCATGGTTTACCAGCTTACAACAGATAGCCTAATTCACTCTTCAATAGGGGACTTAGTCGATTAGCAGAGGAGAAAATGAAGGAAACCGCCAGGAGGGAATCAAGGAACTACCAAGAGAATCAAGGAACAAAATAGTAAATCAAGGAACCACTACACCTAAAAATAGAAAAGATGAAGGGAGCTCAATAGTATAAATAGGGAGTAAAATTTCAGCATGGAGACGACAGACACAACATAATAGGAAAAAAACATACATAATTTGAGAGCAGAAAAATCAAAACACAAGAGTGAAAGCATTGAGGTTAAGAAAGATGCAGAGAGTTTTTGAGGAAGCAACGCGAGCTAGCTATGGGGAACCACCGACATTCGACTAATCTTCCTTTCTTTCTCTTATCTATTTCTATCTTTTGTTGTTTTTAGTCATGACTGCAGCTTGCTTGTTGGTTTTCACTCTAATGATTATGACTTAATTTGTAATGCTAAAATATTTATGGATCCTTAGCATTAAATTATTGGTGCTTTTCTAATAATGTTTTGTGCAAATGACTATTTATTCATTCAAGTGGTTTTCACGGTTCACACTTGCTAAAGTATAACTAAGTAAGCAATTGAGTTAATTATTACATATGAGAAAACGTATAAATAATATGTGGTTGAAAAAAGCCTCGAAATAAGCAAATACATTCTAAATAATTCAGTATTTATTTTTCGCTACGACTTCCAAATACATTCTACCATATCTTTTAATCAATAACTAAAGATGTTAAACTGATTTCTAAATAATTGCCATAATTACGCTTGGTAAAAAAAAAGAATAAATCTAAAAATTATGCATGAACTTTGATTTAATACGTAATTGTATATATGAACTTTAATTTGGTACAATTATATACGTGAAACTCTAATTGTAGTTCAAATGTATACTTCAAACTTTAAATTTTGATTTAATCATGCACATTTAAAGAAAGAAAGAAATCAATTTATTTTTATATTTGATAAATATAATTATTTATTTATGCAATATATAAATATAAAATGACTTTATATCAATAATTATGTTAATAATTTACAAGAATTGGATCAAATCAAAATTTTATTATAAAATTCCATAAAATCAAAGTTCATGTATACAATTGCACATTAAACCATAACTCATGTATAATTTTGAGATTTATCTCAAAAATAATACCTTAAATAAAATATAATTTTCAAAACTAAGGTTATTAAAACATATTTAATATAATTAAATGTGACACGTGTTACATAAATAGAAAATCAAATCACTTAAAGAAATTGTCCATCTAGGATTATTACCATATTTCTTACCCTACCTTATAATATTATATATAAATGAAATAATAACAATAAACTTTAATTTAGATTTAATTATAAATATTAATATAAAATAGTTTAATCAATATTTTTTTATTAAAACAACTTTTCTTGTTAGAGTTTAATTTTTTTTTTTTTAAGAATCGGATCACAGTTATTTTTCTTTTCTTTTTATTATTTTTCTTATATAAGGATGATACATTATGAGTTAGTATTTAGTATATTGGTAGTGTACTTTTTTTTTATTCTATAAGTAGTGTAATAACCAATTTTGCCCGTAGGCCCGTTTACAAACCAAAGTCAGCAAAAATAAAATGTCCCAAAGTTACAGTCCAATAAAAGTCCATTTACAAAACTACAAAGCCCAATTTACACCAAAACCAAATAAAATTAAAACCTAAACCAATTACAAAATAACCCAACTGAGCCCGTTAAGCCCAAACCCAAAATAACGGGAGCCCAATAGGACCAAAAGCTTTTAAAATTTTTGGCTAGGGTTTCTGAAACCCTAGCCCCTTTTGCGCCGCATGCTCCACAGGTCCCTTGGTGCGCCGCAACTCGCAGCACCCACTGGCCTCCAGCTTCCACGCGTGTCACCAAGTGCGCCTCGCAAGCTTCCACCTCCTCTTGTCGGCCATACCTGCAAGAACAAAACAAAGACAACAGCAAACAGGCCACAAAGGGAAAATATTTTTGTATTAATGTTTTATTTCCGATTCGGCTATAAAGCCGCAGCAAAAATGGTGTAACAGGGGGATTTTTTTTTGGGATCGGCAATCAACAGAAAGAAACAGATTCAATAGACAAAAAAGGGGCTCACTTTTTTTCTTTTCTTTTCCCGGATATTCTCGAATCAAGAGAGAAATCGCAGATATTCATAGATCTACCACAGATAATCCCAAGAAAGCAAGAAACGATCTCAAAAGGTTTATTTTCATTTTATTTTATTCCCGTTTCGGAAACTATATACGTCCCTTTTTTTTTTCATACATATATAATATAAGAAATATTAATATATACAAAAAGGGGAGGAGAGGGTAAAATCTCACCTAGGCGCCGCCGTCTACGGCCGTCGCCGACGACGGATGACGACGGAGGACCGTCGGAATGCTTCCTCCCTTCGGGTTCGCAGAAAGAGTGAGAGAGAGGGAGTGATTTTTTTTAGAAACTAAAGAGAAATGAAGTTTTAACAAATTTTTCCCCTTTTATACCCTAAACAATACGACGTCGTTTGGTGTTGGGTGGTCAGGGGCCAAAACGACGTCGTTTTGGACCCCCGACCCGTGACCCGATCCGCCGGAGGCAAGGATCCGCGTGTTTTCCCTGGGGAGGGGCTAATTGCGCATTTAGCCCCTCCGTTTTTCAATTGTTTCTTACAATCAAGTTTCCTTCTTCGATTCTGTCCCGAAATTTCTTCCATCGTTCAATCCGGTCCTGATTTGAACGCCACCGTTTCAGAGAACGGGAATAATCTTGTTTTTTAGTCCCCTATTTTCACGCGAGATTCAATCAAGCCCTCCCTTTTATTTTACTTCGAATTTACCCCAAAGGTTTCGTTTTTATTCAATTTCAGTCATTTCTAATTACTTTGATTTTTTTTTAGAACTTACTATTTTTATGCGTCATTATTACTTATGTCATTATTATTATTATTTTTTTTTATATTATTACAGGCATTATCATCATTGCTAATAATTACATTATTATTATCATATTGTAAATATTTGTATTATTATTATTATTATTATATTACTACTTGTGCATACTAACTTTGTTATATCATTATTACTACGTGTATATTAATATATTGTATATATTGTATATTTACATATTATTATTACTATTATTACTATTATTACTATGTATATGCTTTGTATTATTATTACTTTACGATTATCATTACTAATTGTTATTACCATTATTATTACTATTATCATTATTATTATTATTATTATTTATACTTATTATTATTATTATTATTACTATATTATTATGTTGTATATGTTTTACATTATATTATTACTATCATATCATTTTATATTGTATGTATTTCCTATTATCATTGTTATTGTTATTGTTATATTAGCCATACTATTATTAGTATTACTATTATACTTAGTATCTTGTACATAATTTATGTTGCATCATCATTATTCACTGCATGACCCTATTCCCATCTTCAAATCACGTTTCTTTAAAACGTTTTTTTTATATATCAATTTTATTCTAAAAACAAAATTCTCAAAAAACAAGGCAATATTCTGTGTTTGGAAATTCGAGGGACCGTGCCCTATGTGTTGGGTCTCGGTTCCCTTGCTTGACCGAATGACCGAATAACCTTTTGATGTTTTAATAAATGAGTATTAAGGATTAAGAGATTACCTTGGATTTGAGGATTGAAATTATCGTGTCCTACGTATTGGATGTGATATTTGGTCCCTTCAAAACAAGGAAATCTCAATATTCTAAAAAGACTCAAACATTTCCAAAAATACCCAAATTTCTGAATTCATTTTTAATTTTGTCAAACTTTCGATATTGGGACATCAATCAATCAATTTGGTACCGATTTCCGGGCGTTGCGAGGGTGCTAATCCTTCCTCACACGTAACCGACTCCCGAACCTGTTTTCTCGAATACTCGTAGACCAAAAACCCCGTTTTAGTAAACCAAAATGTTTTATTAAAACAAAGGTGATCCGATCACACCTAATAAAGGTCGGTGGCGACTCCCGTTTTATTCGTTTTTCAAAACCCAAGTGCGATTCCCGTTTTTGTCAAAAAAATGGTTACGACAGCTTGGCGACTCCACTGGGGACTTCGAGAGTCAGGCCGTAAATTGATTGATTTTTGTCCCTTTGATTGAAAATTTGGAAAGATGTTTTGAAAAATCTCTTTGATGCATTCGTTTGTGCTATACTGTCGAGTTTTGTGAAATATTGTGGCATTGCATTGCATGACTGCGGTCATACCCTTAAGTGGGAGTGAGAAGCTACTCTTTCGTGAGGTTTTTACCTCCGTGCAAGATAGTGGATCACTTTCGGGATACATCCGTACCTATGTCTTCGTGAGGTCTTTATCTCCGTGCAGCCATAGGGAAATGTATTCCCCTGAACTGAACTCGGTCCATATGAGCCTATAATGGGTGAGGATCGAGGAATCTGCTGGTTCAGGTACCCATACTTTAGAACCAAACCACATATAGAGGAACCTAGGAGCCCATTATAGGTAGAACCGTGTGAACTTTAGTCGCCACCTTAAATAGGAGTTTGATCATTTTCTGTTTATATTCCTTTTCGTACTCGATACTAACTCATCGTGTTTTGCTCTTATTGCATGGCATTTCATCATAAAAAGGTGTTGATCCACATTCGATTTCTAAATAGAAAAGCTTGACATGGAAAAGGGATTTCTCAATAGAGTGGAAGATAATGCGACAGTGCAGGTGTGGTCCGAAAGAATACAGCGAGAAAAGGGGGATAGTCTGGCAGTAGGGCATGAATCAGAGCTATGGGATTTCACCCGTATCAGCGCGGCCCAAAATGATTTACGAGAATTGAAGGAAATATGGAACTCATGGGGAAATGAAGACAAACAATTGCTCTACTATAACTACGGCGATCTGCCCTATCTGCTTGATATCAAGGTAGACGAGTACCTATTCCGCGCTATTACCCAGTTTTGGAATCCCGCCTACAGTTGTTTCACTTTTGGAGAGGTGGATTTGGTGCCTACCGTGGAGGAGTATACAGCTTTGTTTCGGTGCCCGAGATTTCAAACTGATAAGGCGTATTCAAGGTTTGCAAATGTGTCGGCATTCTCGAAGAGGCTAATGAACATTACAGGGATGAGCGAGCAATGGGTCATGACCCGGATTAAACAAAAGGGAGATTGTAAGTGTATCCCTTGGAAACACTTAAGAGATTTGATTTTGGCGCATCCTGATAAGAAGAAGAGGATCGACGTCTTCGCTCTAAGCGTCTATGGCTTGGTCATCTTCCCCAAGGCATTAGGGCATGTAGAGGATGCGGTTTCAGATCTATTTGATAAACTTGATAAGGGAATTACGCCTGTCCCTGCGATTTTAGCTGAGACCTTCAGATCATTGAACGCTTGCCGAAGAGCGGGCGAAGGGAGATTCGTGGGATGTGCGCAGTTGTTGTTATCTTGGTTTCATTGCCATTTTTGGAAGAAAGAAAGAGCCTCATGCAAAGCCTTTCTCGAGAATTACTCCCCTCTTGAGGAATTAGCAAATACGCCAAGGCGAGACGACCTATCTGGAGAAAAGTGGATGACGATTCTCCAAAACTTGCAAGCTAAAGATGTAGTATGGAAAGCTCCGTGGATGATCACTGATGAGATCCTGTATCAGTGTGGAGGGTTCGACTGGGTTCCTCTGCTCGGGATATGGGGAGCTGTCGGATATGCCCCGTTATTAGTGATGAGACAGTATCGATCGAGGCAGTTCATACCGGCAACACATGGATTAGCCCAATGTGAATTTTCATACAAGGATGACAACTATAAGAAGAAGGTTCGCGAGATATCAGATGCATGGACCCAAACCTGGAAAATGAAGAGACTTGCCTTAGGACCCATGGTGACCCCCGAGTACGATCAATGGTGGACCCAAAGAAACAATGACAATATCCCAAGGCCAATCCAAGGAAATACTCGACCAATGGAAGAACAGCTGCAAGTGATCCCAACTGAATTAGAAATTATCAAGCAAGATTTTGAGAGAAGGAGCCGAGAATTGGGTAAAAAGATAGAGCAGCTAGAAGAGAAAAGATGCGGTTAGGGTTAGATTGACCTCCACAAGTTTGAGGCCGAAAAATTAAAAAGGGAAAGAAAAGGCGAAGAGGATTGGATAGTCTAAAGACGGACTATAAGAAGCTACGCATGTCCATCAGAACTGCTGGTTTGGGCAAAACGTCAGAACAATGGCGGCAAGAAATTAAAGAAGAAAAGTCCAGAGCTGATCCAGTGGGAGAAGAAATTCAAGATGCTCGAGGACGAGAGGACTTGAAAAAGAGCCTGTTAGAAAACCAAAGCGAAAAGGAGAGTTACGCGCCCAAGTAGTAGAATTAGAAAGGTCACTACTTTTGCACCGTAGTCGCAACTCGGTAGTTGAATTAAGAGCTAGTCAAAACAAAATCGAGGAGATGAGAGGAAAGATAGGGAGCTCGAGACTGCATTACAGATAGCAAAATTCGATGTGAGATCCTTGAAGCGAATGACACTGGAGGAGCAGCTCCACCGTTCCCAAGAACAGATCAGAAACAGATACTACTTAATGGGCGAAGCCGTGGCTCAAATCCGAGAGGCGGCCGATCATTTGCAAATCCTGGGAGTTCGGGCTGACACGTTAAGTTGATGTATGAGTCAGGATCGAAGCGAGGCCAAAGTTTGGCTTGGCTTCTTAGGAAAATTAAGGATTTAGGCATTAGGGCAAGGTCGTATATGTAATCGTCCGTTCTATGAAAGGAAATTCGTTTTCTAGTAAAGTTTATCTAATGGGATTGAATCAAATCAACACCTTTTTTTTTCTCTTTGCATTCATTCCATCCATTCGCATACATCACACCATTTGCATCAAAAGAGCCTAATTGGTTAAAAACGTGACAGAAGTTACCCTGGAAACCGACGAGGATCAACCTATCGTACATTACTACAACACTCGTCGTAAGGCAAAAGCAATGGACCAAAGATACGAACAATTCCAGAAGGACATGGAAGACCAAATGAAGAAGTTTCAGAAAGAATTGAAAGACCAGATGGAAAAGGCTCAAAAGGATATGGTGGCCCAAATGACTCAATTAATGAGTGGGATACAAACAAAGGAAAAGACCCTACAACTAGTACCGGGAAAGAAAGCGAAGCCATCCTCCAGGATTTACTCACCCCATGAATTTACAGGCCTAGAACACCCACCTGTACTCCCACCTACCCATCTAGGGCAAGGAGTATTTGCATCAAGTCACGGAACTAACCCAGCTGACCCTATTGTCCCAGATTTGGATGATCCTGTGGAACTAGCTAAGTTAAGAATGAAGGATCAGGGTGATCAAGCCAAGTTTAAAGATCTGGAAGAAAGACTCAGGGCAGTGGAGGGAACTAGGGCCTCTTCCGCAATGAGCGTCAAAAAGCTCAGTTTGGTTCCTGGTCTGGTCTTGCCCCCAAAATTTAAGGCGCCAGATTTTGAGAAATACGATGGAACAAGGTGCCCAAAGGCGCATCTCATCATGTTTTGTCGGAAAATGGCTGGTTATGAGGACGAAGACAAGTTGCTAATACACTGCTTTCAAGAAAGCTTGATAGGGTCAGCTCTCCGATGGTACAATCAGCTAGGAAGAGAAAAGATCCAATCATGGGATGACTTAGCTGCAGCATTCTGTGAATAATATAAACACGTCTCCGACATAGCGCCTGATCGCCTAACATTGCAGATGATGGAAAAGAAACCATCTGAGACCTTTAGGCAATATGCTCAAAGGTGGAGAGACGTCTCGGTTCAAGTGGAACCTCCACTAACCAAGACGGAGATCACAGTCCTTTTCATTAACACTTTAAGAGCGCCATTCTATGACAAGTTGGTGGGGAACGCCACAAAGGATTTCGCAGATGTCGTAATATTCGGAGAGCTCATCGAAAACGGCATCAGGAACGGGAGAATGGAAGGGCCTGAAAGCTCTAAAAGGCCATTTAAGAAGAAGGAGCCAGAAACCCATATGGTAGGGACCGAGAAGCACTACACCCCTAATCCATACCCTATCCAACCTCGACCTCAATTCCGCCCAACTCCAAACCTCTACTTTCCTCCTCAGAACCTCTATTATCAAACCCCTCCCCCTTATCCCGTCTATACCGCTGATGCCCAAAGACCACTCACCATCTTCTCACCAAATACCACAACCGCTCCGAGCCAACCCAGAAATGAACCGAGGCCATCGAGACCCAACCCCGAAAAACCTCAGTTTGCCCCTATCCCCATGACATACGGGGAACTGTGCCCAAAGTTGCTAGAGAAACAATTAATAGCACCACATTACATAGCACCTTTGAAACCTCCCTACCCTAAATGGTACGATCCTAATGCTAGCTGCATGTACCATGCCGGAAACCGGGGACATTCCACGGATAATTGCCTAGCCTTTAAAAGAAAGGTTCAGAGTCTAATTGATGCGGGCATTCTACGTTTTGATGGGATCAGTACGGTGGCCAGAAATCCGCTCCCTAACCATACTGAAGGGAACGTCAACATGGTGACAAATGAAGATGGCCGGCGAGCTAGAAGTCGTGTCTCAGAAATAAAGACGCCATTGTGGAAAATATGGGAAATAATGATGAAAAAGGGTTTGCTTGGTCCGCTTGACAAAAGTTCCAAGGAGGAAGATACAGAAGGCCAAAGTTTTTGTGTCTTTCATGGCATAGAAGGGCACCACATCCAATCTTGTGGGAAATTTAAAGAATTGCTCCAAGATATGATGAACAATAAGGAGCTGAGGTCTATGATAAAAAGGAAGAGATCATCGAAAAAGATGTATGTGCATCCGGAGATCAATCATCAGGACCCCCTTATAGTGCCGACCGACCTTTGATAATCTACTACGAGGCGAAAAAGGGAAGAGGTAAAACCGAATATGATAATCAAAATGCCTTCTCCCTTCCCTTACAAGGAAACAAGGCGGTGCCATGGAAGTATGATGTAGGCATTACCATGCCCGAAGCTGCTACTAGTGACATTAGCGAGGTGGGGCATTTCACCCGTAGCGGGAGGTGTTATTCTCCCAAGATGGTCGAACCAGAAAAGAGAGTCGTAAACGCGAGTCAAAAGGGGAAAGCGCCGATGCATGAAACCGAGGTGGAGGTTGAAATACAATCTGGACAAGAATCTAAAAGGCCTGTAAGTGAGGACGAAGCACACGAATTTTTGAGGTTTATCAAGCACAGCGAGTATAACGTTGTGGAGCAATTGAGCAAGCAACCAGCAAAGATCTCAGTGTTATCTCTGCTGTTAAATTCCGAACCACACCGAAATGCTCTATTGAGTGTGTTAAACCAGGCGTATGTACCGAGTAATGTACCCGTAGAAAAACTTGATAGGTGGGCAAACAACCTAAACGCAGATAATTTCATCTCCTTCAGCGATGATGAAATACCACCGAATGGAAGGGGCTCCGTCAAGGCACTACATATCACAGCCTATTGCAAAGGTTACATAGTACCAAGTGTACTCATTGATAACGGGTCTGCGCTTAACGTCATGCCTTTAGCAACACTATCCAGAATGCCGGTGGATATGTCTTATTTGAGACCTTGTCATTCCACGGTCAGAGCGTTTGATGGGACACGACGAGAGGTCATGGGAAAGATAGAGATCCCTCTAGAAGTGGGCCCATGCACATACAATATTGAATTCCAGGTCATGGACATTGCACCTTCATACAATTGCCTCTTAGGGAGACCTTGGATCCATTCTGCTGGGGCAGTCCCTTCATCTCTCCACCAGAAAATGAAGTTTATCATGGATGATCGCTTGATCACAGTCGCTGGTGAGGAAGACATCGTCGCGTCTATCTCCGCTGATGCACCTACATCGAAGTAAACAAAGATGCAGTAGAATGTTCCTTCCGCTCCTTTGAATTCATCAATGCTACTTTCGTCGCTGAAGGAAGTAAAGCTCCCACGCCCAAGTTATCAAAGAATACCAGGATGGGAATCAAACTAACGGTTGGAAAAGGAGCCCGAGCAAGGAAAGGTTGGGGAAATACCAGCAAGGGATGGCTAGAGCGCTAAAACCGGTACCCCACAAGGCTCGATACGGCTTAGGATTTAAGCCCGACATGCAGCAAAGAAGGAAACAATTGCAAAGGGAGCAAGAAAGAAGGATCGCAAGAGTCACAGGTCGGGAATTAGAGTGGGAACCCATAACATATCCGCCTTTGTCGAAAACATTTATCTCGGCCGGAATTATTTCCCGGGAGAAGAGGACCCACGGAGTATGGTGTCATGGGTGGAAAAGGGTCTACAGGACTTCAGCATAAATGTCATTGGCAAAGGGAATAATGCGATTGGAAACTCTTCGATGATACGCCCTTGTCCTCCAGGATTCACTTTGAACAATTGGACTGTTGTGGATCTCCTTGTAGTTTCCAAATCCCTTCCGGAGTAATGCTCAGTATTAACTTTTTGTATACCCCTAAGCTGTAGGGGAATATGTTGTGAGAGTTTATTTTGTCTATCCAGCTTTTAAAATGAAACATGAATAAAAATGCATTTTGTCGCGTTCTTTCATTCTCATTGGTTCCACATTCATTTCTTTATTTACCCGTCCCTATACATCCCATATCATCATGTCACATTTATAGGACCCGATACCTCGATGTCCCTCTATAGTCTTCTTTTTTTACTTTTCAGGTGCTCGGATATCAACGACATGAACAATCCTGTTATGAGTCCTAAAATCGACTTCGAGAAGCTATTTGTGTAGGAGAATTCGAGGCGGAAGAAGATGCCGAAGACTATGCCTCTTCCCCAGACCTACTGAAAATGGTAGAACAAGAGGATAAACAGATTTTGCCCTATCAAGAATCGGTCGAGACAGTGAATTTAGGAAGTGAAGAAAAGAAGCAAGAGGTAAAAGTCGGGACCTCCATATCTGAAGACACCAAACATGATTAATCACCTTGCTTCATGAGTACAAAGACGTGTTCGCATGGTCGTATCAAGATATGCCAGGTCTGAACGAAGATGTAGCGGTCCATAGACTCCCACTGAAACCTGAATGCAAGCCTATCCAACAGAAGTTAAGGCGGATGAGGCCAGAAATGCTCTTAAAGATAAAGGAAGAAGTAAAGAAACAATTTGATGCTGGATTCCTGCAAGTCTCTAGATATCCAGAATGGGTAGCTAATATAGTCCCAGTACCGAAGAAAGATGGCAAAGTACGAATGTGTGTGGATTACCGTGATTTGAATCGAGCCAGCCCTAAAGATAATTTCCCGCTGCCGCACATTGATACATTGGTAGATAACACGGCGAAGAATTCGTTGTTCTCCTTCATGGATGGATTTTCGGGCTACAACCAAATCAAATGGCTCCCGAGGATATGGAGAAAACTACGTTCACGACGATGTGGGGACATTCTGCTACAAAGTGATGCCGTTCGGTTTAAAGAATGCCGGGGCAACATATCAAAGAGCCATGGTGACACTGTTCCACGACATGATGCATAAGGAAATAGAAGTCTATGTCGACGATATGATCGCCAAATCTCAAGGAGAAAGAGAGCATGTTGAGAACCTCCGGAAGCTGTTCGAAAGACTGAGAAAATTCCAACTAAAGCTTAACCCTGCCAAATGTACCTTTGGGGCTACCTCGGGAAAATTATTGGGATTCATCGTTAGCAAGAAAGGCATCGAGGTTGATCCGGATAAAATAAAGGCCATACAAGAACTACCCCCCGCGCACACAAAAGGAAGTCAGAGGATTCTAGGGAGACTGAATTACATTGCTCGTTCATTGCTCAACTCACCAAGCAGTGTGACCCAATTTTTCGACTCCTTCGAAAACACGATTCTGGAGAATGGGACGAGGAATGCCAAGAGGCTTTTGACAAGATAAAGCAGTATTTATCTAGTCCTCCGGTGCTAGTACCACCAACCCCCGGAAGGCCACTAATACTATATCTGACTGTGTCCGAAAACTCAATGGGTTGCGTCTTGGGGCAACATGATGAGTCTGGAAAAAGAGAACAGGCGGTCTATTATCTCAGTAAGAAGTTCACAGAGTGTGAGACAAGATATCCGACAATCGAAAAGTTCTGTTGTGCTCTGGTCTGGGCAACTCGGAGGCTTAGGCAATATGTGCTATATCATACGACGTGGCTGATTTCGAAGCTAGACCCAATAAAGTACATGATGGAGTCGCCTGCACTCTCAGGAAGAATGGCACGATGGCAGATCCTACTATCAGAGTATGACATCGTATACGTAAGCCAGAAATCGATTAAAGGGAGCGCAATAGCTGATTTCTTAGCAACTCGGACAACAGAGGAGTACGAGCCATTGAGATTTGACTTCCCAGACGAAGACTTGATATGCGTTACGGAAAAGAATGTGAATCGTCAAAAGAGAAATCATGGAAGATGAGTTTTGATGGCGCGTCAAATGCGTTGGGGCACGGATTGGAGCAGTCTTAGTGTCACCAGAAGGGTACCATTACCCTTTACTGCCAGATTAAATTTCTTCTGTACCAACAACATAGCAGAATATGAGGCTTGCATCATGGGACTTCGCGCAGCTATCGAGCAGAACGTTAAGGTCTTGGCAGTCTCCGGGGATCGGCATTGGTGATTTACCAAATCCGTGGAGATTGGGAAGTAAGGACTCAAGTTGGTTAAATATCGCGATCTTGTTATAGAAGGTCGAAGAATTCGAAGAAGTTTTAATTATTTCCCACGGAGGAAAACCAGTTGGCTGACGCCCTGGCCACTTAGGCTTCAATGTTCAAAGCAAACCGGAAACAGAAATAATGCCTCTCCGATGAGTATACGAGGCCCCGGCGCATTGCTTTTAGCATTGACAACGAGGCAGACGGCAACCATGGTTCCATGATATCTTAGAATATGTCAAGAATCAAAGATATCCCGAGCAAGCAAATGAAACGACAAAAGAACAATCAGGAAATTGGCAGCGGGTTCGTTCTCGATAGGACATCCTGTACAAAAGAGGAAAAGATCAAGTCCTCCTGAGATGTGTGGATACGTTGAAGCTAGAAAGATACTCGAAGAGGTCCATGAAGGAGTTTGTGGAACGCACGCCAATGGCTTCACTATGGCCAGGCAAATTATGAGGCTCGGTTATTACTGGTTGACAATGGAAAGCGATTGCATTAGTTACGCACGAAGGTGTCACAAATGTCAAGTTTATGGCGATAAAATTCATGCAGCCCTTCACCCCTTCATGTCATGACTTCCCCGTGGCCCTTTTCTATGTGGGGCATGGATGTTATAGGACCAATCTCCCCGAAAGCTTCTAATGGACACCGATTCATTTTTGTGGTCATAGACTACTTCACAAAATGGATAGAGGCCGCTTCGTTTGCTAATGTACAAGGACAGCAGTGTGCAGATTCTTAAAAAAGGAGATCATATGCCGATATGGCTTGCCGAAAGAATTATTTCAGATAATGCTTTGAATCTGAATAACAAAATGATGAAGGAAGTGTGCGAGCAATTTCAAATAAAGCATCATAATTCCTCACCCTATCGTCCAAAGATGAACGGAGCAGTAGAAGCCGCTAACAAGAATATCAAGAAGATCATTGGGAAGATGACTGAGACGTATAAAGATTGGCACGAGAAACTACCATTCGCTCTATACGCGTATCGCACGTGTGTGCGTACCTCTACGGGGGCAACTCCTTTCTCTCTAGTCTATGGAATGGAAGCTGTGCTGCCCATTGAGATGGAAATCCCCTCCCTGCGAATCTTGATGGAGTCAAACTAGAAGAATCTGAATGGGTTCAGGCTCGATATGACCAACTGAATCTGATTGAAGAAAAACGCTTGAAAGCAATTTGTCACGGACAGATGTACCAAAGGAGAATGATCGCGCCCATACAAGAAGTGCGTCCAAGGGAATTTCGCGAAGGAGAACTCGTGTTGAGGAAGATTCTCCCTATACAAAAGGACTTCGAGGAAATGGGCACCGAATTGGGAAGGACCTTACGTCGTCAAGAGAGCTTTCTCAGGTGGAGCTTTGATCTCACTGAAATGGATGGAAAGGAGTTGCCAAATCCGGTGAACTCAGATGCCGTGAAGAAATATTACGCCTAAAAAAAAAAAAAAAAAAACCGAAAAGGCATCCTGATAAACAGAGAAGGCTTAGGATGAAAACCCGAAAGGGCATCCTAAAGAGGTAAATTTGGTCCGAGAAAGCAGGAATGGGATTGAACGAAGAATCAAACGGTGAGATCATAGTATTGAAGCGGACTCTGAAGCTCAAGAATCTTTTACACGAAGAATCTTGCTCGGAAAGATTCAAGACAAAGAAACATGGAGAAGTTCATACGTCGGATATCTAGAGCACTTATTACAACTAAACTTGTTTTCCTTTTATAATGCTTTCTTAATCGAGTCATTCTTTGTCAATTTTCTTGTTGCTTTCGAAATAAATATGAGGAACACCTTTCATGCCTACTTTGCAATTTTCATGCATTTTTCTTATGTTTCATTTTGAAGATGAATAGTAAAATTACACACTCTAAACGAAAAGAATATGGAGCATTACCTGGAGGAGAGTTGGGTAGGAGCTTCAAAGCAAAGACAAAGTTCAACATTGGGCCAAAAAAAAAAAAAAAAAAAAAAAAAGAAAAAAAAAAAAGAAAAAGGGAAACACGAATTACTCGTATAACCCGAGGGCGGGTACCAAGCCTGAGGAGAGTCAAGAGTCGAAGCAGTGAATGCAGGCCATCATGAGAGCCGTAACAAGAAGAGATACATGACACATGGCATAATCATGTAGGCATTTAGGACAAACACATGCATATCATGACATCATCACGCATGACACATCCAGGTACGCCAGTAAAGCAAGAAGTCTTGACGATGGTCGCACCAAAACAATGAGAAAGAAGACATTCGAGTTCCACCAGATGATATATTTTGAGATTCCAGTTGCAAATATCGACTCATATCAGAGAGAAGTGAGTTGAGCCTCGGGTCACTCCCCGAGGTGTCTTTTAATTTCTTTTCAAAACGTCAACTCATATCAGAGAGAAGTGAGTTGAGCCTCGGGTCGCACCTTGAGGTGTCTTTTAATTTCTTTCCAAAATATCAACTCATATCAGAGAGAAGTGAGTTGAGCCTCGGGTCGCCCCCTGAGTTGTCTTTTAATTTCCTTTTAGAATATCAACTCATACCAGAGAGAAGTGGGTTGAGCCTTGGGTCACACCCTGAGGTGTCTTTTAATTTCCTTTCAAAATATCAACTCATATCAGAGAGAAATGAGTTGAGCCTCGGGTCACACCCTGAGGTGTCTTTTAATTTCCTTTCAAAATATCAACTCATATCAGAGAGAAGTGGGTTGAGCCTCGGGGCACACCCTGAGGTGTCTTTTAATTTCTCTTCAAAATATCAACTCACGACAGAGAGAAGTGTAGTTGAGCCTCGGGTCATACCCTGAGGTGTCTTTTAATTTCCTTTCAAAATATCAACTCATATCAGAGAGAAGTGAGTTGAGCCTCGGGTCACACCCTGAGGTGTCTTTTAATTTCTTTTCAAAATACCAACTCATATCAGAGAGAAGTGAGTTGAACCTCGGGTCACGCCCTGAGGTGTCTTTTAATTTCCTTTCAAAATATCAACTCATATCAGAGAGAAGTGGGTTGAGCCTCGGGGCACACCCTGAGGTGTCTTTTAATTTCTCTTCAAAATATCAACTCACGACAGAGAGAAGTGTAGTTGAGCCTCGGGTCACACCCTGAGGTGTCTTTTAATTTCCTTTCAAAATATCAACTCATATCAGAGAGAAGTGAGTTGAGCCTCGGGTCGCACCCTGAGGTGTCTTTTAATTTCCTTTTAAAATATCAACTCGTATCAGAGAGAAGTGAATTGAGCATCGGGATACACCCTAAAGTGTCTTTTAATTTCATTTCAAAATATCAACTCATGTCAGAGAGAAGTGAGTTGAGCATCGGGTCACACGCTGAGATATTCTCAATTTTTGCCTTTCAATTTCTGCTTCTGCTTAGTTCGAAGTATTTTCAATTTCCAGTTTCTGTTGATAAAAAAAAAAAAAAAAAAAGGTGGTTGAGCCTCGGGGCACACGCGAAGGAACTTGCAGACGGAAGACTGAAGTCGCATTGAGCAAATTTGACAAGAAATAAGGTTCCAGTGGACAAAGAAGATGAACTAAGGGTTATATCTTTCAGAAGTAGCAGTGGAATAAAATGAAGATCGAAGCCCTTGAAGATAGCAAGGAAACAGTACGAAAAGCTCAGATTTGTTTCCTCAAGTCCCGGTGGAGAAAATCAAAGCCCTGAAATCACATCGAAGCCGATCAAGGCACTAGTTACTGTGCCCTTGAAGAAGCAATGGAATAGGAAGTGTTATCTCCCTGAAGATATAACGAAATGGCGGAGTGGATCAAAGCAACAGGGCTGGAAGATGTTTGAAGAATCTATACCTGGCCAAGACAGGGCAAAATCGGTTCTTCTATTATCTTTGCTCTATTGTCGTTTCACGACAATGAGCAAAGAGGGGCAGCTGTAATAACCAATTTTGCCCGTAGGCCCGTTTACAAACCAAAGTCAGCAAAAATAAAATGTCCCAAAGTTACAGTCCAATAAAAGTCCATTTACAAAACTACAAAGCCCAATTTACACCAAAACCAAATAAAATTAAAACCTAAACCAATTACAAAATAACCCAACTGAGCCCGTTAAGCCCAAACCCAAAATAACGGGAGCCCAATAGGACCAAAAGCTTTTAAAATTTTTGGCTAGGGTTTCTGAAACCCTAGCCCCTTTTGCGCCGCATGCTCCACAGGTCCCTTGGTGCGCCGCAACTCGCAGCACCCACTGGCCTCCAGCTTCCACGCGCGTCACCAAGTGCGCCTCGCAAGCTTCCACCTCCTCTTGTCGGCCATACCTGCAAGAACAAAACAAAGACAACAGCAAACAGGCCACAAAGGGAAAATATTTTTGTATTAATGTTTTATTTCCGATTCGGCTATAAAGCCGCAGCAAAAATCGTGTAACAGGGGGATTTTTTTTTGGGATCGGCAATCAACAGAAAGAAACAGATTCAATAGACAAAAAAGGGGCTCACTTTTTTTCTTTTCTTTTCCCGGATATTCTCGAATCAAGAGAGAAATCGCAGATATTCATAGATCTACCACAGATAATCCCAAGAAAGCAAGAAACGATCTCAAAAGGTTTATTTTCATTTTATTTTATTCCCGTTTCGGAAACTATATACGTCCCTTTTTTTTTCATACATATATAATATAAGAAATATTAATATATACAAAAAGGGGAGGAGAGGGTAAAATCTCACCTAGGCGCCGCCGTCTACGGCCGTCGCCGACGACGGATGACGACGGAGGACCGTCGGAATGCTTCCTCCCTTCGGGTTCGCAGAAAGAGTGAGAGAGAGGGAGTGATTTTTTTTAGAAACTAAAGAGAAATGAAGTTTTAACAAATTTTTCCCCTTTTATACCCTAAACAATACGACGTCGTTTGGTGTTGGGTGGTCAGGGGCCAAAACGACGTCGTTTTGGACCCCCGACCAGTGACCCGATCCGCCGGAGGCAAGGATCCGCGTGTTTTCCCTGGGGAGGGGCTAATTGCGCATTTAGCCCCTCCGTTTTTCAATTGTTTCTTACAATCAAGTTTCCTTCTTCGATTCTGTCCCGAAATTTCTTCCATCGTTCAATCCGGTCCTGATTTGAACGCCACCGTTTCAGAGAACGGGAATAATCTTGTTTTTTAGTCCCCTATTTTCACGCGAGATTCAATCAAGCCCTCCCTTTTATTTTACTTCGAATTTACCCCAAAGGTTTCGTTTTTATTCAATTTCAGTCATTTCTGATTACTTTGATTTTTTTTTAGAACTTACTATTTTTATGCGTCATTATTACTTATGTCATTATTATTTTTTTTTTTATATTATTACAGGCATTATCATCATTGCTAATAATTACATTATTATTATCATATTATAAATATTTGTATTATTATTATTATTATTATATTACTACTTGTGCATACTAACTTTGTTATATCATTATTACTACGTGTATATTAATATATTGTATATATTGTATATTTACATATTATTATTACTATTATTACTATTATTACTATATTGTATATGCTTTGTATTATTATTACTTTACGATTATCATTACTAATTGTTATTACCATTATTATTACTATTATCATTATTATTATTATTATTATTATTATTCTTATTATTATTATTATTATTACTATATATTATTATGTTGTATATGTTTTACATTATATTATTACTATCATATCATTTTTATATTGTATGTATTTCCTATTATCATTGTTATTGTTATTGTTATATTAGCCATACTATTATTAGTATTACTATTATACTTAGTATCTTGTACATAATTTATGTTGCATCATCATTATTCACTGCATGACCCTATTCCCATCTTCAAATCACGTTTCTTTAAAACGTTTTTTTTTTATATATCAATTTTATTCTAAAAACAAAATTCTCAAAAAACAAGGCAATATTCTGTGTTTGGAAATTCGAGGGACCGTGCCCTATGTGTTGGGTCTCGGTTCCCTTGCTTGACCGAATGACCGAATAACCTTTTGATGTTTTAATAAATGAGTATTAAGGATTAAGAGATTACCTTGGATTTGAGGATTGAAATTATCGTGTCCTACGTATTGGATGTGATATTTGGTCCCTTCAAAACAAGGAAATCTCAATATTCTAAAAAGACTCAAACATTTCCAAAAATACCCAAATTTCTGAATTCATTTTTAATTTTGTCAAACTTTCGATATTGGGACATCAATCAATCAATTTGGTACCGATTTCCGGGCGTTGCGAGGGTGCTAATCCTTCCTCACACGTAACCGACTCCCGAACCTGTTTTCTCGAATACTCGTAGACCAAAAACCCCGTTTTAGTAAACCAAAATGTTTTATTAAAACAAAGGTGATCCGATCACACCTAATAAAGGTCGGTGGCGACTCCCGTTTTATTCGTTTTTCAAAACCCAAGTGCGATTCCCGTTTTTGTCAAAAAAATGGTTACGACAAGTAGTTTTAAAAAATTGTGGTTTTTTTTTTTTAAATATAATACTATATCTCTATAGAACATTTGTCAACCTTTTGACCTTGCTTAGGGAGTCTAAAAACCCTACTGACAGTGTACCAATTATTTTCCCATATAATATTTCATAAATTTCAGAATGAAACTTGTTGAGAGGGGACCGAGTCCTCCGAGAGAAATTTCGAAGTGTTGTCCTTGAGGAAACCGACCAACCTATGAACAATAGAAGGTATTGTCCCCTAGGAAGGCTTGTGCCCCCTCTATGGAGAGTCTTATACAATTCGTGGAAGGGAGCATCTCGACTGTACGTGGACGTACGATGACAACTCTAATATATAACATTATTTTAATATTTTTGAGCTTATATTTTAAGCAAGTTAAGAGGGATTGATAATTGTTTAGTAGCTATTTTTGTTATATTTTTGTTGAATATCTGATTTGAAAGGTTTTACTTAAATAATAAATTTTTGGTCAATTTTTGTGCTAAAATATGTAAATTTATCCTTGAAGGTAGTTATTGAAGTCCACTCAATGCTACAATAATGCCGCAACAGTGCCACAAGCCTCAAGACCAACGGGAACAAGCTCGCATGCATTGTTTGCGTTCTCAGTTTGCAAGCAACACTTGTTGGCGGGGAGATCGCAGTATACAACTTGTAGTGCTTAGAGATAGCTTGCACTTCTCCAGCTCGCATGCATGGCTCACACTTCACCAGCTCGCATGCATTGCTTGGAGATAGCTCGCACTTCACTAGTTCGCAGCTCTCAGTTCGAGCATCTCAGTTCACAAGATTTTTATTCTCAGTTCACATGCATAGCTCGCACTTCACCAGCTCGCATGCATTGCTTGGAGACAGCTCGCACTTCACCAGTTCGCAGCTATCAGTTCAAGCATCTCAGTTCGTATACATAGCTCGCACTTCACCAGCTCGCATGCATTGCTTGGAGACAGCTCACACTTCACCAGTTTGTAGCTCTCAGTTCAAGCATCTCAGTTCGTATGCATATCTCGCACTTCACCAACTTGCATGCGTTGCTTGGAGATAGCTCGCACTTCACTAGTTCGTAGCTCTCAGTTCGAGCATCTTAGTTCACAAGCTCTCTATTCACAGCTCCTGTTCATTGCAGCTTGCAGCGCGCAGTTCATAATCCTAAGGTCGCATGCATAGCTTGCCTACACACAACTCGCAGACATTGCAGCTCGCAGCACACAGTCCATAACCTAAGGTTGCATGCGTTGCTCGCCTACATGGAGCTCGCATTTCACTGGCTCGTAGTTCTCCTATTCATCAGTTTGTAAACTCTCTGTTTGCAGCTCGCATACTGTGCTTGGAGATAGTTCGCACTTCACCAGCTCACCTTCAGTCTAGCGTGTAGCTCACACCTGGCCATTTCGCCATATGTGGGAGGTGTTGCATGGTTTACCAGCTCGCAACAGATAGCCTAATTCACTCTTTAATAGGGGACTTAGTTGATTAGCAGAGGGGAAAATCAAGGAATCCTCCAGGATGGAATCAAGGAAATTCCGAGAGAATCAAGAAACCATTATGCCTAAAAATAGAAAAGATGAATGGAGCTTAACAATATAAATAGGGAGTACAATTTTAGCATGGAAACGACAGACACAACATAATAGAACAAAAACATACAGCATTTGAGAACAGAAAAATCAACGTGAGCTATTGAGACTAAGAATGATGTAGAGAGTTTTTGAGGAAGCAACGTGAGCTAGCTGCGGAGAACCATCGACATTTGACTAATCTTCCTTTCTTTCGCTTATCTATTTCTTTCTTCTGTTGTTTTTAGTCATGGCTGCAACTTGTTTGTTGGTTTTCACTTTAATCAACCCCTGTGAAGAGGATACTCTATATTTACTACTTCATTACTTGTTAATAATTGTGTACATTTGCACATATTCCTTAAATCTCGCGACATACGATCACCCACCAAATGATGACGTGAGCGTCTCACCTTACTGGGATTCAACCCCTAACCTATGCCATACAAGTCACTTGTTAGGCGTACCATATACCCCAAAAGATTAGCTATATACAAAATGTTAAATACATTTTCTTTATACAATATGTTAAATACATTTTCTTTCTCTAACTAGCAACAACTTTTAAGGGAAAGAATGGTGCATGTATTGTCATGGTAAAATATTCGCTCTTTGAAAGCAAAAACATGTGGACGAAATTGAAAATTAAAAATCAATATTTACTCGAATACGGTTCTTGTGCATGCATTACTCTTATATATCATCAATAATTTACCAAGCAAGCCATTTAATTAAGTAAAAATAATAATTAATGTTTTTGTAATTAGTGAAGTCAACTTATATATTTTCAAGTGTTTTTTAAGAAATTAAAATTCGGTTTTTTAGTTCAATTAATTTAAAATTAGATGTGTCTGAGTTTATTCATTTAATTGAAAATTTATAAGCAATTAAAAAATTGTTCATAAAGCCAATGAAGTGGAGATCCCAAGTTGGAATCCCATTCTATATTTAAACTATACAAAATAGGATCATGTGTTTATGAAATATTTCTTAATTATTTGATTGAAAGTCAAATTTTGAATTAGTTGATTGAATGGAAAATCAAATTAGCAATCTCTTAATTTATGTAGATAGATTTTTTATTATGGTATGCAAATTTTTGTAGCATATAAAACAAATATTTTGATGATGAGATAAGTGTGATATAAACTAGATTGATATAATTGATTCCTAAAGTGGATGATTAGGTCTTTTTCCTTAAAATATGTGATCCTACTACCAACACAACATGTTTTATTAAAAGTTTTATTTATTTCACATTTAGTTATGTTTACTCTGTCATATAATTAATAAATCTTCTTAAAAATTATACCGCATATCACCTAATTTTTAAAATAAACAAAACATAACCTAACTGGAAAGATTATCATAAAGAAATCAAATATAATAGAATTCATTAACACCGATTTTGGGTTTTTTAAATAATAATATTTTTCAAAGAACAAAAATTGATGTTAATAGTATAAATAGGATTATTTACGTAAAATGTCAAACTCCATATTCTTCATCTTTTTAAAAATTAAAGGGTTCATAGAGTTCAATATTATTTATTCTAAATAATTTAATTTTTTAATATAATACATATTTTTATCTATAATTAAAAGAATGCACGTCATTTTTATAATTACATATGTGAAACTTGTATATGATGAATTTAATAATACAAAACAAAGCGTTGGTATTTCAGAAAAAATTCTTTTAGTTGTTAAAAATGGTAAGTCATGCTCATCTATTTTATTTCTCTTTACTTTTCTCTCGAAGTGTCGTGTAAACATAGGTAATATTTGGTGTTTTGATTAATAATGAGTTGGTTAGATCATTTGAAAATTAAAAATTTTAATATTTATTTTTAAATGTATTTAAATCTTGCTATTTTTTTAATTAATACAAAAATTTCAACTAAATAATGTTGAATAACAAATAACTACTTTTACTTTAATTTTATTATGAATATTTTATTAAGTTGATGTCTATCAAGATCTAGATAAGTTTTGATATACTTTAAATTCTAATAGTCATTAGAAGTAGATCTATATTTCATATTTATACTGTAACATCCCAAACCCGACCTAGACGTTATGACCGAATTTGGAGAAACTACCATGATACTTTTCGAAAACCCAGAAATTTGTTAAATTTATTAATCAACACCATATTTTATTTAAAACCATTCCAATTTATTTATTTTAATGAAAACATCCTTCATAATTATACCATTAATTATATTAACTAGACTTGAATTTTCAAGACACATTTAATTGCAGCGGAATCCCTTAGTTTAATCATTTTGAAAACACGAGTCGTATTTTGGAAAATTCAATGTTTTGTTGACAGTAAATAAAATTTCAAAACCAAACAGTCTCAAAATGTTCAAACAGTCCAACAAAACAAAACATAATAAACCAGAATATAAAATAGAAAAATTTATCATAAGTTTTTAACCAAGCTCCCGACGCATCGACCTGTCCTAAGTCTGCGGATTACCTGAAAATGAACAGACAGACCAAGAGTGAGCTTACAAGCTCAGTGTGTAACTTATAAAAACAGAATCACATATTCAACTTCCGGCGTAACTCATAGCAGAACAGATACAAAACTATATCATATATAGAAACATAAACAGAATCAAATGCAAATTTACAATCCTACCCCCATCCGCTACACACCATCTCCGACCATCCCTACACACCTTATAGGATATTAAATACCCATCCAACCCTACACACTTAGTGTCGGTATGACACATTTCAAAATATTTACAGCTTAGTTGCCAGATCAATAGGCAATTTATCGCCATTTATAGAAATATGTGTGGCTGTGCCACCAAATACGATAGATAATTAAACTGCCTACACTTCCTCCATAACATAAAACCCACCCCAATGTACATATAAAATTACAGATGCCTGAAATATACATATCCTACATGCACATATAATAGATACAGATCAGACATATCATATTACAGATCACTTATAACGTTTCACAAATTATACTTATTACTCTACATGATAAACATGCATATTTTAGTTGTACGTATATCATGTTTTACACTAACAAATCATCATAAATAATGTTTTATAGCTTAATTTATAATATACGGACCCTACAGAAGGTCTACGTTCGATCCAAATGATGTTTACGGCCCTAGGGAAAAATTTAAATTTTTGGGCCCACACCTACTTGGCCAGTTCGTTTGGCCCACACGGTCTGGCACAAGGTCTCACACACGCCAGTGTGGCTCATATGGACAATTGGCCCAGAAAATGTGTCTCACATGACCTACCACATGGCCTGGTACACAACTGTGTGGCGTTGACAGTTCAGATTTTTGACTTTCCCCGTTCACTATTTTTTCATGTTTTTATTACACACCTTGTCAAAATCCGATGCAGGAACAAAATTCGCGTATTCTAGTACCTAAATCGATACATCACACGAATTAATAGCTATGATTCTACCGAACCAAAACAACTAATTGAGTGAACACAACACAACCGAAACTTTTTTCGCAAATGACAGCCCCAAACGACATTAAACACTTACCTCAGAAAATAAACAACAACACCCAATGGAAATTAATTTGCCAGAGAAACGTTAGTCTCGAGATTCTTACCTAAAGCAAAATATTTTTCACGTTTAAACTCTTGGTACAAGAAATAACCACAACATCCATAAAATCCCTTCATATAACAAAAAACCCTTAATAAAAAACACTTACGCAAACTGACTAAAAGGCTAATGGCACGACGAATCACTGGTTAAGCATCTGTTTACTCCCTGATCCTGTGTTCGAGTCTCTGCGTAGTTGATAAAGAAATATTTTTGTGTGTCTTCTGTTGAATGTTGTAAATCTTTTTGTCAGTTTTATTTTTTAAGTTAATTAACGTTCTTTCTTCCCTCTTTCCCTTTCCATTTCTTTTACATTCTTCTTCTTCTTCTTCTTTCTTTTCTTTTC
This sequence comes from Gossypium australe, assembly GCA_005393395.2. Lineage (NCBI taxonomy): Eukaryota > Viridiplantae > Streptophyta > Magnoliopsida > Malvales > Malvaceae > Gossypium > Gossypium australe. Next base: position 29,438,943 of record CM016615.1, read on the forward strand.
TTTTCTTTCTCTTGTTGATTGCCTTGGTAACTTTGCTAGTGGGTTAAATCGAGGTCGTCGTGGTATCTATTTTTTTGATTGAAATGTTCTACGTAAGTTTCTATTTTTTTGTTTATTTTTGTCGTTGCATTGTGAGTTTGAATGTTACAGTAAGGGTTTCACAAGTTCTCATTAATTGCTTGTGTTCTTCTGTTGGGTGAAGATCCTAAAAGGAGTGTTCTTCTGACAATTTAATTTATGTTAAGGGCCAAATGATTGTTGGTAAGTGACTGTTTTGCGTTTCAGGGTTTTTGTGTCGAAGTTTTCGACGTAGTGTAATTCAACTGTGAATTAGCGTTTTAGTTCAATTAAGTTGTTAATTGAGTTATTGAATGGTCGTTTTAAGCTTTGGGAATCTTCTACATTATTCTAAATTCGAAACTTCTTCAGGTGCGTACCGAAAACCCTATTCTCTATGAAATTCAAATGCTAGAATACATGACTATCGATGCCACACAACCGTGTGGTAGGACGTGTGTGTCATACGACGTTGTAGCAAGTCGTTGACTCATTGTTTGCCATTAATGACCACACGGGCTAGAGACACGGGTGTGTGTCCAGGCCGTGTGACTTACTGTTTGCCATTAAGGACCATATGGGCCAGAGACACGGGCGTGTGTCCAGGCTGTGTGACTCACTATTTACCATTGAAGACCACATGAGGGTGTGTCTAGGCCGTGTGACTCACTGTTTGCCATTTAGGACCACACGGGCTAGAGACACGAGTGTGTGTCCAGGTTGTGTGACTCACTATTTATGATTCAGGACTACATGGGTAGACAACAGGGGCATGTGTCAGGCCGTGGGAGACACAGATAGGCTGTGTGAAACCATACGAGCGTGTGGGTCAGAAATGAGATTTATCTCTGGGGCTGTAAGCGTTATTTGACTCGAATGTAGGCCTTCCATAGTGTACATTTAATCTGAATTAGACCGTGTAAATTGCTATTTAATGACCCGAGACTAAGTAGTTGACTATTTAAACGTATATTGAATGTGATGACTATTGATGATATTGATATATACTATATGATTATGAACTGTATCTAAATAACTGTGTGTATATTCTTGATATTTGACATTTGTAATTTGCATTTGCATTGGATGGGAATTGTATAAAGGAGTAAGTGATCTATTTTGGTTCACTGGCTAAGCCACAATCTATATGTGAATATGGCGTTTTATTGCAATTTGATTTGGCAGCTAGTCTACAATCATGTTGAACGCGTCGTACCGACACTATGTGGTGTGTAGGGCTGGGTGGGTATTACATTCCCTTAATGGTGTGTAGCGGATGGGGGTAGGAAAAACTGCATCTGTTTCTGATCTGTTCTGTGTCTGAACTTGAATTGTTCTGCTTTCCATCTAATTTGTTAAGACTGTACATGATACCTTCTAATTTTGATTTGAACAATAGTTTAGGAATTTACCATTATATTTATGCTTCTATTTGAATTTATATTGGTTACACACTGAGTTATCAACTCATTTTGTTTGTTGACTAAATTACAGATAACTCACAGCTTTGATCAAGTCGGCTTGACGGAAGCTTGGTCATTCTACTTTATCACCTTTTTATATGATCAAAAATTTCAGTGTTCTCTTCACATTATGACTTTCTATGGTTTTTGATTGTCAATTGGGTTTTTATGAATGTTTATAATCTGTTAGATAGTTTTTAACCGTGTTTATAAAAAAAATTGGTTTTCCTAATAACATTTACTGTAACTCTTCAGACTTAGTCTTAACATCTAGGACGGGTTTGGGGTGTTACATTAAAGTAAACCAGAAGTTTACTGATACAAATGCATTTACTACTTGGCATGACCAATTAGACCATCTTGGATCCTATATGATGCGAAAATTAATTGAGAATTCATATGAACATTCATTAAAGAACCAGAAGATTCTTTAATTTAAAGAATTCTCATTTGTTGCTTGTTCTCAATGAAAATTGCTTATTAGAAACTCACTACCTAAAGTTGAGATTTAATGTTTTTCATTTCTGAAGTGAATATGAGCCCATTCATCCACCATGTGGATGATTTTGATATTATATGATTCCTAGTAGATGCATCTATAAAATAATCACATGTGTTATTAACTTTCAACCTGTTGTTTGCAAGATTGCTGGTTTAAATAATTAATTTCAAATTATGCAATTAAGACAATTCATCTTTGTAACAGCCCGTTTTCGGTAAAATCGAAATAGTGGTTTTGGGACCACAAATCTGATTTCAGAAAGGAAATTTATTTTAATATTATTTTATGATCTACAGTATGATAATAATGTCGTATGAAAATTTCATAAAAAATATTTATCGATTATATGTTTAATTGATAAAGGACCAAATTGCACAAAGTGCAAAAGTTGAGTTCTAATAGCTAAAGGGATTAAATAGCTATGGAATTGAAAATTTGAGGTCCTTAAATGGTAAATAGACCATTAAAAATGCTTAGTTGTTAAGGATGATGATTCATCCATGGGAAATAAAATAAAGAAAAGGATGAAGTTGGAAAGTGAAAAAAAAAATAAAGATGATAAATGATAAAAAAATGAAAATATCATCAATTTATCATCTTCTTCTCCAAAAATGCATGGAAACCCTAAGAAAGAGAAAGAAAGCTTTCTTGGCTTAATTGGGTAAGTAACCTTGTCCTATTTTTAGTAATTTTTATATTTTCGATATCATAATAGCTTAATCTATCTATTTTGGGGATTAATTTGTAAAGATATCAAAGTATAGAAATTTTTCCATGGATGTAAATGCTGAAATTTTGAAATTTATGGTAGAAAATGAAAGGTTGTTGATAGAGAAACAACTTTTGTAAAGTGAATTTTTATGAAATTATGAAAATTCATGGAACATTGTGAATTGTTATGAAATACATGGGCTATAAATGTTACATGTAAAATTCTGCTAGGCTTGGAATAAGGATTAAATTGCATGAATTTCATTTTCTGAGCCTAGGGACGAAATCATCATTACTTAAAAGTTTAGGGGCAAAAATGATAATGTTGCCTAAGATGTGAATTGGACTGAATTGAGTATGAATTGTATTAAATTGATGTTAAATTTACTCATATAGATTCGGATAGACCAAATTTGAAGTTAGAGCGAGGAAAAGAGAAAGTGTCGAATTAGTAGATTTTACGTACATGAACATTTATTGAGGCAAGTTCATGTAACTAAATTGTGTTTATTTTCATACTTGAATTGACTGTGGTATGTGTTTATATGAATTATATAAATGTTAAAAATGTATGAAATAATAATATGATCAATAATGTCCGGAAAATGTTAAGTTCTGTTTGAACAATGAAATTCAATGGATACATGATTTCCCATATTGAATGTGGTCCTGATATGTTGCGGATAGAATATAGCTTGGACGAGCAATCCTGTTATAAGCCTTCTCGAGCATCTTGTTATATAGTTTTTGTGAGCATCCTGATCGGTAGTGATCCTGCATATGTTGCGCACTACCGTAGCTCTTTGTGAGTGTCCTATTACATGATTTGATCAGTTGTGATCCAACATTTATTGTGGACACAAACGCAGCTTTTCGTGAGCATCCTGATATAGGCTCTTATGAGTTTCCTAACATGGCTCGCTTGAACTCCCTGTTATGCTATCCAGAGCTCCCTGATAATAACTCTTCAGAGTTACCTGTTAAGCTCAATGAGCTTCCTATTCTAAACTCTTATGAGTTTCTTGTTTAGCCTGGACAAGCTTCCTGTTACATGTCTCATATGAGCATCTTGATATATAGCTCGAGAGTGTGCTTCCTGATTATGTGCCCTTATGGGTACCCTTGCACATGAGTTGACTGATTTCTGATTTGTACACTTTGAGTGTACCACCTGTATATCCATCGATATTTCAAATAAATTCAACGGGCAAAATCCAAGCATGAGAAAATATGAACATGAAATGAATTAATACACGTATCTACTTGAAATACATGAAAATGATGATACATGATATATGGAAGTATAAGATAATGATATATGAAAATGGAAATTGTTTGTAGAATATATTTATCTATGATTATAGATTTGTACATCTCGAGTACAAGTATACTTTTCGTGTTTTCTGTAATGCCACAAAATTCTTATTTTTGATTCTATTAAAATGTGACACAATTGTGTATCTACTTCAGTGGTTGACTGTTCTGGGTGTGTGTGAGAGGTCCCAAGTTCAAGCCTTAGCTTTGGAAAATTTTTTTATTTTTGGAATAAATCCCTATCTCTGTTCAGTGGGCTTATATTAAATTATTTGTAAAACCACATCAGAATGAGCCTGCTGGTTCGAGTGGTAAGGAGTCAAAGTGTTGGAGGTCCTGTGTTTGAATTTTTGTGTGAGTGTGGGTATTTAATTTTGCTCGGGTATGTGAGAGTGTTTGAGTGGTCTTGGGATTCTGAAGTAGTTGTGGTTGTGTAGATAGTGGGAGGTTGGGAAATATCTAATTAGATTTATTTTGGTGATTATTTTCTTTTCCAAATCTTTTTCCCAAAATTTCTCTCAGCAATTTGACGTTCCTCTTCCTTCTAGCAAACCACCATTTTTTTGCTATTTTTCGTGTTCCCAACTCTCCATCGAAATTAAACCTTTTCTTTTGTTTGATTCTGTCTTTAACCTTCGCTTTGAGTGTTTCGAGCTAGTGGTTTTCGTGTAATCGGTATGTAGGGCTTCTGTTTGAATTCCTCTTATAGTTTTTTCTCTAAAGGTTGAGTGTCACTATATTTTTTGTGGTGTAGGAGAAGTCGTCGAACTGTGATTTTCGATTCGGTCGTTCAACGGTGAAAACGATGTTTTCGTTGTTGATAAGTTGAGTTTTTAACCAGATTGTTGTTGGCAAATTAGTGAATATAGTTGCTAAATCAGTGTTTGGTATGTTGTATCTAGGTTTCAGAAGGCTCAGGTTGCTGTAGCATCTTAAATGAACCAGGTGTGTACCCGAAACACAAAAATAGAGCTTTCGACAAAAGCTAAAAAATGCCACTGTCGACACCACACGGGCATGTGGTCACCCGTGTGGTAGGCCGTGTGTGACAACACGGCTGTGTGATTGACAAAGGCCAGGCCGTGTGCAAGACACGACTGTGTGATGGCCGGAGTGTGGTCGTGTGGGCCACACGGACTAAACCGAACTGAGCGTGTGGGCCACATGAGTGTGTGGGCCCACACGAACATGCCACATGGGCGTGCGATATCTGGGCCAGGCCGTGTGATCCACACGAGAAGACAACATGGGTGTGTGGGCCCATTTAGCTAAAATGTTTCCCATGGTTGCACGGGTCGCCCAAGTCGACTGTGAACCTACTGTATGGTCGGTAAGCGCTACTTAGACCCTAAACCGTGTGAGCTGAATATATAATGTATGTATTGAGCATGTTAAACTGATGCATGTTTACTGATCCATATGTATGAATGATAACTGGATTTTAGCATGTAAGCATGTAATTTTGTATGTCTGCATTGAGCATGTTTATTTGCATCTGCATTGGGGGTGGGATGATTGATTATTGGAGGAAATGTACTAAAAGGCTTTCATGCCTATTATCTGGCAGCTCAGCTGCAATATTACTAATATGTGCCGCATTCGGTACGACTTGGTGTATAGGGCTGGGTGGGTGTTTTAAACCCCACATGGTGTGTTGGGATGGTCGGAGATGGTGTGTAGAGGCTGATGGGTAGGATACTGATTTTTGTTACTGTATGCATACTGTATTTGAGATGGGCTAAGGCCCTAATTTGTATCTGAAACTGTATCTGAATGGGCTAAGGCCTAAACTCTGACTGTATCTGTAATGGGCTTAGGCCCAGACTACATTTGACTGATAACTGTTGTTTGACTATATGCATGTCTTCTGTGGGGATTACACACTGAGTTTACGTAAACTCACCCCTTTCTATTTTATCTGTATAGGTAATCCCTAAACTTAGACGGATCGGTGCTGCGGAGGACTCAGACCACATGACTATCGAACTGCTTTAAATTCATTTATGGTTTTTATTTCATATTTCGTCTGACGTATTTTTGATGTAATTTGGGTCTTTTGGACAGTTTGCTTTCATTTTGGATTTTACCTGTTTTCATGGATTTCTAAATTGCAAAACTTAACGAAAACTCGGTTTAATTATAAAAAAATGTTTTCCTTAAACGCGAACAGTTTTCTTGAAAATATCACGCTTTTAAAAGCTTCCGCTACAAAATATGTTTTTAAACGAATCGAATTAACGAGAAAATACTTTTGAAATTGACGAGGGATAAATAGAAGCTAATAAACGGAAACGGCCTTAACTTGATAAATTCGATTTCAAAATCTATTCCATGTGACATCTCCAGATTCAGCCATAACATCTAGGCCGGGTTTTAGGCGTTACATTTAGTGATATCATAGCCAGGTTGCAAAACTCGGCTATGGATTTCGGGTTTTAAAACTTGGTTTTGAAAGAACTGATTTACAAATGATTTGAAATGATTTGACTGAGAATGTGGTACACCGAGTCTCCGATGTTGATCCTGTAAGTATTCTTATAAATTGTTATGGTATTATAGATAGTCTGTTCTGAAAACACTCTAGTTAGTGTATACTGAAACTGTAGTGAAACTGAAATTGATAGAGACTGTACTTGAGAAAAACCAACTCTGAATTTATGATACTGCTTACATAAAACATCTGTTAATAAATACTGAAACTGTAACGGATTCATAAAATTCGTAATACAGATAAATTCAAATAGAAATGAGCTCGCGAGGTATCCATGGACGTTGTACTAGAGGTCAAGGTAGAGGCCGTAGGGGGCCTTGTTGAGTCCTCTTCTCTGAGCAGCATGCTGAACCTAGATACGAGTGAGACATCAGTGTCAGTTGCTACTGAGATTGGGTCTCAAGATTGCATGGCTAGGGACGACGTATTGTCCTAGGCTAATTTTAAAGATACTGGAGAGGGTCGCTGGGCCCAATACTGGATCTGGGGCCGAGGGTCGGTTACGGAATGACTCCGATCTAATGGAGCTGAACTTTTTAGGGGTGTCACTGGAGTCGCCCCTAATGTGGCTGAGTACTGGATGGAGGCTACTAAGATGATAATGGATGATTTAGACTCTACCCCTGAGCAGAAATTGAAGGGTGTAGTCTCGTTGCTTCGCGATGAGGCCTATCAGTGATGGCTGACCGTTAAGGAGGGCACTCAGCCCAATCATTTGTTATGGGAGTTCTTTAAGTTTGCTTTCCAAGGGAAGTATGTGGGAGTAAGTTACATCGATGCTCATAGGCGTGAGTTTTTGAATCTCACTCAGAGAGACCGATCTGTGGCCGAGTATGAGGCTAAATTCTTGAGGCTGAGCCGCTATACACGAGGCATGGTGGCGGATGGGTATGAGAGGTGTGTCCGATTTGAGGATGTGTTAAGGTATAATCTGAGGGTACTATAACTCCGCAAAGGGAGCGCGAGTTCTTCGTTCTGGTAGAGAAGGTGAAGATCGTTGAAAAGGTTAAGCGTGCTGAGCGCCAAAACAGAGATCGTGAGAGGGGTAAGAATAAGAGGGATCAGAGCCCTCGAGTTCGGTACAGAGGCCTAAGAAGAAGGCCAGGATTGATGGGCAGGTTAGAGCTGGGCCCCCTATTGTTCCTATTGGTTTGCAGCTGTGTGGAGATTGTGGTAGACGCTGTTAGGGCGAGTGTTGAAGGAGGACTAGGGCGTGTTTGAGGTGTGGGTCATTGGAGCACCGCATTCGAGAGTGTCCACTGAGGGCCGATCAGGTGCAGGTTCCGGGTTCTGGTACTACGCAGCCACAGAGAGTAGTTCAGTAGCCATCGAGGGGCCGTGGTCAGGCTAGGGGTGGTAACGTTATAGGTCGTGGACAGAGAGCACCAGGCAGATGTGCTGGATAGACAGAGGCGAGGCAGCCTATTCTTGTTTATGCTACTCATTGCCGAGAGGACCGAGATGCGCCAGACGTCATTACCAGTACGTTCTTAATTTATGACGTACCTTACTTTGCTTTGATAGACATATGTTTCACACATTCCTATGTAGCTAGCACCGTGTCTGAAAACTTGGGAATTTTGGTTGAGAGTACTTCTAGTGAGATGACTGTATTGAGTCCACTGGGGCAATCGGTTCAGGTTAGCAAATTGTATAGAGATGTTCTGCTAGAGGTTCAAGGGTCGGTATTTCTGGCTAATCTGATGGAGCTTTCGTTTGGGGAGTTTGACCTGATTCTGGGTATGGACTGGTTGGTCAAGCACCGTGTTAGTCTGGACTGTGCGACTAAAATGGTCATCTTGAGGAGGAGGATAATGAGGTAGTCATGATTGGAGAACGTTGGAATTACTTGGTTAATATGATCTCTACACTAGTGGTTGAGAAATTGGTTCGTAAGGGATGTGAGCCGTTTTTAGCCTATATTAGTGTTTTCGTTTCTAGGGACTCTACTGTAAAGGATATCTTGAATGTAAGGGATTTTTCGGACGTCTTTCCTGAGGAGCTACTGGGATTGCCTCCCAACCAGGAGGTTGAGTTTGGGATCGAGCTTCTTCCAGGTAGAGTTCCGGTGTCCATCGTCCCTACCGTATGGCACCGAAGGAGCTTACAGAGGTTAAGGCTCAACTGTAGGAACTTTCGGACCGTGGTTTCATCTGTCCTAGTATGTGTCTGTGGGGAGCACCAGTTCTGTTCGTTAAGAAAAAGGATGGGACCATGAGGATGTGCATAGATTATCGACAGTTGAACAAGCTAACTGTTAAGAATAAGTATCTGCTTTCAAAAATTGATGACTTGTTTGATCAGTTCAGTGGGGCTTTCGGTATTCTCTAAGATCGATCTCCATTCAGGGTACCATCAGTTGAGGGTGAAGGAGGTGGATATGCATAATACATCATTTAGGACTCGTTATGGACATTACGAATTCCTAGTTATGCCTTTCGGGTTGACGAATACACCAGCTGCATTTATTGATATGATGAATCGGGTATTTCAGCCCTATCTAGATCGGTTCGTTGTGGTCTTCATCGATGACATCTTGGTTTACTCTAAGATTGAAGAGGAGCATGATGAGCATCTCAGAGTAGTGCTTCAGATTCTGCGTGAGAAGCAACTTTATGTTAAGCTAAGGAAGTGTGAGTTCTGCTTCGTGAAGTAACTTTTCTAGGGCATGTGGTTTCTACTGAGGGGATTTGTGTTGATCCTCGAAAGATTGAGGCTGTACTGGATAGGAAACAGCCCAAGAACGTGTTTGAGATCCGCAGTTTTCTAGGTCTGGCGGGTTATTATCAGCGGTTTGTGGAAGGTATTTCATTGATTGCAGCGCCCTTAACTAAGCTGCTACGTAAGGGTGTTCCATTTGTCTGGAATGATGCATAGCAAGAGAGCTTTGAGAAGCTCAAGATTGTTCTGATTGAGCCTCTTGTTTTGATATAGCCTAAACTTGAGAAGGAGTTTGTGGTATACAATGATGCATCACATGTGGGCTTGGGTTGTGTTCTAATGCAGGATGGTAAGGTTGTGGCATATGCGTCTCGTCAGCTAAAGACGCATGAGACAAACTATTCGACGCATGATTTGGAACTGGCTGTCGTAGTCTTTGCTTTGAAAATCTGGAGGCACTATCTGTACAGTGAGAGGTGTATTATCTACACTGATAAAAAAAGCCTCAAGTACCTTCTAACTCAGAAAGAGTTGAATCTTAGGTAGCGTAGATGGATTAAGCTGCTTAAGGACTACGACTCTACTATTGAGTACCATCCTGGTAAGGCCAATGTGGTGGCTGATACGTTGAGCCGTAGGGTGATGACTGATTTGAGAGCAATGTTCGCTCGACTTAGTTTGTTCGACGATGAAAGGTTGTTGGTTGATCTGCAGGTTAAACCGACTTGGATAGAATAGATTTGGGATAGGTAGTTAGAGGATGAATCGTTGAGTCTTCGGTTCCGTAAGGTTGAGAGTGGCAGCACTACAGACTTTGGGCTGAATAATGATGGGGTACTCTATTTTCGTGGTTGGATTTGTGTACCCAATGATACTGATCTGAGGCAGTCTATTCTGAGAGAGGCGCATAGTAGCCCTTATGCTATGCATCCCAGTGGAAATAAGATGTACCGAGATCTTTGAGAACTATACTGGTGGCCGGGATTGAAACGGGAGGATACTGATTTTGTGGCACGATGTCTGACATGCCAACAGGTTAAGGCTGAGCATCAGTTACCTTTGAGGTTGCTAAAACCGGTTAGAATTCACTATGGAAGTGGGAGCGAGTAACGTTGGACTTCGTTAGTGGGTTTCCTTTAACACCCACAAAGAAGGATTCTATCTGGGTCATCGTGGATCGATTGACCAAGTCTGCGCGCTTCATTCCGGTTAGGACAGAATATTCTTTTCAGAAATTGGCGAAGCTCTACATTTCTGAGATAGTGAGACTGCATGGGGTTCTCTGTCGATTATTTCTGATAGATATCCTTGCTTCACGTCTCAATTCTGGTAAAAGTTACATGAGGCTCTGGGTTCGAGATTGGACTTCAGTAATGCTTTCCATCCTTAGACCGATGGTCAATCTGAGAGGGTGATTTAGATACTGGAGGATATGTTGAGGAGTTGTGTTATCGATTTTTGAGGTAGTTGGGAGGATTATCTGCCACTAGCTGAGTTTGCCTACAATAACAGTTTCGAAGCTAGTATTCAGATGGCACCTTACGAGGCTCTGTGTTGTCGTAAGTGACGTACTCCTTTATGTTGGACTGAGTTAGGCGAACGTCGAGTTTTGGGTCCTAAGTTGGTTTTTGAATCTGAGGATAAAGTTCGGCGATTTGGGATCATCTGAAGGCGGCTTCTGACAGACAGAAATTCTATGCAGATTTGAAGAGGCGTGGGATTGAGTATTCTATGGGGGATTTCATTTTTCTCAAGGTTTTCCCATGGAAGAAATTTCTAAGATTCGGTCGCAAGGGCAAGTTGAGCTCTAAGTTCATTGAGCCATATCGGATTTTGAAACGTGTAGGGCTGGTCACTTATCAGTTAGAGTTAGCTTCAGAGCTAGACTGTATTCATGACGTATTCCACGTCTCGATGTTGAGGCGTTATCGCTTTGGTCCTACTCATATTGTCCCTGTCGAGGAGATTGAGGTTAGGCCGGATTTGACCTTCAAGGAGGTGCCGGTTCAGATTCTGGATTGCGACCTAAAGGTTCTTCGGAAGAAGTCTATCCCTTTAATGAAGGTGCTGTGGCGGAATCATAGCACTGAGGAGCCTGAGGATGCGATGTGTTAACAGTATCCTCATCTGTTTTGATCAGGTAAATTTCGAGCCCGGAATTTTCTTTTAGGGGGTAGAGTTGTAATGCCCCAAAATTCTTATTTTTGTTTCTACTAAAATGTGACACAATTGTGTATCTGCTTCACTGGTTGAGTGTTCTGGGTGTGTGTGAGAGGTCCCAAGTTCAAGCCTTAGTTTTATCAAATTTTGTTATTTTTGGAATAAATCCCTATCTCTGTTCAGTGGGCTTATATTAAATTATTTGTACAACCACATCAGAATGAGCCTGCTGGTTCAAGTGGTAAGGAGTTAGAGTGTTGGAGGTCTTGTGTTCGAATTCCTGCGTGAGCATGGGTATTTATTTTTGCTTAGGTATGTGAGAGTGTTTGAGTGGTCTTGGGATTCTGAAGTAGTTGTGGTTGTGTAGATAGTGGCAGGTTGGGGAATATCTAATTAGATTTAATTTGGTGATTATTTTCTTTTCCAAATCTTTTTCCCAAAATTTCTCTTTGCAATTTGACGTTCCTCTTCCTTTTAGCAAACCTCCATTTTTTTGCTATTTTTCGTGTTCCCAACTCTCCATCGGAATTAAACCTTTTCTTTTGCTTGATTCTGTCTCTAACCTTCGTTTTGGGTGTTTCGAGCTGATGGTTATCATGTAATTGGTAAGTGGGGTTTCCGTTTGTATTCCTTTTATCATTTTTTTCTCTGAAGGTTGCGATGTCGCTATATTTTTTGTGGTGTAGGAGAAGTCGTTGAACTGTAATTTTCGATTCGGTCGTTGAACGGTGAAAACGGTGTTTTTATTGGCGGTAAGTCGAGTTTTTTACTAGATTGTTGTTGGCAGATTAGTGAATCTAGTTGCTAAATCTGTGTTTTATATGTTATATCTAGGTTTCGGAAGGCTCGAGGTTGCTGTAGCATCTTAAACGAACAGGTGTGTACCCGAAACACAAAAATTGAGCTTTTGGCAAAAGTCGAAAAAGGCCACTGTCGACACTACATGGGCGTGTGGTCACCCGTGTGGTAGGCCGTGTACGACGACATGGCCGTGTGATCGACGAAGGTCAGGCCATGTGCAAGACATGGCCGTGTGATGGTCGAGATGTGATCGTATGGGCCACACGAGCTAAACTGAACTAGGCGTGTGGGCCCACTCGGACATGCCACATGTGTAATATCCTGAAATTGGGCCTAGTAGGATTGGGCCGATTGGGCCTTGGGCTTTAGGAAAATTTTGAGTATTATTTTATTATTTGTGTTAGCTTGGGTATGAATTATGTGTGTTTAGCATAGTCTTGTGAAGGCTTGATTTTATTAATAAGGCTAGAATAATTCTTAGTATTAAAAATTTAGTGAAGTGGATTAGGTGAACTTGACACTTAAGTTAATTTAAGTGTTAAATTAAGCACATGAGGAGTTAGTGGCAAAGTGGTTAAGATGCATGAAGAGTTGCTTGAGGGAAGTGGTTCGAGTAGCATGATTAGCATTTTGAAGACTTTATATTTATGTATCCTAGCATTAATGGACGGTCAAGCTCTAATTATGGTAAGTTAGACTTTAGATTTTATGGTAAGTTGAATATTAGTTTAGGAAAGCATGGGATAAGATTTTTATGATTTATGGTATGATGAGGGGGCATGGATTATGGAGTGTTGTTTTGGAAACTCTTCTATGGCATTTTGTCCATGAACATGGATGGTTTCATGGACTAGGGGGGAGTTGGCCGAATTTTGGAAGGAATAGGATTAGGAGGAAATAAAGAGGAAATTGTGGGATTTGTGATGAATATGTGAGTTGGATGGCCAAGGGGGATTTCTTTGATGACCATTTCGGTTTTGTGAGTAGAGGGGAGTAGCCAAATTTCTCTTAAGGAGTTTAGGTGTTTTCTTTTCGGGTTTATTCTTCTTTCTCTAGTGTGGTGCCGAAATCCTAATGCCATCAAAGTGCCGTTTTTGTGCATAAGCCATTTAGTTTCGATTTCCCTTCTCTTTGTTTTGTGTTCGAAACTTCAAAGACCATTAAGGTCACTAGCGTTTTCTTCTTCTCTCTATTTTCTAGTTTGGCCGAATCTATCTCCTTTCCCAAACTCTTTCTTTTCCTTTTGATAGCCGAGTTTGTCATCACCTTTGGTAAGGCTTGGCCGAACCCTATAGCCTCTTTCTCTCTTGTCTTTGCTTGAAACTTTAGGGAAACCCCATAGCTGAATCTTGTAGCCTTCTTTGTGTACCCTTTTCTCTTGGTTTGAAGCCTTAAAGAAACACCATAGCCAAATCCTCTAAGCATTCTACTCCCTCCACTTTGGCGTAATCCCTTTTCATCAGTAAAGTGCCGAAACACCATCTCAACCTCGTTTCTATACCTATCTTTGTGTTAGCTGAATATCCCATTACCATTGGGAAGGTTTAGCCGAAACCTTTTTCTCTTATTTGGTCTCTTCAAGCATCGAGGTGGTAAGTAATTTCTATCCTAGCAATCGGTGTAGGTTCTCTTTCTTTTAAGTGTGCCGAATCAAGGATTAAGCCTTGGTTTAGGGATGGCCGATTATGCTTGTGCCATGATATGTGTTTCTTGTGACGGTAGCCAACATTAAGGAGCATTAAAGGAGAAGCATTCGGGATTCGATTCTTCAAGGTAAGTAAGTGTAGCATTCGGCCAAGGGCCATTCTTTTAGATTATTGCTTAAAGCCGATTCTAATGTGGGTTGTTTAAGGAATTTCGACAGAGTTCATAATGAAGTGGAGTTTTCGGGATTTAATCGACTGTGCCAAATAGGTGCGTAGTTATCGCACTGTCTCTTGATTGTGTGTATGTGTTATATTTATGTATATGTGATATGATGTTAATGGTAGCCGAATTAAGGGCTAAGATTGTGAATACCCGTGGTGGGTGATCGAATACTCAGGTCAGTGATTTACGATATTAAATGATCATTGATGAATATATGAAATGTGATGGCATGTGATGCATAATTGTTCAAGTGATATGTTGCCATGATACATATATATGCATGGGACTCGGGATGTGACTATCGAAGGAAAGGGTGTACATTATGTACGTGGTCTGATGTTAGCCTTGTGCTACATTGGCGCTTGATGGTGGCTATGTGCTTCATCAATGGAGGTGTTGGCTAGGTGCCCATCTCGGCAGATGATAGCTGTGTGCATCACCGTAGATTGAGGATGACCTCGAGTCACCTCGTGGATACAGATATGTGGATCACTATGTGATCGGTGGCTTAGCCACGGCCTTGGGCAGCAAGTCTGCCAAGGTAAGATATGTGGATCACTATGTGATCGGTGGCTTAGCCACGGCCTTGGGCAGCAAGTCTGCCAAGGTAAGATATGTGGATCACTATGTGATCGGTGGATTAGCCACGGCCTTGGGTAGGGAGTCTGCTAAGGTAGGAGTAACGGATGGACTCTAGGTTGGGTTGGGCTTCATGTTGCATATTTATGCATTTTGCATGACTAATTATGTGGATATAATGCTTTATCATCTGATATGTGATTGATGTGTGGATGTGGGCCAAGCCCATGTATGGAGACATGTGATTGATGCACTGAGTCTGTTTGACTCACCCAAATTTTTACCAACATTTCAAGTAATGCATAAAGCTTGGACTGGGTTGGAGCGGATACGAGGTGGCCCATGCAGAAGTTATTTTCCATATTTTATATATTTTATATTTTTAGAATTTGGGAATATTTGGTTATTGTAAAAAGGGCCATTTTAAGTATTTAATGATTTTTATTATCTTTTAAGTTGGATTGTTGATTATATTATTATTTGAAAATGTTTTATTTTTAACACCTCATATCATAAGAATTTTTATTAAAGTTTTTTTTAAAATACACGAGGTTTTACAAACAACCACAAATTTATATGTTTTTACTTTAAGTCAAAATACTTTTCAACCGTTTTCCGCAGTGACATACCAGATCCGGTCAAGGCTCGTGGGCCGGGTTTGGGGGTGTTACAATTTGGTATCAGAGCCTGGTTCAAAACTCGGCTTTGAGGGTTTTGGGCCCAAGAACATTTTTTTATGGGCTTTTCAAAGATTTGGGTTTTCACAAATTTTTCAGGGTTATTCTGGCGTGGCACCTGTATCTCCGACCCGAAGTCCACTAGGTAAGTACCTCTAATTGTTGTGTGAATTATTATATGATTGGTATGTGGGCATAATTAGGCTCGTAGATTAGTGAACTAGGAGCTATTGAACCCTAGGACTAGTCTACTCCAACACAGAATTGCATAAGACTTAAGAACAACCGAACAAACCTGTGAAGTAAGTCGCCGAGTTAAGGTGTGGCAACCATTGTACGCATGTCTAGGAGTGGATTCGGGAAGAGCTTGGTATTTAAGCAGTCCTAGCGACTCACCTCCTCTTTACTCGAATCCTACCTGGTGCGTAGCTACGGTTCACCCTAACCAAGAGGACTTATTCACGGGCTAAACCCGATAACTAAAACCCGAAAGGGACTAGCCATACTATTTTATAAAAACCTTAAGTTTTCAAAATTACTCCTTTGATTTGTAAAACCATTTTATACTTGGAAAATTTTTCGAAATATTTCGATTTACAAAATTACCCAAATACCCCTAGTGGTAAAATTACTAAAATGCCCTTGGTTTCTAAAATTTCCATACTATCCTCAATTTAAATAAGATTTTCTTACTTTGCAAAAGTATCCAAAAACCCTATTTTGTGAAAACTCAAGATACCCTGATTTGGGAAAATTTACGAAAATGCCCCTAACTTTCAAATTACCGAAATAACCCCTGAATTTTAAATTTTTTTGTAATATCTTGATTTGGAAAATCTTTCTTTCAAAAAAATATCCATGAGTTTGGAAAATTTCGAAATGACTTTTGGTGATTTTTGAATTTACCCCGGTTTATTACCAAAATACCCTGTAGGGAAAAATGACGAAATTACCTCTGGGTTGGGAATGGACAAGGATGCCCATAGTAGCATGGTAAATGTTGTGGATGAGTGAATGTGTTTTTATTGATGTGAATGAATGTGAATGTGTGATTCTCTGAGCTAGAATAGTGAACTTGAACTAGAAACTTGGATTGATCGAAAGAACTACTTCTAAATACTTTATTTCATAAAAAAAATTGTTTGCTGTTAATAAGTGGAACAAAATTCTGATGCATAAAACTTCTTAATCAGATTAAATCGCGACGTTAGATATGAGTTCTAGGGGACGTGGTCGTCATAGAGGCTAAATGGCCGTGTCGGAACCATCGCTAGTGAAGCATCTAGAACTTTGGATGCGAACTTAGGAACTGTGCCTAGAAGATAAGATAGTTTTATTAAGATCAGAGTGCGCAGCATAAGCGTAGTGTGATGAGTAGGATTGCACGATTGTTAGTTAGTTGGAAATTTCGAGGACAAAATTTCTTTAAGGAGGGTAGAATTGTAATATCCTGAAATTGGGCCTAGTAGGATTGGGCCGATTGGGCCTTGGGCTTTAGGAAAATTATGAGTATTATTTTATTATTTGTGTTAGCTTGGGTATGAATTATGTGTGTTTAGCATAGTCTTGTGAAGGCTTGATTTTATTAATAAAGCTAGAATAATTCTTAGTATTAAAAATTTAGTGAAGTGGATTAGGTGAACTTGACACTTAAGTTAATTTAAGTGTTAAATTAAGCACATGAGGAGTTAGTGGCAAAGTGGTTAAGATGCATGAAGAGTTGCTTGAGGGAAGTGGTTCGAGTAGCATGATTAGCATTTTGAAGACTTTATATTTATGTATCCTAGCATTAATGGACGGTCAAGCTCTAATTATGGTAAGTTAGACTTTAGATTTTATGGTAAGTTGAATATTAGTTTAGGAAAGCATGTATTTTGGGATATTTTTATGATTTATGGTATGATGAGGGGACAAAAGGCATGGATTATGGAGTGTTGTTTTGGAAACTCTTCTATGGCATTTTGTCCATGAACATGGATGGTTTCATGGACTAGGGGGAGTTGGCCGAATTTTTGGAAGGAATAGGATTAGGAGGAAATAAAGAGGAAATTGTGGGATTTGTGATGAATATGTGAGTTGGATGGCCAAGGGGGATTTCTTTGATGACCATTTCGGTTTTGTGAGTAGAGGGGAGTAGCCAAATTTCTCTTAAGGAGTTTAGGTGTTTTCTTTTCGGGTTTATTCTTCTTTCTCTAGTGTGGTGCCGAAATCCTAATGCCATCAAAGTGCCGTTTTTGTGCATAAGCCATTTAGTTTCGATTTCCCTTCTCTTTGTTTTGTGTTCGAAACTTCAAAGACCATTAAGGTCACTAGCGTTTTCTTCTTCTCTCTATTTTCTAGTTTGGCCGAATCTATCTCCTTTCCCAAACTCTTTCTTTTCCTTTTGATAGCCGAGTTTGTCATCACCTTTGGTAAGGCTTGGCCGAACCCTATAGCCTCTTTCTCTCTTGTCTTTGCTTGAAACTTTAAGGAAACCCCATAGCTGAATCTTGTAGCCTTCTTTGTGTACCCTTTTCTCTTGGTTTGAAGCCTTAAAGAAACACCATAGCCAAATCCTCTAAGCATTCTACTCCCTCAACTTTGGCGTAATCCCTTTTCATCAGTAAAGTGCCGAAACACCATCTCAACCTCGTTTCTATACCTATCTTTGTGTTAGCTGAATATCCCATTACCATTGGGAAGGTTTAGCCGAAACCTTTTTCTCTTATTTGGTCTCTTCAAGCATCGAGGTGGTAAGTAATTTCTATCCTAGCAATCGGTGTAGGTTCTCTTTCTTTTAAGTGTGCCGAATCAAGGATTAAGCCTTGGTTTAGGGATGGCCGATTATGCTTGTGCCATGATATGTGTTTCTTGTGATGGTAGCCAACATTAAGGAGCATTAAAGGAGAAGCTTTCGGGATTCGATTCTTCAAGGTAAGTAAGTGTAGCATTCTGCCAAGGGCCATTCTTTTAGATTATTGCTTAAAGCCGATTCTAATGTGGGTTGTTTAAGGAATTTCGACAGAGTTCATAATCAAGTGGCGTTTTCGGGATTTAATCGACTGTGCCAAATAGGTGCGTAGTTATCGCACTGTCTCTTGATTGTGTGTATGTGTTATATTTATGTATATGTGATATGATGTTAATGGTAGCCGAATTAAGGGCTAAGATTGTGAATACCCGTGGTGGGTGATCGAATACTCAGGTCAGTGATTTACAATATTAAATGATCATTGATGAATATATGAAATGTGATGGCATGTGATGCATAATTGTTCAAGTGATATGTTGCCATGATACATATATATGCATGGGACTCGGGATGTGACTATCGAAGGAAAGGGTGTACATTATGTACGTGGTCTTATGTTAGCCTTGTGCTACATTGGCGCTTGATGGTGGCTATGTGCTTCATCAATGGAGGTGTTGGCTAGGTGCCCATCTCGGCAGATGATAGCTGTGTGCATCACCGTAGATTGAGGATGACCTCGAGTCACCTTGTGGATACAGATATGTGGATCACTATGTGATCGGTGGCTTAGCCACGGCCTTGGGCAGCAAGTCTGCCAAGGTAAGATATGTGGATCACTATGTGATCGGTGGCTTAGCCACGGCCTTGGGCAGCAAGTCTGCCAAGGTAAGATATGTGGATCACTATGTGATCGGTGGATTAGCCACAGCCTTGGGCAGGGAGTCTGCTAAGGTAGGAGTAACGGATGGACTCTAGGTTGGGTTGGGCTTCATGTTGCATATTTATGCATTTTGCATGACTAATTATGTGGATATAATGCTTTATCATCTGATATGTGATTGATGTGTGGATGTGGGCCAAGCCCATGTGTGGAGACATGTGAAATAACTATGCACTGAGTCTGTTTGACTCACCCAAATTTTTACCAACATTTCAGGTAATGCATAAAGCTTGGACCGGGTTGGAGCGGATACGAGGTGGCCCATGCAGAAGTTATTTTCCATATTTTATATATTTTATATTTTCAGAATTTGGGAATATTTGGTTATTGTAAAAAGGGCCATTTTAAGTATTTAATGATTTTTATTATCTTTTAAGTTGGATTGTTGATTATATTATTATTTGAAAATGTTTTATTTTTAACACCTCATATCATAAGAATTTTTATTAAAGTTTTTTTTAAAATACACGAGGTTTTACAAACAACCACAAATTTATATGTTTTTACTTTAAGTCAAAATACTTTTCAACCGTTTTCCGCAGTGACATACCAGATCCGGTCAAGGCTCGTGGGCCGGGTTTGGGGGTGTTACAACATGGGCGTGTGATATCTGGGCCAGGCCTTGTGATCCACATGGGCAAGGCCAATCTGGGTGTGTGGGTCCACACGGGAAAACCACATGGGGGTGTGGGCTCATTTAGCTAAAATGTTTCCTAGGGGTGCACGAGTTGCCCAAGTCGACTGTGAACCTACTGTATGGTCGGTAAGCGCTACTTAGACCCTAAATCGTGTGACCTGAATATATAATGTAATTCTGTATGTCTGCATTGAGTATGTTTAGTTGCATCTGTATTGGGGGTGGGATGATTGATTATTGGAGGAAATGTACTAAAGGCTTTCATGCCTATTATCTGGCAGCTCAGCTGCAATATTTTTGATATGTGCCGCATTTGGTACGACTTGGTGTTTAGGGCTAGGTGGGTGTTTTAAACCCCACATGGTGTGTTGGGATGGTCGGAGATGGTGTGTAGAGGCTGGTGGGTAGGATACTGATTTTTGTTACTGTATGCATACTGTATTTGAGATGGGCTAAGGCCCTAATTTGTATCTGAAACTGTATCTGAATGGGCTAAGGCTTAAATTCTAACTGTATTTGTAATGGGCTTAGGCCCAGACTGTCTTTGACTGATAACTGTTGTTTGACTATATGCATGTCTTCTGTGGGGATTACACACTAAGTTTACGTAAACTCACCTCTTTCTATTTTATCTGTACAGGTAATCCCTAAACTTAGACGAATCGGTGCTGTGGAGGACTCAGACCACATGACTATCGAACTGCTTTAAAATTCATATGTGGTTTTTATTTCATATTTCGACTAAGGTATTTTTGATGTAATTTGGGACTTTTGGACAGTTTGCTTTTATTTTGGGTTTTGCCTATTTTCATGGATTTCTAAACTGCAAAACTCAACGAAAACTCGGTTTAATTATACACAATGTTTTCCCTAAACACGAACGATTTTCTTTACAATATCACAGTTTTAAAAGCTTTCGGTACAGAATATGGTTTTAAATGAATAGAATTAACGAGAAAATACTTTTGAAATTGACGAGGGATAAATAGAAGCTAATAAACGGAAACGGTCTTAACTTGATAAATTCGATTTCAAATTCCATTCCATGTGACATCGCCAGATTCGACCATAACGTCTAGGTCGGGTTTGGGGTGTTACATTTTCATCGATATTTTAAATAGTTCAACGGGTAAAATTTGATATGAAACAATCTGAATTGTGACAGAATATTATGGGTACATACTTGAATTACATGGACATGAATTATACCTAATATTTGAATACTTGATGTGGAAAGTATGAGCATATGGAAAAAAGATTATTATTATTAAGCTCATACAAGTTTGTTGATATTCATATGAAATATATATGACTAACATGCTTTGTATATGCTACATGAACACATGATGAGAGAAGCATCTGAACATATAAATGATATCACTTGATATATTGAAGCATGGTATGCTTGATACATAAATGTGGAACATGCTTAATGACTTTGTTCATCTATAATCCAGTATATGCCTGAAATACATAAAACTGATATTACAAAACATGTTGAAATGTGAGATGAATGGTACATGTGTATAAAATTTGCCTGATGATTATGTAAATTTGTGATTATGAAATATTCTATGGACTACAATGATTAACATGTTGATGAGGACATGTGTTTAGGCGCTTGGCCAACACGACTTGGCAATGAAATTTATGTTTACCTTATGTTTATAAAATAATGGTAAGTTAAATTTCTGGTTATATGAACTTACTAAGCTTAAAAGCTTACTCTGTTTTTAATTTCCCTGTTTTAAAGGAATTCGGAAGCTCGTTGGGTTGGAAGCTTAGCAGAGATATTTCACACTATCCATTGACCAATTCAGTGCAAATGGTAAAATTAATTCTGGTTATAATGGCATGTATAGCTTAATTTGGCCAATGATAATGCTTTGGTTGTAACTAGCCATTGGAATGGCTAGCATTAAACATATTTTGATGAAATTGTGTAAGGCCTTATTATGTTTGATGTGTTTGAAATGGTTATGTTATGAAAAAAGCATATAAACCTAATGATAAATGGCTTTAAGTAAGCACAAATGAGAAAATATACTTATATGTATATATATGTGTAACACCCCTAACCCGTATTCATCGCCGGAATAGGGTTACGAAGCATTACCAGACTTATTACACAAATAAACATACGATTCTCATACATTTTTCATATCTAAATAATAATCATTCATAATATATCACATTGCCCCAAATACGATCCTACGAGGCCCAAAACATGCATCTGGAGTGGTTCGGGACTAAACCAATAACTCAAGAAGTTTTTAGAAAACTTAGAAAAATTTTCAAAATACAGGGGACATACGCCCGTGTGGCTCGGCCGTGTGACACACACAGCCAAAGACATGCCCGTGTCACAGGCTGTGTGGACATTCGAAATGGGATCACATGGCCGTGTCCCAGCCCCTGTCCGACCCTGTGTAACTCTTTGACTTGGGTCACATGGCCAACTCACACGCCCGTGTGGCTAGCCCGTGTGCCCTTCGAAATGGCCACACACGCCCGTGTGCTGGGTCGTGTAAAACCTTATACCCGTATTTGACGCTAGAACAGGGTACGAGGCATTACCAGACATAAACTCAAACAATCATACAAAACCGAGACATGAATTTTCATCCAAATTTAAAACTTTTCATTTACATTCATGTTGTCCCTTAAACGAGCCTAAAAGGCCCAAAACATACATTAGGAGTGGTTCGGGACTAAACCGAGAACTTTGGAAACTTTCGAAAAACTTAGAAAATTTTTCATGAAAAGGCCCACACACCCGTACGGGTGAAGGGACATATTCGCGTGACATATCACACGTCCGTGCTTCAGGTCGTGTCCAAAATATGGGACATTATGTTCATGACGTCATCATCAAAATGAGGTCACATGGCCAAGGCACACAGCCGTGTCCTTAGGCCGTGTGGCGAATTAAATTCTAAAAATCAAATGCAGACTTCACAGGGCTGGGCAGCCGTGTCTCTCACTCGACTGATACACACGACCGTGTCTCGTGCTCGTGTGTTTACTGCTGGGCATTATGTATCTCAAAACTAAGGTGTAGGGGACACATAGCCAGAACACACGCCCTTGGGGCTAGCCGTGTGTCACACACAGCGTAGACACACGCCCCTGTGTCTACCCATGTGGACAAAATAAGGCTATTTACCAAGCCTTTTTACCACCCATAATTGCACCAACCTACACAACATCAAAACCACACCAATCCAAACATATGTATAACTTCAAGGCACTTAAAATGGCATAACTAATTGCTTCACCATCATCAAACATCCATAATCACATGCAACACATCATCATTCGACCATCAATAACCATAGGCCATATCATAATGGCATTGGCACATGCATGCATATATGGATAGGTTTACAACCATAAAATCATTCCATGTCCCATGGCCTTATACAAAATGAATCAAATATCATCATAAGCCAACACATTTGGCTATACCAATATGACATATAGCAAAAAGACCAAGTCCCAATACATGCCAAACTCAAAATGTTGAGACTAACTATACCCAAAAGTTTCAAATTGATAGTGTGATCGAGTCTCTGACGTCCTTCGATCCCCGAGCTAGCTTGGTGATACTATAAGAAAATGGAAAAGAAAGGGGAGTAAGCATAAAGTTTAGTAAGTTTGCATGTAAATAATTAACAACATTACCCATGCATTATTATATACATAACATAATGTAATTTATCACAATGTCATCAAGTATCATAGATACATTTTAAATCATGTCATTTACAAAATGTACAATAAAACCCACGATCATGATTTATTCATTCACTTCTTACCGAGATCTAATCGATTTATAATCTCAATATGTATGAGCTTTGTATACATACCTGTACCCTTTCAACATGTTCATACCTTGTCATTTCATTGACATAATCTTTGGACTACCCGTTGAACCACTTGGAATACTAAAGGATACTTGGGAATCAAATACACATAGAATCATGCCATGCCATATCCCAAATATGGTCTTAACATATCGATACCTATAGCCCAGCTATGGTCTTACACGATTCTCATATTGGTGCCATGTCCCAGATATGGTCTTACACGAAATCTCATAACGATGCCATATCCCAGATATGGTCTTACACATAAACTCATAACCCTAATGTCATGACATTTGTATCTTAACTATTCCTAAGGTTCAACCGGGAGTTTTGCCGTATCGAATCTTTACCGAACGAATCCATAATGATAATCGTACAATTCATGCAATAACAAAATATTAAATACATAATATAAGTTGCATTATTTACACACGAACTTACCTCGGTACAAAATATGGCTAACTAATTCGATTTAGTCCACAACTATGTTCTTTCCCCGGTCTAGGTCCAGACTCTGTTTTTCTTGATCTATAATTGTAAATTTAGCTCATTTAGTTATCACATTGTTCAAATCAGTCTACAAACCATACTTTGGCAAAGATTACAGTTTTGCCCCAAGACTTTCACATATTTACAAATTAGTCCTTAGGCTCGTAAAATGAAATGTATCCATTTTCTTTGTTACCTAAGCCTAGCTGAACCTAACACATGCTCATAACAGCCCACATTTTCCTTCAAATCAGATTTTTACTACTCATTTTACAACTTTTACAAATAAGCCCTTTTTAGGTGTTTTCATCAAAAATCACTTAGTAAAAGATATTTATTACACATCAAAACACATGCACGTCACACATGGGTAAATTTTTAAACATGAACCCTAGCTCAAATAAATGGTAGAAATAGCTAGATAGGTTGATAACAACTTGAAAAACGTAAAGAACATTAAAAATGGGGCTATGATGCACTTCCAATCAAGCTTGGAAGTTGAAGAAACCCTAGCTATGGTGTTCTTGAGAATTTTGGCTAAGCATGAGAAAGATGGACATGATTTTTGACTTATTTTTCCTTTTAATTCTTCTATTAACCAAATGACCAAAATGCCCTTTTTACTAAGCTTTTAAGTTTTACCTACTCATGCCCATTTTTGTCCATAAAAATAAAAATTGGGAAAATTGCTATTTAAGGACCTCTAATTAATAATCCAAAGCTATTTCATACTTAAAGCTTCTAGAATCTCATATTTTGCAACTTGTACAATTTAGTCCTAAAAGTCAAATTGAACACTTATTTACAAAATTTCTTCATGAAACTTTCACACAATCATGCAAACATGCCATGGACCACAAAAAAATCATAAAACAAATATTTCTACTTTGGATTTGTGGTCTCGAAACCACTATTTCGACTAGACCCAAAATAGGGATGTTACAACTTTCCCCTTTAGGAATTTTCGTCCCCGAAAATCTTATTGGTGAAAAGGTTTGGGTACTGTTTGCTCATGGCTTCCTCGGGTTCCCATGTAGCCTCTTCAACCCCATGTATTTTTCGTAATACTTTCACAAGGGCTATACTTTTATTCCTCAACTGTTTGACCTCCCGAGCCAAAATCTTGTCCGGCTCTTCGCCATAAGTCATATTCGGTCGAATCAAACCTCTGCCGGTAAAATCACATGCGAAGGGTCTGGTCGGTAACGACGCAACATAGACACGTGGAACACATCATGGATCTTTTCCAACTCAGATGGCAAAGCCAACTGATATGCTATCAGCCCTATTCTTTCAGTAATCTCATACGGTCCAATAAAGCGTGGACTTAATTTGCCTTTCCGGCCAAACCTCAAAACTTTCTTCCACGGAGATACTTTCAAGAATACCTTATCATTGACATGAAATTCGATCTCTTTCCGTTTCAATTCTGCGTAGGATTTCTGTCTATCCAATGCAGCTTTCAAGCAATCATGAATTACCTTTACTTTTTCTACGGATTCCCTGACTAAATCAATTCCGTGAATCTAATTCTCTCTGAGTTCGGTCCAATACAAGGGTGTTCGGCACTTACGCCCATACAATGCCTCATAAGGCGCCATTTTCAAACTTGACTGAAAACTATTATTGTAGGCAAATTCCACCAACGGTAAATACTTTTCCCAACTACCTAGGAACTCAAGAACACAACACTGCAGCATATCTTCAAGAATTTGAATTACTCGTTCAGACTGACCATCAGTTTGCGGATGGAAAGCGGTACTAAAATTCAATTTCGTACCCAACGCTTCTTGTAACTTTTTCCAAAACTGCAAAGTGAACCTCGGATCTCTATCCGATATAATCGACAAAGGCAATCTCACAATTTCAGAAATATACAACTTAGCTAGCTTATCAAGTGAGTAGTCAGTACGTACCGGTATAAAATGAGCCGACTTTGTCAATCGACATACAACAACCCATACGACATTTTTCTTTCTCGGTGTCAAAGGCAAACCCGTCACAAAATCCATAGTAATTTTGTCCCATTTCCACTCGGAAACCATTACCGGCTGAAGTAAACCTGAAGGTACTTGGTGTTTGGCTTTCAGTTGCTGACAAACCAAGCATCTTGATACAAACTCTGAATTGTCTCTTTTCATTCCCAACCACCAATACATTTTCTTCAAGTCATTATACATCTTCATACTGCCTGGATGAACAGATAAACATCCACTATGTGCTTCGTGCATAATTTTTTGAATAAGCTCATCATCTCTTGGTACACATACCCTATCTCGGAACATCAAACATCTATTAGAACTAATCCAAAAGTCCAATTCAAGACTCGACTCACACTGAACTCTCTTGTCTTGCAAATCACTGTCACTTTTCTGAGCTTCATAAATCTCTTGGAGAAACATCGGTCTAGCTCTCAACTCAGCTAAAATAGAACCATCATCTGATAAAGCCAACTGTGTATTCATAGACCTCAATGCAAACAAGGATTTCCTACTCAAGGCATCAGCGAACACGTTCGCCTTTCCCAGGTGATAGTCAATCACTAGCTCATAATCTTTTATCAACTCTAACCATCTCTGTTGCCTTAAGTTCAAATCCTTTTGAGTCATCAAGTATTTTAGACTTTTATAATCAGTATACACACGACATTTCTCGCCATACAGATGATGTCTCCAAATCTTCAACGCAAACACAATGGTAGCCAATTCAAAATCGTGTGTCGGATAATTCTTCTCATGCAGTTTCAGCTGCCTCAAGGCATAAGCTATCACCTTGCCTTCTTGCATAAGTACACAACCCAATCCATTCAAGGATGCATCACTATAAACCAAAATTTTTTTTCCCTGTTCAGGTTGTACTAAAACTGGAGCATCAGTCAACAATGCTTTTAGTTTCTTAAAACTCTGTCGGCACTTTTCTGTCCATTTGAACTTGACATCTTTCTGTAACGATTTTGTCATCGAAGTAGCAATCATGGAAAATCCTTTAACAAATCGTCTGTAATAATCGACTAAGCCTAGAAAGCTTCTAACCTCGGATACATTCCTTGGCGGTTTCCAATCAACAATTGCTGAAATCTTACTCGAGTCAACTTAAATACCATCACCTGAAACAATGTGCCCTAAAAATCTGACTTCTTGAAGCCTAAACTCACTTTTACTAAACTTAGCATACAACTGTTTACCTCTCAAAGTTTGCAAAATCGTTCTCAAGTGCTCGACATGCTCGATCTCATCATGAGAATAATTCAATATATCATCAATAAAAACAACAACAATTTTATCCAAGTACAATCGAAAAATACGGTTCATCAAATCCATAAATACAGGAGGATCATTCGTTAAAACAAAAAGCATAACCAAAAATTCATAGTGACCATACCTCGTTTGAAATGCAGTTTTCGGCACGTCTGAGTCTTTAACTCTTAACTGATAGTAACCGGACCTTAAGTCTATCTTGGAAAATACTGTGGCTCCCTCCAATTGGTCAAACAAATCATCTATTCTCGGAAAAGGATACTTATTCTTTATGGTCACCTTATTGAGTTGTCGGTAATCAATGCAAAGCCTCATAGATCCATCTTTCTTTTTCACAAATGATACCGGTGCACCCTATGGAGAAAAACTAGGTCTCGCAAAACATGTATTCGTCAACTCTTATAACTGAGCTTTCAACTCCTTTTGTTCAGTTGGAGCCATTCTGTAAGGAGCAATCGAAATAAGTGTAGTACCATGAACTAACTCAATACCAAATTCAACTTCTCTAACTGGAGGCAATCTGGGCAATTCTTCTGGAAACACATCTGGATACTCACATACTACCGGCATTGATTCAATTCTCAACTCATACTCTTTTGTATTCAACACAAAAGCAAGATAAGCTTCGTAACCCTTTCTTATACATTTCTGAGTAGTCATAGAAGAAATCACTACAGGCAAGCTATCCGATTCATCTGATTCAACCAGAAGAATATCACCACTTTCACATTTCAACTCAATAATTTTTTCTTCCACAATTTACTATCACATCATGAATGGTCAACCAATCCATACTAAGAATTACATCAAATTCATCAAACAGAAAAAGCATAAGATTAGCCAGAAAATAGTGACCTCTAATCATCAAAGGACAAATCTTACATACTTTGCCAACTAACACATACTTGCCTAGAGGGTTTGACACTTTTATCACAAATTCTGTAGACTCAATAGACATATTCATACTAGATACCAATTTCATACATACATATGAATGGGTAGATCCCGGATCAACTAAAGCAATAACAGAAGTATCAACAAGAGAAAAAGTACCCGTAATCACATCAGGAGATGAAGCCTCTTCGCGAGCGCGAATGGCATAAGTCCTCGTAGGTGCTCTACCTTCGGGCCTTACAGTTGGTTCTCTAGGTGCACTCTTACTATTCGCTCCATTTCTCGAATTTCTCTGTGGCCTCCCTCTAGGAGTAGTATTACCTGATCTTACACTTTGAAATTTCTCTTTTTCAACCATCTCGGGGCAATCTCTAATGAAATAATCTTGGTAACCACACTTGAAACAAGTTCGGTCATTCACTTGACACTCACTGGGGTGACGTCTACCACAATGTGGACATTCAGGTCTACTAGGTCAAGTATTACCCACACTCGCTATCGAAGTAGTTTGAGCCTTACGACCTGAATATTTTTTCTCATGGTTTCTGTTTGAAAACCCAACTGAAGCACTAGATCGAGTATTAAACTCTCTTGGTTTCTTAGATGAGGACTGAAATGACTTTTCTATTTGTCTTTTCTTCTAATCTCAAGACTCAAACTCATCTTTTCTTTTCTCTTTAGCCAACTCCTCGGCCTTACAAGCTCTCTCTACAAGCACAATAAATTCTTTTAGTTCGAGAATGCCAACTAATAATCGGATGTCTTCCTTCAACCCATCTTCAAATCTTTTACACATGATGGCTGCAGTCGAAACACATTCTCGAGCGTATTTGCTCAGTCTCACAAACTCACGCTCATATTCTATTACCATCATTCGGCCTTGTTTTAACTTAAGAAATTCCTTTCTCTTCTGATCAATAAACCTCTGGCTAATATACTTCTTACGAAACTTTTCTTGGAAAAATTACCAATTAACTCTCTCCCTTGGTACAACCGACACAAGGGTGTTCCACCATTGATAAGCCGAGTCTCTCAGAAGTGACACAACACATTTCATACACTCCTCGGGTGTGCATGATAACTCATCAAATACCCTGATGGTATTCTCGAGCCAAAACTCTGCCCTTTCGGGATCATCATCTATACTAGCTCAAAACTCTTCGGCTCCTTGCTTTCGAATTTTATCCACTGGAGGTCTATTCAATCTCATAAAATCCATATCTTGGGGTGCTATAGGAATAGGTTGAGGAATAGGTGGGGGTAGAGGGGGTTTAGCGTTCGGGTTCGTTCGAATGAACTCTGTATACCAGACATTCATCATATGGAGAAAGCCTTCCCTAGCCTCTTCTCCTCCTTCCTAACTCATAATTACGAGTTTACTTTCAACTAGCGTTGCACCTTGAGCAGGAGTCGGCGCATTACTTTCTACATCATCAGCTTCAGCTTGATTGGGATCCATTACTATATGAAAGCACAATTTAAAAGGCCAGGAGTCGTCAAACAATCACAATTCATTTATGACATGTATAGCTAGACTCGTGCACACGCTACGTTAGTTCGAGAATCGACTAAACTGTAGCTCTGATACCACCAAATGTAACACCCTATACCTGTATTCGATGCCGAAATAGGGTACCAGGCATTACCGAACATAAACTCAAACAATCATACAAAATCGAGACATGAATTTTCGTCCAAATTTAAAACTTTTCATTTACATTCATATTGTCCCTTAAACGAGCCTATGAGGCCCAAAACATACATTAGGAATGGTTCAGGACTAAATCGAGAACTTGGGAAAATTTCAAAAAACTTAGAAATCTTTTCATGAAAAAGGTCCACACGCTTGTGTGGGTGAAGGGACACGCCCGTGTGACATATCACATGCCCGTGCTTCAGGTCGTGCCCAAAATAGGGGACATTCTGTTATGACATCATCATCAAAATGAGGTCACACGGCCAAGGTACACGGCCGTGTCCTTAGGTCGTGTGGCGAATTAAATTTCAAAAATCAAGTGCAGACTTCACACAGCCCGAGCACATGCCAATGTCCTATAGCCGTGTCTCTCACACGGTCGAGACACACGGTCGTGTTTCGTGCCCGTGTGTTTACTACTGGGCATTCTGCATCTCAAAACTAAGATGCAGGGGACATACGGCCAGAACGCATGCCCTTGGGGCTAGCCGTGTGTCACACACGGCCTAGACACATGCTCGTGTGTCTACCCGTGTGGAAAAAATAAGGCTATTTACATGGCCTTTTTACCACCCATACTTGCACCAACCTACACAACATCAAAACCACACCAATCCAAACATATGTATAACTTCAAGGCACTTAAAATGGCATAACTAATTGCTTCACCATTATTAAACATCCATAATCACATGCAACACATCATCATTCGACCATCAATAACCATATGCCATATCATAATGGCATTGGCACATGCATGCATATATGAATAGGTTTACAACCAAATAATCATTCCACATCCCATGGCCTTATACAAAATGAATCAAATATCATCATAAGCCAACACATTTGGCTATACCAATATGACATATAGCAAAAAGACCAAGTCCCTATACAGGCCATACTCAAAATGTTGAGATTAACTATACCTAAAAGTTTCAAATTGATAGTGTGATCGATTCTCCGACGTCCTTCGATCCCCGAGCTAGCTTGGTGATACTATAAGAAAATGGAAAAGAAATGGGAGTAAGCATAAAGTTTAGTAAGTTTGCATGTAATTAATTAACAACATTACCCATGCATTATTATATACATAACATAATGTAATTTATCACAATGTCATCAAGTACCATAGATACATTTTAAATCATGTCATTTACATAATGTACAATAAAACCCACGATAATGATTTATTCATTCACTTCTTACTGAGATCTCATCGATTTATAATCTCAATATGTATGAGCTTTGTGTACATACCTGTACCCTTTCAACATGTTCATACCTTGTCATTTCATTGACATAATCTTTGGACTACCCGTTGAACCACTTGGAATATTAAAGGGTACTTGGGAATCACATACACATAGAATCATGCCAATGAAATATCCCAGATATGGTCTTACTTGGGATCACATATCGATGCCTATAGCCCAACCATGGTCTTAGACAATTCTCATATCAATGCCATGTCCCAGACATGGTCTTACACAAAATCTCATAATGATGCCATATCCCAGATATGGTCTTACACGTAAACTCATAACCCTAATGTCATGGCATTTGTATCCTAACTATTTTTTAAGTTTCAACCGGGAGTTTCGCCGTATCGAATCTTTGCTGAACGAATCCATAATGATAATCGTACAAGTCATGCAATAACAAAATATTAAATACATAATATAAGTTGCATTATTTACACACGAACTTACCTCGGTACAATATGACTAACTAATTCGATTTAGTCCAAAACTTTGTTCTTTCCCCGGTCTAGGTCTGGACTATGTTTTTCTTGATCTATAATAGAAAATTTAGCTCATTTAATTATCACATTGTTCAAGTCAGTCCAAAAACCATACTTTGGCAAAAATAACAGTTTTGCCCCAAGACTTTTACATATTTACAAATTAGTCCTAGGCACGTAAAATGAAATGTATCCATTTTCTTTGTTACCTAAGCCTAGCCGAACCTAACACATGATCATAACAGTCCACAGTTTCCTTTAAATTAGATTTTTACTACTCATTTTACAACTTTTACAAATAAGCCATTTTTAGGTGTTTTCATAAAAAACCATTCACTAAAAGATTTTATTACACATCAAACTTTCATAATCTAACATGAAACATCAAAACACATGCATATCACACATGGGTAAATTTTTAAACATGAACCCTAGCTCAAATAAATGGTAGAAATAGCTAGATCGGTTGATAACAACTTCAAAAATGTAAAGAACATTAAAACCGGGGCTAGGATGCACATACAATCAAGCTTGGAAGTTGAAGAAACCCTAGCTATGGTGTTTGTGAGAATTTCAGCTAAGCATGAAAAAGATGGACATGATTTTTTTTCCCTTTTAATTCTTTTATTAACCAAATGACCAAAATACCCTTTTTACTAAACTTTCAAATTTTACCTACTCATGCCCATTTTTGCCCATAAAAATAAAAATTGGGCAAATTGATATTTAAGGACCTCTAATTAATAATTCAAAGCTATTTCATACTTAAAGCTTCTAGAATTTCATATTTTGCAACTTTTTCAATTTAGTCCTAAAAGTCAAATTGGACACTTATTCCAAAAATTTCTTCATGAAACTTTCACACAATCATGCAAACATGTCATGAACCTCAAAACAACCATAAAACAAATTTTTCCACTTCGGATTTGTGGTCTCAAAACCACTATTCTAATTAGACCCAAAATCGGGATGTTACAGACTGTGTGAAGCATACTGACTTGATTTCCAATTAAACACCAGGGGATACACGGTCATGTCACTTGACCGTGTGTCACACACGGCTGAGACGCACACACGTGTCTCTGCCCGTGAGGACAAAAATAGGCCATTTACCAAGCCATCTTTCTCACCCAAACTTCCATTCACCTACACAAACCAAATGACATATAACATGGCATAAATAGGCATTCCAACCAATCTCAATCAAGTCTAATTCATGCTATTTCCATACCAAGAACTATAAGGCTCATAACATCATGACTTGCCTATATAAAAAATACCAATTTCACATTCGCAATTTCACCTAAATGATCACTTTTAATTATGCATCACTTTACCTAAAGCCACAAGCATACCAATCTCAAATTTTAACAATTTGGAACTTCAAACACCAATTCACATCAAGCATCTATAAAGAAATTATACACAACATATCAAAAGGCCATTTGCACATATATATACATCACCAAGCATACCAAAATAAGCCAAATTACATGGCTATACATATAACTAAGCATTTATCATTTACAAGCCAAATCAAATGGCTAAATCTATTACCATATACCAAAATGACCATAACTCCTATACATGCCATATAACCAAATACATAAGTTCAAAAGTACCAAAGTGATATCTTGATAGTGTGATAAGATCTCCGATGACTCCCAAATCTGAGTAAGCTTGATAGTGTGTTTTTGAGTCACATCGATTAAGGGTCGATTTAGAGATCGAAAAACTCTGTTGACATTTCTCAGACAATTCAAACTTCACATCTTTCTGTAGCAATTGAGTCATTGGTTTAGCAATCATTGAGAACCCTTTTACAAAACGCTAATAGTAGCCAGCTAATCCCAGAAAACTTCTGACTTCAGATGTAACATCCCGAAATAGGGCCTAAACGGAATAGTGGTTGCGAAACCACGAATCCAAGATAGAAAAGCTTATTTTGATTAATTTTTATGATTTACCGATTGATTGGATGCATGTGTTAGAGTATCGATAGAAAATTTTATGAATTTCATGTCTAATTTGCTTATTAGGGCTTAATTGTAAAAGTTGATAAATGAGAGTTCTAGATGCTAAAGGATTAAATTGAAGTGAATATCTAAAGTAATAGTCCTTAAATGGTAATTAGACCATTATATTTTCATGGACAAAAATGGACATGCATGGGTAGAAATAACTAAAAATTTAATGAAGGGTATTTTAGTAAAATGTCAAATAAAAGAAATTAAATGGGAAAAAGATGGGAAAAGGTTGTCATCTTCTTCCTTAGGCCGAATCTTCAAGGGGGGACTCTATAGCTAGGGTTTCCAAGCTTTTAAGCTCCATAGTAAGTCAATCCAAGCCCCGTTTTTCATGTTCTGTACGTTTTTGGAATCCAGATAACTCGGTTTAGCTTATTCTAGCAATATTTTAACCTAGGGTTCATATTTGGAAAAATACCCACAGGTGAAATGTGTTTATTTTGATGTTTTATGGTAGAATATGAAGGCTGAAATTATGTTAAACAACTTTTGCTAAGCGATTTTACGTAAAAACGAGTAAAACGACATAATCGGTAAAAAATACCTAATGTTCATAAGTACATGTTAGAGTGAGAATTTGATGTTGCCATAGAAGGGAAAAATGTTCAGCATGTCCTAAAATGTAAGAAAATAGGATGAAGTTTAATTTTCGAGCCTAGGGGCAAAATCATAATTTTGTGAAAGTTAGGGGGCAAAAACGTAATTTTGCCATGATGTGATTTTTGGATTGAATTAAATAATGTAAATATTAAATAAGCTAAATGTGTTATTATAGATCGAGAAGAATGTGGAATCGATCTTGAACGAGGGAAAGGAAAAGTTAAGGACTAAATTGTAAATTTTGCCATATTTTGCACCGAGGTAAGTAGTATGTAAATAATTCAATATTTTTATTGACGTTTTATATTTCAGCATGTTTAATGTATTGTATCTGATTTTTGAATCATAATTGACTATTGAAAGAATGAAATAAAGTGTTAAAAAGTGAGTTATTTCCCGTTTGAACCTTCGGAATTGAAAGATGTAATTGGCATGTAGCTAGGTCACATGAGTGGTACTAAGTGTAGGCCACTATGTGCACAAGAGAGCTACAAGAGATTTCATATATGTATCTAGGTCACATGTGTGGTATCGAGAGTACGCCATGTGTAGAAGAAAGCTATATGTAGCTAGGTCACATGTGTGGTATATGGTGTGAGCCACTATGTGTACAAGAGAGCTACGAGAAGGCTAGGTCATATGAGTGGTGCTAAGTGAAGGCCACCATATGTACAAGAGAGCCAAAATTATGAGTACAATCAAGCTAGGTCACATGAGTGGTACTGGGTGAAGGCCACTATGTGTACAAGAGAGCTTCGATTTCAAAGGTGGGCTGTGTGCGAAACCACCGCATATTCGTTATTATTCCGAAGCGTTTAACGGGAAAACTGACTAAGTGAAATTATGTGAGATGTTGTAGTGATAAGTATATGTATATGTATGTGTAATGTATGAGCAATATGCTCAATATGTGATTGGAAATTTGAATGATTGTTATAGGTAAGTAATAAATACAACTAAAGTGAGAGAAAGCAAAAAATTACAATAAAACTGTTTTGGACAGCAGTAGTGACGTGAATTTGAAAAATCACCAAAAATGGTATAAATTTAATTATAAGTTGTATGAGATATTTATTTAAAGCTTAGTGGGTCTATTTTCATATAAAAGAAACATAAAAAGTAAAGAAATTTTATATTTTGAGATATTTAAACTTTTGTGAGACTGGTTCAGAATGGTTACTTGATCCCCTATTCTGTCTTGGAAATATCATTAAAACTTCTACAAAACTAATTATGGGGTATAAGTTATATTATTGAAATCCTTAATGAGTATATTTTCAAAAGAAATAAATTTTATCATCATATGAATTCATTATAATGATAAAATTGGTTCATAGTGAAAAGTGGTCAGAGCAGTCAAACAGCGAAACAGGGGAATCTTTAATGAATAAACTGTACTAATTGGCAAGACAAAAAATTCTGAAAATTTTATGATGAGAATATAAATGAGTCTAGTTTCAGGAAAAAGTTACGGATCTTAATTTAGAGTTTTGTAGCTTTAGATAAAAATAATTTAGTGACTGTGACTCGAATAGACAGCTTGCTCCAAACTTGAATAAATGATGAAATTGATTTTAGATTCGATTGTGTTGTTTTGTAAACTTAATAAATCCATTATTAATTATTTATATACGTACTTACTAAGCTATATGCTTACTCTCTTTTCTTTTCCTTGTTCTATAGTGTCATCAAGCTAGCTCGGGATTCGGTGATCGTCGGAGATCCATCCACACTATCAGCCTTCTTTTGGTATTTTGAAAACAATATTTTGGGAATTATGGCATGTATAGAAGGCTTAATTGTTTTGTTATTTGTAATAACGAATGATTATTTTTCTTATGGGTATTGACGACTATGTATGGAAAAAGTTCTAAATTTATACGGATTTTACATTTTAAATTTTGTATAGTACTTTGAATCATGTCCGGTAATGCCTCGTACCCTGTTCCGGCGACAGACCTGGGGACACAATTCTTGGTGATTTCCAGTAAACAACTGTTGAAATCTTACTCGGATCAACTCGTATGCCTTCTGCTGAACAATATGCCCCAAAAATCCAACCTCTCGAAGCCAAAACTCGCATTTGCTAAATTTAGCAAACAATTGCTTGTCTCTCAATGTTTGTAACACAATCCTCAAATGCTTGGCATGCTCAGATTCATCTCAGGAATAGATCAGAATGTCATCAATGAATACTACAACAAATCTATCTAAATACGGTCTAAAGATTCTATTCATCAAATCCATGAAAACTGCATGCGCATTTGTTAATCCAAATGGCATAACAAGAAATTCATAATGCCCATAACTTGTTCTGAACACTATTTTCGGCACATCCAAATCTTTAATTCGCAACTGGTAATAGCCAGATCTCAGATCAATCTTTGAAAATACGGTTGCTCCTTTCAACTAATCAAACAAATCATCAATTCTCGGAAAAGGATACTTATTCTTAATCGTAACCTTGTTGAGCTGACAATAGTCAGTACACAGTCTCATCGATCCATCTTTCTTCTTTACGAATAGAACTGGTGCACCCTAGGGCGAAAAACTAGGTCGCGCAAAACCTCTATCTATTAACTCTTGTAATTGAGCTTTCAATTCTTTCAACTCTGTTGGAGCCATTCTATACGGAGCTATCGATATCGGTGATGTTCCCGGTACTAATTCAATAGCAAACTCGACCTCTCTGATCGGTGGCAACCCATGTAACTCTTCTAGAAACACATCTAGATATTCACAAACTACTGGTACTGATTCAATCTTCGGTTCAGATACTTTTGTATCCAATACATAAGCAAGATAAGCTTCGCAACCTTTCCTCACATATTTCTAAGCTAACATCATCGATATTACAACAAACAATTCATTCAACTCATCAGATTTAATTCAAAGAATTTCATTACTCTGACATTTCAATTCAATAGTCTTTTGTCTACAATTCACAACAGCATCATGCAGAGTCAACCAATCCATACCCAAAATCACATTGAATTCATCAAACAGTAAAAACATCAAATCAGCCGGAAAATAGTAACCCCGAGTCATCAAAGGACAATCCTTGCAAACTTTATCAACTAAGACATACTTGCCTAAGGGGTTCGATACTTTAATAAAAAATTCGGTAGACTCAACAGGTAAACTCTTATTAGACACTAAATTCATACAGATATATGAATGAGTCGATCCAGGATCAATCAAAGGAATTAGATCAGTGTCATAGAGAGAAAATGTACCAGTGATAACATCTGGTGATGATGCATCTTTACGAGCGTGAATAGTGTAAGATCTAGCTGGTGCTCTAGCCTTGGATCTCATAGCAGAATCCCTTTTCTCTCCTTTGCTACTAGTCACATTACCTGTATTTCTAGGTGGTCTCCCTTTAGCATCTGTATTTTTCAGTCTTGCATTCTAAAATTTGTCTTTCTCAGTTAACTCAGGACAATCCCGAATGAAATGATCTTGCGAGCCACATTTGAAACAAGCTTTATTATTCATCCAACAATCTCCAAAATACCGTCTTCCACATTGCTTACACTCAGCTTTGTTGGTTCTAACACTACCAACACTTGATACTGAAGTGGCTTGAGCTTTAGCACTCGTATATTGCTTTCCACGATCTCTATTAGAATATCCCACTGAAGCTATTGAACGATTATACAAATCTCGTGATTTCTTTGACAAAGAGTGATAGGGTTTACTCATTGACCTCTTTCTCGAATCTCAAGCCTCGAAATATGTAACACCCCTAACATGTATCCATCACTAGAGTAGGGTTACGAGGTATTATCGATCAATACATATCATTCAACATACATAACTCATACATTTATACATTCATATTCAAATATCATTTAATCACAATCACATTGTCCCTTATAAGGGCCTACGAGGCCTTAAACATGCTTTAGAAGTGGTTTGGAACTAAACTGATAACTCGAGAAATTTTTGGAAACTTAGAAAAATTTCAACCATTCAGGGGGTCACATGCCCGTATGAACAGGCCATGTGCCTCACACGGCTCCAAACACGTCTGTGTCTCAGGCCGTGTGGAAACAGGGCATACATACTGACTTGGGTCACACGGCCAACCACATGCCCGTGTGTCTAGCCCGTGTGCCCTTCGAAGTGGCCATAACACCTGTGTGCCAAACCGTGTATTAGGTCGTGCCAAACCTGTAGGGTATACTGACTTATGCAACACGGCCAAGTCACACGCCCGTGTGATAGGCCGTGAAGTATACTGACTTCAATTCAATTTCAACACCAGGGGACACACGGTAGTGGAACATGATCGTGTGTCACACACGGCTGAGACACACGCTCGTGTCTCTGCCCGTGTGGACAAAAAATAGGCCATTTGCAAGGCCAATTTGCCACCCTGTTTTGCACATACCTATACAAGTAAAAATGGTACCATTTCAAGGCACAAATATGCAGCAAAAAGTCATTAACCAATACATAAATCTTGTTATATCTATCACCAACCATGTAGGTCACAAATATGTCACAACTTCCTATTTAATTACTTACCTAATTCACATATACAATTCAATTTACTAATTCATTTCAAACATACATTATCAAACACTAAATCACAAACACAACTTCCAAATTATCAACTTCAATCACCTAACATAAGTCAGTTTACCAAACTCAAAATAGAACCATTTGCACATTTATAAACATCATCATGTTCATCATCTTATGCCAACCCAAATGGCCAAAATACATATTCACCAAACATACCAAAATGACACAAGCCTATACATGCCATATACCATATTTACACAACTCAAAAGTACAAAATAGATGTCCGATAATGCGATGAAGTTCCTGATGATCCCAGTTCCGATCTAGTTTTGATTTACTATAAAACATAGAAGGAAATAAACAAAATAAGTTATAAAGCTTAGTAAGTTCGTATGTATATATAAAATAATCAACATCATTCATGAACAATTCCAAGTAGATACATAATTTGCAAATAAAACCTCAACCAATGAGATAACATGAAGTTTAACTATAAAGAAACTCATTGTAACACCCCAAACCCGGTCTATGCGTTTAGACGAGATTTGGTTTGTCACACAAGTCATACTTCCGTTTCTTTTCAAGATTTACGATAAAATAATGCTACAAAAACTTTTGAAAATCGAGTTTAATAAAATATAGTACGAGGATTTGAAAGATAATTTAAGAATTAAACTTGTTTAAAACTTATCTTAAATAAAATGTTTATCGAAACTTTAAAACTTCTTAAAAGAATTTGGAGGAAAATTTTAAAGAAAATCGTCTAATTGTCAAAATATTAAATAAACGATATTTTTAGGAAAAACCAAATGATTTAACATAAACCCATAATTAAAGTCTCAAAATAAAATTATAAAACCATCCACACGATAAAATCCATAAAACATACTTAGAGGCCTTATTACATCAAACCAATAATAGTAATTAAAATAAAAACTTAAATAAAGTCATAGTTTATAAAAACCCAAATTCGTAGTATGGCCTCCACCAAGTCATCTCCGGCCCAAGTCCACGTCAATTTCCATTACCTGAAATGGTTAATAAAAATTTGGGTGAGTTACAAAGAACTCAGTGTGCAACTCACTTACCACCATTTTTGGGCCAGATCGTCAAGATATCATGCTGGGCTTGAGCCCATTTACAGAATTCAACCATACATCATAAAATAACATAAAAGAAAAATGCATGTAAAATGAATTTCCCAAACCAACCTAGTATCCATCCGCTATCACCCCCGTACCAACCAACACACCTGTGGGGATCAAGTCAACCCACCCCGCCAAACACACCAATCATGAGCTTAAAGCCCTTAAATAATTTTTGTAGTGCACTACCGAACTAGATTGTGACATTGTCACCGAACTAGAGGCATTTAGCCGAATTTGTGGCAGAGCCACCGAACTAGAGGCATTGAGCCATATTGTGGCAGAGCCACCGAACTAGAGGCAATGAGCCAAATTTGTGGCAACTGGCCATTCTTCTCTTCATATAACCCACCCCATGTAATCATGCGTATATAACAAAATATAATCACATAACAGATTTTAATTATTCCATGACATCGGTGGGTTTATCAATAGATATTTCATTAGGCCCATATAAACAATTTAACAACTAGCCCATTTAGTAGTTTAGTGACTTTGGCCCATTTTAGCCCAATTTATCGAAACAGAGTATTTTCGGCCCATTTATCGAACTAGAGTATTATCGGCCCATTCTATCGAACTAGAGTATATTCGGCCCATTTTATCGAACTAGAGTATTATCGGCCCATTTATCGAACTAGAGTATATTCGGCCCATTTTATCGAACTAGAGTATATTCGGCCCATTTTATCGAACTAGAGTATTATCGGCCCATTTATCGAACTAGAGTATATTCGGCCCATTTTATCGAACTAGAGTATATTCGGCCCATTTATCGATTTAACAGTTTTTCGCATATTTCTCGGTTTTAACCGTTTGCATGCATTTTCACAAAAGTATCAATTACTATATAATTTCCGGATTTACCATTT
This sequence comes from Gossypium australe, assembly GCA_005393395.2. Lineage (NCBI taxonomy): Eukaryota > Viridiplantae > Streptophyta > Magnoliopsida > Malvales > Malvaceae > Gossypium > Gossypium australe. Next base: position 29,479,662 of record CM016615.1, read on the forward strand.
TTACGATTTTATCGCAATACTTATGATTAGAAATCTAACCCGAAAATGAGTGTGAATTTACACACCTGGTTATGGAGAGAACTAAACTTTCCCGCTCTTCAACACCTATACGTATTGTGTTAATTAAAACACTATAATCTATAATAAAACCGATCCAAATATAGCGATCTAGAAATTTACCCTCGGATTTTCGTAAGACTTCTACTTGCGATTTCTCTCCGATTGATGGTTCGCTAACCGAATCGAATCCACGAACAAATAATGGTTCGGGAGTACGAACGACTTCGAACAGTTGATTTTCCTCGGTTGAACGTCCGCAACCCGGTGGAAAATCCCGGATTCCCGAAATAGTCCTTTGCTCGTACTTAGGGGGATTAACAGAACCTCCCTTCTTCCGAAGGCTAAACACCGCCCGTTTCTTCCCTATTTTGAATGTCTTCAAAGACAAAGAACATTAATCTAATGATATCGAAAAAAATTTCTAAAGTTTAAAAGATGTGATTTCCTTACCACGAGAATCGATTCCTATGCTTTGTCACCCACAACTTCTTGATTCCAACTTTCCGTTATCGCACTAAAGTTTAACAAAATAAACGTTAATAAAATAAACGTTTATTTTGATCCAAATAATGCCTTCAAGCCAACATTAATATTCGGCACTAACCACTAATAACTAATCGAAACGAAAAGAACTCTTACCTATATTCCACGTCGAAAAGAAAGGATTTGAGAATAGTATGGATTTAAGGAGGATTCGGCTATGAAAGATTAAAGAGAAAGGGAAATAATTTGGTTTATGAACACCTTAGCATTCGGCCATGAGAGAAATATTGGAGAGAAATATTGATTGATAATGAATAAAAATAAGAAAATGGAGATGATGATGAATTCGGTTTTCAAAGAAAATAAAAGAGAAAGAAAGAGAGGAGGTTAGAATCAAGACACATTCGGAAATGAAGAAAAGAGAGAAAAGAAAGGAATGGTCATTTGATGTAGGTGATTTCGGCACTAATGAGAATAAGGCACAAAAAGAATACCAATTGATGTGCAAAAATGACCAAATGGTCAAAAATTAGCAAGGCTTACAAATGCTCAAATTCGGCCAAAGGGAGAAAAGGTTGAGAGAATTTTCAAAACTTGCACAAAACAAAAAAAATGACCAAAACAAAAACTAAAACTCTAGCCAAAACTATCACCAAAATTCGGCTCCCCCCTATAGCCATATTGCCGTCCAAGTACATGGTCTTTAGGCCAAGATATTGTTTCCAAAAATACTTCCTTGATTCATGCCTCATATCTTCACATTTTCCTTATTCTTTTGATACCCTTCCTTAAGTTCAAAATTTCCTTATTCCTTTGATATTTTAACCAAAAATAACAAGTCAACACCTTCCATAAAAGCTCTTGGCCGACACTTGCTATATTGGTGCATAAAAATTCAAAATAAAATTCACCTAGATGCTAAACATGGGATTCGAACCTTCAACCTCATGCACAAGCTCATGCGCCATCACCACTTGTCCAATAACTCATCTTATGCTTCACTTTGACACTTAAATTAATTTATGTGTCAAAGTCACTTAATCCACTTCCATAAATAATTTCTCAAAATTAATAATATTCCATCTAATAAAATTTTAATCCTTCTTCAGGACTATACTAACCACGAAAATAAATCAGAAAATTTTACTTTCTAGAATAATTACTCAAAGCACACATAGAAAATAAATTACTCAAATCTTCAGGGTGTTACACTCATAAATTCTCATTTTCTTATAATTCATCATTCGAACAGATTTCTGTACATTCCTGTACTGATACATATTTATTCTCACCATTTTGCTTATCGAATCACTTCGAGTTTATAAATGCTTACGATATAAGTACATCCATTTTCCGATGCCATAGTCCAACTATGGTCTTACACATACATTGCCAAGGCCCTGTCGTGGTCTTTCATTCACATGTCATAACCCGGTTATGGTCTTATTATTCGATTTTGCCATAGCCCAACCATGATCTTATTGAGCAACTCATTTCCTTAAACCGTGCATTTAATCTAATATCTCCACATTTATCTAATAGAATAAGTACTATCTTGATTTCATCCACCAAAAAAATAGACACACATTTAAGTTCAGTTATACGAACTTACCTCGTATACGGAAATGACGGATCGGGTCGACTACTCGATAACCTTGCTTTTCCCCCGATCTAAATCCGAATTCTTTTTTTCTTGGTCTATATGAATTCAAAATTAACTTATTCAATCACATATTTTTTCAATTTAGTCCATATCACACTTTAAAGCACTTTTACACTTTTGCCCCAAGTATTTCACAAATTTTATGATTTGGTCCTCTTTCATAAAACACAAAATTCACATAATTCAAGACTAACCCATGCTAGCTGAATTACCAATATACCCCTAGCAGCCCATATTTTCCATTTATTTCACATTTCAACCCCTCAATTTGCATATTTCACAATTTAATCCCTATTATGCATTTTCATCAAAAATCACTTAACAAAACATGTAAAACTATCATCAAGCTTTCATAATCTATCATCAATCATCAAATTACTCAAGAATTCAACAATGGAAACATGTTAAATCTTTAACAATTTCGAAATCTAAGGTATGGCCTAGCTAGATTGAGCTGCAACGATTACAAAAACATAAAAATCATCAAAAACCGAGTAAAAATTACTCACCAATTTGACCATGCAATAGCCGGACCTTAGAAAGCTTCAATGGCTTCTCAAAACATGAATTTTCGGTGGTCGAAGATGATAATATGAACATAATTCCATTTTTTTATTAATTTCAACTTAATTAACTAAATTACCTTTTTAACCTTAACTAAAAACCACCAAATTTCATGATATTATGCCCATTAATGTCCACTCAATTTAATTATGGTCTAACTACTATATAAGGACACCTAATTTAAAAGTTCATAGCTATTTAATACCTTTAGCGATTAGAACTCACGTTTTACTCTTTACGCGATTTAGTCTTTTTTCTCAAATTGAGCAATTAAACAATAAAATCAGCTCACAAAATTTTCACACATATCAAATAACATGTTGTAAATATCAAAACATATATTAAAATAATTTTTTGAAATCAAATTTATGGTTTCGAAGTCATTCTTTCGATTTAGCTAAAACCGGGCTGTTACAACTCTCCCCCCTTAGGGATTTTCGTCCCCGAAAATCTTACTAGTGAATAGGCCTGGGTATTGTTTTCTCATAGAATCTTCGGGTTCCCATGTAGCTTCTTTAACTCCGTGTCGATTCCACAATACTTTCACTAACGCTATTCTCTTATTTCTCAGCTCTTTGATCTCGTGAGCTAAAATTCGAATCGTTTATTCATTGTATGATAAATTTGACTATATCTCAACTTCAGTTGGAGAAATAACATGTGAAGGGTCTGAACGATATCTTCGTAGCATCGATACATGAAACACTTTATGTATCTTTTCTAACTCAGACGTTAAGTATAGCCGATATGCCACTAGTCTAACTCGCTCAATAATTTCGTACGGTCTGATGAATCGTGGACTTAATTTCCCTTTTCGACCAAATCGCAATATCTTTTTCCACGGTGACACTTTCAAAAACACTTTATTCCCGATCTGGAACTCAATATCTTTTCGTTTCAAATCTACGCACGATTTTTGTCGATCCAGAGCTGTTTTCAAACTGTCACGAATTACTTTCACTTTTTCTTCTGTTTCTCTGATCAGAAATACCTCGTGAATCTTATTCTCACTAATCCCAATTTAGTACAACGGTGTTCTACATTTACGACCATATAGAGCTTCATACGATGCCATCTTTATACTTGAATGCAACAACGCAACATATCCTCAAGTTTCTGAATAACTAGTTCGGATTGACTATCCGTTTGCGGGTGAAACGCAGTGCTAAAATGCAGCTTAGTACCCAAAGCTTTTGTAATTTCTTCCAAAACCTCGATGTAAACCTCGGATCTCTATCCGAAACAATAGATAGGGGAACACCACGTAATCTCACAATTTCAGAAATATATAGCTCAGCTAATTTATCAAGCGAGAAATCTCTATGTACAGGAATGAAATGAGCTAATTCGTCAATCTGTCAACAACAACCCAGATCGCATCTTTCTTTTTCAAAGATAAGGGCAAACCCGATACAAAATCCATTGTTACTCTATCCCACTTTCACTCAGGAATCATAATAGGCTGTAATAAACCTGATGGCAGTTGATGCTTAGCTTTAACTTGCTGACAAATCGAACATTTTGAAACAAATTCTGAAATATCTCGTTTCATGTCGTACCACCAATAAAGCTGTTTCAAATCGTTATACATTTTTGTGCTTCTCGGATGTACTGATAAACAACCATTATGTGCTTCGTTTAAAATCTTCTGAATAAGCTCAAGATTTCTCAGTACGCAAATTCTACCTCGGAACATCAAACAGTCATCAGGCCCTATTCGAAACTCTGAATTAGAAGTCGACTCACACTGACCTCGTTTTGCTTGCAATTCATTACCAAATTTTTGAGCCTCACAAATCTACTGTAGAAATAATGGTCTCGCTTTCAACTCAGCTACTATCAAACCGTCGTCAAAGAAAGCTAATTGTGTGTTCAAAGCATGTAAAGCAAATAAGGACTTTTGGCTTAAAGCATCAGCAACTACGTTCTCTTTCCCTGGATGATAATCAATCACTAATTCATAGTCTTTTAGCAATTCTAGCCATCTCCGTAAAAATGTTGCAAATTCAAATCTTTCTAAGTCATTAAATATTTCAAGCTTTTTGGTTGGTATAAATATGGCATTTCTCACCAAATAAATAATGATGCAAAATTTTCAATGCAAATACTATCGTGGCTAACTCTAGATCGTGCGTCGGATAATTCTTTTTGTGTGGCTTCAACTGTCTCGAGGCATAAGTTACAACTTTGCCTTCCTGCATCAAAACACAACCCAAGCCATTTAACGATGCATCACTGAAAACTACAAATTCTTTACCTGACTCAAGTTGAACTGATACTGGTGCCTCTGTCAATAATGCTTTCAACTACTCGAAACTCTGCTGACACTTTTCTGACCACTCAAATTTAACATCTTTTTGAAGCAATATCATCGAAGTTGTAATCATCGAGAAACCTTTCACAAATCGTCTATAATAGACGGCTAGTCCCAGAAAACTACGGACTTCGGATACATTTCTCAGAGGCTTCCAATCAACAATCGCAGAAATTTTGCTCGGGTTAACTTGGATACCCTCGGCTGAAACTATATGTCCTAGAAAACCAACCTCTCGTAGCCAAAACTCACATTTGCTGAACTTTGCAAACAACTGTTTATCTTTCAAAGTTTGTAACACGATTCTCAAATGCTCGTCATGCTCAGATTCATCACGAGAGTAAATCAAAATGTCATCAATAAACACAACTACGAATCGATCTAAGTACGGCCTAAAAATTTGGTTCATCAAATCCATAAAAATAGCATGTGCATTTGTTAGTCCGAAAGGCATAACAAGAAATTCGTAGTGTCCGTACCTTGTTCTAAATGCAGTCTTTGGCACATTTGAGTCTTTAACTCGCAACTGGTAATAACCTGATCTTAGATCAATTTTCGAAAACACTGTTACCCTTTTTAATTGATTAAACAAATCATCTATTCATGGAAAAGGGTATTTATTCTTGATTGTCACTTTGTTGAGCTGCCGATAGTCTATACACATTCTCATCGCGCCATCTTTCTTTTTCATAAATAACACCGATTCACCCCAAGGAGAGAAACTCGGTCTAGGAAAATCTTTATTTGTTAACTCTTTGATAAACCGTAAAAGTAACATATTTTAATCCGACATTTAGCATGCTTTTGGATGATTTAAGCCTTGAATTATGTAATTTGGTGCTCTTAATCCTTTGTTTTCATGTTTTATACTCAGAAGAGCATCGGATGATGAAAAAAACGAAAAATGGGCCCAAAACAGAGTAAATGGGCCATATCACGAAATCCATACGGCCTGGGCCCAAGACCACACGGCTGTGCCTCACTCAATAGTCTCGAACAGGTCCTGGTCATGATTTACACGGGCGTGTGCCATGGGCGTGTCCCTGCAGCGGCCAAAAGGAGTTTTACTCAGAATAGGATACTTGGAGGCAAAGAAACACATTCCAAAGCCTATTCAAACACCCTAGTAGGATTTCTACTTGAATTAGGATACTTAGGGACCAAGTAAGGCATCTCAAAGTCTATATAAACACCCAAGGGGGCAACTTGAAAGGGGAGTTCGGCAGAAGCCGGGAACCCAGGGCTTTAGTCAGGGGGCGTCCAGCTAGGCCAAAAAAGGCAGAGTTGTGGGAATTCACTCGAAGATAGCCAGTTGATCCATCTCAAGAAGCCGGAATTCTACTCAAGCCGGAGGATCTCTCCTTCAATTCCTTCAGGGGGTTTTAGGGATTTCTTATGTTTTGTTTTATCTTTTCTTTTAAGATGTTTTCTTTTATTGTTATGAACTAAACCCTCAGATACCTGAGGGGGATGAAACCTAAGATGAATCTTGTTATCGTTTGCTGAACTATATGATACATATTTGACTTGTTCTTAATTATGTTTCTTAATTATTGTGTTTGTAACACCCTAGTTTAGGGGCTAGGCAATTCGGGTATAATTCCAGTGTTGGAAGGTTTTTGGGTGTTTTTGGATGTGTTTTAGAGGTTTAAGAATGCTTGGATGAAAGGGAAAAGGCTTTGGAAATTTTTGATTTTTAGTGTAAAGAAGGGAATCGGGCCAAGGGAGGCCTTAAGTATATTTTTCGGTAATTTTTGGCACAAGAATGCCTTTGGCAAAGTGGCATGGAGGCGCTGCTGGGGGCTGAGGGAAGGTGACGCCTTTAGGTCTCAGGTTCGATTCAAGAAGGCAGCATGCTGGTTTTGAATTTTTGGGTTTGGCGTTTAAAGGGGAGGAGGCTTTAAAAAGAGTTGGGGCGACTTTAAGACACAAAGAACTCGTTGGTCAAGTGGCTAGCGTGCGTCACTTAGGCGCTGGAGGGAGGTGAGAGCGCGGGTTCGAGGGCTGGAGCAGCAGTTTTGGGCGTTTTATATTTTGCTTGTGATGGGCTGAAGTAAGAAGGGTTTAAAAATAAATTTGGGGGCTTTATGTCATAAAAATCAAAGTGGCCGAGTGGCCTGGGCGTTGGGGGTAAGGTGTGCAGCAGCATGGTTCCAGGTTCGAACCATGTGAGTGGCATTTGGGTTTTATTTTTATTTTATTCTTTTTGGCAGCAAATTTGAAGGTGGGACGGCACATGGAACCTTTGATTGGGATAAGGATTGAGTTAATTTTAAATTCGACTGAATGTTTCTTTTATTTTTTTTAATTATTTAGTTAAGATAGATGATAAATGTGGGTTTTTAATTTAATTTGAATTGGTTGGTATTGAGTGATTTTAGGAAAGAATTTTGGGATTTGGAGCAGCCATGGCCGAATGCTATAAATGGGGGGAGGTGTTCACCTTTTTGGTTTTTCACCATTTGTGCTTTCTTGACTTGTTTCCCATTTCTTTGTGTGCCGAATCCCTTTTGGACCCTTTGCCAAATCCTAGTTCTTTCTTAAGCCTTCATCCATTTGTCTTCCATACTCTACCAACACTAAAAATATCCCTTCTCTTCACCTATGCACTTTGGCCGAATCTTCAAGGTCACCTAGCTGATTTTCCTACTTGGTTCTCTCCATTTTTCCTAAGCCGAAACCATTTCATATTGTCCCCTCATACCTTCTTTCTTTCTCTATTGCCGAAACCTTTCTCCTTGTCCTAGTGGTGGTTGGAAGAATCTTAAGCAGAGGGGGGTGGAGCGTTTGGGTCTCTGCTCTAGTCATTGTGAAGGGTAAGGTTTTACGTTATAGTTTATTTCTTTCGATGTTTCGTTAACCAAAGGTGGTCTTGATGTTTGAGGTTGGCCGAATATTCTTGTGGTCTTAGTGTGGTAATTCTTTCATGTAATCAGCCAGGAGGAGCGGTAGGGAGGACTCGTAGGTTCGATTCATCAAGGGTGTATCGACAGAGTTTTGGTTAAGTAGCGTTTCGGGAGTTGGTCATTGGTATCAATTAGGTGCGTAATCAACGCACTATTTCTGCGTTGGTTTGTTTAATGTGATTACATATGTATTATGTGTGGAGGCTGATTATAATGGCTTAAGTGATGTGAATCGATGATTGGTAAGATTGGTTGTGCTGTATATATTTTATATATGTTTGATGTGGTATTGGTAAATAATAATTACTCACTCTATATGTTATTTTGGCATAATTGACACGTGGGCATGGGGTTGATCACAGAAGGAAGAAGTGTACAGATGATGTACGTGGTCTAATGATAGCTAAGGCTACATTAGCGCTTGAGGGTTTGCTGTGTGCTACCTCAAGGGAGGTGTTGGCTAGGTGCCCATCTCGGCGGTTGATGGCTATGTGCATCACCGTAGACAGATTACAATATTGGGATCACTTTGGTTGATCGGTGGCTCAGCCACGGCCTTGAGCAGTGAGTTTGCCAAGGTAAGGATTTTGGATCACGATGTGATCAGTGGTGGGTTATCCACGGCCTTAGGTAGGGAGTCTGCTAAGGTTGGTGTACGGTTGGACAATGGGTTGGGCTGAAAAGCATTCTTGCATGTTTTCGTTACGATGACTGTGTGGGTATGGGCCTAGCCCATACGTGTGGAAATCTGTGTTGTGGTTATGCACTGAGTCAGTGGACTCACCCTATTTCTCCTAACCATTTCAGGTGATGCGTAGATTGGACCGGGATCGGAGAGGACACATGGTGGCCCATGCGGAAAGAGGAATTTAAATATTTTAAGTTTATTTTTATTAAGTATTGCATCTTTAAATATTGATGTAATAAGGGCCTTTTCATTTTTTTGTTTATTTTGGAAACTATTTTATTATTATTTTAAATTATGGATGGATTATATTAAATTACTAAGTAAAGGCAAATATATTTTAACAACTTATTTATTCAAGTTAGTCCTATAAGCTTAATTTTGGGCATCTTATAATATTTTTATAATATCAAAGTTTTCACTCAAATATCAAATAAACATGGTCTTTCAAAACTTAATCTCTTTCATGTTTTTATTTTAAGTTAAAGAAAGATTTTCAACCGACTTTTCCCCGTGACATAACCAGACTCGATCTTAATGAATGGGCCGGGTTTGGGGATGTTACAGTGTTGATATTTCTAGGATATTAATTCAAGCATGATATGCTTAGGTGGAGGAGCAAAAGTCCCTACCTAAGAGTAGATCTAGCATAATTAAGCGGAGTTGATCGCGCACCTAGAGATAGGGTGACGAGATTTTGCCGGATTAGGGTGAAACCTAATAAGGGAGTCCATAGATCGAGTTAATGCAATTCTAGGGGTTTTAATTAGAAAGAGATTTCAATTAATCAACCTAGGGTTAGACGTTAGTTGCCTCGAGAGAGGGATTAATATAACTTAGGGAATCTTACGGATCAAGTCAAATGAATAAATCGTCTGGTTCAGAGTTAGATAACAAGTGAAGTCTAGGTGGATTCTTCCTTGGGTGTCGTCTTAATCAATTGGTTTTCCTAAAGTTATTTTCTCAATTCCATTCTTCTTTTTCCTAGAGTTTTTAGATTAGTTGATAGTTAATTTTAGATTAGATAAACAATTCCCTTAATTCTTAGGTTAGATAATAAAAAGAGAGTTGGTATTAGTACTTTTGGTTCCTTTGGGATTCGACATTCCGGTCTTGCCTTAACTATACTAGTGTTCGATAGGTACGCTTGCCTCACATCGTTGTCATAGTTAGTTTCCAGGTTTGATTATTCTTTTTATAAATTTTAAGATTTTGACATTGCGGAAAACAAAGATCAAGTTTTTGGCGTCATTGCGGGGGAACTAAAATATTAAGAAAGCTTAATTTTATTACTTTAGCCATTTTTTATTTTTTTCAATTTATTTTTTTTATTTTTGCTAATTTTCTTTCTTTTGTTCCTTTCAGGCACCTATAGTTTATGACTAGAAGGAACCCGACAGGACCCCTACTTACGACAGTGATATTAAAGGTACCGTTCGCAGAAATCGCAGAGAAATATGGCGAAGCTTAAACTACATAAAAGAAGAGCAAGAAGCCGGAATCAATACCACCGAAGAGATGGCTGAGAATAATCCGCTACCTCCAGAGATGGTCAAAAATCATGCTCCTCGAACTATGTATGATTATGCTAAACCTAGTTTAACAGGAACTGAGTCAAGTATTGTTAGGCCTACTATTGCTGTAAATAATTTTGAACTGAAACCTAACACTATACAGATGATACAACAGTTTGTTCAGTTTGATGGTTTGTAGGATGAGGATCCTAACACACACTTAGCAAATTTCCTAGAATTTTGTGACACTTTCAAGATAAATGGCGTTTCTGATGATGCCATCCATCTTCGGTTATTTCCCTTTTCTTTGAGAAATAAAGCCAAACAGTGGTTGCATTCTCTTCCATGAGGGCCAATCACTACATGGGATCAAATGACCGAAAATTTTTTATTAAAATATTTTCCACCGGCCGAAACGGCCAAGTTGAGGAATGATATCTCTTTTTTTGTGCAGATGGATTTAGAGACACTTTATGATGCATGGGAGAGATACAAAGATTTGTTGAGGAGGTGCTCACACCACGGATTACCTTTGTGGTTACAGGTCCAAACTTTTTATAATGGTGTGACCCCTTCAACACGGCAACTAATCGATTCAGCCACCGGCGGAACACTGAACAACAAAACTCTTGAAGTGGACTACGAGTTTATAGAGGAGATGTCATTGAATAATTATCAGTGGCAAGTTACAAGGACAAGGCCAGCCAAAGCAACCAGAGTTTTCAATCTCGATGCAGTAACCATATTATCAAATCAGGTGGAGTTGCTACATAAAAAATTTGATGGTTTATGTTGTTCTTCGCAGGCACATCCAGTTATGCAGTGCGACGCAAGTGAGGGAGTGGCGAATCCTGAGTATCCACCCTACGGACAGGGTATGGAGAGCGAACAAATGAACTATATGGGTAATAATTTCTGATCTAACAATAACCCTTATAGTAATACTTATAGTCCAGGTTGGAAGAACCACCCCAATTTCTCATGGGGCGGTCAAAGAAATCAAAGGCAACAACCATCCCAAAACTTCCAACAACTGCCCTACCCACAGGAAAAGAAGCCGAACCTTGAAGAGATGCTGACAAACTTCATAGCAGTCTTAGAAATACGGTCTCAAAATACAGAAACACGTTTCCAAAAGATAGAAACAAAACTTGAGGCATTGACACAAGAGTTCAAGGAATTCGGGCAACTTGCAAAGTAAATGTCTGAGAGACCACAGGGAAGACTACCGAGCAACACCGAAACTAACCCAAGGGAGCAAGTTCAAGGCATAACAGATCAAGATAGTGAAGGGTTAGACGTGCCTAATTCAAAACAAAAGAAGGTGGTAGAAGAAGATACGATTGAGGTCAATAACAAGCCGAACCCAGTAATCAAATAGTACAAACCTCGCATACCATATCCTGAAGAAATGACGAAAGACGACATAGAGGAACAGTTCGGTAAGTTTCTTAAACTTTTAAAGAAATTACATATTAACTTACCGTTTCGTGAAGCTCTTTTGCAAATGCCAGATTCCAGGAAATTTTTGAAGAAGCTATTGACAAATAAGCGGAAGATAGACAAGGAATCACATGTAGAGCTGGACGCAGTATGCTCAGCAATGTTGCAAAATAAACTACCACAGAAATTAAAAGATCCAGGGAGTTTTACAATTCCATGCTTAATTGGTAGTTTATCTATTGATAATGCGTTAGCTGATTTAGGGGCAAGCATAAATGTCATGCCTTATAAATTGTTTAAACAACTAGGTCTAGGGAAACCCAAACAAACTAGGATGAGCATTCAATTAGCTAATAAAACTATTAGAATTCCTAGGGGTATGATTGAAGACGTGCTAGTGAAAATTGATAAATTCGTATTCCCGGTAGACTTTTTCTTTTTAGACATGGATGAGGACAATAGTATCCCCTAATTTTAGGAAGGCCTTTTTTGGCGACTGCCAGGACTAAAATTGATGTCAGTGCAGGTGAACTCATACTTTGTGTAAGTAACGAATCAATCAATCTTCAAGCTCTTGACTCAACTAGGACATCGAGTAATCAAGGTGAGAACATTAATTCTATTAATAACCATTTGGTAAAACCTTCTTTTCAGGAAACACCACGGAACTACACAACTGAGCCAGATCCTAGACCTCATGCCAAAAAGGAAATAAACCATGAGGAACGAAGGCTTCAGATCGATGAACTAGACGAGTGGAAGAGACACTTCAAGGAAAAATTAGGAATACACAAAGCAGAACCAACGCCACTCCACGGAGCAAACAAATTCAAGATCAGAGATCAGGTACTGTTAGATAAAGCAGACCCTCGAATACCTCCTCCAGACCCTAATACAAACAAAGAAATCTCTTTTAGGGTACTCAATGTTTTCCCATACGGAACAATCGAGGTAAGTAATCCTACAATCGGTACATTTAAAGTAAACGCTACTCGAATTGAATTTCACCATGATAATTGTATTGACAGCATGAGGAAGGACTTTCAACTCCTCAAACCACCATGAATATGTGAATGAGAGGAAAGTCTAGCTTAAGACTATAAACGAGCGCTTCTCGGGAGGCAACCCGAGCACTAACCTTACTAATTAGTTTAGTTTATTTCTTTTCATGTTTAGGCGCAGGTTCTCCATACCCACACGGCCTTACACACGGCCATGGCCGTGGCCGTGTGGGTGCCACAAGTAGGAATATGGACACGGGCTGCATCTCTATTTAAGCCCCCTTCTTCCTTTTTCTTTTCCAGTTGTCTTTCTTCTTTCATTTTCCATTATTTACTTTTATTTTTACCTATTTATTTATTTATTTTCTTTATTATTTTGTTCTTTTTCTTCATATCATTTAGATTTAGCTTAGGATACAATAAAATCAGGAAGGCAGCTTCGAGGATTCAATTTCAAACGGTTCGAGGTGCTTCCCTACGTTCACCTCTAATCCTATCCGGTTTCTTTTCATTAATTTCATCCAAAATTCAGGAAGTTTCACTTCTATCCCTATCTTTTGATTTTCTCACTATATTGTCATTTTATCTATCTTTGTAAATTGAGGGCAATGTACATCTTAAGTGTGGGGGGGGTTAACTATAGTATTATTTGAAAATCCTTGAATTATGCCATGAATGATATCTTGTCTTAAAGTGAGTTTCTCATATTATGATTAGAATGAAATTTCCTTTGATTTATGATTTTTATTGATGTGTTTTGGACTAAGTCATTGATAATTATGCATTGATGATTAAATTTGAAGGATACTAGAGAATCAAGCTTGATAAGTCTATTTTTTAGAATTAATTTTTTTTAGGGTTGTCCACCTGAATCTAATTATTACCTTGAAGTTTGAAATTTACGAGGTTTGTATCAAACACCCATAAGTTTTGTGAGATTTTGAGCCTTATAGAGCATATATTCTTTTCCTTGCTCACTTATTGGTTATAAGTGTGTCAAAATTGATTTGTTATTCTAGAACTTGCATCGATTATACATGTCGAGACCACACCTTTGATTTGATATACAGAGATGATAAGGGCACCTAGGTTTTAACCCACTAACTCCACTAAAAGCCTACCTTCACAATTAACCCCTAGTGAACCCCGTTTAATCCTAACAACCCTTTTTATTGACTCACCTACTAAAATTAACTCAAAACCCTTTGTATTTGTTATCACCATTCTTTGACTACCCTTTCTGTCGAGATCTGATTTGATCGGTTGCCTAATTATTTTATTAGTGGAATTCATCTTGTATTATGTATATTTGATTTGTTCTTAAAAAAACGAAGTATATTCATTATTAGTTTTGTGATTAGGTGAGCTTATACATTAAATTCCAATTATTGAAGAAGCTCATACTAGAGTATTATCAACAGTAGTATTATTAGTTTCCAATTGATGTAATTACTTATATTCAGTTTGTTGTTTCTAGTTAGGTAATTTGTCATGTAACATCCCCAAACCCGGCCCATTCGCTACGACCGAATCTGGTTATGTCACTGGGGAAAGTCGGATGAAAATCTTTATTAACTTAGCATAAAGCATGAAAGAATTCAATTTTTGAAAACCATGTTCATTTAAAGCAATATGCAAACTTTAGAAGTTACAAATTGTCTGAAAATACTTTATTAAACATACTTTTATAAATAGGGTACTGGAATTAAAACCATTTTCACATAGAAATCCAAATCAGATAAACCATGGTTAAAGTAATACCAAAATAATAAAATGGCCTTTATTACAACCCAATAATTCAAATAAAGTACTTATATCAAAACCAAGCATAAAATATTAAATCATCATCTTCGGCATGGGCCACCGTGTCCTCTCCGATCCCGGTCCAGCTTTATGCAATACCTGAAATGGTTAAAGGAAAAAGGTGAGTCACCAAGACTCAGTGTGCAACCCTTTTTCCCGGATTAGCAAAACATCATATGCAAACATAACATAATGATCATGCATCCAATTAATATGCACCCACTCCTAACCATCCATTCACCTTTTCTACCCCATGTGGTACCAAACCACTGGTGGTGCCAAACCACTGGTGACATATAGTCACAATGTGTTACCAAAACACTGGTGTCCCAAAGACACAATATCCGTCAATGTGGTACCAAACCACTGGTGTCCCAAAGACACAATGTGCTACCAAAGCACTGGTGACCGAAGTCACGAATCCAATGATGGGGCCAACCCATCGTGTGATACCAAATCACTAGCAGACGATCCCATATCTCAAGTGGGGCCAACCCACGGTGGTGTTAACCACAGGGACGAGTCGCAATGAGGTGCCAAACCTCTGGTGTCCCAAAGACACAAATGTGGTACCAAACCACTGGTGACCGTAGTCACAATAATCGAGTGATGGGGCCAACCCATCGTGTGATACCAAATCACTGGCGTCAATCCCGTATCTCACAAGTGGGGCCAACCCACGGTGGTGTTAACCACAGGGACGAGACGCTGAGGTACCAAACCTCTGGAGGTGCCAAACCTCTGGTGACCCAAAGTCACAAAGTGTGTTACCAAAACACTGGTGCTCGTCAGCACAAAATATCACTGCCCCCTCCTCTCATATCACCCATCATCATACCAACTCATGTATAGTATTCAAAATCATGCAAACATGTTTAACGTTGCATCTCATAGCACATACATCATAAATCATGACATCATGTATCAATAACAGTACTCATAATGAAACGGACTTACCTGAATCCGTGCACATACCCCATAGGGTATCATATCACTCAACCATACTGTTTCGGTTTTACCAATCAATCAGTTTATCAAACATATACAAAGCAAGAAGTGTGTTAGTTTACACACCTGGTTACTAATGCGACTATCAAATCCCGTAGATCAAGATGTAACGCACTAGATCCCCCTTCCTTAACACTTTTCGAGCACTAGCCACAACCCGAGATATGCGAGATCAAGCCTTCCCCTACAATCGGCCAAAACTAAACAACATAATCATGCTAATCAACCTCTAAGGGTATAATCGTAATTTTACCTACTAAGGGTATTTTCGTAAATTCACAACTAAAATGGCCTTTTCGAAGGCCTAATGTCACCACTAGCGACTCAGCTACCATTTCCGGTTGTACCGGACGATTGGGCCTAAAACCCAATTTCGGCCCATCCGGGCCCACACGCTCGTGTGGCCCACCTAACACGAATCTAGCCACGTATATAACTTTCACCTAGTCTAGTTCAACATATACTAACCAATCATGCAATTTACTCATATGGGCCCACAGGCCCATTGGGCCCACTTCGGCCCATCGAGGCCCAAGCAGCCCCAACCCACGAGAATACTACTGATGGCCTCAACTATCGCGTCGAAGCCCCACACATGCGCTCGCACGCTCGTGTGGCTACTAATGCCGTGTAACCGGCATTTCGGCATTTGCCGCTCTACAGCTAGAGTAGAGAGAGTTACACACCTGATAGGACTCTGGGGCTAATCCGCGCTCCGACCACTCTTGTGCCCAAACGCCCTCCAAGATGTGTTTACTCTCCTCCTAGGATGCTCCTTATATAGCTAGCTCTTTACCTTCCTTCTTTGTGTCTTTCCGATGTGGGATCCCTTCGTCAGTAGAGTTTAAATTCAACTGAAACTCTTGTCGTCCAATCCGCAAAATAAATACTCCCTTGCTTCTCATGAGATTCGAACCCAGGCTCCCTTGCAACATAATCCACGCCGCTAACCACTTGGCCACAAGCTCCTCTTGTGTCTTAAACCATGCGCAACTAAATATAAACTATGGGCCAAATTCTAAGGTCCAAGCAAAAAGAAACCAAAATGCAAAAGCCAAGACTTGAACCTTGGACCTCCTTCCTTCCCTTGTGGCGTCACTCCCTTGTCCCCTAAGTGGCGTCACTTTGCCACTACACCACACACTCCTTTTGTGTTATTTTCTCCATATTTTATTCTTAAGGCATATCTGCCAACTTCCAGGGTTTTTTTTCACCTAAAACCAAAATTTCCCCAAAGCCAATATTTGATCCCGGGACTTCATAGAAGCCCTCTAACCTTCCAAAATCACTTATCCAATGGGTCTAACTAGCATTTAAGCCGATCTCTTGTTCTCCAAAAATTTAAACGCTACTATGCCTAAGGCCCATTGGGCTCAATTCTCCTAGGCCCAATTTTGGGATGTTACAAATCTACCCTCCTTAAAGAAATTTCGTCCTCGAAATTTCCAACTAACTAACAGTCGCACATCCTAACCTACCACACTACGCTCTTGCTGCGCACTCTGATCTTAATAAAGCTGTCATTCCACCTTGACCACGTCCGCGACAACCACGTCCCCTAGAACTCATATCTAGCGTCGCGATTTAATCTGATTAAAAGTTTTATGCATTAGAAATTTTGTTCCACTGTTTTATCCACGAGCAAATTTTATGAACAGAAGTTTCTGGGAGTCGTTCTTTCGAGCAATCAAAGTTTCATCTCAAGTTTTCTGTTCTAATTCAAACATTCACATACTTCACTAAAGACACATTCATTCATCCATGTCACTTTCTTGAGCATTCCCAACCCAGGGGTAATTTCGACATTTTCCTATAGGGGTATTTCGGTAATAACTCAGGGTCAATTTGAAAATAGTTTTCAAATTAAAGATATTTCAAAGTTTACAAAATCTCAGGGGTCATCTTGAAAAATTTGTTTTTCAAACCAGATGTGTTGTAACAATTTCAGAAATCGGGGTTATTTCAGTAATTGGGGACGTTAAGGGCATTTTCGTAAATTTCCCAAATCAGGATATCTCGATATTTGTAAAAC
Source organism: Gossypium australe (assembly GCA_005393395.2). Lineage (NCBI taxonomy): Eukaryota > Viridiplantae > Streptophyta > Magnoliopsida > Malvales > Malvaceae > Gossypium > Gossypium australe. Next base: position 29,497,138 of record CM016615.1, read on the forward strand.
AGAAGTTTTTGATATTTTCATAATGTAAGAACATTTTAGTAAAAATCGAGGGAATTATGAAAATTTAGAAACCAAGGGCATTTTGGTAATTTTGTTCATCAGGGGTAATTTTGTAAATTTTCAAATCAGGGTATCTTGAAAATAGCGTTTTTGTATACTTTTGCAAAGTAGGGAAATTTTATTAAAATTGGAGTTAAACCGGAAATCTTGAAAGTCAGGGGCATTTTAGTAATTTTGCCACTAGGGGCATTTTGGAAATTTTGGTAAATCGAGAAAACGTCTTTCAAAATCAGATTTAAGGTTTACAAACCAAAGGGGTAAGTTTGAAAGTTTTAAAACTAAGGGTTTTAAAACAGTAAGGCTAATCCCTTTCGGGTTTTAATACTTGGTTTAGCCTATGAACAAGTCTTCTTGGTTAAGGTGAACCGTAGCTACGCACCAGGTAGGATTCGAGTAAAGAGGAGGTGAGTCGCTAGGACTGCTTAAATACCAAGCTCTTACTGAATACCAATCCTCAACATGCGTACAGTGGTTGCCACACCTTAACTCGGTGACTTACTTCACAGGTTTGTTTAGTAGCCTTAAGTCTTATGCATGTGTTTGAGTAGACTAGTCCTAGGGTTCAACAGATCCTAGTTCACTAATCTACGTTCCCATAAAAGCCCATAATAAATCATACAAATAAAACACTTCAAGAGCTAGAAGTACTTACCTGGTGGACTTCGGGCCGGAGACACAGGTGCCATGCCAGAATAACCTGAAAACTTTTTATAAAAGCCCACATTTCGAAAAGCCCATTTTGAAAACTGTTTCGGGCCCAAAACCCTCAAAGCCGAGTTTTGAACCGGGCTCTGATACCAAACTGTAACATCCCCAAACCTGGCCCATTCGCTACGACCGAATCTGGTTATGTCACTGGGGAAAGTCGGATGAAAATCTTTATTAACTTAGCATAAAGCATGAAAGAATTCAATTTTTGAAAACCATGTTCATTTAAAGCAATATGCAAACTTTAGAAGTTACAAATTGTCTGAAAATACTTTATTAAACATACTTTTATAAATAAGGTACTGGAATTAAAACCATTTTCACATAGAAATCCAAATCAGATAAACCATGGCTAAAGTAATACCAAAATAATAAAATGGCCTTTATTACAACCCAATAATTCAAATAAAGTACTTATATCAAAACCAAGCATAAAATATTAAATCATCATCTTCGGCATGGGCCACCTTGTCCTCTCCGATCCCGGTCCAGCTTTATGCAATACCTGAAATGGTTAAAGGAAAAAGGTGAGTCACCAAGACTCAGTGTGCAACCCTTTTTCCCGGATTAGCAAAACATCATATGCAAACATAACATAATCATCATGCATCCAATTAATATGCACCCACTCCTAACCATCCATTCACCTTTTCTACCCCATGTGGTACCAAACCACTGGTGGTGCCAAACCACTGGTGACATATAGTCACAATGTGTTACCAAAACACTGGTGTCCCAAAGACACAATATCCGTCAATGTGGTACCAAACCACTGGTGTCCCAAAGACACAATGTGCTACCAAAGCACTGGTGACCGAAGTCACGAATCCAATGATGGGGCCAACCCATCGTGTGATACCAAATCACTAGCAGACGATCCCATATCTCAAGTGGGGCCAACCCACGGTGGTGTTAACCACAGGGACGAGTCGCAATGAGGTGCCAAACCTCTGGTGTCCCAAAGACACAAATGTGGTACCAAACCACTGGTGACCGTAGTCACAATAATCGAGTGATGGGGCCAACCCATCGTGTGATACCAAATCACTGGCGTCAATCCCGTATCTCACAAGTGGGGCCAACCCACGGTGGTGTTAACCACAGGGACGAGACGCTGAGGTACCAAACCTCTGGAGGTGCCAAACCTCTGGTGACCCAAAGTCACAAAGTGTGTTACCAAAACACTGGTGCTCGTCAGCACAAAATATCACTGCCCCCTCCTCTCATATCACCCATCATCATACCAACTCATGTATAGTATTCAAAATCATGCAAACATGTTTAACGTTGCATCTCATAGCACATACATCATAAATCATGACATCATGTATCAATAACAGTACTCATAATGAAACGGACTTACTTGAATCCGTGCACATACCCCATAGGGTATCATATCACTCAACCATACTGTTTCGGTTTTACCAATCAATCAGTTTATCAAACATATACAAAGCAAGAAGTGTGTTAGTTTACACACCTGGTTACTAATGCGACTATCAAATCCCGTAGATCAAGATGTAACGCACTAGATCCCCCTTCCTTAACACTTTTCGAGCACTAGCCACAACCCGAGATATGCGAGATCAAGCCTTCCCCTACAATCGGCCAAAACTAAACAACATAATCATGCTAATCAACCTCTAAGGGTATAATCGTAATTTTACCTAGTAAGGGTATTTTCGTAAATTCACAACTAAAATGGCCTTTTCGAAGGCCTAATGTCACCACTAGCGACTCAGCTACCATTTCCGGTTGTACCGGACGATTGGGCCTAAAACCCAATTTCGGCCCATCCGGGCCCACACGCTCGTGTGGCCCACCTAACACGAATCTAGCCACGTATATAACTTTCACCTAGTCTAGTTCAACATATACTAACCAATCATGCAATTTACTCATATGGGCCCACAGGCCCATTGGGCCCACTTCGGCCCATCGAGGCCCAAGCAGCCCCAACCCACGAGAATACTACTGATGGCCTCAACTATCGCGTTGAAGCCCCACACATGCGCTCGCACGCTCGTGTGGCTACTAATGCCGTGTAACCGGCATTTCGGCATTTGCCGCTCTACAGCTAGAGTAGAGAGAGTTACACACCTGATAGGACTCTGGGGCTAATCCGCGCTCCGACCACTCTTGTGCCCAAACGCCCTCCAAGATGTGTTTACTCTCCTCCTAGGATGCTCCTTATATAGCTAGCTCTTTACCTTCCTTCTTTGTGTCTTTCCGATGTGGGATCCCTTCGTCAGTAGAGTTTAAATTCAACTGAAACTCTTGTCGTCCAATCCGCAAAATAAATACTCCCTTGCTTCTCATGAGATTCGAACCCAGGCTCCATTGCAACATAATCCACGCCGCTAACCACTTGGCCACAAGCTCCTCTTGTGTCTTAAACCATGCGCAACTAAATATAAACTATGGGCCAAATTCTAAGGTCCAAGCAAAAAGAAACCAAAATGCAAAAGCCAAGACTTGAACCTTGGACCTCCTTCCTTCCCTTGTGGCGTCACTCCCTTGTCCCCTAAGTGGCGTCACTTTGCCACTACACCACACACTCCTTTTGTGTTATTTTCTCCATATTTTATTCTTAAGGCATATCTGCCAACTTCCAGGGTTTTTTTTCACCTAAAACCAAAATTTCCCCAAAGCCAATATTTGATCCCGGGACTTCATAGAAGCCCTCTAACCTTCCAAAATCACTTATCCAATGGGTCTAACTAGCATTTAAGCCGATCTCTTGTTCTCCAAAAATTTAAACGCTACTATGCCTAAGGCCCATTGGGCTCAATTCTCCTAGGCCCAATTTTGGGATGTTACAAATCTACCCTCCTTAAAGAAATTTCGTCCTCGAAATTTCCAACTAACTAACAGTCGCACATCCTAACCTACCACACTACGCTCTTGCTGCGCACTCTGATCTTAATAAAGCTGTCATTCCACCTTGACCACGTCCGCGACAACCACGTCCCCTAGAACTCATATCTAGCGTCGCGATTTAATCTGATTAAAAGTTTTATGCATTAGAAATTTTGTTCCACTGTTTTATCCACGAGCAAATTTTATGAACAGAAGTTTCTGGGAGTCGTTCTTTCGAGCAATCAAAGTTTCATCTCAAGTTTTCTGTTCTAATTCAAACATTCACATACTTCACTAAAGACACATTCATTCATCCATGTCACTTTCTTGAGCATTCCCAACCCAGGGGTAATTTCGACATTTTCCTATAGGGGTATTTCGGTAATAACTCAGGGTCAATTTGAAAATAGTTTTCAAATTAAAGATATTTCAAAGTTTACAAAATCTCAGGGGTCATCTTGAAAAATTTGTTTTTCAAACCAGATGTGTTGTAACAATTTCAGAAATCGGGGTTATTTCAGTAATTGGGGACGTTAAGGGCATTTTCGTAAATTTCCCAAATCAGGATATCTCGATATTTGTAAAACAGAAGTTTTTGATATTTTCATAATGTAAGAACATTTTAGTAAAAATCGAGGGAATTATGAAAATTTAGAAACCAAGGGCATTTTGGTAATTTTGTTCATCAGGGGTAATTTTGTAAATTTTCAAATCAGGGTATCTTGAAAATAGCGTTTTTGTATACTTTTGCAAAGTAGGGAAATTTTATTAAAATTGGAGTTAAACCGGAAATCTTGAAAGTCAGGGGCATTTTAGTAATTTTGCCACTAGGGGCATTTTGGAAATTTTGGTAAATCGAGAAAACGTCTTTCAAAATCAGATTTAAGGTTTACAAACCAAAGGGGTAAGTTTGAAAGTTTTAAAACTAAGGGTTTTAAAACAGTAAGGCTAATCCCTTTCGGGTTTTAATACTTGGTTTAGCCTATGAACAAGTCTTCTTGGTTAAGGTGAACCGTAGCTACGCACCAGGTAGGATTCGAGTAAAGAGGAGGTGAGTCGCTAGGACTGCTTAAATACCAAGCTCTTACTGAATACCAATCCTCAACATGCGTACAGTGGTTGCCACACCTTAACTCGGTGACTTACTTCACAGGTTTGTTTAGTAGCCTTAAGTCTTATGCATGTGTTTGAGTAGACTAGTCCTAGGGTTCAACAGATCCTAGTTCACTAATCTACGTTCCCATAAAAGCCCATAATAAATCATACAAATAAAACACTTCAAGAGCTAGAAGTACTTACCTGGTGGACTTCGGGCCGGAGACACAGGTGCCATGCCAGAATAACCTGAAAACTTTTTATAAAAGCCCACATTTCGAAAAGCCCATTTTGAAAACTGTTTCGGGCCCAAAACCCTCAAAGCCGAGTTTTGAACCGGGCTCTGATACCAAACTGTAACATCCCCAAACCTGGCCCATTCGCTACGACCGAATCTGGTTATGTCACTGGGGAAAGTCGGATGAAAATCTTTATTAACTTAGCATAAAGCATGAAAGAATTCAATTTTTGAAAACCATGTTCATTTAAAGCAATATGCAAACTTTAGAAGTTACAAATTGTCTGAAAATACTTTATTAAACATACTTTTATAAATAAGGTACTGGAATTAAAACCATTTTCACATAGAAATCCAAATCAGATAAACCATGGCTAAAGTAATACCAAAATAATAAAATGGCCTTTATTACAACCCAATAATTCAAATAAAGTACTTATATCAAAACCAAGCATAAAATATTAAATCATCATCTTCGGCATGGGCCACCTTGTCCTCTCCGATCCCGGTCCAGCTTTATGCAATACCTGAAATGGTTAAAGGAAAAAGGTGAGTCACCAAGACTCAGTGTGCAACCCTTTTTCCCGGATTAGCAAAACATCATATGCAAACATAACATAATCATCATGCATCCAATTAATATGCACCCACTCCTAACCATCCATTCACCTTTTCTACCCCATGTGGTACCAAACCACTGGTGGTGCCAAACCACTGGTGACATATAGTCACAATGTGTTACCAAAACACTGGTGTCCCAAAGACACAATATCCGTCAATGTGGTACCAAACCACTGGTGTCCCAAAGACACAATGTGCTACCAAAGCACTGGTGACCGAAGTCACGAATCCAATGATGGGGCCAACCCATCGTGTGATACCAAATCACTAGCAGACGATCCCATATCTCAAGTGAGGCCAACCCACGGTGGTGTTAACCACAGGGACGAGTCGCAATGAGGTGCCAAACCTCTGGTGTCCCAAAGACACAAATGTGGTACCAAACCACTGGTGACCGTAGTCACAATAATCGAGTGATGGGGCCAACCCATCGTGTGATACCAAATCACTGGCGTCAATCCCGTATCTCACAAGTGGGGCCAACCCACGGTGGTGTTAACCACAGGGACGAGACGCTGAGGTACCAAACCTCTGGAGGTGCCAAACCTCTGGTGACCCAAAGTCACAAAGTGTGTTACCAAAACACTGGTGCTCGTCAGCACAAAATATCACTGCCCCCTCCTCTCATATCACCCATCATCATACCAACTCATGTATAGTATTCAAAATCATGCAAACATGTTTAACGTTGCATCTCATAGCACATACATCATAAATCATGACATCATGTATCAATAACAGTACTCATAATGAAACGGACTTACCTGAATCCGTGCACATACCCCATAGGGTATCATATCACTCAACCATACTGTTTCGGTTTTACCAATCAATCAGTTTATCAAACATATACAAAGCAAGAAGTGTGTTAGTTTACACACCTGGTTACTAATGCGACTATCAAATCCCGTAGATCAAGATGTAACGCACTAGATCCCCCTTCCTTAACACTTTTCGAGCACTAGCCACAACCCGAGATATGCGAGGTCAAGCCTTCCCCTACAATCGGCCAAAACTAAACAACATAATCATGCTAATCAACCTCTAAGGGTATAATCGTAATTTTACCTACTAAGGGTATTTTCGTAAATTCACAACTAAAATGGCCTTTTCGAAGGCCTAATGTCACCACTAGCGACTCAGCTACCATTTCCGGTTGTACCGGACGATTGGGCCTAAAACCCAATTTCGGCCCATCCGGGCCCACACGCTCGTGTGGCCCACCTAACACGAATCTAGCCACGTATATAACTTTCACCTAGTCTAGTTCAACATATACTAACCAATCATGCAATTTACTCATATGGGCCCACAGGCCCATTGGGCCCACTTCGGCCCATCGAGGCCCAAGCAGCCCCAACCCACGAGAATACTACTGATGGCCTCAACTATCGCGTCGAAGCCCCACACATGCGCTCGCACGCTCGTGTGGCTACTAATGCCGTGTAACCGGCATTTCGGCATTTGCCGCTCTACAGCTAGAGTAGAGAGAGTTACACACCTGATAGGACTCTGGGGCTAATCCGCGCTCCGACCACTCTTGTGCCCAAACGCCCTCCAAGATGTGTTTACTCTCCTCCTAGGATGCTCCTTATATAGCTAGCTCTTTACCTTCCTTCTTTGTGTCTTTCCGATGTGGGATCCCTTCGTCAGTAGAGTTTAAATTCAACTGAAACTCTTGTCGTCCAATCCGCAAAATAAATACTCCCTTGCTTCTCATGAGATTCGAACCCAGGCTCCCTTGCAACATAATCCACGCCGCTAACCACTTGGCCACAAGCTCCTCTTGTGTCTTAAACCATGCGCAACTAAATATAAACTATGGGCCAATTCTAAGGTCCAAGCAAAAAGAAACCAAAATGCAAAAGCCAAGACTTGAACCTTGGACCTCCTTCCTTCCCTTGTGGCGTCACTCCCTTGTCCCCTAAGTGGCGTCACTTTGCCACTACACCACACACTCCTTTTGTGTTATTTTCTCCATATTTTATTCTTAAGGCATATCTGCCAACTTCCAGGGTTTTTTTCACCTAAAACCAAAATTTCCCCAAAGCCAATATTTGATCCCGGGACTTCATAGAAGCCCTCTAACCTTCCAAAATCACTTATCCAATGGGTCTAACTAGCATTTAAGCCGATCTCTTGTTCTCCAAAAATTTAAACGCTACTATGCCTAAGGCCCATTGGGCTCAATTCTCCTAGGCCCAATTTTGGGATGTTACAAATCTACCCTCCTTAAAGAAATTTCGTCCTCGAAATTTCCAACTAACTAACAGTCGCACATCCTAACCTACCACACTACGCTCTTGCTGCGCACTCTGATCTTAATAAAGCTGTCATTCCACCTTGACCACGTCCGCGACAACCACGTCCCCTAGAACTCATATCTAGCGTCGCGATTTAATCTGATTAAAAGTTTTATGCATTAGAAATTTTGTTCCACTGTTTTATCCACGAGCAAATTTTATGAACAGAAGTTTCTGGGAGTCGTTCTTTCGAGCAATCAAAGTTTCATCTCAAGTTTTCTGTTCTAATTCAAACATTCACATACTTCACTAAAGACACATTCATTCATCCATGTCACTTTCTTGAGCATTCCCAACCCAGGGGTAATTTCGACATTTTCCTATAGGGGTATTTCGGTAATAACTCAGGGTCAATTTGAAAATAGTTTTCAAATTAAAGATATTTCAAAGTTTACAAAATCTCAGGGGTCATCTTGAAAAATTTGTTTTTCAAACCAGATGTGTTGTAACAATTTCAGAAATCGGGGTTATTTCAGTAATTGGGGACGTTAAGGGCATTTTCGTAAATTTCCCAAATCAGGATATCTCGATATTTGTAAAACAGAAGTTTTTGATATTTTCATAATGTAAGAACATTTTAGTAAAAATCGAGGGAATTATGAAAATTTAGAAACCAAGGGCATTTTGGTAATTTTGTTCATCAGGGGTAATTTTGTAAATTTTCAAATCAGGGTATCTTGAAAATAGCGTTTTTGTATACTTTTGCAAAGTAGGGAAATTTTATTAAAATTGGAGTTAAACCGGAAATCTTGAAAGTCAGGGGCATTTTAGTAATTTTGCCACTAGGGGCATTTTGGAAATTTTGGTAAATCGAGAAAACGTCTTTCAAAATCAGATTTAAGGTTTACAAACCAAAGGGGTAAGTTTGAAAGTTTTAAAACTAAGGGTTTTAAAACAGTAAGGCTAATCCCTTTCGGGTTTTAATACTTGGTTTAGCCTATGAACAAGTCTTCTTGGTTAAGGTGAACCGTAGCTACGCACCAGGTAGGATTCGAGTAAAGAGGAGGTGAGTCGCTAGGACTGCTTAAATACCAAGCTCTTACTGAATACCAATCCTCAACATGCGTACAGTGGTTGCCACACCTTAACTCGGTGACTTACTTCACAGGTTTGTTTAGTAGCCTTAAGTCTTATGCATGTGTTTGAGTAGACTAGTCCTAGGGTTCAACAGATCCTAGTTCACTAATCTACGTTCCCATAAAAGCCCATAATAATCATACAAATAAAACACTTCAAGAGCTAGAAGTACTTACCTGGTGGACTTCGGGCCGGAGACACAGGTGCCATGCCAGAATAACCTGAAAACTTTTTATAAAAGCCCACATTTCGAAAAGCCCATTTTGAAACTGTTTCGGGCCCAAACCCTCAAAGCCGAGTTTTGAACCGGGCTCTGATACCAAACTGTAACATCCCCAAACCTGGCCCATTCGCTACGACCGAATCTGGTTATGTCACTGGGGAAAGTCGGATGAAAATCTTTATTAACTTAGCATAAAGCATGAAAGAATTCAATTTTGAAAACCATGTTCATTTAAAGCAATATGCAAACTTTAGAAGTTACAAATTGTCTGAAAATACTTTATTAAACATACTTTTATAAATAAGGTACTGGAATTAAAACCATTTTCACATAGAAATCCAAATCAGATAAACCATGGTTAAAGTAATACCAAAATAATAAAATGGCCTTTATTACAACCCAATAATTCAAATAAAGTACTTATATCAAAACCAAGCATAAAATATTAAATCATCATCTTCGGCATGGGCCACCTTGTCCTCTCCGATCCCGGTCCAGCTTTATGCAATACCTGAAATGGTTAAGGAAAAAGGTGAGTCACCAAGACTCAGTGTGCAACCCTTTTTCCCGGATTAGCAAAACATCATATGCAAACATAACATAATCATCATGCATCCAATTAATATGCACCCACTCCTAACCATCCATTCACCTTTTCTACCCCATGTGGTACCAAACCACTGGTGGTGCCAAACCACTGGTGACATATAGTCACAATGTGTTACCAAAACACTGGTGTCCCAAAGACACAATATCCGTCAATGTGGTACCAAACCACTGGTGTCCCAAAGACACAATGTGCTACCAAAGCACTGGTGACCGAAGTCACGAATCCAATGATGGGGCCAACCCATCGTGTGATACCAAATCACTAGCAGACGATCCCATATCTCAAGTGGGGCCAACCCACGGTGGTGTTAACCACAGGGACGAGTCGCAATGAGGTGCCAAACCTCTGGTGTCCCAAAGACACAAATGTGGTACCAAACCACTGGTGACCGTAGTCACAATAATCGAGTGATGGGGCCAACCCATCGTGTGATACCAAATCACTGGCGTCAATCCCGTATCTCACAAGTGGGGCCAACCCACGGTGGTGTTAACCACAGGGACGAGACGCTGAGGTACCAAACCTCTGGAGGTGCCAAACCTCTGGTGACCCAAAGTCACAAAGTGTGTTACCAAAACACTGGTGCTCGTCAGCACAAAATATCACTGCCCCCTCCTCTCATATCACCCATCATCATACCAACTCATGTATAGTATTTCAAAATCATGCAAACATGTTTAACGTTGCATCTCATAGCACATACATCATAAATCATGACATCATGTATCAATAACAGTACTCATAATGAAACGGACTTACCTGAATCCGTGCACATACCCCATAGGGTATCATATCACTCAACCATACGTTTCGGTTTTACCAATCAATCAGTTTATCAAACATATACAAGCAAGAAGTGTGTTAGTTTACACACCTGGTTACTAATGCGACTATCAAATCCCGTAGATCAAGATGTAACGCACTAGATCCCCCTTCCTTAACACTTTTCGAGCACTAGCCACAACCCGAGATATGCGAGATCAAGCCTTCCCCTACAATCGGCCAAACTAAACAACATAATCATGCTAATCAAACCTCTAAGGGTATAATCGTAATTTTACCTACTAAGGGTATTTCGTAAATTCAAAACTAAAATGGCCTTTTCGAAGGCCTAATGTCACCACTAGCGACTCAGCTACCATTTCCGGTTGTACCGGACGATTGGGCCTAAAACCCAATTTCGGCCCATCCGGGCCCACACACTCGTGTGGCCCACCTAACACGAATCTAGCCACGTATATAACTTTCACCTAGTCTAGTTCAACATATACTAACCAATCATGCAATTTACTCATATGGGCCCACAGGCCCATTGGGCCCACTTCGGCCCATCGAGGCCCAAGCAGCCCCAACCCACGAGAATACTACGATGGCCTCAACTATCGCGTCGAAGCCCCACACATGCGCTCGCACGCTCGTGTGGCTACTAATGCCGTGTAACCGGCATTTCGGCATTTGCCGCTCTACAGCTAGAGTAGAGAGAGTTACACACCTGATAGGACTCTGGGGCTAATCCGCGCTCCGACCACTCTTGTGCCCAAACACCCTCCAAGATGTGTTTACTCTCCTCCTAGGATGCTCCTTATATAGCTAGCTCTTTACCTTCCTTCTTTGTGTCTTTCCGATTGGGATCCCTTCGTCAGTAGAGTTTAAATTCAACTGAAACTCTTGTCGTCCAATCCGCAAAATAAATACTCCCTTGCTTCTCATGAGATTCGAACCCCAGGCTCCCTTGCAACATAATCCACGCCGCTAACCACTTGGCCACAAGCTCCTCTTGTGTCTTAAACCATGCGCAACTAAATATAAACTATGGGCCAAATTCTAAGGTCCAAGCAAAAAGAAACCAAAATGCAAAAGCCAAGACTTGAACCTTGGACCTCCTTCCTTCCCTTGTGGCCACTCCCTGTCCCCTAAGTGGCGTCACTTTGCCACTACACCACACACTCCTTTTGTGTTATTTTCTATTTTATTCTTAAGGCATATCTGCCAACTTCCAGGGTTTTTTTCACCTAAAACCAAAATTTCCCCAAAGCCAATATTTGATCCCGGGACTTCATAGAAGCCCTCTAACCTTCCAAAATCACTTATCCAATGGGTCTAACTAGCATTTAAGCCGATCTTGTTCTCCAAAAATTTAAACGCTACTATGCCTAAGGCCCATTGGGCTCAATTCTCCTAGGCCCAATTTGGGATGTTACAATCTACCCTCCTTAAAGAAATTTCGTCCTCGAAATTTCCAACTAACTAACAGTCGCACATCCTAACCTACCACACTACGCTCTTGCTGCGCACTCTGATCTTAATAAAGCTGTCATTCCACCTTGACCACGTCCGCGACAACCACGTCCCCTAGAACTCATATCTAGCGTCGCGATTTAATCTGATTAAAAGTTTTATGCATTTAGAAATTTTGTTCCACTGTTTTATCCACCACGAGCAAATTTTATGAACAGAAGTTTCTGGGAGTCGTTCTTTCGAGCAATCAAAGTTTCATCTCAAGTTTTCTGTTCTAATTCAAACATTCACATACTTCACTAAAGACACATTCATTCATCCATGTCACTTTCTTGAGCATTCCCAACCCAGGGGTAATTTCGACATTTTCCTATAGGGGTATTTCGGTAAAACTCAGGGTCAAATTCAATTTGTTTTCTCACAAATTAAAGATATTTCAAAGTTTACAAAATCAGGGTCTCTTGAAAAATTTGTTTTTCAAACCAGATGTGTTTGTAACAATTTCAGAACGGGGTTATTTCAGTATTGGGGACGTTAAGGGCATTTTCGTAAATTCCCAAACAGGATATCTCGATATTTGTAAAACAGAAGTTTTTGATATTTTCATAATGTAAGAACATTTTAGTAAAAATCGAGGGAATTATGAAAATTTAGAAACCAAGGGCATTTTGGTAATTTGTTCATCAGGGGTAATTTTGTAATTTTCAAATCAGGGTATCTTGAAAATAGCGTTTTTGTATACTTTTGCAAAGTAGGGAAATTTTATTAAAATTGGAGTTAAACCGGAAATCTTGAAAGTCAGGGGCATTTTAGTAATTTTGCCACTAGGGGCATTTTGGAAATTTTGGTAAATCGAGAAAACGTCTTTCAAAATCAGATTTAAGGTTTACAAACCAAAGGGGTAAGTTTGAAAGTTTTAAAACTAAGGGTTTTAAAACAGTAAGGCTAATCCCTTTCGGGTTTTAATACTTGGTTTAGCCTATGAACAAGTCTTCTTGGTTAAGGTGAACCGTAGCTACGCACCAGGTAGGATTCGAGTAAAGAGGAGGTGAGTCGCTAGGACTGCTTAAATACCAAGCTCTTACTGAATACCAATCCTCAACATGCGTACAGTGGTTTGCCACCTTAACTCGGTGACTTACTTCACAGGTTTGTTTAGTAGCCTTAAGTCTTATGCATGTGTTTGAGTAGACTAGTCCTAGGGTTCAACAGATCCTAGTTCACTAATCTACGTTCCATAAAAGCCCATAATAAATCATACAAATAAACACTTCAAGAGCTAGAAGTACTTACCTGGTGGGGACTTCGGGCCGGAGACACAGGTGCCATGCCAGAATAACCTGAAAACTTTTTATAAAAGCCCACATTTCGAAAAGCCCATTTTGAAAACTGTTTCGGGCCCAAAACCCTCAAAGCCGAGTTTTGAACCGGGCTCTGATACCAAACTGTAACATCCCCAAACTGGCCCATTCGCTACGACGAATCTGGTTATGTCACTGGGGAAAGTCGGATGAAAATCTTTATTAACTTAGCATAAAGCATGAAAGAATTCAATTTTTGAAAACCATGTTCATTTAAAGCAATATGCAAACTTTAGAAGTTACAAATTGTCTGAAAATACTTTATTAAACATACTTTTATAAATAGGGTACTGGAATTAAAACCATTTTCACATAGAAATCCAAATCAGATAAACCATGGTTAAAGTAATACCAAAATAATAAAATGGCCTTTATTACAACCCAATAATTCAAATAAAGTACTTATATCAAAACCAAGCATAAAATATTAAATCATCATCTTCGGCATGGGCCACCTTGTCCTCTCC